>CM062813.1:182616091-183238087 GCA_031772625.1 Pinus tabuliformis | reverse complement strand
GCTGGATGAAGATGCATCGCCTGTGGGTAGCTGCTGTAGGATCTGGGCAAATTTATCCATCATCATGTTCCTCTATCGCTTGAGGGATTCCTCAAGAAATATTTTGAAAGTATCTCCTGCTCCCTCGTATTTATTTTCTTCCACCATGGGAGGCCATCGGGGTTTGTGACGATGGTCTTGCAAAGGTTCAACCTATTAAAAATAGCAACAAGAAAATCCTAATTTAATTTGTCCTTGAATTAAATTGGGAATTAAATTGCAATTCTATTCTCATAGAAGCTTGTAGTAGTTAACTAAGTTAAGTTGACTTAGTTGGCTTAGTAAATTAGAGTTGGAGTCTATATAGAGTCAGGTAGAGTGATACCTAGATTTTAGGGCCTAGGTTGAGCTCTTATTGAGTTGTAATTATTTAATTTAGTTTAACCATGTTAAATTAAATTAAACTAGTTCTAACTATTGGAGGAAATAGTGAGTTATCAAGTGAATTAAATTGGATTTAATTCACATGTAGTGATCAATCAGATAACTGATATATCACTAAAAAATAACTCATGCATGTCATTTTAGAGGAAAACCCCATTGAGATTAGAGTTCAAGGACAATGTACTATCAGTTGTAAATTCATCTAAATTAAACAGGGGATGCATGCAATCAATAGAATGCCTATGGATGGATTGCGTAGTTATGAATGAGGAATTTCCCTATTAAATATGGGATAATTCCCTTGGAAACCGCGCAATGAAGTAGGAACTTGGAACACAACAAATTTGGCTAAGTATTGGCTTGAGTTGGTTTGTGAAGCAGTGAGATAGTTTGTACTTACGCAGAGATTGTTCGGGTTGAACAAGCATTGTATCTTCTTCTAAGATATTTTGGTTCATGTGATATACATATATCAGGGTTTTTAGTTGTTTTTTTCCCTAGATAAATAAAGTATTATGTGTGATTGAAATTATTCCTTTTCTACTTTGTGATTCATCGATTAATTTGTGTTTCCGCTGATGAGTAGAGTAGATTCAATTTTTTTGTTATAGCATATTACATAGGCAATTTGAATCTACAGTAAAAATATACATGGTATCAAAGCTAGAATCGCCATAAAAGAGGAGAATACGAGTTTGTTGTGCAGGTGAAATAAAAATTGTAGTTTCATACTTCAGAGTCAACAAGATGTCATTCTATGGTTTGACTTGAGTATGCCCTGGAGGGAAGCTCAAATTACATAGATTGGAAGGATATGATGGAGACAGTGTTGGAAGACAATGAGCTCAAGGAATTCATAAATCATGATATCTCAAAGCCTCCAACATTTGGTGCTAAAGATCTGGATGAATGGAGAAAGTGTGTGGAAAAGGCGAGAAGGATTATCCTAGAAGGAGTTTGAGATCATATTGTCTCGAATCTCCATGATAAGGAAACTCCACTTGCAATGTGGAAGGAATTGATAGACCTGTTTCAAAATAGCAGTGACCACAGGAAGTTGGCACTAAAGGACAAGCTCAGAAAGATCAAGATGGGGAAGGGAAACTCAATTCTAAAGTAGTTGACCAAGTTCACCTAATGTCGGGATGTGCATGGGAGTGTTGAGGTTACTACTGTAGAAGACAATCTGGTGAGACTATCACTTCTAGGACTTCTCAAGAGCTAGCACAACTATAAAGACTCAGTTAATGGGAGGGAGAAGCTACCAGAGTGGGAGTGATTGTAGAACAACTTGGTACATGAAGAGATTCAGTGAAACACCAGAGACAGATCCTCATAAAATCATGAGGATGAGGAGAACTATGGGTTAGTTGGGAAGGTGAATAAAAGGAATGGGAAGTCATCCCATTTCAAATCAGATTTCAATAAGGGTGGCACGAAGAAGGACATGTCGAAAATCAAGTGTTTTCATTGTCATGAGCTCGGACACTATGCCAAAAGTGTCCACACAAGAAGGATGATAAGAAGCCCTCAAGCGGAGTGACAGGCGAAGAACTTACTTTGCAATTCGAACTGAATTTTACCCTCATCACTCGCATGGTGTCATCTGTGATGGGTAGTGTGTGGTACCTATATAGTGGAGCTTCATTCCATATGAATAGAAACAAACATCTCTCAAGAAACTTGGAGGAGAAGGATCTCTATATGCATATCGAGATGGGTGATGATGGGAGGTATAACACAACATGCATCGGTACTGTTACCTTTCACAGGGAGTATGGTTCTCCCCTCACATTGAGAGATGTCATATATGTTCTGGGTTTGAAGAATAACTTGGTTTCTATTTCCATGTTGGAGGATAGAGGTTATGGTGTGATATTTAGTAAGGGAAAGGTTGTCCTTCGTCACAGCCACAGGACATGTGAAGCGGATTGGGGTTCGAGTGAAGAAATTCTACAAATTGGAGGTAGAAGATTGCGTTGCTTTGAGCACTAAAGTAGAGAAGGTGCAGAGCTGAGATATTGGTGAGTTGTGGAATATAAGATTTTGTCACTTGCACCACAGAGATTTGAAGATCATGTAGAAAATTTCTACATGACTTCTCAATTGTAGACTAGAGAAGAGAGTCACATGCAAAGGGTGTACGTTGGGGAAGTACACCAAAGCTTCCTTTCACGGAAAAGACAGTTGAGCACAAGCGATCCTTGATTGAGTTCACTCAGATGTGCGTGGACCATTATTAACAACATCCACGGCCAAGCATAGGTCCTATGTAATATTTTTTGATGATTTTTCTCGTAAGTGTTGGATTTTTTTCATGCAGAAGAAAGATCAGACATTCACTAAGTTTTTTGAATTTAAAGAACTTGTCGAGAAAAATACTAGGAGGAAAGTTAAATCTCTCAGAAGCGATAACAGTGGAGAGTATGTATCAAATGAATTCAAGAACGTTTTTGCAGCATATGACATTCAATGGGAATTGATATCACCTCATAACCCACAAAAGAATGGGGTGGTTGAAAGGAAGAACAAAAGTATTATGGGAGTGACATGGGAAATGTTACATTATCAGGTTCTACCATTACCCTTGTAGTTTGAAGCATGCAACACAACTATTTATTTGGAGAACATAAGCCCTCGTCGAATTCTCAGGATGAGTACAATAGAAGAGGTTTTTTCAGGGAATAAACTAGATGTGATACACTTCAGGATATTTGGTTAATCAGTCTATGGCCATGTTACCAAATATGCATGGAAAAATCTAGAGCCAAAAATTGATTTGGGCATATTTGTTGGGTACACTGATACACCTCACAACTATCTGGTGTACTTGGCAACCAACACGATGGAAGTGGTTCGCAGAGATGTGAAGTTTGATGAAGAGAAGGCCATGAGATGTTCCCTTGAGAGGGAGCTTTAGCGACATGTAGTTGAGGATATTTTAGCTCCAAGGAGGAACCTTAGGATGATTTGGAGCAGCCACATGCAGAGGAGCAGGGAGTGGAAACACCCACTCATGCAGAGACTTACAGATATGGGAGAAAGCACACTAGAGAGGCTAATAGGTTATTTCATGATGCTAGAGAGAATGTGGGAGAACCCACATAACAACACAGACAAAGGAGGTCACCAGAGAGGTACACTGGCTACATGGCTCTGATGAGCGAGAGTGTAGAGATTGAGCCATCCTCATTCAAGGAAGCAGTGTAGAAACCAGTGTGGGTTGATACCATGGTTGAGGAGTATGACTCCATTATCAGAAACAATGTTTGGGAGGTGTTCCCCAGACCAGCGGACAAGTAAGTGGTGAGTTCCAGATGGCTTTACAAGGTAAAACAAATAGCAGATGGGAGTGTGGGGAAACACAAGGCCAGATTTGTGGCCAGAGGGTTCTCTCGGGTAGAGGGAATTGAGTAAGATGAGAATTTTTCTCCTGTAGCAAGGTACTCATCAATCAGATCTATTTTAGCACTAGCAGCACAGATGGGGTGGAAGATACATCAGATGGATGTAAAGACAACATTCCTCAATGACATGATTGAGGAAGAGGTGTATATTGAGTAGCCCGAAGGATTTGAAACCTTCAACAGAGAGTCACATGTGTGCAGACTCAAGCAAGCACTGTATGGAATGAAATAAGCACCATGTGCTTGGTACACCAGGATTGACTTCTATTTCATTGGGTTGAGCTTCACCAAAAGTGAAGCAGATGTGAACCTTTACCATATTGTGGTCGAAGGTAAATTGTTGATTATTGTTTTATATGTCGACGATTTGATTCTGAAGGGTGATGAGAAGTTGATCAAGTCTTGCAAAGATGATATTGCAAGAGAGTTTGAGATGAAGGACTTGGGGCTCATGCATTACTTTCTCAGTGCGGAAGTATGGCAAGGAGATGAGGAACTGTTGGTCTCTCAAATAAAGTATTCCAACGAGATACTCTAGAAGTTCCACATGGAGAGAAGTAAACCCATGGAGATTCCTTTGCTAGTAACTAGAGGAGGGAGGATGCTATTTCAGGTGAAGTAGTGGAGGCTACTATTTATAGGCATCTTGTGGGTTCACTTATGTATTTGGTGAACAAATGACCAAACATGTGTTATGAAATTAACCAGCTTAGTCAATCCATGGTTAAGCCAACCAAATTGTATTGGAAGACAACTAAACATGTTTTGAGATACCTCAGAGGCACCACTCAGTTTGGTCTTTGGTACAGATGGATAGAGGGAGTGAAGCTTCAAGGCTTCACAAATGCATATTGGGCGGGGAGTCCATCTAATAGGAAAATCACATCAAGGGGAATCTTCAGTATTGGGTCAGCAACAACTTCTTGGTACAGTAGGAAGCAAAGATTGGTTGCACTCAATTCAGAAAAGGTAGATTACATGGCTACTAGTCAAGCAACTTGTGAGGTTATCTAGATGAGGAAGATTCTTATTGGTTTGTTTGGTCAGCATATGGATCCAACTGTGATTTACTATGACAATCATAGTTGTATCAAACTTTCAAAGAATCCAATTTTTCATGATCAAACCAAGCATATTGACATCTAGTATCACCATATTCATCATTGTGTGCAGAGGAGAATCATCTTGTTAGAGTACATTGCAATTTCCTATAGAGGAGTAGGATGCAAATATTTTGACAAAGGCATTGTCAAGATGTGAATTTCAGTTTCACAGAGGCAAGATCGAGGTAGCAGATAATCCCTTTCTTGTTGAGAGGGAGTGTTAAAAATAGCAGCAAGAAAATCCCAATTTACTTTGTCCTTGAATTAAATTGGGAATTAAATTGTAATTATATTCTCATAGCAACTTGTAGCATTTAATTAAGTTAATTTGACTTAGTTGGCTTAATAAATTTGAGTTGGAAGTCTATCTAGAGTAATGTAGGGTGATCCCTAAATTTTAGGGGTCCAAGTTGAGTTCTTATTGAGTTGTAATTATTTAATTCAGTTTATCTGAGTTAAATTCAGTTAAACTAGTTCTAACTATTGGAGGAACTAGTGAGTGGTGAAGTGAACTAAATTAGATTTAATTCACATGCAATGATCAATTAGATAACTGATAATTCACTCAAACATACCTCATGCATGTCAATTCAGAGGAAGACTGAGTTGAGATTAGATTTCAAGGACAATGTACTATCAGTTGTAAATTCATCTAAATTCAACATTTGATGCATGTAATCAATGGAAGGACTATGGATGGATTACACAGTTATGAGTGAGGAATTTCCCAATTAAATATGGGCTAATTCCCTTGGAAATTACGGAATGAAGTAGGAGCTTGGAAGGCAACAAATTTGGCTAAGTATTGGCTTGAGCTGGTTTGTGAAGCAATGAGATAGTTTGTACTTGTGCAAAGATTATTCCGTTTGAACAAGCATTGTATTTTCTTCTCAGATTTTCTGGTTAATGCAATATACAGAAAGAGAGGTTTTTAGTTGTTGCTTTCCCAAATAAATATTGTGTTATGTGTGATTGAAATTCTTCCTTTTGTGCTTTGTGATTTGATCGATCAATTTTTGTTTCTGATGATGAGTAGAGTAGATTCAAGTATTTTTTTTCTAGAATATTACATAATCAATTTGAATCTACAATAAAAATCTATAGAACTAGTTTGATCCATAACTCCTTATACCCTGACCTCGTTAGGGACATGCAAATAAAAACAAAGAAATAGAAGACCACTATGATACCATTCATCCAAACTTATGCAGGAACACAACAAAATACAGATATAAACATAAACACAAAGATACAACAAAAATAAAACTTCATTTCATTAATATCAAAGAACTAAAATATGCTTACACACATAATGGAAATAAACTAGCTCGGACGATGGTAGCTTATCTCTTAGAAAATTGTGGTGGCTACATGCCTCTGAACTATGTTACAATGAGGCTCAAGGGCCTTTTTATTATTGAACAACAAGGGAAAACCATAAACAACCAAAACCCTAACCCCAGGAGATGAAACACCAAGAGTTTGTTTAGTTGGGTAACCATCTTCTCGGGGTCCTAACTTTGTCATATGATCTTTGCTTGGCACATATGATACCTTATTGGAAACATATCTCTGAGTACTAAAGGATTTGTCAAAAGCATATATTTGTAGCCTACTACAGGCCTAAAAAAATGTCATTTAGGGGGTCAAAACAACTCTAGAAGTTCAGGACCCGAAAAACTGCTGAAAATAGTAAATGTTGCCATAATCAAGGAAACAAACGAAACCAGATGGAGGTCTAGGTAGAAAAGGTAGGTGGCCACCAATATCCACCTGGATCAACAACATTACAGGTATAAATGTAAAGAACAATATGTTGAGGTCTGAAATTTAAAGTGAAATTTCTGATTTGGTTGTTGATAGTAGTCATTCATTTCTTTAAAGCAGTCATAGGAGATCGGTGTTGACTGTATTCTTTGGATACTTTAGAACACTTGTTCATTTTTGCACTCTTTTTAAATTCAATTAATAGTAAGAACAATAATAGAAGTAAGAGGAAATGACTTAGAATAAAAGATCGATCAGTATGTAAATTTGAAGTAAATACTTGTAAGCTTCAATCAATTTGGACAAAGATCCACCATTATGAGAAATTGAAAACAAAATTGTGATAATAACCTTAATTATATAGTGAAAAAATTGAAATAAATAACTTGAATATACTGTGAAATGTTTTGTGATGGTATGTCTCCAGGGTTGGTGAATAGTTTGAATGTTACAAATGAAACTTCAACAATGGTTGAACTTCTTTTATAGTTTTTTGCACTTGAATTTGATTGGTAGCAAGGATTGACATGGATTGCAATCTCTCAATTTTGAATGTGTGATATGGATTTATTTGGATGTGATCCAATGGATGGAAATTTGTTATGCCTGATCCATGTGCTTTGATCTGATCTATTTTAATGGGAAATTTAATGGGTTGGGTGTGATTTATTGAACATAGTGGGTTGAATTGTTGAATAACACAACAATTATGGCTGACATAAATCAACTATTTATATGTGTAGGTATGAATGTGCATTTTGGATCCATAGCTTCAGTTCGGTTCAGTGAGGTTGAAGTCATGGATACTTTGTGTTGAGAAATCTAGTGCTTAACATTAGGTGATTTCTCTTCTATTAGTGACGGTTTGTGTTTGATGTATACTTTTTTAGATTAGGATCTTCTTCATGTTAGATTATTAGTGTTCTTCTTCATCAAACAGTAACCAATGCATGAATATAAATAGACAAGACACACATCATGTAGGCTATGAGCTAGGGCCAAAACCTCTCACTCTTTGACAGGAAAACCCGCACAAATTCTTCTTATAGAGATTCTAATTGATGAGTACCAACACTAAGACCCTTGACCTATTAGCCACTCCTTGATCAAGACACAAACCCTCGTCCTCCTTATTGACTGTTTTTTCTGAGTTCCTTAAACTTCAGACATTGAATCATATTCATTGCCTTCTAATATACCAACACACCCTTCCTTCTTTGTAACAACAATGAGATCTATTGTGACCTTTCTTCTATGGGAGATCAAATTCTTCCAATAGTGATAGTACCAAATCATTGTAGCATAACACAAAACTGTGACTACTTCAAGAAATTCAGAGTGTGGTCTATATAGAGACCAATATACTTCTTCGCTGTCACTGTGATCTACATTTGAGAGGGATCTAAATTACCTTCCACAGAATTGTAGTCTTATCCTTCTTCGAAAATATAGATGATCTAAATCCTTTTTGTATTATATTCACCAAAATCTTAGAGATATGTATCAGAACTTACCTCTTCTTCTAATCATCTGACAATCATAGAGATATATGTGATTTTCCCCCTAGATCTCCTCACTATCCTTACCCATTCGAATTTTGCACTGTGATTTGACATCCAAATTCTTCACTGTAACTTCCCACCAAAAACTACAAAAGGATATGAACTTGTGAACTATGTTTTATGTGACATGTTTTCACCCTATTTATAGTGATTGGTACATATATATTAAGTTGACATGAGCATTGAATGGATGTGTCTTCTTGAGTGAGTCGATGTGAGCCATTATATCATCTTGTAGGCCAACATAGAAAGATGAGGACTGTGCTTGTCTTTTGGAGGGCTATTTGATAATGAAATTGACTCATACATTTTACACATGCTCAAGAAGATCTCTTCATACATGACATTAATTATTTGACCTTAATGACAAATCCTAAGGCTCTCAATGGGAGCCATCTAAAAATAAAATTTTCTTGCTCATGAAACCCATGAAGCAAGGCTTACAAAAATAATTTTGTTTTCTTCATTACATCATTTACAAAAGTTACAATTACATGTTCTTATGGATACTAGACCTAGTTACACTTTTCAACACTCCCTCTTAACTAGGGAGGTATTCATAATGGTACTTAGACTTTCTAAATATGAAGAATCTCTCATAAGAAGAATTCTTATTTGTAACTCATTTTTATAGAATCATATCAACCAACATTATTATATAGCAAGTCCTTGACTAACAACTCCATCTATCCACAAGATTTGAGCTCAATGCCGGCAAGACCAATGATTTATAGACACACTCATCATTGTCTTGGAACATACCCCACCCGGGTTCTCTCAAGATATGCTCCATGAGGACTATTCTTTTCTTGGACTCCCCAGTCCCATAAAGACTATTAGTTCTCCACAACTACTCTTACTGTTGGATGCCTTATCTCATCCTCAAAGAGTATCGGATGCTAATTGATTACACAATCTTCAATTCTATCTTCCCAAGTGAATACTAGAATGACATGTCTATCTTTCCTTTTCAAACCAGGAGGACATATTCCATTAAAGGAGCGTACTCATTCCTATCACAAAGGAATGTACCTAAGGTCCCTTCTTAGGAAATTCCACGTTTCTTCCAAGTAAGAAACTTCTTTTTAGGCTCCCTCTTAGCCATGAACCTATCACAACTCCTCATGTGGAGATCCTCGAACAATAAGCTACTTGAATAGCTCCTTCCTTCGATGTCATGAATAGATCATCCATCGATTTTATCCATGAGTTATTCATGTCCTCAACTCATCATAAAGTGATACATCAGATTTTCCATCTGGTGTTGCTTCATGTCCTCCTGCTCCTGTGCCATATTTTTCGGAAGGACATTACATCCTTCTATATGGTCCATTTGGAAGTCATCCATAGATTTCCCTTTAGCAGTCCTACATAAGCTCATCCAGATATTAGTTCAAAAATAATTAATGAACACATTAAATCAAAATTACCTTTGTGATTATCTTTCACCATGACATATTTTTTGGTATCAGCATCCTGCATGTAGATTGACACATCTCCCATAGATATCCATTGTCAAGGGTCTCTATCTTTTTCTGACTTAAATAAGTTTTCATATATTTTCTGGAGATATTCTAGTCATATATTCTTGGTCTTTCGGATGTTTAATGCTTTTACCATAGTTGCATATCTCACGATCTCTTCCTTCCTTTCTTCACATGTTTCTTTCCCAGGAGCTTTCAATCAGAGTTCCTCAATCATAGTCAACCACCTCATACTTCATATGAGGACATATTAAGTTTATTTCTCTGTAGTGTAACTCATGCCCTCTGAAATTCTTTCATAGGAGGAGATTCCTTTCCTTTGATCATGCTTCTTAAAATAGAAGTAGTGATCCTTGTTATCTATAACCATACGACATGACATTATAATATTTAAATACAATAATACATACCTCATTTACCTTTGGGTCATATAGGGTTCTTTTAGCAACTTTCTTGATTGAAAATATATTCAACCCCTTGATCTGCTTCAACTCTCATGTCATCATACCATCATTCCATGAACTCCACAAGTTGGAGTTCCTGATGAAACACTTGCTTCCTCTCTAGATCAGTGAACCCTCCAATGAGGATTCCATTTCGCATGTCCTTACTTAGCAGATGTTTCCATTTTAAACTAATTTATGATGAGACTTATCTTGGATGACTTCTTCCTTTGATCTTTTAATGAGGTCACAAAGAGCTATGTCCTTCAAAGTTGAGTATCAAACATCCTTCATGTTTCCTATGGTGATGTCACAAGATCTTGTTTCTAATGATGCCACGATGCATCTTATTATTTATTGTAGCCATATCCTAGAACATAAGTTGTCAAGACCCTTTGTGAGGGAGACTATCTCATACATAGTAGAGATCTCTTACTTCCTCTTTTCTTAGACTTCCTCTTTTCAGCTTTCTCCACTTCTTCGGTGATATGGGTCTCTTCTTTTGGTATTGTCCCTTAAGACAATTTTTTCTGTAATGTCCATGGTCTTTACATCCATAGCATTGAATCTCAGCTATGCTCTTGTTTATTTTCTTGAGGAACAAATTTTTCAAACTTCCCTTTCCTTCCAGCAAATGATTGAGTCTTTTAACCTTCAACACTTTTGCCCACAACTTGTCTTCTTCTATTTTGCTTAGAAATGCAAAAGTTGTCGAATGAGGTAAATTTATTATCCTCATGGATATTTTTTACCTTGTTCATCAATTAGTGCATTTAGAATTATCTTCTTAACATCTTTCCCATATCTCACAGTTGAGATCTTATGAAGATATCCCTTCACTCTTTGATACCTTCAATTTTGTGTGGATAAGATCTAAGTCATGTGACCTTCTTTATCGCATCTTCAGATAATATTCTTACGATATTATCATATATGTCTCTTTGAAGTCTCCAATATTGCTTCATGTGGGGACCTTTCATAAGACCCCCTTTCCATGAACTCAAAGGAGACGTTTTTCATTGACGTGTTCAATGACTTCCCTTTCTTCGAGGACTATGTTTATCCTCCTTTTTCGTGCAAGGAATTTCATGACCCAACCAACTTATAGATATCCTTGCAAATACGAAGTCATTTTACCATGTTTAATTGAAGAATGAAAGATACTTACTTGACAAGTGAAGTTGAAATCTTCTACTTGATCATTTTGATGATGGTTGAAGAAGATGTATTTTCTGCTTCCTTGGATGATATTCTTCAAGGACAATGAGAGGATACTTGCTTCAATAAGAGGGAAATTTCCTTATAGCTTTAGAGATGATGATAATGGCTTCTTGCCTTCAAGATACTTTGACTTATCTTGTAGTATAAATTAGGAATGCTTCTAGGATTTTGACATTTTGCAAGATCATGTCAACTTTAAAGTACTTCGAGCTACCTTGCTTTGTAGATAACTTGATGAGGGTCTTTGTGGTCTTTTGATGATGACCATAGGATCAAAAGATCTTGTTGTAGATTTCTTCTTCGATATAGGTTTTGATTCTTCAATCTAGATCTTGATCTTTAGTTTTGATAACCTTCAACTTGCTTTGATGCCTTTCTTGAAACTCAATCCTTGAATGTATCTTTGATTATATTCCCTTTGACTTTAACACCTTAGCTCTTATACCATGTTGAGATATATAGGGCATTAGCATTAGGTGATTTATCTTCTACTATTGATTGTTTTTTATTGCTTTATACTTGTTTAGATTAGGATCTTCTTCATGTTAGATTATTAGTGTTCTTCTTCATCAAACAATAAACAATGCATGAACATAAATAGAAAAGAGACACATCATGTAGGCTATGATCCAGGGCCAAAACCTCTCACTCTTTGAGAGGAAAACTCGCACAAATTTTTCTTATAGAGATTCCAATTGACGAGCACCAAGACCAAGACCCTTGATCTATTAGCCACTCCCTAATTAAGACACAAGTCCTCCTCCTCCTTCTTGATTTATTTTTCTGGGTTCCTTAAACTTCAAACACTGAATCATATTCGTTTCCTTCTAATATACCAACGAACCCTTCCTTCTTTGTATAAAAAATGAGATCTATTGTGACCTTTCTTCTGTGAGAGATCGAATTCTTCCAGCAGTGATAGTATCGAGTCACTGTAGCGTAGCACAAAACTGTGACTACTTCAAGAGCTTTAGATTGTGGTCTATACATAGACCAATATACTTCTTCACTACCACTATGATCTACATTTGAGAGGGATCCAAATTCCCTTCCACAAAACTGTAGTCTTATCCTTCATTGAAAATATAGATGATATGAATCCTTGTTGTCTTCTATTCTCTGAAAATCTCATAGATGTGTATCGGAACTTTCCTCCACTACTACCCATCCAAAAATCACAGAGATATACATGGTTTTGTCCCTAGATTTCCTATTTGTCCTTACTGATCCTAATTCTACATTGTGATTAGACATATGAATTCTTCACTATAACTTCCCATCGAAAACTACAGAAAGATACGAACTTGTGAACTGTGTTTTATGTGAAGTGTTTTCACCCTATTTATAGTGATTGATCCATATATATTAAGCTGACATGAGCACCGAATGGATGTGTCTTCTTGAGTGAGTTGACATGAGCCATTATATCATCTTGTAGGCCGACATAGAAAGAGGAGGATTGTGCTTGTCTTTTAGATGGATATTTGACAAAGCAATTGCCTCATACATTTTACACATGCTCATGAAGAGCTCTTCATACATGACATTGATTCTTTGACCTTAATGACAAATCCTAAAGCTCTCAATGGGAGTAATCTAAAAATAAAATTTTCTTGCTCATGAAACCCATGAAGCAAGGCTAACAAAACTAATTTTATTTTCTTCATTGCATCGTTTACAAAAGTCATAATTACATGTCATTATGAAGACCGAACCTAGTTACACTTTTCAACACTTTGTACTTCTATAATAGACTATTTTGGAAGGATTTATAGTTTTATTTGTTTATAGTTTAGGACAAGATGTTTTGTACTCTTGGTATTTAAAAGACTATTTATGGACAGTTGTAGGCCGAGTCTATATTTTGGGAAATCTTAGACATAAATTAAAAGATATATAGACTTAATGTTATATATTTTTGTTTAAAAGGTGGTTACATATTAGTTTTTAATTTGAATAATTTTCTCAATTCAATGTTATACATGGAGTGAATAAAATAACGATTTAAATTTAAATATTTAACTAATTTTTATAACTAGAATTACTGGTTAACAAATTTAGAGCTTTATTGCCACTCTCCCCAATAAGATAATGTTATAATTTTAAATATGATTATTAATTTTTTTATTATATTATTATATAATAATTTTAAAATCTTGGTTATATTTGATCATAGTTTGAATTTTTATATATTGTAAATTTATAATATGAGGCCTCAAGTTTGGTAGAGATTTTTAAAAATCATAAGTTTAAATTTTTTTACTTTTCAAAGATCAACTGACTTATAAATTTTTCACGATGTTGAATGAATTTATGCAAAGTACATTTTAAATAACAAGAAATCAAATTTTTTTCTAGAAATTATATTGTTAAATTTTAATAAAAACTCATTTTATTTAGTAATTAAATTATATCATTTTAAAATAAATTTTATTGCATAATAATATTATGCATAAATACTAAAAAGTTACCCATATCATAAACTTATAAACTACTCATAATAAACTCATGAATAATCACTTTTAAAAAAAAAAATTATCAATGATCAAATAAAGAATAACTTGATTTATTACTTTCTCATTCTTTACAAAATTATAAAATTTAATATAGAATCTTTTAATTACTATACAATCCTCCTAAAAGTTAAAAAGATTAAAACCATTTCTTCTTATATTCTTGTGTTTATTATAAATTGTGAAAATATTTAGTTTTAAAATAAGAAAATTTTAACAAATAAATTAAAATATATCAATTTTTTTTACATAAATTCATTTGATATTAATAAAAAATTTGAAGTAAAATAACTTGTGCTTTTAAGCTAAGTTACTTATATGCTTAACAAAAACATCTACCAGTTAACATAGATATTGAAGATAGCGCAGAGAGACTATACATCTTTGGACCTTGCGAACAACCTTTTATAAATTAATAAAAAACCTTCTCAAAATAGAAATAGAAATGGCTTTGGCTTTGATATATGTCAAGTTGTGTATCCAAGATGCTCCAAATGATACATATGTGGACCTTCGACATAACTTTTACAATTGCATTATGAATTCCATCACGTGATTGTCAGTCATAAGAAAGGGTATATTAGAATTTATAAGGGAATTCAGGATGCCTACGCACGTATAATAATTGAAGAATTCCATCTTTTTAATTTAATGATATTAAATAATAAAGGAATTTATCAATTCGATGTTTCTCATTCCAACTCTATATTGTTGTGATAGTTTATTATTTAAAGAAGGTAATATTCAATAAGGAATCATGATAAAAGTTTATATGAAAAGGAATCACGATTTTAGTTTATTTATCACTTAATATTTTAGAAATATAAATTCAAGTATATATTAGTGAGACCATTTTTTATTTGATAATGATAGGTTTATAGGAATATGTAATAATGATAATTATTTATATGAATAAATAATTATGATGATCCTATCACAAAATGAAAAAAAAAATGTTTTATTTAATGAATTAAATAATCTTTTCTAAATTGTGATTATTAAAATATGGTTATGAATAAATTAACATTACTTTCATTCATCTAGAAAATCATACATACATTTTGAGAGGTTGATAGGGTTTTAAAAACAAAATAAATTTTTTAGCAAGATCATATATTATATTATAGAAATATTTGAATTTGAAATTTGTTATTAATAATTTTTATTTGGATAGTTTTGATTTTTAATCTGAAAGTATTACACGTAAATTTAAATTTTTTTTTTTGAAAATTTTAGAATAAGAATTAATTTTTTATTATTATCTATAGTTAAAATAAAAGAAGAAAAAAATCCTTATGAATTAGTTAATATTTATAAATATAACTATAAATGTTTTAAAATGAGAAGAGTTGGGAAAAAAATCTTTAATAAAATAGAATATTTAAAATATAAGTGGTGATGCAATTATAATTTGTAACAAGGGAATCAAGATCTCCAGAAGAAATTCAACAAAAAATTATCAAAGAAAAATGAGAAAATTCTCTAAGAAATTATAATCAAAACTTGTTTGCATAATCAAAAGTTGAAGGATGAGAAATACAATAAAACATTGCAATAGAGAAATCAAGATCTTAAAAAAAAATTAGAAAAACTTATAAGAAAAGATAGACAAATTTCACAAGTAATCATAATAAAAACTTGCTTAGACAAATGAATAAATTAAAAGATAAGTAAAAGAATACAATAAAAAACATTAAAATGAACTGTTAACAAAAAAAATCACTACAACAATTAAATGTAGAAAGTCATAAGAGTTTAGAATCTAAACCATGGAGGATAGAACTAAGACAATTCAATAGACATAAACTACCCAAAAAAGGGTAAATGATGAATATTCCAAAATTGAGATAAATATATAAACTAGAAAAGTGTTTTCTCATCATCCAAATCATAAAACTCATCATATTTCTCAACAAATTAACTAACTATGAAATCAATATGAATATAAATGACACTTCTCTAAAACCAATATGAATATAAATAACACTTCTTATATATCCTAGTCCCAACGGTGAACTCAATTGGTCGAGTTCATGTTGCTAAAGCACATCCCTAATGGGAGGTCATGGGGTCAATTCTCCTCGACACCCTTAGGGTTAGAGGTGATCCACATCCCTTTGGGTAAATCTACCATGATATTTCCTTGAAGAAGAAGAAGAGTTAAAATTGTGGAAATAGACTTACTCTAATTGGAAATCCAAAACACTCAATTCTATCCAAATAACCTACTCAACAAAAAACAAATATTAATAAAAATATAACACTTCTTATATATCTAGAAGAATTAAAATAATGGTAATTTATATTTGTAAAACTCATATATATATATATATATATATAACATTAAAAAAAAAAGAGCTATGAAATATAAGAGAAATGTCAAGTACATATTCATAAAACTATATATTTTAGGGTTTTAATAAAATTAAAATTAAAATATTTTTATATGAAGATGTGAATTATTATATATGATATAATACTAGTATTATTAAGAGCTACTTTAAATTTATTTTCACTTCGACTCTACCAAGTATTGAGAGGAATCAAATTTTTCGATGTGTAAACTTTTATTCAGTATATCTGAAAAAAGGTTTGCATCTTGAGATATTTGATCCATCTCAACGCTTAGTAAATCTAGAGTTAAGAAGGACTTGTGATGGTGTTACACAACAATCCATTCGCTTAACATTACCTTTGATAAGTGGCAATCATTATGGAAATTCATAAATGTAATAACATTGGGGCTTGTTATGATAGTCATTGAGACTAGGGATTAGCTTGTAAAATAATTGATTTGTGTGGGTTTAGCCTCCATTAGGTTTTAGGTTCAAATATCATGGGAAGCAGTTGAGGGTGGGAGTCAATTGTGAGGCTTAGACTATCTGATATTTGTTTGACTCAAGGAGTCTCACATTATTTTGATGACCATAACTTTTATCATTTGGAAAATTATTCCTCCATATAGATTGATCCTAACGTAAACACAACTAATAAATATATATATATATATATATTTATATATTATTTATATTTTTAAATTATAAGAGCAATACTTTTGTTTTTTGTATAATTACCTCAGTATGTGTGTCTATATTGAAAGAAAGCTTCCAAAATTTTATTTTATTTATCAATAATTAGATGGATGGTAGAGATTTAACCTCCATGGAATATTTTAGAACATTCATAATAGTAAACACAAATCATTGATGAGATTTATCTCCAAAGTAGTTATTCTCTTTTTACTCTTTTAATTAAATTGATCAATTAAAAAAATGGCAATGAACAAGTGTCATATGGAATGAATTATGATTTTTTAGGCATGTGGTATTAATAAGCCATGGTATTGTAACAAAGTCTATTTATAGACTACAAATCTGGATGGTAAAGTGGAGGTAAATCTCCATGATTAAAAATATTATTCCATGTTTTTTTAATGTATATATATTTAACTTATATATTAATTTTTTTCTTTATGGAACAATCGTCTGGGAAAATTCTTTGTGAAAAATATAATCGCATCATCCGAGGCGACCTAAATTTTTCTTTGGGTGCATTTTAAGTTTGGCCCCCGCAGACGCTACCAGATTCCATGGCGGATTTTTTCTTTAGAAAATTGATTGGTTTTCACCTTATCAATGTAAATCTCATCAAACTTAAGCCATCTTGGAGAAATAGGGGCAATGGAGATGCAGTGGTGGCAAAAATACTTGACAAATTCCTCATGGTTAAAGAATTGGTGAGCAATTTGCCCCTATTTCTCCAGTTGATTGGAATTGGTAGTGCCTCTGATCATCGCCCTATCTTTCTACAATTGAAAGGGGGAAATCGAAAACCTAGGAGCCCATTCAAATTTAAACCCTTATGGTTGAATAATGAATTTTTTGTGCAAAATGATCAAGGACTCATGGACTCCTTACAACCATGGATTGGGAACCTCAATGGCCCATTAATTTGTGTAAAATATTAAGAAAATTAATAGGCCATCGATCAAATGTTCTCTACAGAAGAAGGCCCGAGAAGAGGAAAAGCTCAAATCTGTAGAGGAGGGCCTAGAAAGACTTGAATTACCGTAAGGTGGTCGATATTAATTACTGGAAGTGAAACAAATGATTATGCAGCTAGAGGCACAAAAGAAGAAAATTCTAGTTGCCAAGGAAGAATAATGGAGGTTAAAAAGTCAAGTGATCTCGCTAAATTGTGGTGATAAAAACAACATTTTTTCAAAGTTATGCCAAGGGCTAGAAAACTTCCAACATGATCTGGGAAATGTTGAAATCATATGGAAGTAAAGCCACTACTTTTGATCAGTTTGCCTCTCTCGGGAAAACCATTTTAAAAGTCTTTTCAAAGCTCCTAAGGAGGCCAATATTGCTAGTTCACGTGGCACAGCCCTTTCCCCACTTTGTGAATGAGGAAAACAATCAGGTCTTGACATAATCAATATCAGTTGGTGACCTAGAGGTTGTTTTAAAAGGAATGAAAAAGGATAAGTGTCCAGGTTTGAACGGATGGACCGTGGAGTTTTATTTTGGATTATTCAAGCTATTATGGGATGACCTACTTCGAGTGGTAGATGCATCATGATAGAATGGAAGAATCTATGAACCTTTAAAATTGACCTTCATCACACTCATTCCCAATATTGATTACCCACAATCCTTTGATTAATACATTCCTATCTCGCTATACAATTGTATCTAGAAAATTATAGCAAAGATTATTTCCATCCAAATTAGACCTATTCTCTCCATAAATGTCTCAAGGGAGAAGTTTGGATTCTTGGAGGGGCGCCAAATCCATGAGACCATAGGGGTGGCTCAGGAGGGCCTTCGTAGTATAAAGATTTTGAAACTTAAAGGAATCATGGAAAAAATAGACCTATCAAAAGCCTATGAGAGAGTCAACTAGGTCTACATATGTATGGTCCTCACTCATTTAGGGTTTGAAGTCCCCTAAATTAATTGGGTCATGAGCTGCATGACATATGCCACCTTTGCAGTCTTGATTAATGGTTCAACCTCTCCTTTCTTACATGCATAAAAAGGCCTGAGACAAGGTTTCTCTCTATCCCCCATCCTCTTCCTATTAGTTGTTTAAGAACATAGCATGTTGTTGTTGGTTTCCAAAAGACGGGGTGATCTCAAGGGGGTTGAGGTTGCTAACAATTTATTTATCACGCACTTGCTCTTTGTGGATGATATCTTAATATTTTGTAATGATTCCCGACAAGATTTGGATGTTGTCAAAGATGCCCTTGGTTTATTCCAAAAAGAAACTAGTATGCTCGTAAATGTCCATAATTTCACCCTCTCACATTCTAGTTTGTCACAAGGAGAAGTTAGAAGGGATTTGGTATTATTTCCTTTCATAGTGAAAACCTTTTAAGACAGTCTAAAGTACCTTAGCTTATACTTAAAGCCAAATACATACAATAATGTTGATTGGTTATGGTCACTGGTTATGGTTATTGGCCAAGGTAGAAAAGAGACTAAACATTGGAGTTTCAAATGGCTTTCTCATGCAGGTAGGTTGGCCCTGATCAAGTCTATACTTGAGGCCATTCCCATACATTAGATGACACTCACATGGGTACCAAAATGGATCATTGAATCTATCCAGAAAATTTGTAGTTGTTTTCTTTGGGCAAGGTCCAAAGACGAAGCTATTCTACCTTGGGTTCGGTGGGACGATATAGCTCTCCCTCAAGAATGGGGTGGTTGGGGGCTAACAAACCTCAAGTTATTTGCTAAAGCACTAGCTTCCAAATTTGGGTGGAGACTTCTATCAACTGACATCTTTGAACTATTGTTGTTCATAGGAAATATATGTTTCTCCTCTCTCTTGATGAATGGATTAGATTTCCAAAGAAATGGTTGAATAGCCCATCTATCATCTGGAAATAAAAAATCACTTCTTCTTTTGTTGTGGCTGGAAATGGCCTCACATGAAACATTGGAAATGGCGAAAGATTCAGAGTTGGGTTGGGCCCATGGGTTGGCTGTGTTGAAAACTTCAGGCTTTCTCTGGACATGGTGCAAATTTTTGAATGACCGGGGGGTATTTTCATTAATCAAATATCACATGAGGATAGGTTAACACTCTAGTCTCAGGGGTGGAAGTTTGCGGCCCATTGAATTTAGAAGGTGAATTTTTTGATTTGTGGTCCAATTATTTTAACTCCCTAAGACAATATCATGTCAGGATCAGGGACAGGGAGGATTCACTCTGATGAGTTCATTCCCCCCTTAGGAACTTATTATCTCAAAGTTAGGTATTGCTTTCATATTGTTGATAGAATAGGGGATAATTAAGAATGGCGGTGGAAGCAGATTTGGAAGCTTGTTTTCCTTGCAAAAATAAGTCTTTTTATGTTGCATTATTCGAAATAAAGTTCCTACCTGGCACAATATACAAAAGTGACAATAAAGGAGGTCCAAACTAGTGTATATTATGCAAAGATGCAAAGGAATTAGTAACAATCATATTTCTGCAGTGCCCTTTCACACTGGGCATATGGGAAAAATCCAAACAACTCCTTGGATGCACATTGGATTAGAGGGGGAATGTCTTTTTGGAGACATGGAAGTCATGGTGGGATGCCTCAAATGATGTAGTTTGGAGAAACATATTGTCACTATATGTTGGGCGATGTGGCTGGCTAGGATCAAATCCACCTTTAGGGATCATGCCTCTGCTTCAGATCTTATATTGCTTAAATCATGGAAATCTATGCCCTTTTACCAACCAAGGAATCTCAAGTGCCAAGGGTCATCACTGGGGAAGTAATTAACAAACAAATTCCTTGGTCATATTTCGATGGTGCATCTAATGAAGATGGATCATCAGGGGAGGTCTCATCCTTTATCTCAATGAGCATCACTTTCTAAAGCCTAAGATTGGTTTAGGTCGGGGTTCCAACAATTATGTCGAACTTCTCTCTCTAAAATTACTCCTTTGTTGGGCTTAGGAACATAACTGCCAATCTATACAATGTTTTTGGGACTCGCTAAATGTAATTAGCTAGTTCAATGCTACTCAATGTTGTCACAATGACACATTGCTTCCTATTCTTGAAGAAATTTTAAGTTAAAAAGCTATATGGCTATCGAGCTTGCAGCTAAGCGGGCATTTAATGCCCGATAGCAGGCTCGTCAGCCCTTGCCATTAGTTTTAACCATAACGTGAGAAAGAGTTTTCTTTTTCTTTTCCAAAAATAAAATTTATTTATTTATTTAATTATTTTAATTAAAATATGTTTTCCAATCTCCATTGATTCTTTTTCAACACCTTTGTATCAATTCAAAATTTATCCGTGGAGTTAATTGGTGGACACTTTTTGAGAAACGTAAATTAAAGAAAGTATTGAAAGAATGTATTAATGAAAATTACCAACAACTAAATAAAAAAGAGAAGAGGAAAGAGAGATATTATAATGTATATAAGGAAAAGGAAAGAAGTGAAATTTCATTTCTCAATGAACAGTTCACATTTTCTTTTGAAATAACATATCCTTTCCACTCTCCTCTTTCGGAAATATTGTGGAGATGTTTTAATAAAAAATGTTGGTGCCTCACAGTAATTTTTACGGGCAGATTTAAAATTTAAAATTGTAGTTGGGTTGGGTTAGATTATTTTTTATTTTAATGTATTAGTTATAATTATAAAAAAAAATATAATGTTGAATATAATAAATTTATATTTTAAATAAGAATTATGTGGTGGTATGTTATACATGAATTACGTGTATATAGGTTTTTAATTTATTTGGTTGAAATGGTATGTGTGATATATTTTGAATGGAGACTCGTTTTTTATCTTGTAAACAAAGATGTCTTATAGATCAATTTGTTATCTAGCTTGGTAGGTGATTAGAAATATACTTCAATATGTTTTAATTTAATTTTTCATTATTAGTTTTGGAAAGGGCTAACGAGCCTGCTATCGGGCATTAAATGCCTGCTTAGCTGCAAGCTTGATAGCCATATAAAACAGACGCGCGCGGTGCTTTCCGAACACTCCGTCCCCACCGAAAGCTATATGGCTATCGAACTTGCAGCTAAGCGGGCATTTAATGCCCGATAGCAGGCTCGTTAGCCCTTGCCATTAGTTTTAACCATAGCGTGAGAAAGAGTTTTCTTTTTCTTTTCCAAAAATAAAATTTATTTATTTAATTAAAATATGTTTTCCAATCTCCATTAATTCTTTTTCAACACCTTTGTATCAATTCAAAATTTATCCGTGGAGTTAATTGGTGGACACTTTTTGAGAAACGTAAATTAAAGAAAGTATTGAAAGAATGTATTAATGAAAATTACCAACAAATAAATAAAAAATAGAAGAGAAAAGGGAGATATTATAATGTAAGTAAGGAAAAGGAAAGAAGTGAAATTTCATTTCTCAATGAACAGTTCGCATTTTCTTTTGAAATAACATATCCTTTCCACTCTCCTATTTCGGAAATATTGTGTGCATGTTTTAATAAAAAATGTTGGTGCCTCATAATAATTTTTACATTGTATTTAGGTTTGGTTAGGTTACATTATTTTTTATTTTAACTTTTAATGTATTTTTTATAATTATAAAAAAATATAAGTTGAATTTAATAAATTTATGTCTTAGATAATTGTTATAAAAGGTTTGTTATTTATAATCATTTAAGGTCTTGACCAATCTAGTGATTATGGTTAATTTTAATAAGTAGCTTTAAGAGTTTGTGAATTTTTAAGATAGCAAAGTATTGATGTGGAAAATTATTTGTCATAACATGGGTTGAGTGGAGAGAATGTGCATGTAATATCATTGTTTTTAAATTAGTTGTTTGATCATATGGCAAGGTTTCTTTTGGTTTAACCTAATGGAACTGGGTTGAGAAGGCAAACTTTGTAGGTTTGATAAGCCAAATGGGCTAGGAGACATTGATATTGAAAGGGATGTTAGAGATTCTTTATCTCTAATTGGATGTTGTTGGTCTACACGGTAATATGCAATAACAAGTTGACACACATTAGCGATGCACCATATCCAGAGAAATAAACAAATTCTATACCATTGAATGACACAATTCTAGCTATGCCAAAATGCAAGGGAAAGGTACATAATTATGAAAAGTATGAAACTTGTCGAATGTTTGTAGGTGTCATGTTTGTATTTTGAAGAGATTGTTAAACTTATGCCAAAAAAGCAAAAACTAACATAATCCAAAAAACATAAGAATACTAATGGAAGACAAAGTAACATAAATTTACCATGGAAAGCCTCAACTAAGAAAACTAACCAACTTGAGAGCCACACCTCTCTCTTTCTCCCTATGTTAACTTTACCATTCATAATACATTATTTAGGTATTCCATAACATCTAAAACCATCATTTGTTAGCAAACATTAAATTGCAACCATAATTCCTTAAATGAAATTAATTTAATGAACCAACCCACGGAGCTTTGGATTAACGATGAATAGGTGCAATATTAAGGAACTCCTTACAATTGGTCATCATTTCAAATCCCCCATGGGTCTTACTTACAAAAAATTAACAATAATAATTTAATAAACCAAATATCACGAAATCAATCTTCAATGGACTCAAAAAATTATTTCGAGTATAATGACTTTAAATCCTTGATGTGGGACTCACTAGCCCCATACATTCCTCATGATCTGGGGAGCTCATAACCCCCTCATATCCCCTTTAATGTGAAAACCTACAAAGAATATAACACATGTCTGACATATGTTGGCTGTACACATTTAGATTAGATCTTAGGTAATTTTAAACACAAATATGACTTTTGTATGGCTATTGGGTTGATCCCAGTTCTCTAGGCATGAAATATGTTGATCAAACTGTAAGGGTAACTAATTAGAGAAGTTTGTGGTATTTCAACAACATTAACAAATCATTGTTTCTTTTTTTTACCATATCCAAAAATAGGATTTGATTTGAAAGAGCATCAAAGTAACTTGAAACTCTTTGCCCCATGGAAAAAGTCGCTTAGCAAAGTATCACATAAAGATAAAGAAATAACCAGATGTTACTAACATATAGACTTGACCCAAACCTAAACACTCCAAGCAAGGGGATAAAATAGAAAAGGTGCTTCAATATTTATGCTTTCCCACACTATGGATAATGTGGGTTTTGCACTCTAGGTATCTAATCCTTTTATCCACAAGGATACTTCCCACCACTAAGATCTAGGGAAAAAACACATTTTCTTGGCTCAAGAATATGTTTCCATAAGTTGTTTAAGTAGGATAAACATGTTTTCTTCTTAGATTTCAATGATCAAGCTTTGTTCAAATGGGATACAATTAGGGGCTTTGAGCAAAACCACTTGAAACCCTTGGTTGACTTCTACTTGAGGAAGGTAGTAGCCAAGCCACATTTTTAGTCTTTCCATTAAGTACGATGTGTTTGAAAGCTACATTTAAACAATAAATCATTGGGGATGAGCTCTCAGATGCGCTCCAAAGTAATATCATCGAAAGTGACCAGTGAAATTTTCCATTTGGAATGGGTCCACAAGACCTCATTTTAGATAGGTCATCAACTATATTATTGGTTAAATATATGCTTCTTTGAAATAATTTCAAGGGTGAAACCCAAGAAATTTCAATCAATGACTTGCATGTATAAAAAATCATAATTGACCACCATAAATACTATTCATTAAAGGAAAAGGCCTATTTTGAGGGAGGCTTGTTTTTAGGTAAGAAAACCCCTATCATGCCTCCAAATACTTTGAACAACAAAAGTGCCTAGAATTTTAACCTTAGATGGGGTTAATAAGATATTATACAATGAAAGGCCTTACCATATGTTTTTTTCCCCAGTGGCATCCCTTTCTTGATCTGTTACCTAGGAAGCACCTTCAAGGTTACTTTATCTTCCACAACCTAAATCACCCATTTGGCACATGGTGCTTGATCTTGCACTTTGGTTTCTAAGATAGTAAATCTCCCAAATTTTGGTGAGGTACAACATCAATATTAATTGGTTCAATGAAAAATTGGCCTTTCATTACAATTATAGCTCACAAAAATTTGTGAAGATCCTTTTCAAGGATACCACAGGTTGTTTTTGGCACAACCCAACATGAGGAGTAGTAAACATGGGAAGTTGAAAACAATTTTTTGTAGGTTTATAAGTTGGCTACTGACCTTATAGGTTTAGTGATGCAGGAGCATCTAGCTCAGCAATTTCATTGTATTTTAGTAGACATAGGGGGTCTTTTGTTTTCAAGGAATTTGGTTTCCTTAGTATTAAATTAATGTAATTTTAATGTTTTTAAGTAATTTTATGAGAGATATTAAGAATAGGAATTAATTAGATATTGTGAGGATATTTGTAGATGTTCCCGAATGTTGGAGAACATGAGAGATTTAGTCTAGTTAAGATTCCATATGGATTGAGAGATTTAGAAATCAATTATAAATCTTAGATTAGGAATTGGTTTCATGGTTTGTGTAACTAGAGAGGATCCTTAGGGATTAGTTGAGTCAAAAGTGGACTTAGAAGATATTCAAGATTTAGTTCAAAAGATTAAGGATCTGAACCGAAATGGGTTACAAAACCTTTTGTATAAATGTAAGCCTAAAAAGCATAGAGAGAGTGAATTAGTGAGTTAGAGTGAGAATCAGAGTTCAGAGATTAGATAGGGTTTGACTGTAAGCCTACGGGTAGGAAAGGAAAAAGGCCACTGATTAGAAAATCAGGCCAGAGAGAGAGTTTCATTATGTAAATAATTGTTTATAAAGACAAAGAATTGATTCCTAAGTTGTGTGGTGTGGATTGATTAATGGAATTATAAATTGTGTGTGAATTAGAGTAATTCTACATAGTATATGAATGCAAGTGGAATTAAAGAAGAACGCAGAGGTGGAGAATGAAGGATAGTGGTTTGATCATTTGAACCCGATTGAAGTATCAAAGTTGAAGTTCAGATGTGATAACATTTAAATAATACGCAGAACAAAGCTCAGGAAGGAGTTAAGTGGAAGAATAATCAAAGATCGAAATCAGTGAAAGGAATAAGAAATCCTTGCTTCAACCTGGTTCTATGGTTGAAGTCTTTGATGCAATGTATGGATTAATCAAGCCCGGAGCAAAGTCATTGAACAGTCAAGTCGCACACTGAAGATTAACGACGTAGATGTTAGGTTCCCATTTTGTCTATTTTTGACTGTATATTTTGCCATTGTATTACCCTCTTCAACCCTTAAGTGAAATCCTTTGCTAGGTGTTTTGGCTTAATCACTCCAAAAGGTACAGAATAACTTTCCTCATTACTACATGTTTAATTATTTAACACATAATCATGCTATCTTTATAATTATTTCCTGAAGTTGATTAAAGTGTTGACTAATTGCTGAAACTGCCTAACTGGCAGGATCACATTCTGTCATTGCTGAAACAACGGAAACAACGCAAACTGTGAAGCTGAAACAGCAAGAACAACATGAACCTCGATGCTAAAACACCACGAACAGCATGCGCACTTTGAGGAACAGTTGGGATTTGCGTAACAAATCTGCACCGGCAAAAGTGTCTGACCGATTACTATATTGGTCGTAATGATCATGATCCTCATGGCTGTAACAATATTTTGTTATCAAGAACTGGCTTCCTTATTTTTGGTACAAAAGGGTTGAAACCGAATGTATGAAAATATGTTGTAATAGATGTCTCCTCTATAAAGAGGAGACATCTACATTAGAGAAGGGGGGTAACAACTGGTAACACAGAACATGTAGTGAAGTGATGAGACTGAATTTCTTATTGTAATATGGTTTATTGGCAGATGAATACAATTTTGTTTTGAGCATTTATCTTAATTCCAGTGTTCTGGGGAATCTTGTGAGAAGGACAGGGCCCACCTTCATCACAAGATTCACCCATCTTCTTTCTGTTGTGTGGTGTGTGTGTGTGTGATTTCTGTTTATATTACAGTTACCGCTTCTAATGATATTTACTTTTGTTGAAACTCTGTTTTCCTTTTAGCTGATTGATGTTGCATATGAGTACCTCACAAGTGATTAGGATTCACAGAGTGTATGTGTGAACTGGACAACAGAGGCAGGTGCTGAAATTCCTTACTCTGAGGATAGGGTCCTGATCCTTTGTTGCAGGACAACCATCACTTCCTTTTGCAGACTTGTTTCTTTTAAGTTATTTGTTCTTACTTCATTTTCTGAAATAGGTTGTAACTACTGTAACTGCTGTAACACAGAGTAGGGATTTCATAAAATAAGTAGACCGTTTATACTACAGCTTTTAATACCATTAAGATTGAGTACATAAAGTACGTAGTCACCTTTGGAATAATCAAACTTTCCCGGGTTGATAATTAATGTGGCACTCGACTGTTTTATCATTAAACAATTAAAGTGACCAACATTTTGGCGCCGTTGCCGGGGAAGGCGACTGAAGATTTTAAGGGTATTAACATTTTTCTTTAGAAATACAGGATGCATGAGAGGACGCAAGAAGGTTAACCATTCAGGCGGCAAAGGCAAGGGAGGAGGAAGAAAAACTTTTATTGATGATATTATTTCAAAAGCTGAGACATCCCAGAGGTTAAGCTCTCGGAGGCCACATACCCAACACTCTTCCCAGACAGATTTTCAAACAGAGGAAGTAGTGGGGCCAGAGAGGGTTATAGAATCATTAGAATATACTGTGGAACTGGTGGAAGAAGACGAACGATCAGTGGAAGAACCAATAGAGGAAGTTAAGGTGGAGGAACCAGTGCAGGACATTGAAATTCCAACAGAAAATTCTGAAGACCGGGCAAGCGCATCAGGAAAACAACCAATGGAGGATAACAATGAAGGACTTTTCGGTGGAGGTCGCAGAATAGAGGGAAGGGGAGAAAATTCTCTCTCCACCCTGGAATTCCCCATTGGAGATCTCCCTAGAGGAGCAACTCCTATGAAGAATATCCCACTTTCGGCATTACCCAATTTTCATGGGTTATCCACAGAAGATCCTGATGAATTTCTTTTTGAATTTGATATACTGTGTAGAAGCTATGATTATGTTAATTCTACTCAGAAATTAAAATTGTTTCCAGCCACATTAAAAGGGAACGCATTAAGATGGTTCATGAGCTTGGGAGCTCATGTGATTACAACATGGGACCAGATGAAGGAGAAATTTTTAGCTAAATACCAAGATTATTGTCGAACAAGAGAAAGGAAGGAGGAATTATTCAAGATGACTCAGAAGGAGGATGAGAGTCTAGAAGATTTCGTGGAAAGGCTACAATATAACTTACAACGATCTGATCATCCTGATATGAGTAAAGATATTCTCAAGTCAATACTGCTAAGAGGGGTACAAGATGATTGTTTAGATATGTTAAATATGATTGGAAAAGGAGACATATCTAAGGAATCCTATGATGAGATTATCAATCTCTGTAAAAGATGTTCGAGAGGAGCAGCAAGCAGACCAAAGAGCAAAGACAGTACATACTCAAGGGTCCAGAAATCAGCAAGTGGAGGAGCAACACGGGCCGAAATAGGTAACTTACTTGAAGAACTTAAAACTGAAATGTTAAACTCTTTTGCTTCACAAATTGATACCTTGCAGGTTAGAAAGAAGCAGGCAGAAGCAGAAGCTGCTCTAGCTATTTTCTGCTCTGAATGCAGGGAGAAACACCCACTAAGGGAATGCCCCCTGGACAAGGTACCGATCTGCACTATCTGTGAAAAGGATCATGAGACTCAACAATGCCCTTCTTTGCCAGGAATAAAGGCAGCACTGCAGCCAACTAAGGAAGAAGCTAAAGCAGTGTACCTCCTCA
Organism: Pinus tabuliformis; assembly: GCA_031772625.1. Classification (NCBI taxonomy): domain Eukaryota; kingdom Viridiplantae; phylum Streptophyta; class Pinopsida; order Pinales; family Pinaceae; genus Pinus; species Pinus tabuliformis. The sequence continues at coordinate 183,209,357 of CM062813.1, read as the reverse complement.
CACAAAGAATACAATGGCAACCACGAGGACCAGGTACGAATTCTAACATGTCATTTAATCGTTGGAATAATCATCCTCCTTTTCAAACAAATTACCCACCCTTCAACCAAATGCAATACCCACACCTTAATCAAATGAATTTTCCACCCATGCAACAACCAAGCCCTCCTTTGGTTGATCCTATGATGTGGAATCCCTAGCCTTTACAGCAACCCTATCAATGGAACCCGAATTGGACAGCTCCACAGATCCCATTTCCAAACCAATTACCTCAGTATCAGCAATCTCTCTCCTTACCATCAAATGCCCCACCTAATAATCAGACAATAAGACCTCAGCTGCCTGTACAACCTAACCCCAACCCGAATAATAATAAAGCTCTGCAAGTAATTGATGTTCAAAACCAACTAGTTTCCCCTCTGCAATGCAATGACATTCATTTACGCTCAGGAAGAATACTTGAACCCATTATTGATGACATCACTTCTGATTCTGATAAAGAAGAAATCGGAAAAGAAAAGTCATCTAATGCTGAAACAGTTGGATCATCCTCTAATGACAATGCTGAAACAGTTGAAACATCCTCTAAAAAGACTGCTGAAGTAGCAGAGCCACCATTCCCTGAACGTTTGGCTCTTACCAAAACACTTGAGCCACCTACTTTTAATATGTTAGGAGAGCTACAGAATTTATATGTTAAAATTCCACTCTTACAAGCACTAAGAGATGTACCGATTTATGCCAGAACTGTTAGAGATATTTGTATTAAGAAACCTGGGAGAAAAGCTAAAGACCCCCTCACAGTTCATGTGATGGGTGATCTAGCTGCTCTAATGTCAGAAAAAAAATCCCCCTGTGAAATATGGTGACCCTGGTCACCCTACAGTCACAGTTCAGGTTGGTAAAACCTTTGTTTCTAGAGTTCTGGTAGATCTGGGTGTTGCAATAAGCATCATGACACTTGAAACAGAACAATTACTGCAGTTAAAATTTTTTATTAGGGAAACCCCAACCATTCTAGAGCTGGTTGACTGCTCCACAATCAAACCTGGAGGAGTCGTTGAAGACCTGATAATTTCAGTCGAATCTTGGAACTACCCAGCTAATTTTGTGGTGTTACAAACCAAAAATAAGTTGGGGGGTCATCCATTGATTTTAGGGAGACCTTGGCTGGCTACAGCAGATGCCTTCATTAGTTGTAGGTCAGGTTCAATGACAATTTCTAATGGATGTGAAACCAAGAAGCTTACTTTGTACCCTCATGCCACACCTATGATTAACAATGACAATTCAGTATGGTTAGATTATGAGGATGATGAGACTCAACCCATTTTTACTGTCGAACAAGCCCTAACTTTTAAAGATTCAACTGAAGATGAATTAATTAGTATTTTTATTTTTGAACCTTCTTCGGTTAATTCTGAAATACATGATCACTTAACTTCAATCTTGGAATCTGAATCACAGCAGAATCTTAAAACTGAAGACTTATCTCAAACATCAGCTGACACCCCCTCCAAAAGTATAGCAGTCGAAATCGAGCCTGGCAAAACATTAAATATAAACCCTAACTTAACATATGCTGAAACACAACAGTTAATGAAGTTACTCCACGAAAATAAACAAGCATTTGCATGGGATTACACAGATATGAAGGGAATTTCTTCTGAATTATGTACTCACCAAATTTATATTAAAGAAGGATCCCGCCCAGTCTGCCAACCCCAACGACGAATGAATCCCAATATAAGGGAAATTGTGAAAGAAGAACTTCAAAAACTGTTGAATGCAGGATTCATATATCCTATATCTGATAGTGAATGGGTTTCACCATTAGTGATAGTACCTAAGAAAAATGGAAAATGGAGAGTGTGTGTGGACTATAGAGCTCTGAATAAGGCTACTCAGAAAGATCATTTTCCCTTACCATTTATTGATCAGGTGCTAGATAATTTGGCAGGTAAGAGATTCTTTTTCTTTTTGGACGGGTTTAGTGGTTATAATCAGATCAAGATTGCACCCCAAGATCAAGACAAGGCCACTTTTACTAGTCCATGGGGAACTTTTGCCTATAAAGTTCTTCCATTTGGACTATGTAATGCCCTAGCAACATTTCAAAGGGCGGTGATAGGAATTTTTTCTAATATGCTTAATGATTCCTTAGAAATATTTATGGATGACTTTACTCTTTATGGTGTGACTTTTGAAGATGCCTTACAAAATCTTGAAAAAGTACTTAAACGGTGTATAGAAGCACATCTTGCCTTAAGTACTGAAAAATGTCATATGATGATGAATCAAGGTATTTTTTTGGGACACTTTATTTCATTCCTCGGAATTCAAGTTGATCCAGCTAAGGTACAAGTAATTCAGACTCTGCCTATCCCGAAAACACAAACTGATGTAAGAAGTTTTTTAGGACATGTTGGATATTATAGAAGATTTATCAAGGATTTTTCTAAAATAGCTTCTCCTTTGTTTGTGTTACTTATGAAAAATGCTTAATTTAAGTGGACTGATGGTTGTCAAAAGGCATTTAATGAACTTAAACACCAATTGTCTACAGCTCCTATTTTAAGAGGACCTGATTGGGCACTCCCCTTTCATATATCCTCTGATGCTTCAGACACTGCAATAGGAGCTATCTTGGGTCAAGAAGAAAACAATCTTCCCTATGCTATCTATTTTATTAGTAAAAATATGACCCCTGCTGAACTTAATTATACAGTCACAGAGAAAGAATTCTTAGCAGTTATTTATGCTATTAACAAGTTTCGACATTATATTACTGGTTACACTACTTTTGTGCATACTGATCACTCGGCCATTAAATATTTAATGAAAAAATCAGTTACAAATTCTCGAGTTACCAGATGGTTATTATTATTACAAGAATTTGATATCACAATTGTAGATCGACCAGGTAAAGAAAATGTAGTTGCTGATTTTCTTTCTCGGTTAAAGACTGATGAAAATATTCCAGTAGATGATTCTTTTCCTGATGAATATTTATTTGCAGTATCTGCTCACTCACCTTGGTATGCAGACATTGCCAATTATTTAGTTGCAGGAAAACTACCATCACGCCTATCGCACAGAGAGAAAAGAAAGATCGTTCAGCAAAGTGCTAGGTACAGCTGGATAAGTGGGTGTCTCTTTCACACAGGACTCGATCAGGAAATTCGAAGATGCATCAAAGAAGATGAAGCTTATGATATATTGAAGGCTTGCCACGATGGCCCTTGTGGAGGGCATTTTGCAGATAAAAGAACAACACACAAAGTTCTCAGAATGGGTTACTATTGGCCCTCACTTTTTAAGGATGCAAAGAAATATGTTAGGGCATGTGATAGCTGTCAGAGAATGGGCCAGCCTAATCACAGGGATGAAATGCCACTTAACCCCAAGGTAATACTTGAACCTTTTGAAAGATGGGCACTAGATTTTATAGGTCCCATCAATCCTCCATCCAATCAAAGAGTTTATATATTGGTTTGCACAGATTATATGACTAAGTGGGTAGAAGCTAAGGCACTCATCAAAGCTAATGAAGAATCAGTGTTAACTTTTCTATTTGAGGAAATCTTTGTTAGGTTTGGTTTGCCTAGAGAACTAATCACAGATGGAGGACCTCCTTTTAATTCTCATGGCTTCAAAGATATACTCCAAAAATATCACATTAAGCATAAGATGACTACACCTTATCACCCCCAAGCAAATGGGCTAGTGGAAAGTACAAATAAAGTCATAGAAGCCATTTTAACAAAGACAGTCAAGGAGAATAGAAGGGACTGGTTTCAAAGGTTGCCTGAAGCATTATGGGTTTACAAAACTACTTGGAGGAACACTACGGGGTTTTCACCTTATGAATTAGTCTATGGTAAAAATGTTGTTTTTCCTGTGGAATTTGAGATCAAAACCTTAAGGACCGCTTTAGCTGTTAACCTGGATTTGACTGATGCACAGACAGCTAAGTTGCAGCAGCTTCAGGAATTGGATGAAAAAAGGTTGGATGCCATCCATCAAACAACCATGATACAACAACAAAGAACCAGGTGGCATGACAAAACTATTAAGCACAAGCAGTTCCAAAAAGGTAATTGGGCCTTACTGTATGACTCCCGTTTTGAAAAATTTCAAGGGAAATTAAGAACAAGGTGGCTAGGACCTTATGAAGTAGATGCTGTTTTTCCAAATGGAACAGTCAGACTCCTAATGATTGATGATAGCAAAACACCATTATTAGTGAATGGGTATCGACTCCGTTTGTATCAACGACCTATTTCTAAAGAGGATTTCAAAGCTACTTGCATGACAGACATATATTATACCTTTTTGGGGGAATCTGCTATCCCTCAATGCACTTAATTTCATGTTTATGTATTTATTTTTAGATTAAATTTCTTAACTAATAATCCTTTTCAAGGGTTGCCATGTTACAACTAATTATTTTGTAGATCTTATCTTTGGATGGTGGCTGAAAAAAAAAAAAAAAAGAATCCAGGATAGGAGGAATTAATCTGCAGATTGGAAAAGCATTGTCATTCCAGATCATACACCATTTTCCTGTTACTGATACATCATTTCCCGTTGCTGATACACCATTTTCCTGTTGCTGATACACCATTTTCCTGTTGCTGATACACCATTTCCCGTTGCTGATACACCATTTCCCGTTACTGATACACCATGTTCCTATTACTGATACACCAAACCCCACTGCTTAAACACCAATCTTTTCTATTTTTCCTAAATATCCCCATTCGTACTCCCGAGAATGAACTATTATTCCAAAAAAAAGAAATATATCATTCTTGATTCAAGGGAATCAACCATTTATCCTGTTAATAATACCCCTTCACTACTGCTTCTCGTGAATAATAAAAACCCCGAGGATAAAAACCCTCACACCTTACAAATCCTTTTTGATCATTAACCTATTAAGGATGAGGTAACACTTTTCGGCGCAGCAACCAAAGGTAATTGTAAAGGTACGCATGTTATGTGTGAATATTAAATTGTAGATAATGAGGAGATAGTTGACATGACCGCTAAAAGCGTCGTACTGCCAACCATATCATTCAGCCGCAGTTGGGGGGGATTACCGAAATATTGCAATCATTATAGGACACGCCTATCACCACCATCCCTATTCCTCTTGGTCGTGTCTAATCCACCCCGCTTATGCCTGACCATGTCATAGTTCTATTTTGCAACGTTCTGCTCTGTTTCGACTTCGGCAACTCGGCTCTACACTCTGTATTCTGCCTAAAACAGTAACCATGGGTGGAGATGCTGTTAGACATGAACTGGGCTCGACGGCATTACTGGAACTTTACCCAGACGCATACCAAATCTTCCTTCAGGCAGGATGGGTGGACTATTTTAGAAGACTCCCGGAATTTGATTTCTAGCAAGTTCTTGAATTTGAATGCAACTTGAGGGAGGGGTATTCTACTGTCCAAGGGATTAGAATCCCAGTAACAGAAGAAGACATAGCACAAGTTTCGGGGCTTCCAACCAACGACATTCGCTGGTTCAGCAGGAAGCATCTTATCCTCAATGCGCAGCAAGATTTCCTGCTACCCGGGGAGCAGGTGGAAGCAAAAGGCAGGGGTGTTGCGCTTCGGTCATTACCACCGCCTTGGCCAAAAGTTGCAGAATTCGTCAAGCACTACTTCACTTGCGAGGGCCGCTACCAGGTAGTCTACCAACATGACTTTGTCTTATTGAATCATTTGTGGCATGGTCGTCTAGTAAATATGCCTTATTATCTCCTTGGATGTCTGAAAAATATGGCACATTACACTACGAACGCTAGGCATCAACTCCTCTGTCTCACACACCATCGCTTGGTCCAACTCCTGATAAATAGAGGCTTCGCTCTGCATAACCCGCCTCCCCCCATTAACCCTCCCCAGCAAGCTGAGGAAAATCCTCAGCAAAATGAAGGAAATTCCCAGCAAGAAGCTGAAACTCAGCAACCAGCAGCAGGAACACCCCAATTAAGCACTGAAAATCCGCTGCACTCCTCATCCCATGATGAAGCCGAACCATCCACTCCCATAGTTCACATCCCTACCGATGATTCAGACGAGGATACCCTCATCACTTTCCTAAAAAGAAAAAAACAACAGAAAACTGCAACCCCGTCAAAAAGAAAAACCAGGGCCTCAGTAAAGGCAGCCACTAGTCCTGATGATTCCCTGAGTAAAAGTCCTCGCAAGAGGAAAACTACTGTCTCCCCTGGTTCCCTACCTTGGCAACGAACGAGGTTGTTTGCAGTAACCGAGGTCGTTCCTCCTATTATTTTAAAACCTCGTATTTCCCATAGCCCTGAACCTTCACCTCCTTCACCCTCAGATGCCGAAATTCAAAGTGTTCACAATTTTGTAACGTCATTTTTCTCAACAGAAGCAGCTGTTCCACAAGAACTAGCTGCCGACAAATTCAAACCAGACATCCAAGCTATTATAGGACATGTGGCTGTTACACAAGAACCAGCCACAGACCCAATAGGTGAAACATAAGAACCACCTGTTGGGGAGCAAAAAGAAGACGACCTGCATGTGGCTGTTACACAAGAACCAGCCACAGACCCAATAGGTGAAACACAAGAACCACCTGTTGGGGAGCAAAAAGAAGACGACTTGCATGTGGCTGTTACACAAGAACCAGCCACAGACCCAATAGGTGAAACACAAGAACCACCTGTTGGGGAGCAAGAAGAAGATGCCCTAGGTGAAAGTGATACACAAACAGACCCAATAGGTGGAACACAAGAACCACCTGTTGGGGACACATATGAGGAAGATAATGCTGAAAAACAATTTTCTTTTCCTTTGGAATCTGTAACTGTAGAAACCCCAGTCACTCTAACCTCCCTACAAGAAGAAAATGTGTTCTTAAAATCAGAAATTAAGGCCTATCAGAAAGAATTAGCAATGGCTAGGGAAGCCTATAAAGAAGAACTCAACCTGTACATGTTAGCTCAAGTAGCATCTCAAGCTGAAAAGAGTGTAGAGAAAGAACAATACAGTGAATACATGTGCAGTGAATGTGGGGATATCTATACTCAGGCAGGATATAAAATAAGTGCAATCCCATTGACTGGAGCCAGTCCTGTTATATTTAAAAAGGAACACCCTGCTGTTCCACAAGAACCAGCAGGGTCTTCAAGGATTTCAGAGGAAGAAACAGAACCACCCCGGCCTACCCAAATTAGTGATCAACAGAAATCAAAGGAAGAAATGGAACCACCCTGGCCTACCCAAATTAGTGATCAGCAGAAATCTGAAGAGGTTGCAGAACCACTCCAGCCTACCCAAATTATTGATGAGCAGGAACCAGAATCAAAATCTTTCACAACTGTGCATATACAAACTGAACCTCCCTGTGTTAGTGATGCTCATGCACAGACTTCTACTTTTCAAGAATTAAGCTACACATGGAAAGCAGAATATGAGCTTTCCCAAGGAAAGGCATTTCAATAGCAGAAATCGTTATGGTTTAACTATGCCTATATGAATTGGGAAGCAATGGAACAGTCTCGTGCACAGCACAAAGAAAATAAGCAATTAAAAGCCAGACTGTCCCTTATCCTTGATTTGGTCCAGCGCTTATTGGCTTCAAGAAAGCCTTCTTTTAATTACTCTATATTCTTGAGAGAACGCTTGGCGTTCTTTCAATTGAAAGCAATAAAGGATGGCAAACCACACCAGGTCTCTACACCACAGCAATTCATTGAAACTTTTTCAGAAGCACCAAACAATGATAAGAATTTGATGTGCGAACTCTATCTTCATAACGAGGCTATGCCTGAAGATAGAAAGATTAATTTACTTCCTATTTGTGGTGATATTCAAATAAGAGTTTTTATTTCCTTTTTGGCCAACCAATTCACTTGGCAGAATGCTTTCATGTCTACACAACACAATGAGGAGAACTATCTTCTCTGGATTCGCCTGGAACCACAGAATGTAGCCATCTTCCTCATGGAACATCAACGGAATCTACGAGAGGCAGGCATGACCGATCACATTAGGAATTTGCAAGCAGCAGTCTTGGAAGACTGCCAGCACTATGTCAAAGCTAAAGGACCTTTGGCCATAAAAGCAAATGAATTTTTCTGGGAACAGTGTCCCAAAGAAAGAAGGGAATACCATCCCTACAATCCCCTCAATCTGCAGGCAGCAATCTCAAGGATACCTGCTTATGTAAAATGCATGAGACAATGTGCTGAATGGTGGATTGGGTACCGTTTTCATTTCCCTCTCTTATGGCTTCCTGGAGAACAATACAAGGCTCAATTTTCATTGACTAAAAAGGAAGAATTGGCAGCATGGAAAAGCATTCAGAATGCCCAAGGGTTCAGAGACATGGCTGACAACACTTTCTACACTTACTGTATAAGCAATCTACACTGTTCAGCCCAGTATTCTGATTCCGATTCAGATTAGGCGTTGCATGTGGACATGCAACATTTTCAGTTGGGGGGATGTTAGGTTCCCATTTTGTCTATTTTTGACTATATATTTTGCCATTGTATTATCCTCTTCAACCCTTAAGTGAAAGCCTTCGCTAGGTGTTTTGGCTTAATTACTCCAAAAGGTACAGAATAACTTTCCTCATTACTACATGTTTAATTATTTAACACATAATCATGCTATCTTTATAATTATTTCCTGAAGTTGATTAAAGTGTTGACTAATTATTGAAACTGCCTAACTGGCAGGATCACATTCTGCCATTGCTGAAACAGTGGAAACAACGCAAACTGTGAAGCTGAAACAGCAAGAACAGCATGAACCTCGATGTTGAAACACCACGAACAGCATGCGCACTTTGAGGAACAGTTGGGATTTGCGTAACAAATCTGCATCGGCAAAAGAGTCTGACCGATTACTATATTGGTCGTAATGATCATGATCCTCATGGCTATAACAATATTTTGTTATCAAGAACTGGCTTCCTTATTTTTGGTACAAAAGGGTTGAAACTGAATATGAAAATCTATTGTAATAGATGTCTCCTCTATAAAGAGGAGACATCTACATTAGAGAAGGGGGGTAACAACTGGTAACACAGAACTTGTAGTGAAGTGATGAGATTGAATCTCTTTCTGTAATATGGTTTATTGGCAAATGAATACAATTCTGTTCTGAGCATTTTATTTTAATTCCAGTGTTCTGGGGAATCTTGTGAGAAGGACAGGGCCCACCTTCATCACAAGATTCACCCATCTTCTTTCTGTTGTGTGGTGTGTGTGTGTGATTTCTGTTTATATTACAGTTACTGCTTCTAATGATATTTACTTTTGCTGAAACTCTGTTTTCCTTTTAGCTGATTGATGTTGCATATGAGTACCTCACCGGTGATTAGGATTCACAGAGTGTATGTGTGAACTGGACAACAGAGGCAGGTGCTGAAAGTCCTTACTCTGAGGATAGGGTCCTGATCCTTTGTTGCAGGACAGCCATCACTTCCTTTTGCAGACTTGTTTCTTTTAAGTTATTTGTTCTTACTTCATTTTCTGAAATAGGCTGTAACTACTGTAACTGCTGTAACACAGAGTAGGGATTTCATAAAATAAGTAGACCATTTATACTACAGCTTTTAATACCATTAAGATTGAGTACATACAGTACGTAGTCACCTTTGGAATAATCAGACTTTCCCGGGTTGATAATTAATGTGGCACTCGACTGTTTTATCATTAAACAATTAAAGTGACCAACAGTAGAAAGAATTAAACAACAAAGAAAGGGAACCGTTGGATCAGCTAGATCGACGGATGATATTGACGGAAGATGAATGGCGGAGATTAAAACCACGTGTTAGTAGAAGGATGGAGCGGTCTTCACAAGGGGTAAGCGGTATCTCGTGCGCCCTAAAAGCTGTAAATGGTATTCTAAGATTTCACGCGATTAACTTGAGGGATTGACACGTAGCATGAGAAAACTTTTTTTCTCGTGTGCTCTTGATCTAATATTAGGCATGCATTTAATCGCGTGATATGGCACGATCACCTTTGGATTGAGGTAGGAGAAATAAACGGTGGAGATTGGCCAGGTTAGTTGGCGTGAGTTATTGGGCGACAGCCATCAGATTGAGGAATGAGATCGACGGCGAAGATTTAATACACTAAGGAGAGCATCGATATATGTGAAAAGGTTTGTGGAATGGAGGAAAGGTAAGCTTTAAGTGTGGTTTATGAAATATTTCTATTATATGGGAATTATAATAGAAATAAGTGGGATTAATGTATTATGGTTTAAGTTGAGTTTTAACCAAAGTCTAAAATCCATGGTATGGTTAATATGCGCGGACAATAAGAATTAATCAAATATTATGAAGGATTCATAAGGTTCCACTCAAAGGTTTATAAAGGTCCAGACTTTGGATAGTTAAATCAAATGTTTCCACATAAGAGTTTATTGAAGGATCATTAAACCTTGACTTGTGATGGTTTCACTAAGTATGGAATTATAAAATTCCTAAGACAATGTGTGACATGCAATTTTATTTGCATAATGTGGGTAGATGCGACTTTTGCTACGTCATTTTTGGTATTAGAGCTAAACAAGGAAATTTTGCGTGAAAAATTCTTTGAGAAAACTTAGAACAGAGTTATGTTTTGGAGGTATGTACACAGGCAAGAGGAGATCAGATTTTAAATCTGACAAACAGTAGGCACACAGAGATAAAGTGTAGCAGAATTTGCAGATGCAAAGAAACAAAGAACAATCCATTCAAAGTACAAATGAGTGGGAGAACAAGATCATGCAGAGATCTTGAAGGTGAGATGATATGTTTTTGTTTTAATTTGGTTTGAATATTGTGGTTGCAGAATTCAGGTTATAGATAAAAGAAATTATCTCAGCAAAAGAATAGAAGCAGTAATGAAGAAAGCTGGTAAGAATTTCTGAGTGAAAGAAGAGGTGGCCATAACCTAATGTTTCATTTGTGATTGAAATACAAGAGGACAGTTGTGTTTTTAAAAGGTGCAGATGAGTTGAAGTTCAGAAGGAGCAGAGAGAAGTGCTCAAAGCGGTTCGAGAGAATAGAGAACCAAGTGCTTGCCAAAAGATCAAGTACAAAGGAAACCTTGTTGAGGTAAGTCACAACAGGGAGGATTTGTTGTTGCAGAGGCTTTAATATAGTTCATAGTAAGTGAGTGAGGAACTCATGAAGATAGAGAAGGAGATGACTATTGATAGTCATAACAGAGATAACAGAGATAACAGAGGTTCTGAGGAAGACCACATCAGTAGAAAGGTGGATAAAGAGGATGCCAAGGCAAATGGCCTATAGAGACAATTAAGTGAAGAAGAATATGAGAGGGAGAAGGCTGAGATTACTGTTCATCTTGAGATATTTATGGAGACATTGCAGATGAATAAGGATGACCAAAAGCATGGTTATGTCAGAGGAAGAAAGTAAAGTGGCAGAGGCTACAAGAGAAGAGAAATCAACAGGTGAATATGCAGTTAGCAGAAGAGCTGATGAAGCTTGAACAGGTAATGAATGTTCAATTGAAGTTTGAAGAACTCAAAGAAGCTGAGTTGAGAATGGAAGTTTCCATTTGTGAAGCAGAACAAGGTGAAGTTTTGGGTGAAGATGAAGACTGGAGATCTGTGAAAGATCTTATGAACCATTGTGTGAATTCAAGACAGTAAGAAGTTTACTTTGCTGAGGAAGGAATTATTGATGATTTTCTGAACTGTTGGACAAATTCGGATCAGCAGGAGGATATGAAACCTTGTATATTTGAATCTAATAATTTTGATGTGATTACCAGTTTTGCAGAGGATGAGCAATCTTTTGAAGCTGTCAAAAGTATGGAAGAGTATCTTTCAGAAGATAAATACTCTGAAGTAAAGAATGATGGAGAATGTCTCTTGAATGAGAAAAACAGTGAATTATTGCAGCAGAAAGAATTTAGTAATACATTGATGTTTGAAGCTGTTACAACACAAGAATAATTTCTTGTGAAAGAAGGAGATGAAACTCAGTCTTAAGAACTGATATGTGAATCAACAATGGAGACTGTTGAACCTTGTAATTTTCAAACTGATAATTTGTGCATAAATGCAGGAATTATAAGTGATGATGAAATACTTATGAAGTGTCAAAGAGAAATTGAATTTCTGGAATATTTGTTGGAAAACTCAGAGTATGATAGTGTGATTGTAGAAGAAGGAGTTCACTATAGTGGACAAGAGAAGAAATACATCATTGAAGCAGATGGTGTGGAGGAGAGACTTGCTGACAATTTTGAGAGTACTTTGAATAATTCTTTAAAGAGGTTGAATCAGCACACTGATGTGCTTATAGAGAAGGAAAAATCATAGCAACATACTGAGACGTTGCCAGAGAAAGAAGAGGTAACGATGCCTTATATTTTTAATTCTGATAATTGTTTTATGATTACAGGATTTGATGAAAATGAGACAAACATGTTTCAAGTTGAAGAGTCAGTTTTAGAACTGAAGAAGACTGGAAGCTGCCAAGTCGGACATGTTGATGAGGAAAAAGAAAAGCATGAAGATACCATGCTTGAAGAAATTAAATTGACTGTCAAAATCAGTCAAGGAAGTGAAGGACAATTACTGAGGGTTGTCAAAGAAGAGGAAGGAAAATATGCTGGAATTGATGAACAACATAGTGATGTATTTGAGAGGAATCAAGTACAAGGGGAATTGGAAGACAATTTATTTTTGAAAGTAAATTTACAGATATTGAACAGAGGTTGTTTGGAAAGTCACAAGAGGGTAAGGATGAAAGGGCGGTAGTAAGAATCTGACAACTTCAAAGAGAAGATAATGAACAACAGTTTGAAGATGAGTGGACAGAGTACAACAACAAATGGCAGAGTATGTACCAGCCCAAGGATGTGCTAGAGATAGAGATTGAAGAATTATGGCAATTAATGATGAAGCAGTCTAGATGGAGGAGATTGACAGCAACATGAAGAGTGATCAATCAGAATTTGAACCTGATTGACAAGGAGAGGAAGATGAAACATAAGACAACAAACATGCAGCAATGACAAAGGAACAAATCATTCAGACAACTACAAACTAAAGTTTGGGACCCTGGAGGTTTTCTATCAACATATGAGAACACATGATCTGGAGATCATGATTATTTTAACCTTGGGAGTCTGATGCAGGAGCATCCAACTCAACAATTTCATTGTATTTTAGTAGACATAGGGGGTCTTGTGTTTTCAAGGAAGTTGGTTTCCTCAGTATTAAATTAATTTAATTTTAATGTTTTAAAGTAATTTTATGAGAGATTAATAATAGGAATTAATTAGATATTGTGAGTATATTTGTAAATGTTGCCGAATGTTGAAGAACATGAGAGATTTAGGCTAGTTAAGATTCCATAGGGATTGAGAGATTTGGAAATCAATTGTAAATCTTAGATTAGTAATTGGTTTCATGGTTTGTGGAACTAGAGAGGATCCTTAAGGATTAGTTGAGTCAAAAGTGGACTTAGAGGATATTCAAGATTTAGCTCAAAAGATTGAGGATCTAAACTGAAATGGGTTACATAACCTTTTGTATAAATGTAAGCTTAAAAAGCATAGAGAGAGTGAGTTAGTGAGTTAGAGTGAGAATCAGAGTTCAGAGATTAGATAGGGTTTGATTGTAAGCCTACGGGCAGGAAAGGAAAAAGGCCACTGATTAGAAAATCAGGCTAGAGAGAGAGTTTCATTATGTAAATAATTGTTTATAAAGACAGAGAATTTGATTCTTGAGTTGTGTGGTGTGGATTGATTAATGGATTTATAAATTGTGTGTGAATTAGAGTAATTCTACATAGTATATGTATGCAGGTGGAATTAAAGCAGAACATAGAGGTGGAGAATTAAGGATAGTGGTATGATTGTTTGAATCCGATTGAAGGATCAAAGTTGAAGTTTAGATGTGATAATGTTTAAATAATACGCAGAACAAAGCTCAGGAAGGAGTCAAGTGGAAGAACAATCAAAGATCAAAATCAGTCAAAGGAATACGAAATCCTTGCTTCAACTTGGTTCTGTGGTTGACCTCTTCAATGCAATGTATGGATTGATTGAGCTCGGAGCAAAGTCATTGAACAATTAAGTCACACACGGAAGATAAAAGACGTAGAAAGAATTAAATAGCAAAGAATGAGAACCGTCAGATCGGCCAGATCGACGAATGATATTGATGGAAGATGAATGGCAGAGATTAAAACCACATGTTAGAAGAAGGATGGAGCGATCTTCTCAAGGGGTAAGTGGTATCTCGCACGCCCTAAAAGCTGTAAATGGTATTCTACAATTTCAAGCGATTAACCTGAGGGGTTGAAATGTAGCATGAGAAAACCACTTTTCTCGCATGCTCTCGATCTAATATCGATTGTGCATGTAATCGCACGATATGACACAATCACCGTTGGATTGAGGTAGGAGAAATAAATGGTGGAGATTGGCCAGGTTAGTTGGCATGAGTTATTGCGCGACAACCATTGGATTGAGGAATGAGATCGACGATGAAGATTTAATACACTAAGGAGAGCATTGATATATGTGCAAAGGTTTGTGGAATGGAGGAAAGGTAAGCTTTAAGTGTGGTTTATGAAATATTTCTATTATATGGGAATTATAATAGAAATAAATGGGATTAATGTATTATGGTTTAAGTTGAGTTTTAACCAAAGTCTAAAATCCATGGTATGGTTAGTATGCACGGGTAATAAGAATTAACCAAAGATTATGAAGGATTTATAAGGTTCTGCTCAAAGGTTTATACAGGTCCAGACTTTGGATAGTTAAATCAAACGTTTCCACATAAGAGTTTATTGAAGGAGCATTAAACCTTGACTTGTGAAGGTTTCACTAAGTATGGAATTATAAAATTCATGAGACATAGTGTGACATGCAATTTTATTTGCATAATGTGGGTAGATGTGCCTTTTGCTGTGTCATTTAGAGGTTCATTTATCTATCTTCCTCTCCATATTGTATGTCAGCACTTGCCCTATTGCCTTAGGAAAGGCTTGTTGGGGAAATGGATTCCAAAGAATTTAAAGATTTAGCATGCTTGAATGCAAGTATAACATTGAGATGAGAGAAACTTAGACTAGGTGTTGGCTATAAATGTAGCATTGAGTCTTGACCCATTGAATACTTGATATTGGTGTACTACACAAATAGTCAAATGTTGCATTGTATGAGCCTAGGATTGTTGGTATTTTGAGATTATTAGGGAAGAATTATCAACAAGATGCCCATTAACGTATTGGATAGATTCTGGCTCATGGAGGAGGATCCATTGAATTTTTCCTAAATTGATTTTAGAATTAAGAATATAACCTAGTGCCTCAATGACCAAAACATAGATGACCAGGAATAAGGCTCAACCTTGTTTGATGGATTTGAAGATCCCAATTTCTTTTTCTTTATAAATATTATTTGAAAAGAAGTCTAATGCATCCACAAATACCAATATAACACATATGACGAAGGATGGCCAAAACTTTAGGGATTTTAGCATGACAAAGATGAAGGGGCACTTGACTTAACCATAAGATTTCTCAAAATTTATCTTGATTAAGAAGCTATCCAATCCTGAAGTTGGGCCCATTACATTCCTTCCATAATGTAATGACATTGTTGAGAGTTTATTAACCTCTAATAATGTTGTTCTTCTTAGGTTGGATTATATCCTTGACTAAAATTTGTAAGAGATATTGAGCATGGTAATGGAACTTACTTCATGATAATTCCAGGGTCCGTTGTCATAGGTACATACTATATAAACCATTGATTGATTCTTGACCTTAGTAAATGAGTAGAAAGGGCTTCCTTGTAGACTTATAAAGGGTTTGACCCAGCAAAATCCTAAGAGAAGTTGTAGAATTCACAAGGAAATACATCTAGACCTGAGGCCTTATCATCAACCATTTCATGTAGGGTTGTAGTTAGCTCATAGAGGGTTTGTATTACCTTGAAATATCTCATTTTCTTATTCAATATTTTGAGAGGTAAAATGTGTAGGAATTCTTGGGTATCCTTTTGGTGTTCCACTAACATCCCTTGAGATTGGAACACTATCCTCTAGTGTTCCAAAATTCATGCTTAATTTCCTCTTGGTTGGTCATACAACTTAAGGCTCTCTTTATGGTAGAAATGGATGCCACAAAATCTTGATGGATAGGGATTTGCATAAATATTTAGTAGGCTTGTCACCTAACCAGTGAAATCAATCATGCAACTAAACTCTTCTTGTTTCAAGGATGTCATCCACCTATAGTAAGTGGCATAATTTTGCACCTCATGCTTGTTTGTCTTCATAATAGGGAGCCCATTTTAGGTCTCTCAAGAGGCCATCAAGATCAT
The DNA here is from genome assembly GCA_031772625.1 of Pinus tabuliformis. NCBI lineage: Eukaryota > Viridiplantae > Streptophyta > Pinopsida > Pinales > Pinaceae > Pinus > Pinus tabuliformis. The sequence goes on along the minus strand of CM062813.1, from coordinate 183,192,979 downwards.
TCCACACAACATAATCACACCCCAATTGGATTTTGTCCATTTGGTTCCCATAGCCTTGAAATAAGGATACTACTCTAGAAATAACATCAACACAATGAGTAACCTAGCGAAAATTCCCATGTGACTAAGGAATGAGATCCACAATTGTAAATACAAGAAAGGTAACTTAACCTTTGAATATGGGTAGAAATTTAAGATATATTGGGTTTTAGGCATACAACATTTTTTTCATGTCCCCCCAAGATAACGAAAACAAATGGGCTTGTGGTTAAATAATATGGCAATATTTTCCACACTGATTCATTGACCTCTAAGGGAGTCAAAATAGAAGTAATTATGCTCGAATAAGAGGATTGTTTCTCCCCTAGTATAACCCATTTGAAAATTTTGTCTCATGTGAACCAAAGCTCAATGAATCTTTCCTTTCATTATATTGGGGTCATAAATCCCAATATAGGCATTTAATGCTGATTACATTGCTTTATTTCTAACTAAAAAATGTATAAGAGGAGCTTATTCTATGTCTTCTTAACAATCCACCATGTTAAAATACCACAAAATTCCCGAGGGGCATAAGGGAGGTCTTCAATAATCCAATGCCAAAAGGACAAATTCTTGTTGGCATTATTGGAGGTAGAAATATTGGCAAATGATAGAAGAAAGTTGTCCTAGTGAAGAAGAATATACAAACGTCATTGACAGGGGTTAATACCCTACTCCACAATGACATTGTCAAAATTTGGAGAGACGAGTATTTTGACTCTCCCTTTTCATCAACATTATTTGAATAAAATCTATAGCCTTGGCTCAAATAAGTCACAAGGTAGTATGAAGCATAAAACCCACAATTTTAACCTCTTGTAAACAAATAATTGGTGCCCCACCTAGAGAAGTCAATGACTAATGGAAATGTGCTTTTTTTAGGGTTGTTTGGGCCCTAGACATTTCAAGAGGCCTTTTTCAATAAAAATCAATGACATCATGCACCTTCGTGTCAAATTGTAATTATTCTTGACATTTTGAAGAGCATCAAAGTTATTACTATTGAACATAGTATTGGTTGAATAATCACCAAGTGCAGGTTATGTGTTCCACTTAGAGAGGGCATGCACATAAATGGACATGATTTCTTGAGATTTTAATAATAGTGGTAGAAAATTGGCTTGTCAACTACCCCTAGTTACATGCAAGAACCCAAATAAGGTCTCTTATGCCTCAAGAATAAGGACTTACTAAATCCCACTCTTGAAGAGGAATTAAAGGGTGGAGCCTTAGAGATTGGAGCTTTCAAATAGCCAAGATTTGATTATATTAGCGTATTTCTTATTACGCTCAACTTCTATCCAAACACCTTTGTTTTTCTTTGGGTGTTTGCAGGGCCTTGGGGTGAGAGGGGCCTATGGTGGTGGGAACATTTCATTTTCATCTTGGGACATGAGTGGGAAATTTTTAGCATGATGATCTAGGCTCTAGAAATGAAAGGAAGCATTCGAAAAATTTATATGGTGAACTTGTTGTTGATGCACTTAACTACTGCTTTAGATTTATACCAATTAATTCAGGTTTTGAGATAGCTTAACTCATACGTAGAAGAAAAATTAGGGCCAAGGGATAAAATATTTCTATTGTTGGGTTGTGTTATTCTTTCCACAACTAGCCTACGTAGTGAATCGGGGGATCAGAAGGGAGGCAGAGCCCCCCCCTTCGTGGTGCTGATTATGTAGCGGGGGGAGTCACAGGGGGTTTGAGGGGTGCAGGTAACCCCACTCTATGGGGTCCGAGGTAGCGCCCCTAAAAATTTTGGTTTTGGACCCTATATTAGGTTGGGCGGACCTACCTATGGTTTTGTGCATGTTTTTCGCACATGGTTTTGGACGTAATGGTTTTCGGTCCATGGTTTTGGATGTGATGGTTTTTGGTCCTTGGTATTGGATGCTTCAGCATGTATAAATATTTATTGTAACATTGAAAGGAAAATAATGAAAAATCAAGCTGGTAGTAACGATTTTGGGATCTAGGGGAAAATCTTTGTGTATTTGTGTTTTATGTGTTATGCTCTCGCATTGTTTATTTTCTATGTTTTAGAATTTGTATGCAGGTAATTTCTGTACGGGGTTAAAAACTACATTTGGTATCATAGTTGTTTTGGCTTCAAGGGGACGCCTTTGCTAATGAGGGGTTTCACTTAGGCCTATGGTAAACCCTGTTCAGTGGGAAATCTGTGGGATCGATTCTAGTGGTGAAAGAATATGGCAAGCAGTGGAAAGATAGAGATCAAAAAATTTAATGGTCAGAGTTTTGAGTTATGGAAACTCAAGATGGAGGATCTATTGGTGGATAAAGATCAGTGGATCGTGGTAGATCCAGGTACTAAACCAATGGGAGTGTTCGATGAAGAATGGAAGAAGTTGGATCGGAAGGCAAAGAACACAATAAGATTGTGTGTCTCAGATTCAATATCGCTGAATGTATCAGGGGAAGCTACGGCGAAGGCTTTGTGGGAAAAGTTAGGGACTTTATACTAATATAAGTCTCTGGTGAATAAATTGTTCCTACGGAAAAAGTTGTATAACCTGAGGATGAAAGATGGAGACTCAGTGACAGAGCATCTAAATGCATTTAATATTGTGGTAAGTCAGTTATCATTTGTTGATATTAAAATTTCAGATGAAGATAAGTGCATCAGTTTGTTGTGTTCTCTACCAGATTCGTGGGATAGTCTGGTTATTGCAATAGGTAGCAATGCAACTGCCTTGCAGTTTGATGAAATAGTCTCATCCTTGCTGACAGAGGAAATGAGACGGAAAAATATGGAGAGCCAGAATGGCGATGCATTGCTTGTACGAGGACGGTCCCAAAACAGAAACAAAAATAAGTCATCGAATGGGAGGTCTAAATCTAGAGGGAGATCTAAATCTCCAAGAAAACCTGTAAAGGTCATGTGCTGGAAATGCAGAAAGGAAGGGCACTACAAAAGGGACTGTAAATCTAAAGCTCCTGATAAAGGAAAGGGATATGATGATGCTCCTTTTGCAAAGGTGAAAACCACCTCAGATGAAGGTGGGGATGTGTGCTTGGCTTCTTCAAGTACACATGTAGATCACGAGGCATGGTTGATTGACTCAGGCGCATCCTTTCACTTCACACCCCATAGAGAGTGGTTCTGCGAGTATGAGAAATATGATGGTGGTGATGTCTTCTTGTGGGATGACAGGAAGGCTAGAATCGTTGGTCGTGGAAAAGTAAAGTTGAAGTTGCAAGGGGGAAGGGTTAGAACACTTTCAAGTGTTCTGCATATTCCTACATTAGCTAGAAATCTAATTTTTGTAAGCAAGTTAGATGATGCAGGTGTAAAAAAGTGTTCGAGAAGGATACCTGCAAGATGGTTTGGGGGACACTGGTATTGATGTGGGGAGTTCGAATTGGAACTTTGTACAAGCTGCAAGGTACCACTGTTGTTTATGGGTGCAACAATTCTGTGGTTCCTGAAAGTGGAGCAAAAAATCTAGTTGTCTATGGAGAGAAGAACATGTTTTGGCATCAAAGGCTTGGACATATTGGAGAGAAGGGCCTTGAAATACTTCATGGTAAAGATATGGTAGAAGGTATGAGTAATAGCTCTATGGATTTTGATTTCTGTGAAAATTGTGTATATGGGAAGCAGAATCGGGTGAGTTTCCCCTCTGGTGGTAAGAGGGTGAAACAAATATTAGAGCTTATGCACAGTGATGTGTTTGGACTTGTGAAGGTTCCATCACTGGGTAAGTCTGTGTACTATGTATCCTTTATAGATGAATTCTCAAGGAATACATGGACATATTTCCTTAAGATGAAAACTGAAGTCTTTGACAAGTTTAAAGAATTTAAGGCTCTGGTGGAAAACCAAACAGAGAAGAAGATAAAGGTGCTAAGGATAGATAACAATGGAGAGTTTTGCAGTAAGGAATTTGAAGAATTCTGTAAGAAGTGTGGTATAACATGGCAGAAGACTACTCCATACACACCTAAGAAAAATGGAGTTGCAGAAAGAATGAACAAGACATTGATGGAAAGGGCAAGAAGCATGCTCAATGGTGCTGGGTTAGGACAAGAATTCTGGGCAGAGGCAGTGGAGATAGCATGTTACCTGGTCAATAGATCACCTTCATCAGTGTTGGAAGATAAGACTCCACAAGAGGTATGGACTGGTAAGAAACCCTCTCTTTCACATCTGAGGGTATTTGGATGTGATGCATATGTACATGTTGTTAGAAAATTATATATTACAGAGCAATGGAACACATAAAATATTGCAGAAATATAAACACAGAAAACGCACAAAACAAGAGAGACACAGATATATGTGGTTCACCCAGTTTGGGCTACGTACACCCTGAACAACCAATCCTTCCTTTCTATTATCTAGCAAAATGAAGAGACACAACCTACAACAAATCCGCTGTAATATCCTCTGTTTTCTCTCACAGTCTCACCTCTCTGTTTCTCGCTCATAGAATACACATCTATCACACAGCCTCAAATACAATACCCTCATACAAAGAGAGGGGTTGCCTTCTAGGGCAAAAAACCCTAAACTAAACATAAATTCTATCGTCAGATCATCCGCCTAATGAACGGCCCAGATTGACTAGAAATTACTATACTTTTACAAGGCAATTTTACATTTATTTTTGGCTTCGGGGGCGCTGCCCCCAAGCCCCCGCTGGCCCCCGGACCCCCGCGGGGCACCCCCCCGCGTGGAGGGGTGTACAAAACTTCCTGGGGTATACATCCGGCTGAAACAAAGACCTCTGAACAATCATGCTCCACACACAACAATCTCCCACTTGGAGAATGATTGTAGCAACTCCACCACTACTCCATTTGCTGGAAAATGACTCCTCTTTGGACCTGGCTGTTTCTCATCTTCATCGTCATCCTTGAAGACCAACTGAAACTGAGCATATTCTCAGTTTCTCCCTGGTTACAACTTTTGTTAGCATATCTGCAGGATTCTGGCTAGTGTGTATCTTTTCCAACTTCAACTCTCCATCTTCCAACATTGATCGTATGAAATGGTACTTGAGTTGTATGTGTTTAGTCCTAGAATGAAATGCTGAGTTCTTTGCAAGATGAATGGCACTTTGGCTATCACTGTATAGCGTGCCCATATCATGCTCCTTACCCAATTCACCCATAAACCTTTGTAACCAAATCATTTCTTTACTAGCCTCTGTAGCAGCAACATACTCTGCTTCTGTTGTTGAAAGTGAAACAACACTTTGGACTTTTGAAACCCAACCGACAGCTGTTCCTCCAACAGTAAATACATATCCTGTAGTGCTCCTCTTGTTATCTCTGTCACCTGCCATATCTGCATCAACATATCCTTGTAGGGAGATGTTTGAACCACCAAAGCATAATGCTTGATTTGTGGTACCTTTCAAATATCTAAGAATCCATTTCACTACCATCCAATGTTCCTTTCCTGGATTGTTCATGTACCTACTTACAACTCCCACTGCATGTGCAATATCAGGCCTTGTGTAGACCATTGCATACATTAAGCTTCCAACTGTTGATGCATATGGAACTTTAGACATATAATCCATGTCTTCTTGGGTCTTTGGGCACATTTCCTTGCTAAGTTTGAAATGGCTAGCAAAAGGTGTACTAACTGGTTTTGCATTTTGCATATTAAATCTTTTCAACACCTTTTGTATGTACTCATTCTGAGACAATGTTAATTTGCGATTTGTCCTATCTCTAGTGATTCTTATACCAAGGATTTGTTTTGCAGCTCCCAAATCCTTCATTGCAAATGAATTTGCCAATTTTCTTTTGAGTACATTTATTTCCTGCATGTTAGATCCTACAACAAGCATGTCATCCACATACAATAACAATATAATATAGCTGCCATCATTTTGCTTTTTCAGATAAACAAAATGATCAGAGTGACATCTAGTATAACCTTGTTCAGACATAAACTTGTCAAATTTTAGATACCACTGCCTTGGAGCCTGTTTTAAGCCATACGAGCTCTTCTTCAACCTGCACACTAGTTTCTCCTTCCCTTTCACCTCATATCCTTGTGGCTGCTGCATATATATCCCTTCCTCCAAATCCCCATGGAGAAAGGTTGTCTTTACATATAACTGCTCAAGATGCAAATCTTCAGCTGCTACAAGACTTAAAAAAGTTCTGATTGAAGTCGTTTTAACAACAGGAGAAAATATTTCATCAAAATCAATACCTTTCTTCTATGCAAACCCCTTCACCACAAGTCTAGCTTTGTACCTTTGTTTTCCTCCATCTTCTTCCTTCAGCCTGTAAACCCATTTATTCTTCAATGTAGTTTTTCCTGCAGGCAACCTGACTAAATCCCAAGTCTGGTTATGCATTAAGGAGTCCATCTCTTCTTCTATGGATACCTCCCACTTCTTCCTGCTTTCAACCTGCATTGCTTCTTCATAACATTCGGGTTCACCAAAATCAGTCAACAATAAATAATATAATGAAGGAGAATATTGTTCAGGGGGTCTACTTATCCTAGTAGATCTTCTAACACCACTTTCAGGTGTTTGGGGTGCCTGTTGTTGTTGTGGTGGTTGTTGTTGTTGTGGTTGTTGATTATTATTATTTTCAGGCACCTTTACTTTTTCAGTGATTTCATCAAGAACTGCGTATTCCTTGTTTTCATTTTCTTTCTTCTTTTCCTGCAACTGATTCTTATACAAGACCTTTTCGTTGAATATTACATCTCTGCTCCTAATGATTTTGTGATTTTCATAATCATATAAGCGATAACCAAAATCATTAACACCATATCCAATAAAGGTACATTTCTTTGACTTTGCCTCAAGCTTTGTTCTATTTTCTTTATCAATATGGACAAAGGCCTCACAACCAAAAGGCTTTAAAAAAGAGTAGTTTACCTTTTTACCTGTCCATGCTTCCTCTGGAACACCACCATCCAAGGAACTTGAAGGCCCTCTGTTTATTAGATAAACAGCAGTATCTACAGCATCTTCCCAAAACCGTAAAGGTAATCTTGCATGCAATCTCATGCACCTTTCACGCTCCATGATTGTTCTGTTCATCCTTTCTGACACACCATTTTCTTGTGGCGTTCTTGGAACTGTCTTCTCTCTGCGAATTCCATGCTCTGAACAGTACCTATCAAACTTTTTGCTGCAATATTCACCTCCATTGTCTGATCTAAGACACTTCAATTTCTTTCCTGTCTCAATCTCAACCAAAGCTTTCCATTTCTTGAAAGTATCAAATACATCAGATTTATTCTTAATACAATAAATCCAAGTTTTTCTAGTTGCATCATCAATAAAAGTAACATAATAACGAGAGCCACTGAGAGATGATACCTGAGGAGGTCCCTATACATCTGTATGCACAAGCTCTAATTTTTCATTCTTCTTTTCTTTCCCAACTCTGAGAAATCTAACTCTCTTCTGTTTTCCATAAATGTAATTCTCACAGAAGTCCAAATCAACATTCTTCAAACCCGGCAACAAATTCCTTGAGTGAAGAATCTTCATCCCCTTTTCACTCATGTGTCCGAGCCTATGATGCCATAATGCTGCATCTGCTCCTTTGGAAGTTAAAGCATTAACAGAGTTAGAAATACCATTGCATAAATAAAATGTACCAACCTGTTCGCCTTTTGCTATTACTAGGGCTCCTTTGGTGACCTTCCAAGCTTTATCTGTGAAAGTTGTCACACAACCTTCACCGCCTAACTGCCCTGTTGAAATCAGATTTTTCTTTAGATCTAGAACATGCCTTACCTCCTTTAATAGCCATTGGTTTCCATTCTACTATTCTACAAGAGCCTTACCCATTCCAACGATTTTACAAGGTTTATCATCACCCAGACGAACTTGTCCAAAATCTCCTTGAACATAGTCATGAAAATATTTCTTATCAGGTGTGGCATGGAATGAAGCCCCTAAATCTACCACCCAGGAATCAATAATATTTTCGAAAGAAAGAATCAAAGCATCTTGTAACACCTCACCTGTCACATTTGCTTCATGATTGTTTTCTTGTTGTGCATCTCCTTCTTTTCCCTTCCGAGATCTACAGTATTTCTTTAGGTGTCCTTTCTTTCCACATTTCCAGCACACTATCCCCGATCTGGACTTGGATCTGCCTTTCCTTGATTTACTGCGATATCGTGAGCTCTTTCCTCTTTCCATTTTTCTTCCTCTAGACTCTGCACTCAAAGCATTTCCCAATGTCTCACCGGAGCTTTTCCGTCACATTTCCTCGCTAAGGATAGCACCGAAAACATCATCAAACTTTAAAGTACTAGATCCAGAAACGGAGTTACTAATGGCCATTACCAAACCATTCCAACTTTCTGGTAATGAGCACAAGAATAACAGAGCTTTAACTTCATCATCAAAGTTTACCCCTACAGAACTTAACTGACTTGTAACTATATTAAAATCATTTAAATGGTTTGCAACAGATCCACCTTCCGACATATTCATATTAAATAACCGTTTCATAAGAAATACCTTGTTTGAGGCCGAGGGTTTTTCATATAGTTTCGACAACGTCTGCATCAAACCCTCTGTCATGGTTTCCTTCGAAATGTTGAAGGCGACTAACGCAGCAAGGCACAACCGTATTGTTCCGAGTGCCTTTCTATCGAGAAGGTTCCATTCTTCGTCTTTCATACCCGTCGGCATCTTTGTTTTTCCGCCCAATGGTAGGTATAGATCTTTCTGATACAGATAATCTTCCATCTACATCTTCCACAGCGAGAAGTTTTGGCCGTTAAATTTCTCGACCCTAAACTTACCATCTTCCGCCATTGCTCCCACTCGAACCAGGAACCCTTCTTTCGTGCGAGTTTATCAGCCAAATAGACCTTCGGCTCTGATACCAGTTGTTAGAAAATTATATATTACGGAGCAATGGAACACATAAAATATTGCAGAAATATAAACACAGAAAACGTACAAAACAAGAGAGACACAGATATACGTGGTTCACCTAGTTTGGGCTATGTCCACCCCGAACAGCCAGTCCTTCCTTTCTATTATCCAGCAAAATGAAAAGACACAACCTACAGCAAATCCGCTGTAATATCCTCTATTTTCTCTCACAGTCTCATCTCTATGTTTCTCGCTCACAGAATACACATCTATCACACAGCCTCAAATACAATACCCTCATACAAAGAGAGGGGTTTCCTTCTAGGGCAAAAAACCCTAAACTAAACATAAGTTCTACCGTCAGATCATCCGCCTAACGTACGGCCCAGATTGACTAGAAATTACTATACTTTTACAAGGCAATTTTACATTTATTTTTGGCTTCGGGGGCGCTGCCCCGAGCCCCCACTGGCCCCCGGACCCTCGCAGGGGGGGCAAGTCCCCCCCCACGTGGAGGGGTGTACAAAACTTCCTCGGGTATACATCTGGCTGAAACAAAGACCTCTGAACAATCATGCTCCACACACAACAATTTGTTGGATATACGAACAAAGTCCCACATTCACTAGAAGTGGGAAGGATCATGGGTATATAAGGATGGACAAATATCTCCATTGGTATGAGGCCTTTTGGGGTAAAGCCCAAAAACAAATCCATGAGGGCTTAGGCCCAAAGTGGACAATATCATACCATTGTGGAGATATGTGGTGTCCAGAGTCCTTACAAGTGGTATCGGAGCCAAGGTTCGAAGTTAGCCAAATCCTCGGAATGCCGAATGAAGATGGTGAGCCCTGGTAAGCCCGTGGATGAGCTCAGTTAGAGCAAGCTCTCGAGACAGGTGGTGCTTCCATGTAAGGCATGTGCTTCCAATGCATTGGAGGGGAGAATCCTGGTTGGTAAAGAGGGCAGAATCCTGCGAATGGATAATCGTTTGAGGGGAGGCTCGATGGTCCTTTGTTCAAGGGGAGGATTGTTGGGTATACGAACAAAGTCCCACATTCACTAGAAGAGGGAAGGATCATGGGTATATAAGGATGGACAAATATCTCCATTGGTATGAGGCCTTTTGGGGTAAAGCCCAAAAACAAATCCATGAGGGCTTAGGCCCAAAGTGGACAATATCATACCATTGTGGAGATATGTGGTGTCCAGAGTCCTTACACATGTTCCAAAGGAGAAATGAACCAAGTTGTATAGTAAATCTGAAAAGTGCATCTTTATTGGGTATAAGGATGGTTTAAAGGGTTATAAGCTTTGGAACCTAGTGACAAGGAAGGTTGTGTACAACTAAGATGTGGTGTTCAGAGAGGTAAAAGATGTTATTAAACATGAAGTCCAACCAAAGGAACTTGAGAATATAGAGTTTGAACTAAACAAGGAAGAATCAAACTCTACAATAGAGGAGGAGTCAGAAGATGAAGAGCCACAAACTCTGGGTGTGAGAAGATCAGTTTGAGAAAGAAGGCAGCTAGAAAGGTATAGTCCATCTGCTTTCTGTTCAAATTTTGCTTTATCTATTACTGATGATGATCCAAGAACTGTGAAGGAAGTAGTAGATTCAGAGGATGGAAAACTCTGGAAAGAGGCCATGGTTGATGAAATGGCCTATTTGCACAAAAATGAGGCTTGGGATTTGGTGGAGTTGCCAGCTGGAAGGAAACCCATTGGCAGAAAATGGGTGTTCAAGAAGAAGAAAAATGCAGAAGGAAAGGTGGAGAAATACAAAGCTGGATTGGTAGCAAAAGGTTATTCCTAGGTGTCGAGAATTGATTTTGGTGATACTTTTTCTCCTGTTGCCAAGGTAACTTCTATTAGAGTACTTTTATCTGTTACTGCTGCTTTTGATTTTGAGGTAGAACAGATGGATGTGAAGACAACATTTCTTCATGAGGATCTAGAAGAGGAGATCTACATGAAGCAACCTGAAGGCTTTGCGGTGAAGGGTAAGAAAGAACTGGTATGCAAGTTAAAGAAGTCTCTATATGGGTTAAAACAGTCACCAACGATGTGGTATCAGAAATTTGATACATTTATATGGGGACTTGGCTTCACCTGAAGCAATGAAGATCACTGTGTGTATTTTAAATTAATTGGTGTCCGTGTTATTTATCTGGTCTTGTATGTGGATGATATGTTGCTAGTTGGAAATGACAAAGAAATTATCCAGGATTTGAAGACCCATTTGTCCTCCAAATTCGACATGAAAGATCTTGGTGCTGCAAACTATATTTTGGGCATGGAAATTAAAATAGATCGAACAAAGAGGAAGCTTTGGTTAAACCAGAGGAAGTATGTAGAGACAATATTGTAGAGGTTTAATATGCAAGATAGTAAACCGGTGAAGGTTCCTATTCCTGTAGGTGTAAAGTTATCTGCTGAACAGTGTCCCAAGACACAAGAAGAGGAAGAGGACATGTCCCGTGTTCCATATACAAGTGAAGTCAGTAGCCTAATGTATGTAATGGTAAATGTATGTAATGGTATGTACTAGACCAGACATTGCACATGCAGTGGGAATATTGAGCAGGTTTATGTCAAAACCAGGGAAGGAGCATTGGACAACAATGAAGCAGGTTTTCAGGTATTTGCGTGGCACTAGTGATTATGGTTTGTGCTACCAAGGAAGACCAATATTGGATAGGGTTTTGGATATCTGTGGCTTTGTTGATGCAGACTGGGCTAGAGATCTGGATCAGAGAATATCTACAAGTGGGTATGTGTTTAACCTATTCGGAGGTGCAGTCAGTTGGATGAGTAAGAAACAATCTGCAGTGGCACTATCAGCTACAAAGGTAAAATACATGACAGCCACTCATGCAAGCAAGGAAGCAGTTTGGTTGCAGAGATTGTATTCAAGTATGGGGTTAGTACAGGGAGTTATAACGATAGACCGTGACAACCAAAGTGCAATTTTCTTGGCAAAGAACCCTGTTTACCATTCAAAGAAAAGCACATTGATGTTCAGTATCATTTTGTGAGGGATATGATAGAAGACGAAAAGGTGTTGCTGGTAAAGGTGGACACTTTGAAGAATATTAAAAATGCATTGACAAAATCTGTGAGCTTTGAAAAGTTCTCTTGGTGTAGAGATATAATGGGTGTTGCAAGGCTAGATAAATGACTAAGCTCTCTTGTGGCCCCCCTGTGGAAAGAAAACAACAAGTGGGAGAATGTTGGGTTGTGTTATTATTTCCACGACTAGCCTACGTAGTGAACCGGGGGGTTAGAAGGGGGGTGGAGCCCCCCCTTCGTGGCATCGATTGCATAGCAGGGGGAGTCACTTGGGGTTTGAGGGGTGCAGGTAACCCCACTCTATGGAGTCTAGGGTAGCGCCCCAGAAAATTTTGGTTTTGGACCCTATATTAGGTTGGGCGGACCTACCTATGGTTCTGTGCATGTTTTTCGCACATGGTTTTGGATGCGATGGTTTTCGGTCCATGGTTTTGGACGCGATGGTTTTTGGTCCATGGTATTGGATGCTTCAGCATGTATAAATATGTATTGTAACATTAAAAGGAAAATAATGAAAAATCATGCTGGTAGTCCCAGTTTTAGGGTCCACGGGAAAATCTCTGTGTATATGTGTTTTATGTGTTATGCCCTTGCATTGTTTATTTTCTGTGTTTTAGAATTCCTATGCAGGTAATTTTTGTACGGGGTTGATACCTACATCTATATTCATCATAAATACAGTCCCCAAAAGGGGCAACGATCTTTCAAAGGGCTAGAAAAAATGGCATGGGAAATTTCAAGAAATCTACCCACACTAAGTAGGCACATTACAATACTTCATTACGCCAAGAGGTTCTTTCTAGCATAGTATGGAAGAGATGTTGTAAGGTTATCTTTTGTTATGTTATGTAAACAATTTGACTTAGTCGGTTACACACACACATGCACACACACACACACACACACACACACACACACAGATATATATATATATATATATATATCTATATATATATATATATATATATATATATATATATATATATATATATATATATATATATATTATTAAAGAAAACATTTTGACTCAATAAAATTACATAAAAGTAAAAATAAAATTTAAAATAAATATAATTACTAATTACTAATAATTAAACCAACCTAGATCCATCTTAACTCTAGATCTATTAAGTGTCAAGAGACATCAAAACTCTTGAGGCACAAACCTTTCCTCAAGTTTTGCACTCAAAAACAAGGTTTGCACCTTGAGATATTTGATCCCTATTGGCACTTGATAGATCTGGAGTTAAAATGGATCTAGGTTGGTTAGTTAAAAAATCATGGGTCTAATGGTTAAAGACCACCATATTATTTTTACATACATAGGGGACTCAATTCATTCTTTCATACACATGGGAAAGGTCGTTGAATAACAACAAGAAGATGACCTTAGTCAAGGTTCGCATGACAATGTACAATGTCATCCATTCAACTCCCACACCTCACAAACTTATTGTTGAATAATCACCCTAACAAGAACCCTTCCAAATAAATAGCCTAGAATGGAACCCACTTAAAACTAATGACAAGGACTCTCATATTTAGAATCATAGAACCCTATATCAAGAGAAGGATCATTAGCTTGTGGTAAACTTTTGAGATCATCATTTGAGGAGGCTTGTTGAAATATGGCAACAAGAATATTCCAATTTAATTTGTCCTTGAATTAAATTGTGAATTAAAATCAAAATTAGTCTTAACAACTACTTGAAAATAATTTATTTATTTATTTTAAATTAATTAGTTGGAGAAATTCAAGTTAGAAGTCTTTCTGAATTCATGCAAGAGTTATCCCTTAAATTAAGGAGATAAGATTGAGTTATATTTGAGTTGTAATTAGTTAACTCAATTTACTAAGTTAAGTCCATTTAAATTAGTTCCAAACTGTTTGAGGCACTAATAGTGAGTTAACAGTCAGTTGATGCATTAATGCACTCAATTAGTGCTACTCTAGTTAACTAAAGATTCCCTCATCAAAAACTCATGCATGTCTATTCTAAGAAAGACCCAGTTGAGATTAATGTTCAAGGATAGTGTACTATCAGTTGCATGTGTTTTCTCATGGAGAAAACTCATGCATGCATTCAAGGATTCATCCTTGAGGATTGCGTAGTTTTGAAGGCTTGTTTTTCCACTAGGTAATAGGCTAATCATCCACAAGGAACAACACAAGGAAATAGGAGCTTGGAGGGCAGAGAGGAAGGCTGGAGAGAAGCAAAGATTTCCTATGAGCATCTATGAGGATTGTACTGAGAGCTGGCTAGCTGTGAGAGCTAAGGATTTGTATAATTCCTATGTATTTCTAGCATGTATGATAATACAATAGTGTGGGGTTTTTTATCTGAGACTTTCCCCAAAAGTATTTTCATGTGTATTGTGCCATTGATTCTTCTTCTTTTGGTTATATTGTTCAGCTCGATATTTAAGCTTCCGCAAATTGATAGTAGAAGTAGGTTATAGTATTCTGCTTTGCTTTATATTGCATTATCGGGTTAACCTATCATAGATTTTCTACAAGGCTCGGGTGCCATTACCAATTGTTGATACTGATTCCTTTTTATGAATGAAGTGAGGCCATTTGCATTACCTTATGATAGAAACATTGTTGGGTTGATACTTTAGCCAAGCCACACTCAATGTTGAAAAGATAATATAATCATACTATCCATGTTTGAAGTTCATGATCTTCGAGTCATAATTCAAACCTTGGAATTTTTTTCCACTTGCATTGTTTTATAAATTAAATCAAGACTTATTTAGTTCAAGGGTTCTAGTTAAAAAGAAGAAGACACATTTAACATTCCTAAGATCAAGTGCATATTGTTGTGAGACCCTTGTACTTTATTCACCTATTTAATAACAAATGTAAAGTAAAAAAAGTATTAACCAATCACAACATACTCATATGAAGAAGAAAACATGAGGACAATTTGATGGATCAATGTTATGGATATAATTTCCATAATGTGTTGCCAAGAGATGAAAATGAATGAATTAAGGATTGAAATGAAGGATTGTTAATCAATGGGAAAATATTTGTTTTTAATCTTATTATAAATTTGTAGAACTAGGACCCATGGAAAATAACTTTGCTCGTGAAGCAAAATAATTAAAAAGTCATGAATTAGCATCCTATTGATAATGGAATAAGAATTCACAACAGGGAAATCCAAATTTTTGAGAAGTTAAACAAGAAATTTTTAGTGAAAGATAAAGAAAATGATCACATAAGAAATCATAATCAAAACTTTCTTGCGTTAATTAAGATACTAAAGGATGAGATGCAATGCAATAAAAAATTACAATAGTGGAATCAAGATGTCAAGATAAAACTAAACCAAGAAATTTCACATCTATAAACCTTAATTAGACATTGTTTCCACAATTCAAGCAGGTAAAGCATGAGAAAAGACAACCGAAAAAACTATAACAACTTGGAAACAAAGAAACAAAATTTGATCTAGTTAAATCAGGGTAGTCGTTAGAGGTTAAAATTCAAAACATGGAGAAGGGAACCAACACAAATCGAATCGACACTGAAAATTAGAAGGAGAATTACTTTGAATGTTATCAACCAATAAAATAAGGGATAGAGGATGAATATTCCAAAAGGAAAATCAAGACACAAGCTTCAATGTTGCATTATCATCATCTAAATCACCATAGTTGCTATATATTTCAATAAATTGACCAACAAAAAAATCAATATGAATAATAGCAACACCCTTCATACATGCAAAACAATTATAGTGTTGAAACATAGTGGAGACGAAATCGACATGCTACTTAGAAAAATAAGACAAGAAGTTATGTCCAAACAACCTATCAAATACAAATCCTAATGAACTTCAACATCGAATGGATCAATCATATACAATACAAGAATGTTATTCAATGCTTCAAATATCACATCATTTGGTCTCTTCGACCATGACAAAATTAATGATAAAGCACCGAGTAAAAACATTATAGGAAATAATAAGTATGTATTTTTGTCTAGACTATACCTTGAGTAGAAATATTATTTGAAAGAAAAGCAATTTGACATACATAAAATATATAAATAATTATAATTATAATATTAGCCCCTCGGGGGTATCTCAGTTGGAAATGGTCGTGAAAATGAAGTATTATGCACCATGAGCCCCAAGGTTGGCTCAGTTGGTCAAGTCCCTGTTGTTAAAGCACCTCTGCTACTGAGAGGTCATGGGTTCAATTACCTTGACACTCTCCAGGTCATGCTCCATTTTCGAGCTAGCAAGAAGTGATCCTTTCAAGTAGATCTATCTGGTACAATTATTTTGTGGACGTAGCAGTCACCGATCTCCTAGAACCATGAACCACATAGGAAAAAGATTATTATGAATCGTGAGATTCCATGTTCAAATCCCTCGAGTTTACCTATGGACCACATTTTGTGGGTGGCGTGGTTCACCTCAATGTTATAGCGATAATGGTCAAAATCGATCTTGTGTCACACAAGTACGAGATAGACCCAGTTATTGATTCCTCTAGTAGTAGTAGTAGCAGCAGCAGTAGTAGTAATAATAATAATAATAATAATAATAAAACACCCATGGCCATACATCTTGTGACTCTCAATGGATATAAATATTATCATGTAGATTGTTGTAAGATAACATTCAACCACCCACCCACACCCACACACATACAAACAAAATTTTCCTTATTTAGTTCTATTTATTTTGGTGTTTAGTGGATTAATGAGTTTGGTTCATTACAAGTGCATCTAGAATGGTCCAACATCATAATGTGAAAAGAGAAAGGTCCATTGAATCATGTTGGTTTGTTGGAGGAAAAAGAAGTAGCACATGTTATCTTTGTGAGTGGAGTTATAGAATGTATTGCATCTAGCAACATCATGTTGTGAAAGGGAGAGATCTACTGAGATATTTTGATTTGATGATGATAAAAATATTGGCACAAGTTTCCCTAAGAATGGTGCCACAAAATTAATTCATTGAAAATGAACCAACATATTAATGTGAAAGAGAGAGATCCATTGAAAACATTTGATTAGTTACAAGTATGAAAATTGACATAAAATGTCCTAGAAAATAGGGATGTGAAATATAGTGCATCCACAATAGACTGACATCATAATGTGAAAGAGAGGTATTCACTAAAACATGGTTGACAATCACCTACGAAAGAATCATCTGCAAGAACCAATGGTAAATAACCCATTGAGCATGAATAAATTTGTTGAATTGAGGCTTCTGTGATCCATATCAATTTTATGAGAGATTTTTCGGCGTAAATAACATGATATTTCATTTGTCAACGCGTTTCGAACCAGCTAGTGTGGTTCATCATCAGGACAAGTTGAAGAATCAGATCCAGCTTTGCATGTTAAATAGTCAGAGCAGAACCTCCAACAGCTATAATTCTTGACCAGGCAACGGCTATATTGACTAACGGCTAAATTTGACTGGGAAATGGTTAGTTGGACTAGACTTGGGGCATAACCATATTTAATTAAAATAAGTTAATTTAATTGATTATTAAATTTATAGTTAGTTATATTATTATTAAATTAAAAGTTAAAGGGACATATGGATTTACATATAGGTTTTAACTATTTTATAAAATTTAATTTTACACACACACACACACACACACACACACACACACACACACATATATATATATATATATATATTAAAATAAATTAATTTAAATGATTATTAAATTAATAGTTAGTTATAAACGTATTAACTATTTAATAAATATATATAAATATTAGAATAACTTAAGTGTTAGAATAAAACTATAATATTTTAAATATTTAGATTTAATTAATTGTCTTTTTAATTGTTAAATTAACATATTATCATAGATCGATTTCAATAGTAAAGCAATTATTTTTCTTTTATTAATTAAGTTAAAATTATTAGCATAAACTAAATGTTATTAAAATACCTCATACTATATCAACAACTCATCAAAGAACAAAGGGCAAAGGATACGGGATAACATGGGGAACTTACTAATAAAAAAAAAAAAACAAGCTATAAACAAGGGAGTGGAGGAAGGGAAGAAAATGACTATGAAGAGAGGGCTGGGACCCAACAACTATTGATCTTCCATCCATCCTCTCTATTGAGATTGCTTGGCCTTTTTTCAATCTCAAGGGCTTCCCTAAATTTCTGGTGATGGAACTGCGAAACTCTAGCAATAACACTAGCCTCCTCAATACAAACATGATGTTTGGGTTTCTCCGCATGCTTTGCTAAAGCGGAAGACTTGGTTCTCCTATGTTTAAGGTCAGTTGTGTGCTCACTAATCCTTTGATTAATGGAGTGACCAGTCTCACCAATATAGGGGGTCCCACAGGAACAAGGGATAATATATACCCCTTTCATGTCCTTAGGGTCAATAGGATCCTTCACTGATTTGAGGGACTTACGAATGGTGTTAAGGGGTCTAAAGGTCAAGGGGACATTATGCTTCTTAATAATCCTCACAATCTTATCAGCGGTCCCTTGAACAAACGAAAGATGGACACCTAGAATCAGCTCTTTCGGTTCTCTTTTAGTTAACGAATTCTTGGCAGCTTTGAGGAAAGCTTTCTGACCCATGTATCTACTATAACCATTCTCAACAAAGACATTAAGGAGATGGGATTTCTCCTTCTCGAAGCTCTTTTCATCAGAGATCCTTAGGGCACGAGTAGCAAGGGTGTTGAGAACACCCAACTTCTAAGCTGGGAAATGGTGGGAACTGGCATGAAGATACTGCTCTGTATGTGTTTTCTTATGAAACACTTGGTGGGAGAGGGAACCATCACTATTCTTAGAAAGAAGAATATCAAGGAAAGGGAGGTAACCATCGAATTCTTATTCCTTGGCAAACTTAATGGCCGAGGATTGACTGTTGAGATGAACGAAGAAGAGATTTAACTCCTCTTGGCTGTGAGACCTGATGACATTGGTGTCATCTACATACCTTTTCCAAAGCTTAGGTAGGAGGCGGGCTGAGTTTAGAGCCTTGGATTCAAAATCTTCCATAAAAATATTTGCAATGACAGGGGATAGGGGTGAGCCCATGGCAACCCCACAGGTTTTCTCAAAGAACTCTCCTTCAAAACTGAAAAAGGTGGAAGTGAGGCAGATCTCAACTAACCAAGCAGTATCAGGATCTGTTAGGCGGTTGATCACCTCCATGGCCTCATTTATAGGGATGAAAGTGTACAACGAAAATAAATGAAAACTAACAAGAATGTCCCCAGAGTTAAGCTTAATGTCCTTGAGCTCCTCAATAAAGGAAGCAGAGTCTTTGATGAAGGACTCTGTACGGCCAACTAAGGGTTTAAGCTTTAAGGCAAGGAACTTAGCAAGAAGCTAGGTAGGACCTCCAATGGTGTTGACAATGGGCCGTAGGGGAGCTCCTTCCTTGTGAGCTTTAGGGAGCCCATAGATCATAGGAGTGATGGGATTTCTCTTAATGAGTTTACAGTGCAGGGAACTCACTGAGTTACTGGATTTAATGGCTAGGGCCACATTCCTAGAAATCTTCTTTAACAGGTTTTTGGGAAGCTTCTTATAGTTTCCACTATTATGAAGATGATCCAACATCTTATTGCGGTAATCTACTTTGTTGAGAATGACAGCATCCCCACCTTTGTCGGCTTTCAGAACAATGATATCATTGTTCTGGTTTAACGATCTGAGGGCTTTAAATTCTTCCCTGCTAAGGTTGCTCTTAGGGGGCTTAGCCTTCCTCAGGACAATGGCACAATCCTGCCTGATAGTGTTTTTAATATTATCAGGTAAACCTCGAATCCCAAATTCTATGTCACAAATAATGTCATCCACAGGAATCTTCTTAGGGGCCAAGGAAAAATTTAAACCTTTGCCTAAAACCTTAAAAACCGAAGGGGGAAAGGAGAAACTAGATAAATTGATAACCTTATTATTAATATGATATGGAGGGGGGAGATTAATATTATTTATACTATGATTTTTCTTAAACTTAAAATTATTGTTTATATACATGTTAAGAACAGTTAACTTATTATTATTATTCATATTCTTACTATTACTTTCTATGTTATTATTCAAGGAACTATAATTATTAGTAAATAATACATCATCAACATTATTATTATTATTATAAATACTACTATTGTTATTATTATTAACAACATTACTACTATTATTATTATTATTCTGATTATTATTAGAACGATTAATAGTCTTATTACTATTATTATTACCAATGTAGTTATTATTATTATTATTATTACATATAGACTTTAAATTACTAAGAAAACAATGTTGGGGGAGGATAGAGTCCTTACCGTCGGTGCAGAACAGGCCAGTCATACCTGCGACCAGAACCAAGCCACAGTTCCGCACTGGTTTGAAAGAGAACTAGTCAAACGTTGGAATCAATAGACCATACAGATGAGAAACGTAGAGGGAAGAACCCGGTGTTGGACAACCAACAGTGGATGTTGGCAAATCACCTCCGCGTTCTGAAAAAAATGAATAAATTTTTTATCAACCTGTGAATACGACCTTCATTAGGATAACATTTGTGCTTTCAGTCACCTATCACCTTGTGGGTGGAAAGAACATATAAAATATTCAAAATATTGGAACCATGTACTAATCCAAACCAAAATTCTTACATAAATAGTAGTAAAGTGCAACCCTAAAGAGAAATAAACCAAGAAAAAGTGTGTTATAAAGAAAAATAACACCCCTTCCAACAACCTTGTGCCCCCTCCCCCACCCTGCCAAAACCACTAAAACCAATGAGAAATAAAAAAAAATAGAGTGCAACACTTTATGGTTCCCTTTTACAAATCACTTGATAAAAGATGAATAAGAATCACATGAAATTGATTACAAATTAATGTTTTGTATATGTACACAACCTAGGAGCATAACACTTTTCTATTATGAAACCACCTCACAAAAGATAGAAAAGAGAGATAAACGCATCAGAATTCAGCCTCTTCGAGGGGGCAACCTCCTTTACATTACACAAATGAACAATTCTTGGATGATACAAATGACAAGACCTCCTTTCTATATATAGGAGTCTAAGGGCTCATAATATAATCAGAGCCAACATAACAATAATAATGTAAGGGCACAATAATAACAATAGTGGGTTTCTATGGGGCACAATAATAACAATATGGGGACTACATGGGCACAACAATATAATAAGGGGCCGCTTGAGTAGTTCTAGATTCTTCTATATAAAATTATCATCCTTCCATGTGGAATCTTCAACAGGTAAGTTCTTCCACTTGATGAGATACTCTAAAATTGATCGATTTCGTAGCTGTCAACTTCTCGGTTCTGTGAATGCTTCAGGTTCCAATATGATTTTTCCTTCCTTTTCAAGTTCTGGCAATATTGTTGGAACTGAGATCTTCAACAACTTTTGAATGAGTCCCCACCCTGCTTTGCCATTCATCCCTTTCTTTGTTTATCAAATTTGGTTGGATAATTACACCAACCTCTACCATTTCTACAAGAATATGTTCGATTTCACTCCTTTGGGCATATGGATATCCATAAGGCCTGATGTTTGGAGGAACACTTCCTGGAATCAAATGAATATCATGATCATGATCATGAATACGTGGGAGACCTTTGGGAGTCTCAAATACCTTGGAATGATTGTCTAATACTTTTTGGAGATCTGGAGAAATAGATGATTTTGATATGGGAACCATTAGCGAACATAATTGTGCAATTACACCTCATTGTTCATTCTTTAGAAGCTTTGTCATTTCGTTAGAGCTGATTATCTTTCCTGGTTTCCCTATGATACCCCTTAATTCAACTTCCTTTCCTTCTGAAGAAAATTTCATGAAAAGTTCTTGAAAAATAAAAGCTATTGTACCCAAGGATTGTAGCCATTAGACTCCTAGTACTACATCAACACCACCCATTGGAATGGAAAGCATTGGGCTATTCAATACATATTCTCCCATGGATATCTTAATATTATGGCACTTTCTAGAGCAATTTATGGTTCCTCCACTTACAACCATCACTTGACACTCTGGTGTTGGATATAGGAAGCAATTCAGTTCCTTGGCTATCTTACAATGAATAAAATTATGGGTACTACCCGAATCAATCAACACTATTACCTTTTTCTTCTTGATGTGTCCTTCTATATTTATAGTTTGAGGAGTGGTAATTTCTTCCCATGCATTACAAGATATCGTCTGATTCATTTCTTGATGCTCGATGTGATATTTCACTTCTTGAACATTTTTCTTCTTGATATGTCCTTCTATATTGATAGTTTGAGGAGTTGTAATTCCAGCCAATGCATTACAAGATATGGGTGGATCCATTTCTTCTTTATCGATGTCATCTTTCACTTCTTGAACCTTTTTGTTCTTGATATGTCCTTTTATCTTGAGATTTTGAGGAGTGGTAATTCTTTCCAATGCTTTACAAGATATATTTGGATTCACTTCTTCTTTCTGTAGGTTTGGTTCTTGGTGTATATCCTCTTCTTTTGATGTTTCTTGATCCTTTTCTTCCTCCTCTTCATAATCTATGTAAAATAATTTCTTCTCAGCACACTTATGACCTTTAGTGCATTTGTTATCGCAATTGTAACAAAGCCCTTTTTCTCTTTTTTCTTCTAATTGTTGTGGTGTAAACCTTGTAGGTTGTGGAAGGTTAGGAGAAACAACACTTCCATATTTATAGTTGTGAGGGGTAGAATTCCTTGTTTCCATAATTTTTCTTTCCACTTTTCTTGCCAACCTGAATGCCTTCTCCAATGAATCAGGTTCCCAACGATGAACCTCATGTTGAATGTTATCCTTTAAAGTCCCTATGGAGACATCAATCCTCTGCTTCTCTGGAATATCATTTTCCCTTATATTCAATTTTTTAAAGTCCTCAATGTGCTCTTCCATTGAACACTTTTGTTTGAGATTTATCAATTGGCTAAAGAAGGTGTTTCTCTTTGTATCCTGATAATGTGCTATCATTTCCTCTGTGAAAATTGACCACGTGACAAGTGGTTTATGAGAACATAGCCCTTTATACCATAAAAATTGATTTGGTTCTAAATAGTTATATGCAATACGTACCTTTTGTAATAGTGGTACACCATGAAGATCAAAATATTTCTCCATCTGTAGTATCCAATTTACCGGATCCTTGCCATCAAACTTCCTCATCTCGTTTTTTCTTGATTTTAGGAGCTTGATCTTGAAACAACTGTAACTCTGTAATTTCGTATCTTTAGGTTTTGAAATTTTAGCCTATAATAGACCTATGAGTCCTCTTTCTACCTCCTCAAGTCTGATAGCAATTGGATTCCCAAAGAAATATTTATTCCCAATCTCCCGCAATGACCTAATTATAGACTGGTTCAGTAGAGTGAAATTGTACGATGTTCCACGTGTCACTATTTCAACCTTAGGTTCCAAAAATTACACCAAAATAAAGTACAATCCGTCCTCTTTCTATAAATTCTTACAAAATTTCAATCTAATGCTCAGAGAGAAAGTTATGACGATTTTCCCCAAGTCAACTATTTGGAATGTAATTCGGGAGCCTACAAAAACCCTAACTTCCTCAGATCATATCTCCACAAATATAGCGATAAAAGCAATGAAATTCAGACCCAACGTTCAAAACAATTGCGGCTCAAATGGGATTTTTTGTAGCTTTTGAAATGTTGTAGAAAAAAAGTTATATCGAAAATTCCACGATGCCCTATTTGGAGCAGTGAAAGCCTAGAATCCAAAGCTTTGATACCAAATGTTATGAAACCAGCTCACAAAAGATAGAAAAGAGAGATAAACGCCTTATAATTCAGCGCCTTCGAGGGGGAATGTTATAGACAATTTTGTGCCTTGCAGCATCAGGCATGAATTGTCAATAATCCAAGGGATCCAAAGTCCCTAAACATGATGTTCCTACCCCTAGAGGAACAAGATCAGCAAACCAACAGCTCTCAGATCAGTTCTCCACCTGAAAACACTCAAAAACAAGCAATCCTGAAATCAAAGCAGGTGCTCCACTAGGCTTCTGTGCTGAAACTCAACTCCTCCATGGTGTACCTGCGTTGCAAAGCAGGTAGAACAAAGGCCACCTGCGCTGAGCGAGATGGGACAAGTGGCACACTGAGTCATTGCTCTGGAATCTTCCAAAAATGACACTTGGATCAGGGATTTCGCCTTGTGATGAGTCAGAGGCTCTGTTTCTCCAAGTGGAAGCAAGGTTCTCCAAGTGGACTCAAGAACTGAAGATCAACTGAAGAGAGAGAGGACACAAGGCAGCTACACACCAGTTGCAAGCTGACTCATCCTTTCTCAATTCATCTATATATTGAGCTCTCTCCTATGAGCTCAGGAGGCTGGAATTTTGTGCAAAGTAATGATATGCTGGTTGGTTTCACTATAGAACTATTGGGTGATTGCTTGAAGGAGGTGAAGAGGAGAAATTCTTTCTGCTGGGAGGTGTTGCTGGATTGGGGCCTTCAATGGTTGTAACACTCTCAGAACTTTACTTCTTCCATTAATAAAAGCTATTGAGGTTCTTCTATATGCACTTGTTTCAATGATGTATTGTGATAATTGTATATTTGATTTATGCTAATCCTTGAATCAGTTATGATTGCATGCTTCTTGTAGTTTCCTTCTTTGTTATTTTGCAGGATCTCATTGTAGCTGGGCCAGCAAAAGAGCAAGGAGCTGAGAGCAAGCAGCAAAGAGAAGAGTTTGGATTCGACATTAAGCGCAAGGCAACGGTTAGTGCATTTCTTCATTCTCTCTTTCTTTCGTAAAGAAGTAAACCTTAAGTAGTTTTCTTTACAGTTGTTGCTGAGGTACTATCACCCTTAGAGTGGGATAGGGTCATCCGAGTCGGATACTTTTCCCTACAACAAACTGGCGACTCCGCTGGGGAATCGTATCTGTTTGATTGTTTGTAGTATTTTGCTATTCATTTCCTGAACAAAAGAGTACCAAATCGAAAAGCTTTTGACTATATCAAAAGCGAAGTAGAGGGCAGCTACTCTAGCTCATTTCTGAGCATGTTCATGATTTGAAGAGCTGATCTACAAGGATCCTTGTAAGCTCTTAGTGATAGCTTTTCATCTTCCTTGTCATCCCTTAGTGTGTGCTTGACTAGTAGCTTCTGATTTGAGCAAAAACTGTGAATTTTTGAGAAAATTGTGACCCAGAAACTGAGAAAACGCAACTTTCGTTTTCCAAAGCAGGTAGTACACAGGCTACCTGCTTTGCAACGCAGGTCCCGAAGGGGCTACCTGCGCTGAGAGCCAGACTGGCTGTGCAGCACTTGCGTTGGCCCAATTTTGCCTTGTGCATTTGGGGTTTCCTCCCTTTTTCTTGCCTGTTTTCACTATAGATTTTGCAGCCAGTTACCAGTCTTGTACCTGTTCTGAAACCAACCTTACTTGCCATCATTCCGCCTCTGTTATATAACGAAATTGTACTTGTTCTTTTGTATTTCTTACATCATTTACAATTTCCCATAACGAAAGTGAACTAGTCTTGCTTTGGCCTCTTAGATCTGAACCTGTGTTAGGCATTTTGCTGGTCTAAAGAGTTAGCTTGTTTGTTGTCCATAGCTGATTAGTCTTTTTACTTTCGTCATTATGGTTTGATTTCATGCATTTCCAGTGTTTAAACAAGTAAATCTCAAGGTGTCTTTTGATTTTGGACTAGCTTGTTTACTTTCGCTTGAAATCGAAATCAAAGTTATATAACAACTTTCTTTTTGTAATACATCAACATTAAGAAAGGGAAAAGAAAATACATGCATTGTGCATTTTGCATTTGACTGTTTGCATACTGATTTAGGAAAAATTGCATTAGTGTGTGCTCTATGATCTGTGTGAAAAGATTTGTCTTTCTTTTCCCTCAGTAGTTAAGATTTTCAAAGTTGAAAGATTGAAAAGTTTGCTTCTCATCTTAGACTGCATTCAGGAATTTGTTACATACATCTCGTGGTGATCCTTAAAGGCAAACTGCTAAACAAGATCAACATTAAAATAAATTCAATTTACATAACAACGCTTTGTAACATAACGCAAACACATAGAGGTCTAGGTAGAGACGTGTTCCGGCGTCGTTAAACATAGTGACTGTCGATCTCTACGAAGGTGGGTGATTCCTCCTGAGAGTCGGTGGCACTAATACGGACTTGTGCTCCCACGTACCGTCGCGTATATATTGGGAGACCCCTATAGGAACAAAGCCTTTATCCATAGGAAGCCGTGTCGGCCGCCCTACTGATCGCGATGCAGTGAACACAGCATTCACGAAGATCGACCACCCGTACCGTAAAACGTATTCTGTGGTTTCGCGAAAAGTTTGGCACACCCTCTGCCTAGAACTCCAGAGTAGTTTCTTTTGGCCTTTTTCAAACTCTATAACTGAAAAAGTCCATCCGAGCATTTGTCACTTCGGGCTCGTTAAAACATCGAAGGAGACTAGAGTCATCTTTAGCTTTTTCTCGACTCTTAAAACATGAAAAAGCAAAGTTGTGTCTAAAGCGTCGTTAATAAAAATTATTTTAATCGGAACATAATCACCTGTTATTCCCACGTTGATCTTTCAGTTGAAAAGTATGGAGCCCACCAACCAAGGAAGTCACCTTGGTGGAAGTCCCAATCCCTTCTCCTCTTGGGGAGATGTTGGTGCGCCTCATATGGCCACATTGTCACTTCCAGGATTGACAATTGGCCTACCTGTATGGCTCTTTTCAACTAATGTAGTTCAGATCACCACTAATCCTGAGCAGTCGAATCAACAGTCAGACCAGTCTAGAGCTACCCACCAGCCTTCCACTTCTTACAATTCTTCCTCTGATCCTTCATCTTCGCAAGGTAGAGCCGGCAAAAGTCAGCCTCCCATGGAGAAGAAGGAGAAGAAGAAGAAAGAAAAGAAGCAGAAGGAGCCTAAGGCGAAGGCGACTGGGGGCAAGCAAAAGACATCTGACAAAAATCCACACACTGCACCGACCGGGCCTAAATCGCCATGTGTCATTTGCAAAGGGACCCACTTCCACCGTGACTGTCCTTGTATTCCCCGGATACTAAGGGACTGGTCCCCAGGTTGCACAATCCGGTAGCATCAACCTCTGATAGACATGTTGATTGCATTCCGTCAACTAGCGAGAGTGAAGGACAAAGAGGGAGACCAAGATCACCCTGCAGACTGTGTGAAGGCGATCACGCCATCCACCGTTGTCAATTCTTAGATGAGGCGAAGAGAGTTTTGGAAGATCGTCCGGTTTCACTGTTACGACTTCCTCCTGGATACCAAAAACTCGTGCCAAGTCCCTCGATAGTTGAAAATCCAGCTGGCCCGATCAAGTGGTCAGCTGAAGTGTCGGTCATTGAGAATGAACCTACTGAATCCAGACCAGACGAAAGTCTAAAGGTCGAAACGGCAGTTGACCCGGTTCTTCCTTCAGAGGTTTCATCCTCAAATGACACCGTCGTTGAAGATTCATCTTCAAATGACACCCTCACTGAAGAGAACAAGGATGACACCATCCAGATTCTTTTCATCAACACAGACTCTGATGAGCATCAGGGCAACGCGCCCATTCCTTTATCGCAGGAAGGAACATCGTCAGGGTCGTATCCAGCCGTGTATTCGGTCCCACCACCAAGCAACCTGGTTGTGTCCTTTGATTGGAATCAACTAGGCAGACCCCGGTTACCAGCCAG
This sequence comes from Pinus tabuliformis, assembly GCA_031772625.1. Classification (NCBI taxonomy): domain Eukaryota; kingdom Viridiplantae; phylum Streptophyta; class Pinopsida; order Pinales; family Pinaceae; genus Pinus; species Pinus tabuliformis. The sequence goes on along the minus strand of CM062813.1, from coordinate 183,165,299 downwards.
TATCCCATTCAGAATCATCATCCAAATCTACAGAATGGTGATGGCTGGAACTATCATTGATGAAGGGGCATCTGTGAGTATCCTTTCCTCTATTGCTTGGAAAGCACTGGGTTCCCCGGCGCTTTTACCTGAGATGAGAAATCTATCAGGTTTTGATAAAGGAACCAATCGCCCATTAGGGATTCTCCCCAATGTTCCCGTTACATTGAAGGGGAAGACAGTTCATATGAACATCATGGTCATCCAGGGACCCTTGGTGTATAACTTACTCCTTGGACGAGACTCTATATATTGCATGGAGGCGATAGTGTCCTCACTCTTCAGAGTTATGTGTTTTCCGCACGAAGGAAGAATGGTCAAGCTCGTAGACCAACTTTCATTTCCAGGATCACGCATCGCAAATAGTCAAATACCATCCCTTAACGGTTTATTCACTCAAGGAATGCCTCCACCCCCGGTTCTACTTCCCGATGAATGCGAGTGATTCGGAAGAAAGAACTGGGACCCAGGGGGCATGCACCCTGGCCTACCTTGGGCAGAGAAAACCTTGGGTATAAAGTTAATTTCCGCAGAAGAATATGACTAGTCCGTACCCCGTCCGGCAAGGAAGAGAGGGTTGTTCTAGGATAAAGTTCTTTTGTCAAAGTTATGTGAGTGAGATAATCAGCTTCTCGCTCCCTTTGTCTAGGTAAGTAGGATGCCGAGGGAGGAGATCCATTTGTGGAGGCAAGTAGCCACCATCTTTGAAGGCAAGCCTCACCCATTAAAACATATGTTTTGAAGGATAAGTAGGGGCAGCCTCCAAAGAAAGAGATGAAATTGCTGCAACAAGTGGTCACCATCTTTAGTAACCTAGTAATAGACATCGCCGGGAAAAAGAGTTTAGTTTGCGGCAGCGAACAAAACCATTTTTCGGATAATAAGTAAGAAGCAAACCTCCCTCCGTAACGCCAATGTTTTATCTGTTGCGATCTTGCAAAAATCAAAAAGTGAACTGATGGGAAGACAAGTACCGTCGGCACCGAAAAATAACGAGAAGAAAAGTATCGTTAAAAATATAGCAAGACGACAAGTAGAAAAACAGAGGTGGAACAGAGGAGGGGTAGCCTTGAAATTATACTTTATACCTGGGGGCATGCGAACCTTTTGGAGTGCAAGCACGGGACGACTATTTATTTTTTAAATTTTTAGGTCCTCCCTTTAAACCTGTAGGTCTAACCCGTTAAACTCGTAGGATTAGCCGTTTCCAGCTTGCATAAAGAAAGGATGTGGGGCAAAAGTTAAAACTTGCCAAATTGGAGTAACTAGTGAGGTATAGCTCCTTAAATATGACTACCTCACCTGAGGCGTTCCTTGTATTAAGACTGGTATAATCGAGCAGTTTTAGCAGTTCATGCTCGTTAAAAAATAAACGCAAGATCCGAGCAGTTTTAGCACATAGTTCATGCTCGTTAAAAAATAAACATAAGTTGTGAGCAATCTTCCCCTAGAGTTCAAGCTCACCTAGAAAAAATGAACCGGTAAATAACCTTGGTAAATGTAACCTTTGACAGCCATATTAAAGCCCTTGGTCGTGTTCTTGCAGTCTCACCTCCATCCGTTCATTTGGCCAATCGTTCATCTCCATATGTTTGTTTACCCATTTTGAGGAACAGCTGCGAAGAGTGATTTCACTTAGCCATCCTTGTGACACTGCCGTGATTGGAAAATTCCAACCTGTACCTGGAATCTGCTGCTATCCCTGTTTATCACTCGTTCCTCAAAAGACGAGTCTTCTTTGAGCTCTTTTCTCCTGACTCGTAAAATATGAAAAGTTTGCCGAGTTTTGGCCTTCCAGCTCGTTAAACGACCGGAAGAGCTATCCCTCCTCTAGATTTTAATCTCTTTGGACCTGAGGGATTATTGCACAAAAAGATCGAGCGCTTGTTTTGTTCGGCTCGTTAAAACAATCGAAAATTCATCCCTTCTGTATTGTTTTATACTTTTTCGGACTTAAGGGATTAGATGACGAAAAAGGAATTCTGGAGTTGACTTTATGTACCTTTTCAGACTCTCTAAAAATGAAAAGGACCGAGTTATCCTTATCGTTAGACTCGTTAAATTCATTAAATAGCGACAAACTTGTCTTTAGACGAGAACGAGTTTCCCTATCGCTAGGCTCGTTAAAACATAGCGATGGGCTTGCTCGAAGGGCAGGTTATAGAACAAGCATATGTTATCCTCCTCAAGCTTGATAAAAATAAAGAGGTACTGGTCAGCAATGACTGGGGAAAAATTGGGAGAACCTCACAGCTTTAATGGTAGCAAGTCGCTCTTGAACATGACACTTTGTCCTCCGTATCACATCGGGTTGGGTTGTTTCATTCACCGGTCTCATCACCATGGTCCTCGCCACACCATCCACATTTGGGGTAATGCTACCAATCCATCACATCAGTGTCGTTATATGTTCAAGAGATGTTGTTCTGCAAAGAGTCAACCGTGTCCCATCCACTGCCATACATTGTCCTTCATCCATTTCATGACCGCCACCCTGAATCATACATCACAGTTTGTTTTCACCTCATCACAATCACTAGCTCCGTTCCGTGTCACTGATGTGGGATTCATTAAGGCCCTCCTTTGACGGATCGCTCCTTGTCGACATCAGCTCATTATCCAAGGAGTTGATCTAGGAACAACCCCTTCAGTACTTTGAAGCTTGCATGCCTCAATGGCAAGTTTCTCACTTCCGGCGACAGGTATACATCAATGACCTTCGACCAGAAGATTTTGCATGGTGGTCGACGCCAAGTCCTTTATTCCCACCATGTGAATTGTACTGCCGTACCTTGAGGGTCATCATCCTTATCGGTGATTCCTCTCGCGCTTGTTAACGGTTTACATCATTGACCGGTAATCAAGTGATGTCTTTCCATGTTCGACTTCAAGAAATTCTCACATGGATCGACTTGTACATCGAGTGAAGATCGGAAGAGATTGAAGACCCCGGATCTAGTTTCATCCATCCGGGCTGCGATATATATTCAGGATATAAAGACATTTGATATGTACATCATTACAGCAGATGATCATCCTTCTCAAAGGATGATAATTTCAGCAAAGAATTATCAGTCTATCATCAGACGATCGTCTATGCCATGTACCAAAATGAATTTATAAAGCTGAGCATGGGAATGCCCGCCTCAGCTAGATCATGAAAAAGTATGAAAAATAATGTATTGTATTGTATCTTATTACAGGACACTTCTCAGCAGATTGAATGAACTTCGGATCCTCCTAATAAAGCATTTCACCCGATAAATGACCTCATACTATAGGGGGCATCTGTTATAGACAATTTTGTGCCTTGCAGCATCAGGCATGAATTGTCAATAATCCAAGGGATCCAAAGTCCCTAAACATGATGTTCCTACTCCTAGAGGAACAAGATCAGCAAACCAACAGCTCTCAGATCAGTTCTCCACCTGAAAACACTCAAAAACAAGCAATCCTGAAATCAAAGCAGGTGCTCCACTAGGCTTCTGTGCTGAAACTCAACTCCTCCATGGTGTACCTGCGTTGCAAAGCAGGTAGAACAAAGGCCACCTGCGTTGAGCGAGATGGGACAAGTGGCACACTGAGTCATGCTCTGGAATCTTCCAAAAATGACACTTGGATCAGGGATTTCGCCTTGTGATGAGTCAGAGGCTCTGTTTCTCCAAGTGGAAGCAAGGTTCTCCAAGTGGACTCAAGAACTGAAGATCAACTGAAGAGAGAGAGGACACAAGGCAGCTACACACCAGTTGCAAGCTGACTCATCCTTTCTCAATTCATCTATATATTGAGCTCTCTCCTATGAGCTCAGGAGGCTGGAATTTTGTGCAAAGTAATGATATGCTGGTGGTTTCACTATAGAACTATTGGGTGATTGCTTGAAGGAGGTGAAGAGGAGAAATTCTTTCTGCTGGGAGGTGTTGCTGGATTGGGGCCTTCAATGGTTGTAACACTCTCAGAACTTTACTTCTTCCATTAATAAAAGCTATTGAGGTTCTTCTATATGCACTTGTTTCAATGATGTATTGTGATAATTGTATATTTGATTTATGCTAATCCTTGAATCAGTTATGATTGCATGCTTCTTGTAGTTTCCTTCTTTGTTATTTTGCAGGATCTCATTGTAGCTGGGCCAGCAAAAGAGCAAGGAGCTGGGAGCAAGCAGCAAAGAGAAGAGTTTGGATTCGACATTAAGCGCAAGGCAACGATTAGTGCATTTCTTCATTCTCTCTTGCTTTTGTAAAGAAGTAAACCTTAAGTAGTTTTCTTTACAGTTGTTGCTGAGGTACTATCACCCTTAGAGTGGGATAGGGTCATCCGAGTCGGATACTTTTCCCTACAACAGGGAAGCCTCCTTTACATTACACAAATGAACAATTCTTGGATGATACAAATGACAAAACCTCCTTTATATATATAGGAGTCTAAGGGGTGATAATATAATCAGAGCCAACATAACAATAATAATGTAAGGGCACAATAATAACAATAGTGGGTTTCTATGGGGCACAATAATAACAATATGGGGACTACATGGGCACAAAAATATAGTAAGGGGGTTGTACTAATAACAATAAGGGGTTACACTAGTAGTATAGGGACCTAGCATTTTCCTAAACGGGATAATGAACATATGTGTACAAGGCTAGTCTTAACTAAATCTATACAATTATGATTAGAATATATGGTTGGTAATTGGAAAAAGTGAAACATACGCCAATTTCAACAAAGTTCTCCAATTGGATAGACCAACTCAACTAAAACAAGGGAGGTTACATATTAAACTGTCCAACTCACATTAACCATCAAACTAGACATATAGCATACTAACATTACTAACCCATATAAGAGTTGGGGATAACAAAATAAAACTCAATTACAAAATAATTTACCCAAAATTAACATGTTTATGTGTTTATGTGTTAATGGTTTGTTATCATTAGGAACATAAATGGATAGGCTAATCAATCTAGGACAAGAAAGGAAGGCACTTTGAGCCGCTAAATGTCAATGAAGCCTTAATAACAAAGATATTTCATTTAGATAACCCTCCCACATATTTCATAGCTACATTTTCATCGTTTTACAAGTTTCAAAACATTCATAAATTGTCTTAAAACAACATAATTGATGAGCATGTCTATGATTTTTAATATTACACTTTGTGTATCATATAACATATAGCAATTATAGACTCATGCTAAGCAATAAGTCATTGTATGAAGCATGCAAGTGGATGCTTGATTGTAATTGTTTCCCTTCTACGTTTTTAAACTAAAACATTTTTTCATTATCTAAATAAATTAATAGAGGAAATCACCATATAAAATAAAAAATATGGTTGGAACTTACATCATTTCATCATACATATTGTTCTGCAAAAATTGTGGAAAATTGTGTCAAAAAAGTATAATTAAAGTTTCTTGAATATTACATAAATTATTATAAACGTAAATTGTGGAAAATTGTGTCAAAAAAGTATAGTTAAAGTTTCTTGAATATTACATAAATTATTATAAACATAATTTCCTTATTAGGCCAATATTGTTAGACTTTTTTAGAATATGAATACATAGACAAAAAATGGAGAATTCCACATAAAATATTTCCCAATTTAAATTACACACAATAGAAATTTATAAACAATTTTTTTTTCCCAAATTGCATATAAAATAATGAGCATCGTCACATAAGAAAAAGTATACTAACCCAAGAAGGATCCCTTTTAAATTTTCCATGAAATTATAAGCTTGACCATATTGTTAAATATGAAAAACAAGGAGGGTTGCGGGGAAGCAAGTCTCTACGTTGAGTGCAAAGCATATGTTCACATAAGGAGAGAATATATTTAGCTTAAGCTGGCTAAGCTTGATGATATTGTGTATGGAGGTACTCACAACCTTAGGCGTCACCTCTGCAACAAGAACAAAGAGAGTAAACAAAACAAAAATATTTTTTACCTTAACCTGGCTAAGCTTGATGATATTGTGTATGGGGTTCCTCACAGCCTTTGGCGTCGCCTCTACAACAAGAACCAAGAGAGTAAAAAAAAAAAAAAAAATAGTAATTCAACTCCTCTTGTATGACATACAAGAAGAACAAAGAGAGACAATAAAACAAAAATATTAGAAATTCAATTCCTCTTGTATGACATACATGTCGAGTGAATTCAAATCAATGAACCCTTCAAGAAATAAATTGTCAATATCTTTTAGCAATTTCTAGTATTCAATGATTGTAGAGTAAAGTAAAGAAGCCCAATTTACTTACTATATGGATCTCCAAGCTTAGTCACAACTTCTACGAATCTCTCATGAAGGTCTCCAGTCCACCTCAATCAAGGCTTTGGGTCTGTTGACAAAACTATCCCTGTTTCAGTTGGAACATGGTTGGAAGTGAGCTTCATTGAGAGAGAAGCCATAGTTCCCATCCATAATACCTACAATTATGGCCTCAAGTTATGGCCTTGAGAGAGAGAAATACTAAGTTAGTGAATAGAGAAGATTAACCATCCTTAACGCCTTACTGAATCTGCATACAAATAAAGAAAGAAATAAGGAAAACCATTCTTCACCTGATACATTTTCTTTGTCTAGGGAGTTAATTTTGCTGTGGGATTTCGGTTCAAGCTGGGAATTGAAATTGGGAACAAAACTATTCATGCTTTAGAGCTCATCAATCAGAGCAAAGATCCTCAGAGACTTGCTTGTTCAAAGACGTTTGTATGACTTGGTTGTTCAAAGACATATTGTACACAGGACATGCACACATATAGCGTTAAATCAAATCAAGCATGAATCAAGTATTGTTTACTTTTGCAAAAGTCTTTGTTAACTACTTAAAACCCCAATGTTAGGTCAATTAGGGAGGTATTTTAACAGTTACTTGACAAGATTGAAAAGGGCATGTTGGAACTCAGTCAACTTTGGAGATTGGGTGAGGTCATAGCTTCTTTTGGGTGTCTATGTTTCAAAGACCATAATAAAGAAGAAGCTCCTTCCACATGAGCATTGTTTGAGTTGCAGTCAATGGGCTTCTAAAGTTAGCCCAAATCAAGGGCAGTTTTTATTGAGCAGACCCGAATCAAACCGATAATTAAAAGAGGGATCTCTAGAAAGTGAGATGCACAAAGAACCTCCATGCCACTGCCACTGCCATTGAATGAATAAGCAAGGCTAAGAACTAAAACCTAAATAGGGCATGCTTCAATTAATGAAATTATGCCAGCAATACTAAAGAAAGATGACGAAGAGAAGTCTCCATCAGAGAATGATATTGAAATTGATTTCAATTCAAAGCAATTATGAGCAATCGCCGTCAAGCTCTCATATTTCAAACGTAGTGGATTTCTCATTAGGATAGGAACAGAGAAATCTGAAGGAACTTGTAATGACAAGGTTTTCAGCTTGGTCAAAGTATGTTGAGATAATACCATGTGATTATCCTGGGGTGCTAGGAAGGGGATTGAACATTATCCTTAACACCTATACTAATCTTCACATCAAACTTTATTAGACCTTATATTTGAGATAAAGTAGAGGTAGATCGTATGTATTGTGCTTTGATGAGCCATTGATATCTAACGATGGCCAACAAGAGGAGAGAAGGACTAAATTTTACCCTATTACAAGTTTGTTGCAAAAAAATGGGTGGTAATGATGAGAACATAATACTTAGATTGAGTTTTAACCAACTAGTAACAAACTATGGTGTTATCGAGTCAAATATAGTGACGAGAAACAAAAACTTGAGAGGAGGCCCAATGACATAAATTCTCATATGGGTATTTACAAATAATGATTCAATTCAAATAATGCATTATATATTAAAGTGTTATGTGGTTTTGGTTCTACTGCATGAAATCATGGTAGGAGAAATAAATAACTTGTAATTCAACAACTAAGAGAAGACGAGGCATATTTAACGTACAAATAATGGGATCATGATAGGGAGAGTAGCTTTGGAATTATACAACTACCTCATAACATAAGACAAAACATGTTCAATAGAGTACATATTCCTACAATATCTCTCCTCTTTAACAATTCTGATTCTACTAAAGTAATAGATCTCATGGAAGGGGTATTAATTTTGGATCCAACATAAACCTTTTAGAGAATTAATAGCTCTTGATTATGCTATGATATCCAATATTACATATACTTCAGCCTCTCTAGATACAATAATAGAGTATAGACATCCATGAGCTTGCCTTAATGAACATATGGACTACGCAAGATAAAATGATATTAACAACTGAAATACTTAAAAAATGTTGTATTTTGTCACTTAAACAAGGATGTTAATATCATCAATTATATTTGTCATATGGTGCTAGTCTCAAACTCTACACTAAGGGAAGACCTGAACCACTTCGACCAGTAATCCAAATAATGCAACCTCTCTTCCCAAGAATCTTTTGTCTTTCTTCCTTATTCACCAAGCATTCTTGCCATACAATGTTTGTTTCTTTTTCTGCATTTGATAGTGGGGGGGCAGATTGTACCTGGGCATTTGATAGTGGGGGTATTTCAATGTATTTTGGCCTAAGGGTGTTAGGACAAGGGGGTATTTTTAAAGCTGATATGTTTTAAGAAATAATCTTGGTTTGGTTCATCTTGTAACTCAAACTCTTTCCTAAAGGTAAAATTCCTAATTCTAGTGAGACAACCAAGGAGTATCTATTAGGCAAGCCATCAACATAAGTGCAATGGTATTTCCTCTCACTTTAAAGGTAAGGAAGGGGATTCTGATCATAAGGAGGGTTAAGTTAAGTGGTAGGAAGGGTGACCTTATCTAACTAGGTTTGACAAAGGAAAATTGGTATTTAGAAGAAGGATTATGATGATGGAAAAATACCAACTCACTAGTTAAATAGAGTTCAAAATATTTAACTTAGTCAATGACAACATTCAATGTAAGCTTAATGAAGCATTGAAGTACTTATGAAAGTGAAATATCATGTCATAGGTCATAAACAAATCTTACAAATAAGTATACACTTCTTCATTTATTATCAAAAATCAAATGCAAGGTATACAATCCACAGTGATCACATCCTCATTACTGCCATAGATCGTAAATGTATCCAATTTTATGGCATAGTTATCATTGTTGGTAAACGATGCATTTCACAAAGGTAAATACCTAATTATATGCACAAAAATGAAATGAGTTAGATCTATTCACATTTACAACAATAGAATGACTCTAAATAATTGCCCCAAAGACGCCATACATTTATTGTTCCAAAAGTGAAAACATATCATCACTATATTCCATTGAACACAAGATAAGAGAATGAGTTCAATACACATTCTGATAGTGAAGTATCGGCGGTGTTTAGAGAGACTATAACAATGGCCAACTACATATTTCCTTAGAAATAATAGCAATCAGAATTGCAAGTATCAATGTGTAACCATTGCAACATACAAAAATTAGTGCAATATAGCTACCAAAAAACTTCAATTATATAGGACTTTAAAAGGGAAATAATTGCATTGTAAAATTTAACTAACCTAAGTCTCTCGATTACTTCATACTATTATAACAATTTTGTATGTAAATACTATATTATTTAGTATAAATTTCCTTCGCCTGTGGGTAGACTGGATTAAATGAAACATAGTGTAAAAAAAGATAAAATGAAACATAATGTACATAAAGATAAAAAACTAAAGTAACATGTTAATACATCGAAGAAAATGTAAGATAATCACATCAATGGAAGGGAAAAAATAAAAGCAGAAAAGACAAACTACACCAAGGCATGCTCCAACAACAGGTCACTCCATGATATAATAATCCAGACATTGTCACATGCCTCCAGAGCATCCAGATCCCTAGAGTATTTTTCTATATTTCAATGAGTGGTGTAACAATGACATCCTCCAAATTCTCCCTTGCTCGTGGCACCTCCAGGAGTGTGGACATCAAAAGCACATCAAGATTCACTTAAAAAATGATATCAATGTCATATTTTATGCTAGTTGGGGAGGCATGTTCCCCAAAGTGGTCGTAAACCACTCACAATTATTTAGCTTATATAAAATACATTTTTTTGTTTCTTTTATGTCTAATAGGGTCCTAGCGCCTCATATAAGTAGAGGCTTACCTGTTATAGACATTTTTGGGCACTGCAACCCCAAGCATAAAATGTCCATAAACCAAGGGCTCCTAAGTCCCTAAAAGTGTTGTTCCAACCCCTAAAGGAACAAGGTCAACTGATTATAGCTTCTCCCAGAAGTTCTCCATGAAAAACTACTCAGAACTGGTCAAAACTGGATCATTTCACCTGCTCCATAGGTAAAGTGCGTTGCATCTCACCTAAATACACACAGTGGGTGTGTTGCATTTCAAAAATCCCTTCTATGGGGTGCGATGGGCGAGAAGAGACAAATGGCAGTGTCCATCCGCGAGGCGGAGAAGCATGGAATCTTCTAGAAACTTCTCCTGTGACACTTGCCTTTCTGAATTCGACCAGGGATGAGTAAGAGATCATCAATCACCAAGTGGAAGCAAGAACTATCAGAGGGAAGACACTAATCAAATCACAAGCTGACTCATCTCCCTTACAAACATCTATATATGGATCCCTCATCCCAGAGATCCAGAGGCTGGAATTTTGCATCTTGTAAGGAATTGTTGTTGGTTTTTTGAGGCAACATCATAGTGTTGGGTGATCTAAGCTTTTCATGAGGTGAAGAAGGGCTTACTTGCTCAGAGGATGATGTTGGGTCAGAACAACTGGTTGTAACTCTCTTGGTTCTTTCTTGATTATCAATAAAGCTATTCAAGTTTTCCTCCATACTCTTGTGTAATTTATGTTTTGTGCATTTGTATGGTCAATTTACATCTGATCCTAGATTGTTTATGATAATAGATCCATGTTCTCGTATAGTGTTATGCTGCTTTGATTCTACAGGTACTCTGTGAAGCTGGGTATACAAGAAAGCAAATAGCAAAGGACTATCAGAAGAGAGAGGAATCGAGCAAGGAACCAAGCGCAAGACAGAGGTTGGTCTCTTTTATTCTTCTCTCATCTATCTTTCATAAAGGAAAACGAAAGTAGTTTTACTTTGTTTGTTTCTAAGGTAGCTACCCACCTTAGTGGGATTAGCAGTTTTGCATAGACACTTTTCCCTGTAACAAAATGGCGACTCCGCTGGGGAGCGACTAGGTTGTTTGTCTATCTACATTTGTTTACTTTATAAACTTACAGACGGAGCCTGAAGTTGAGCCAGGTAGCCTTCGAACTGCATTTTCTATGCAAATGCAAAGTAGATAAATGTTGCTTCAGTCAATCTCCGGGTTTTGTTTATGAATTAAACAACTGATTTACAAACTCTCTAATTGCCCTTGTTGTGGCTCTAGTATCCTCCTTAGATCTACCACTGTGATCGATTTACTGATTACCACTTTCTCGGCCAAAATCCCTGAACTGAACTGCAAACTGTGACCCGAAACCCAATCAAAGTCTCGTCCCTGGCCCAACGCACTGTCTGTTTTGTGAATCTCAAATTTAGCACACTTCCAGAGTGTAGTAGGTGCGCTGCATTTCAAATTCACTGTGTTACAGGTGCGCTGATCAGACTAGGCATTGTTCCTAAATTTTGGTTTCTGTGTTCACTCTTTTCAGATCTATTCAAGAGTTTTGCTGCCTGTAGTCAGTACACCTCTGTTTGAAACCCCTTTCCTTGCTGGTATTCCACCTCCATTGTGCAAAGAACTGTAAATGTTTTTGTGTATTTGTTGAGTCATTTTCAGTTCTCCTTTGCAAAGAAGTAACGTATTTGTACTATCGTTTCTTGATTTGAAAGTGTTGCAAGTGTCATTTTCAGTAATAGAAGAGAGTCTGATTGCTCTTGATAGTCGATTACCCTGTTACTATTGTATTTGATCTGAATTAGTAGTTTTTCTAGTGTCGAAAGCAAGTTTTCATTTCCAAATCACAAAGTGTTGTCATTGTCTTCATTTTGATTTTGAAAAGAAACTTGTTAGTAAATGTCACTTTGAAAGATAATTCAGATTTGCGCATTAGCTTTCTTTTATCGTTCACATATTAAGAAGGCTGAAAACAAATACATGCATGTGCATTTGCATTTAGACTGTTTGATTGGTTGATTTAGGACGGTGCATATAGTGTGTGCTCTTTGCTATTTGTTGAAAGAATACTGTCTCTCTTTACTTAGTAGTTAGGATTTTCATTGCACAAAGAAGATAAAACGACTGTTTATCATCTTAGGTTGCATTTTAGGAATTGTATATCTACATCACGCGGTGAACCTGAAAGGAAAATTTCTTAAGCAAGATCAACTATAAAATAAATTTAATGAATCTAACAATGCTTTGGAACCTAACGCACAACATCTAGAAGTCTAGGCTAGAGATGTATTCCGGCGTCGTAAAGCCTGGTAACTATTGTTCTCACTGTTGGTTGGGTGATTCCTCCACTTTGAGACGATAAGTGCCAGTACGGACTTGTGCTCCCACGTACCGTCGAGTATATTTTGGGAGACCACAATAGGCTTAACCCTTTATCCATAGGAAGCCATGTCTGCTGCCCTATCGATCGCAATGCACTGAACACAGCATTCGGGAAGATTGACTGTAGTACCGTAAAAAGTATTTTGCAGTTTTGCGATTGGTTTGGTAATCCCTCTGCCTAGATTTCCAGAGCAGTCCCTTTCGTTCCTTTTCAGACTCCTTAATGGAAAAGGTCCATCTGAGCACTTGTCACTTCAGGCTCATTAAAAATCGAAGGCGACTAGAGTCATCTTTTGTTTTTTCTCGACTCTTTAAAATTGAAAAAACAAGTTGTGTCAAAGCGTCTAAAATTTATTTTAAACGGAATAATCATCACCTTTCCTACGTTGGTCTTGGGTTGAGAAAATGGAGTCCACCAACCAAGGAGTTCCCCTTGGAGGAAATCCTAGTCCCTTCTCCTCTTGGGGAGATGTTGGTGCACCCCATATGGCCACATTGTCACTTCCAGGATTGACAATCGGCTTGCCCGTATGGCTTTTCTCAACCTCCGTCGTTCAGAACACTGCAATTCCTGAACAATCGAGTCAGCAAATAGACAATTCCAGAGTTACCCCTCAACCCTCTACTTCGTCCAATTCTTCTTCTCCTCCTTCCTCTTCGCCTGATGAGGTTGGTAAAGCCAAAAATCAAGTACCTGAGAAGAAGAAGGAAAAGAAGAAGAAAGAGAAGAAGGAGAAGGAGCCAAAGGCAAAAAGGAGCAACCAAGCGTCATCTAGCGAAAATCCACACACTGCACTGACCAGGCCTAAATAGTCATGTGTCATTTGCAAAGGAGACCACTATCATAGAGATTGTCCCTGCATCCCTCGGATCTTAAGGGACTGGTCTCCTCGTTTGCACAACCCGGTGTCATCAACCTCTGATGATCATGTTGAAAACACACCATCGACTAGTGAAAGTGAAGCCCCTGGACAAAAAGGAAAGTGCAAATTTCCTTGTAAACTATGTGAAGGCGATCACGCTGTCCACCGTTGTCCCTTCTTAGACGAGGCTAAAAAAGTTTTGGACGATCGTCCAGTTTCACCGTTACAACTTCCTCCTGGATATAAGGAACTCTTGCCGAGTCCGTCACTAATTGAAAAACTGGCTGACCCGCCCAGGTGGTCGGCCGAAGCATCTATCATTGAAGATAAACCATCTGAACCCATACCAGACGAAAGTCAAAATGTCGAGGCGGCAGTTGACCCGGTCTTGCCTTCAGAGGTTCCATCTTCAGATGATACAATCACCGAAGAGAACAAGGATGACACCGTCCAAATTCTTTTCGTAAACACAGACTTCGATGAACATGGGGGCAATTTACCCATTCCTTTACCGTAGGAAGGAAGTTCATCAGAGTCGTACCCGGCCGTCTATTCGGTCCCACCTCCAAGCAACCTGGTTGTCTCCTTCGACTGGAATCAACTGGGCAGACCCCGTTTACCGGCTAGTGTACCATTCTGAATCATTGCTCAAGTATATAGAATGGTTATGGTTGGTACCATCATAGATGAAGGGGCTTCTGTGAGTATCCTTTCCTTGACTGCTTGGAAAGCGCCTGGTTCGCCATCGCTTTTGCCTGAGATGAGAAATCTAACAGGCTTTGACAAAGGAACCAGTCGACTGTTAGGGATCCTTCCCAATGTGCCCATAACATTGAGAGGGAAAACCGTTCACATGAACATAATGGTAGTCCAAGGACCCCTGGATTATAATCTACTCCTTGGACGAGACTATATTTATTGCATGGGAGCCATTGTCTCATCACTCTTTAGAGTAATGTGTTTTCCGCACAAAGGAAGAGTGGTCAAGCTCGTAGACCAACTTTCATTCCCCAGTTCACGCATAGAAAATAGTCATATACCATCCCTGAATGGTCTTTTCACGCAAGGAATGTCTCATCAATCTCCAGTCCGTCCACTTGATGAGCGCAAGTAATTCGGGGGACATGATTGAAACCCAGGGGGCATGCACCCAAGTCTGCTTCGGCAGGAAAACTTCAGGTATAGGATAGGTTTCCGCGAGAGATATATGACTAGTCTGACACTCCCATCCGTGATTGGAAAAGGGGGTTAGACTAGAATAAGATTCCCTTGTCAAAGTTATGTGGGTGGAGGCGTCTGCACCACTCGCCTTTGTCTATTTTGGTAGGCATCGCCGAAGAAGTGTTTTGTTTGCGGTGCAGATAAAACAATCTTTGGTAACCTGAAAGAGGTAAACCTTTCCGATAAAACAAATGTTTTTGTCAGTAGATTGAGAGGTGACCTTGAAACTCTATTTTATACCTGGGGGCATGCAAACCTTTTGGCGTGCAAGCGAAGAGCGACCATTTATTTTTTTAAATTTGTAGGTCCTCTAACCCTTTAAACTCGTAGGATTGGTCGTTTCCTAACTTGCATAAAGAAAGGATGTGGGGCAAAGATTTGAAAAATTGTCATTTTTATATATGAGACATCCTTATTATACAACTGGATATATCGAGCAGTTTTAACGCGGACTTCATGCTCGTTAAAAAATAAACATAAGAAATGAGCAAATGTTTCCCCCAGCATTTAAGCTCATTAAAAAATGAACCAATTTCCGGTAAATAACCGTCGTGAATGTAATACTTCAGCCTTTAAAGCCTTGGTTGTGTTCTCATCATCACCTCCACTTCGTATTGGCCAATCATTCACCTCCACTTGATTGTTTACCCCTTTTGAGGAATAGCTGCGAAGAGTGATCTCGTTAGCCATCCTTGTAACACTGCCGTGATTGGAAAATTCCAAACCTTACCTGGAATCAGCTGCTACCCAAACTTATCACTCGTTCCTCAGAGACGAGTCTCCTTTAAGCTCTTTTCAACTGACTCGTAAAATATGAAAAGATTTCCGAGCCATTGGCCTCTCTAGCTCGTTAAAGTGACCGGAAGTGCTATCCCTCCTTTAGATTTTAATCTTTTTGGACCTGAGGGATTATTACACAAAAATATTGAGCGCTTGTTTTGTTCGGCTCGTTAAAAGTATCGAAAATTCATCCCTTCTGTATTGTTTTATACTTTTTCGGACTTAAGAGATTAGATGACGAAAAAGGATTTTTGGAGTTTCCTTTACGTCCCTTTTCAGACTCTTTAAAATTGAAAAGGACCGAGTTATCTTTGTCGTTAAACTCGTTAAAACCTAATAGCGACAAACTTGTCCATAGCAGACAAGAACGAGTTTCACTATCGCTAGGCTCGTTAAAACATGGCGATGGTTTTGCCCGAAGGGAAAATTATAGAACAAGCATATGTTATCCTCCTCAAGCTTGACAAAAATAAAGAGGTACTGGTCAGCAATGACTGGGGAAAAATTGGGAAGAAAACTTGAAGAAACTTTGTTGGTAGCAAGTCGCTCTTGAACAAGACACTTTCACTCCGCATCCAAGTCGGGTTGGGTTGTTTCATTCACCGGTCACATCACCATGGTCACATCACACCATCCACGTTTGGGGTTAATGCTACCAATCCATCATGTCAGTGTCGCCGGTATGTTCAAGAGAAGTCACTCAGAGAATTCACCTGTGTCTCGCCCGCTGCAATACATTTATGCTCCATTCTTTCATGACCGCCACCTGAACCTTATATCACCAGACCGTTTTCACCTCCATTAAAATCATTTTCTCCATTCTGTGTCATTGATGTGGGATTCATTAAGGCCCTCCTATGATGGATCGCTTCTTGTCGACATCAGCTCATTATCCAAGAAGTCGATCTAGGAACACCCCCTTCAGTACTTTGAAGCTTGCATGCCTCAATGGCCTTCGACCGAAATATTTTGTGTGGTGTTTGACGCCAAGTCCTTTATTCACACCACGTGAATTGTACTGCAGTACCTTGAGGATCATTATCATTATCGTTGATTCCTCTCGTGCCTGTTAACAGCTTACATCATTGGCTGGTAATCGGGCGATGTCTTTCCATGTTTGACTTCAGAACATCTCTCACATGGATCGACTTGTACTTTGAGTGAAGATCGAACGAGATTGAAGACCCCGAATCTAGTTTCATCCATCCGGGCTGCGATATATATTCAGGAAAATAAAGACATCAAATGTACATCATTGCTGCACAGATAATCATCCAATCAAAGGGATGATGGCTCTACCAAAATCATCAGTCTACACTCAGACGATTGTCTGTCCTATGTACATGAAAATGAATTTATAAAGCTAAGCATGGGAATGCCCGCCTCAGCTAGATCATGAAAATATTATGAAGATAATGTATTGTATTGTATCTTATTATAGGTCTCCTTCCAGCTTGAAAGAACTTCGGATCAGCATGATAAAGCATTTCACCCGACATCAAATAAGATTAATGACCTCATGCTTTAGGGGCAACTGTTATAGACATTTTTGGGCACTGCAACCCCAAGCATAAAATGTCCATAAACCAAGGGCTCCTAAGTCCCTAAAAGTGTTGTTCCAACCCCTAAAGGAATAAGGTCAACTGATTATAGCTTCTTCCAGAAGTTCTCCATGAAAAACCACTCAAAACTAGTCAAAACTGTATCATTTCACCTGCTCCATAGGCAAAGTGCATTGCATCTCACCTAAATACACACAGTGGGTGCGTTGAATTTCAAAAATCCCTTCTATGGGGTGCGATGGGCAAGAAGAGACAAATGGCAGTGTCCATCCGCGAGGTGGAGAAGCATGGAATCTTCTAGAAACTTCTCATGTGACACTTGCCTTTCTGAATTCGACCAGGGATGAGTAAGAGATCATCAATCTCCAAGCGGAAGCAAGAACTATCAGAGGGAAGACACTAATAAAATCACAAGCTGACTCATCTCCCTTACAGACATCTATATATGGATCCCTCATCCTAGAGATCCAGAGGCTGGAATTTTGCATCTTGTAAGGAATTGCTGTTGGTTTTTTGAGGCAACATCATAGTGTTGGGTGATCTAAGCTTTTCATGAGGTGAAGAAGGGCTTACTTGCTGAGAGGATGATGCTAGGTCAGAACAACTGGTTATAACTCTCTTGGCTCTTTCTTGATTATCAATAAAGCTATTCAAGTTTTCCTCCATACTCTTGTGTAATTTATGTTTTGTGCATTTGTATGGTCTATTTACATCTGATCCTAGATTGTTTATGATAATAGATCCATGTTCTTGTATAGTGTTATGCTGCTTTGATTCTACAGGTACTCTGTGAAGCTGGGTATACAAGAAAGCAAATAGCAAAGGACTATCAGAAGAGAGAGGAATCGAGCAAGGTGTTAGTGTCGGTCATGATGCCCTCCATCAGTGATCAAAAAACTCTTTGCATATGCATAAGTAGGTGTCTCATCGATGTCAGTTTTGCATTCCATTAGGCATGCCATAAAACTGATGGAGGAGCTGGTCCTTGTTCCCTTCTTGGCTTTGCTGGATCAGGTCGTATCAGTTAATGAACTTGTGTCACGCTTGTTTTGTTTTGTCTTGAAGTCCAAAGTCTTAGGTCTAGGGTTTCGGTCAAATGTCATTGCAAGATCATGAGTCAGAGGTCCATGGGTCCCCAGCTCAGCAGCATAGGAGTTTGTGCCATCATGGTCTCATCCAGCTCATTGTTTCCCATCAGTTGAGTCAGCAGGGCATTCCATGGGCAGACTTCATTTCTCATGAGTTCTTTACAGTGCCACCACAGCCACACCCAGAGCCAGAGGTCATTTATGAGGAGGGAGGTCCATCTCACCAGCCCGAGATCATTGTTCCGAGACAGGTTGCTTCCTCACCTCAGGTCACCTACCAGAGAGGTCACAGGACCTTGTTTGCAGCAGCTCGACGAGTACTTTCTCCACAGCAGGTGGAAGGGGTCTCGCCATCATCATCTACAGGTCAGCGAGTGTTATCTCCACATCAGGTGGAAGGGGCCTCGCATTCTTCATCAGCAGAGGCAGTACGGGAGGGCAAGCAGCCCATGGTTGAGGACGAGAGAGTTGGCGATACACATCATGATTTCATTGACTTGATGCTCGCTCCCTCACTTCAGATTTGCATGAGATCATCCGACAGAGAGAGGCGGAAAACCGCTTGTTACAGCGAAAGCTCGACATGGCCCAATGGACAATAAACTATCTTGAGCAGCGCAACAAGCAACTTGAGGATGAGAAAGAGTTGGATGAGCTGTGGAGGATTCGAAGTGACCGAGTCATCAACCGTAGGAGGCCCGGTGACTTGCTGCCCAAGGAGAGGGAATCCATGCTTATCCATGTGAATGCACACTTGGAGAGACTGTTGGATAAAGCCAACCAAGACAAGAGGCTGCTACGGAACATGAAAAATCATTATTGGGCGAGAATGCATGTTTGCAAAGCAAAGATGAAGATACTCCAAAGGAAGTTGTCCGAGGCCCGCAGGAGGAAGAAGAAGACCAACCCGCTCCGTATCTTGGCTGAGGCCTCTCTCACTCACCATGATACTCATTAGCCTCCTCCTAGCATCAAACCCAAGAAATTTTGAGAGTTTTGAGACATTTTTGGCATTTTTGAGAATTTTACAGGTTTTGGCCATTTGAGTGGTCTCACCCCACGCGCGACCAGTCATGGGGAAAGCTCAGAACGGGGAAAACTCTACATTTTTGGAATTTTCATGCAAAAATACACTTGCCTATGGATGGGTTTCAGATTTTATGAAGATTTGGGCTTCCAAAAGCTCAAAATACATGCAAATTTTGACTTTCTGCCCCTTTTTTGAGTTGCAGAAAGCTGCCTTGGGAGAAATGCCTTTTGAGGGGTCAAATCAACTCCAAATTCAGAAATTCCAGTGGGGTTGGAAATTAGACTCATAGACCTTTCCAATGAGCTATCTTGCACCTGATTTGGACACCTGGAAGGCACTCAAACAGAGCTGTCAATGCACGCGACCAGTCAAAGTGAGGGGCGCGACCACTCAGGGAAATTTCACTGTTTTGACCAGTTCGGCCAGCAAAACACTGTTTTTACTTTGGTTGACTTTTGAGGCATGTAAATGATGGATTTTTGTGTAATTTTCATAGCACTTGGACACATTTACTCTCCTTTGACACTTCTAGAAGTTTCTTTGATGTAAATAGTGAATATTTAATGCATGGATAGATTACCTAAGTTTTAGAGGCAAGTTGTTTTGACTGCCTATTATCTAGTGCTCAGTTTAGAATTAGTTGAAACAGCTCCTAGGAAGCTGAGCTCGACCCCTAGAGGTGGGGAAAGGAGTTAGATCATCTATATTATGCCTTCTCTTGCTCATTTTCATGGTTGGACTCTTGAGGGAGAAGCTCCTATGGTATATTTTACTTGTATCTCTGCAATTTGAGGAAAGGGAAGACCAGGGTTTTGCAGACATCATTGGGATTCTTGTGGACTATTGTGTTGATGGTGTGTTCTCTTATTGTAATTGTAAGTGTGTTTATGTGTTCCATCTCTTTCTTTACTGCAGCTTATTAAACAAATGAAGTGATAAAGTTTGAATTCATGCTTGCCATGCTCAACTTTCAAATTTGTTTAATGTTTATGTTTTCCACTGTCTAGAGAGGATTCAAAGTCATTGTTTGCCCTCTTTAGCTTCTCTTTTTTCTTCTTTGATCATCCATCTCAGCTAAAGGCATCAGCACAAACTCCTACCTTGCCCCAAAGACCCACCTGCAAAAACTGAGCTCAATCCTCGCACCCTGAATCGCACTCCCTCCAATTGCCACCAAAAACACCAAAAACTTTAAATAAACCCCCCTTATCAGTTTACTAGCCTAATATCAGTGTTCCTAATTGGGTCAGCTCATCCTATTGAAAGATCTACCGAGTTTGACCGGAGAGAGCCTTCTCATACCCCGTAGGGCTAGCTACGAGGTGAAATGGTTTGATGTTGCCTTGAAGATTTACCTTCCTCAGCCTAGGGTGAAATCTCAAGCGCTAACACAAGGAACCAAGCGCAAGACAAAGGTTGGTCTCTTTTATTCTTCTCTCATCTATCTTTCATAAAGGAAAACGAAAGTAGTTTTACTTTGTTTGTTTCTAAGGTAGCTACCCACCTTAGTGGGATTAGCAGTTCTGCATAGACACTTTTCCCTGTAACATTACCTCTTTGTAAGAAATCATAACTGAATGGTGAATACAAGATATTTTGGAATTTGTGTATTGTCTTATTTTGTCTTGGGGATGCTCTTGGATGACATAGTGAACTTTTTGAAGGTTTTATCTCTCTCTTGAATTGATGCTTGACCCAGGGTTTTATTTTGAAAACCCTAAAAAGAACTAAAAATACCCTAACAACCTAAAGTACTCAATTGTTTTTGTTGGAAAGTTCCATAGGGTTACCAAGCATGCTCCAATCTACCTTTGTTATGTAGGAACTTTAGGGTCCATTAACTACTTATGGAATAGTTTATATTAATCATATTTATGCTTACAACAATCATATGTGTATCTTGAACATTCCTTGAATATATATATATATATATATATATCTTGAATGAAGATATATCGTTAATGTTAAAATGCTTGTATTGGAAAGTTCCATAGGCTTACCAAGCATGCTCCAATCTGCCTATGTTATATAGGAACTTTAGGGTCCATCAACTAGTTATTGAATAGTTTATGTTACTCAAATTTATGCTTGTGGCAATCATATGTGTATCTTGAATATTCCTTGAATAGATATATCTTGAATGTAGAGATATCGTTAATGTTAGCATAATAGAGCTATAGAGTGTTTGTTCTCTTTTGGAATTGGCCTTGGCACCTCGAGAAAACATAAATATGAGTTTATGTAAGACAAAACCCACACAAGTTGTAATACATAACCCACACAACATTGAAACTTGTTCCTTATGTCAACAGTCTAACCTGAGAGAAATCATGTTGTGGTTAATATACCAATGAACACTGGCTTGGGGAATGTATGCAACTCAATTAAGAAAGGAATCAATTTGTAGTTTTTATGTATATAATTAATGAAATTATTGTCTAAAGTGCTTTCATGGGATGTTGTTACCTTTATAGTCCTTTGGTTGCATAAAGTGGAGAGTTGGTTTCTCGATTAGGGTAGGTACCTACCTAGGAGGAGGAACATTAGGCACTAAGAGGAACGTTCTTATCCCTTGGAGCATGGAATCATGTGATATATACCTTAGAGATTGTGCACTTGAAACTTTACTTGAGGACCCTTGGGTTGAGGAGAATACTTCATGGAGGTTGGTGATGGACCCAGCTAATATGTGGCTATCCATATGTAGCCAAGGACCAACATATTAAGGTACCTTGTTTCAACCAAAATCTTCAGACCTGCATCTAGATTCATATCACCAACAAGAACTCGTGACTCTAGACCCTTGAGCAGTCATGCGAAATGTTGAAAACATTTTTTATTTGCTACATGCCCTAGGAGATATGCAACAGGAATGATTCCTTACATAGTCTATTACATGCATCATAATGCAAGTATAGGAGTGAATCATAATACATAGCATTGAATCTTTTAAAACTATCATTGTGAGACAATTATGCATATTAACAAAGGAAATGGTCGAGGATTTAGTTGAAAACTACAAAGAATAGTAACTTTGGTAGCCACATATCAAAATATCACCAATGTTTTATTGACATTTGGTTGTAATAGGGCCAGGGAAGAATATATTGCACACTCTAAGTTTCCTATATGAAATTCTTTCTTCTATGAACGTCTCTTTTGGCTTGCCAAATTATGACACTTCAAGTAAATTTTACAAATGAAGATTTGTTAAAATATGGCATGTATTTTTTACATTGCAAGGGGAATTATTGTTAAATAACATCCAAAGAACTACAAAGTTGAAACAAATGGTAAATGTGATGACAACAGGAGAGAGAAAGGAAATTGAATCCCCCTACTAGAAGAATGACATTTCCTCCTGACTAGAGCATCAAAGTGCATGAGATGAACTAACTTATGACTAGTTGAATCATAATGGCTGCCCACAAGACAGAGCCACAAAAAATGTCTATGAAATAAATTAAAGTTCAGGTTGTTTTGTAGTTATTTGTATCCTCCAAGAAATTATTGGGTCGTATGCTTATTATGAAGGTAAGAAAACACAAGAAACTTAGTAGGTAAGAAATGAAAGCAACTTAGTCAAAAGTTAGTCAGAACTAATCTTTAAAGAATTGCTTCCAAAAGGCAAGGCACCCAATAAAAGTCATAGATTTTATTAAAAAAAAATGAATAACCTACAAGTTGGAAGCAACCTTTAGTGCATCCATCCTTAACATAGTATTGCATATATGCACAAAAATATAATGGATCATATGCCAAAATTAGGCCTATGACACCAAATGTAAAAAGTCAACAATAATGTTGATTTGATTTTGAGGAAATAGAGTGCAAAAGGCATTACAAGATAACCAAAAACCTTGCATTGCAACAATCCTAAACAAATAATTTCATTTCATCAGGGATTCTAGGGACAAAAAATCGCAAGCGTTGAACAATATCATGGAAAATCATTCTAGGTTGATTTAGCATAAATGTTGGCCCTCTTTTTTTTGTCAGACAAGGAAGCCTCTATAGTGAGCCTTAATTATTTGATGTTGCATAGGATGTGAATTTATTACTTATCATTAATGTAATATAAAAAAGTATTTTCTTAGCTAATTGATAATAAAAAAAGAATAACAATCATAATGCTTACCAATGGTTCCAACTTTTCCAAATGCACTAATTGTATTGTGGACTCCCCTTCCATCAAACTGAATTGGAATTTGAGGTGGTGGTTGTGCCATTGAAGCACTGTACACATTTCCATTCACTGCCTAGTAAATGATGAGAAGAAAAAATTTAGACCATTCAGCATCTGGACAAATAAGAACAAAATAATATTTTAAATAATTTAAACCTCTCCTCGTTAGAGTGAGTAGAAAAGTAAATAACATGGCAAAACCAGATGATATTTTGCTAGAGTCATATCTAGATCTTAGTAGATGAACAAAAAAAATGGGTTCTCACTCACAACCCCAACCTGGGGTAGCCCTTGCATCTTATGATGATTCATATAATGTTTATAATGACCCATCACAATTTTCATTATGTATATTGTCTTGAAAATTAGTAGAACCTGAAGATAAGGTTGAAACTAAGGTAGGCTATGTCGTTCTAGGTAAGAAAGGAAATAGAAGAGTTGATATAGACAACCCTGATACTTGTAATCCTGATCTAGAAATCCTTGACATTGAAAGGCTTGGTCTAGGTATTCCAGACAAGGGAAATGTATCTTGGCAACAAATTGTGGAACTAGAAATTTTGATACATGCATGAAGGCAATGACATAACACATCGACCTAAAGTGGCAACCATATATAGAATTCCCATGTTGTATACCATGCATATACCCATTCCCATAGGAGACATATGTGCCATATGTTGTATGATGCATACCTTCAGGAAACACAAATGGAGGCATACCCATTCCATCGTCCATTGAAATTATCTATGATGTGAAAGAAGGAAAAGTGGGCATCATGGGAAGAGGAATAAAAATATGCAATATGATAACTAATATACTTTGAAATGACAAGAGATCTCTTTCATCATATATAAATATTTTACTTGTGCTTGCAATTGAAGTGTTTTCAAGTACTCCATTGCTTCATCCAACATCAAAGCTTTGTCCGACTGAAATCACACACAACACATATCAACAAAAGAAGAAAATCTTCTAAGAGGCATAAAACTTGAGTAAATTAAATGTTCATAATTAAAAGAATACCCTAAATTAGGTTATGACTTCTACTTCTATTTGATTTAAGAGAATTACAAAAACAAAACCTGGGCGAGGGAGAAAAATTCAGTTTTTACTGTAAAATACCCTAATACCCTAAATTACATAGTACAAGATTTTGCACTAAAATACCAAAGCATAAATGATTGGAAGAAGGGAATTGCAAGGCATGTAATTCATAAGCAGCGAAGAGTGTCCGAAGTGTTAACTTGTTGGAGTGAAAAACATATGTTCACATAAGAAAAGCATCATCAGAATGTTCAAACAAGTGAGAGGCAACCACTGCATCAAATCTGGATAAGGGACTATAAACGGTAGCAAGATATTTTTCAAGGCCATTCCATGAGCCCTTAATGTCTTATTTTGAGGAAACACCTAGAATGGAAAGGAGGACTCGATCCATTATAGAAAAAGGCCTCTTTGAAAATGGTCTTATATCTTAACCATCTCTCAAAAAACTCAGGAAAGAAAGCCCCTGTTCAATAAAATTACATTCATTACATTCTACAGGAACTTTATGACCTAAAAAATCCATGAACACATCATCAATAATGATGGAGACGGTAGGAAAGGATGTTGTCAGAAGTGTATTACCAACTACCCTGAGAGAGGTATTTACAACCTGTGCACACTTAAAGCATGTTATTTATGGCTGCATATAACTGCTTTGAAGTTTTTCATGGATAAATTGGAGGCCATATTCTCTATTATTATAAAAAATATATATATGAAACAAATATATAAAAAAATTGACCTCGATGGACCATGTGACCCCCTACATGAAATCCACCTTCCTCACAACTTTGTATCCACAACATAGCATGCAAGCTTGAACCATGCCACTTAACATTATGTCATGCTAGTATGCTTATATGGAGAGTAAATGATTGTCATGCTAATATGATACAAAACTCAGACCTTGAATCCACGTCCCTCTCACGTACTTCACTCCTAGTCCACATAAGAAATTGTAAGTCACCAAACTCTAGTAAAAATAATAAACATATTCAATAAGGGGGTGACTGGAAACCAAATTAGAATTAAACAAGAGATATCCTCTGTCTCATACACATTTCCAATAGAATTTAAAGTCATTGTCTACCATGAGCTGCCATAGTTTTCCCTCTCCTAGTCCAAGCCTTCAAACACCCTCTATTATGCTATCATAAAATAAAGAAAGTTGCATAGAAATACACAGTATATAAAAGTCACACAATGAGGATCTCTATTGACTACCATAAAGAGAAGTATCGTGATACCAACACCTGAAAATGTAAATATAGCCCACCCTAAGCTAATAATGGCACAATTTTACTTTTCTTCATTGCAAGGGATTCTACTTTTCTTAATTACAGGCGATTCATTGTATCTTCTCACTGTAGTAAGCATACCTATGGTTCTAGATCCAGCGTCCATTTCTTTTGACACACTTATGAATTTGACCACCTCCTCTAGCTTGCATCTTGTAGATGTTGGTTCCTCCTTGGAAATTTTAGGTCCTAGTTTCATTTCTTTTGAGACACTAACACATTTTAGATATACAAGTATCTAAATGAACTCTATG
This sequence comes from Pinus tabuliformis, assembly GCA_031772625.1. NCBI lineage: Eukaryota > Viridiplantae > Streptophyta > Pinopsida > Pinales > Pinaceae > Pinus > Pinus tabuliformis. The sequence continues at coordinate 183,139,442 of CM062813.1, read as the reverse complement.
AACTGTAATTTGTGTGCCCTCCCAAAGCTACTTTTGAGTGCCATGTATGCTTCTAAATGTAATTTGTGTGCCATCCCAAAGCTCATTTTGACTGTAAATTTTGTGTGCCCTATATGCTTCTAACTACCCTGTCAAAGCTACTTTTGCCTACAACCAAAATTAATCTACTTGTTGATTCCACTTTCAGACAATCTCTCATACTTGGCTTCCATTTCATTCTTAGATGCATAAGTGCCCATTTCCAAGGATAGACTCAAATTTTCCCACAAATTCAAACCCAAGCCCATGTTCAATGTAGAATGAAAATAAGGTATTCTTAGATTCATTAGTTCCCATTTCCAAGGATAGGCTAAAATTTACACACAAATTCAACCCAAGCCCATGTTCAATGCAGAATGAAAATATGGCTCATTCTCAAGTTGTTGTTCACAAGATTAGAGTCAAGCTCATGTCTCAGCTCAAGGCAAGACACAACTTTGGGAGGATCCTGTACCAAATTCAGGCATCTGGATCTTCCTTCTTATTAAAATATACATCATATGGGGTGTCTCTCCAATTAAATTGTTCCTTCAGAGGAAAAAAGAGAAAATTCAATACTCAAATGGTAACACATCATATCAAAACTTCTACACAGTACTATCATGTTACTAGTAATACTTATACCAAATAAGGTAAGTGCTTGTTATTATGGAATAACCTTGTAGCTTACTAAATATTTGATCTTATATGGTTATTAATCAGTGCAGCTATTATGGGAATTACGTACCCCTTATTTTACTTGTTTGATAACTGTGAACTAATCTGATCTGTGATGCTTACTATGCTTACCTATTGGCTTCTACATATATGTTAGTATTATTACTCAGCTAATGTACAAGCTTGAATATAGTGAGAGCATGTAAGCTCAAGTAAACTCAACACTAAGCACAAAAGGAATACCTGCAATGTGAGACATCATTTTCATGACATGATTCTACTTTCCTGAATGTGCCTGCAACTTTTGCTACCTGAGAATAGTATACCTCCTAGATTTCGTCTTGAACTCCCTGTTGAAGGGCATTTCGGCTTTCCTGAGCTCTTCTTTAAGCACCCACAACAACTTCTTTCATTATCGTAAACTGGATCACTTACATTTCCCAGTACACAAGTGGACACTACAACATGTTATAGACTATGGGGATGGCAGGTGGCAATAGAGCCACCTCTTCTAGACATGGCAACAACATGTTCGTATGACACGACAAAAACAGGTTCATATGACACGACAATAGGTTCCTATAATAGTGAAGGATATTTGTTGAACCACTAGAAACCTGCTTGAGAGTTATTCTAATATAGTGCGGGCGAATAGATGGTCTTGACAACCGATCCATAGACCTAGTGGGAAGCTGACTTATATATAAATGAAAATGGTATGTCATATGGTGTGTAACCCGGCGGTTGTAAAATTTAATACCCATAAACTAATGCTAGCATTAGTTTACAGAGGCCAAATACAAATGAAACATAGAAGTTATTATCCTTGGTTATAACATCCCCGCCTTGGGAAGAAGCCAAATAAGACGACGAATAATTTTATTGGTCCTCAAAAATCAATAAATAAATTTCGTAGACTACAATATGCTCGGTAAATTTCAAAGGCTAAAAATTTTAGGTTACTGGTGACACGAACTAATGTTGCAGAAGCATTTCGATTACTATAGTCCCATGCCTAATGGCAAGGACTAATAAGTCATTCAATTGAAAATGGGCATTACATATTTAACATGCCCTTGGCCCCTTAAAATAAGAAGACATTTTATTTTCTTTTACATTGGATACTTTGTTAAATTTTAAATTTCTCCTTCTTTAATAATTTTCACGCTTTCATGAAAAGTTTTGCAAGTTGATCTTTAGTTAAAATTATGGTTGACATATTCAACCACTTTGTTTTGCACAAAAAATTTGAAGTAGAAATGCATCTCCATGTGCTTGTTCCTTGCATGAAATTAAGTTTTTCACGAGAATAACATCAATTGTCATATTGAAAAGGTGTGGCTTGGGTCCATTTAAAATTCAATACATTTGATCAAGATAACAATCATATTTGAGTCTAAAAAATGTCCTTTCAACTCTATTTTTATCATTTTTTTAATACACATACATGTCATTATCATTTTTTTTAATGCACATGCATGTCAAAAATCTATGATGGATGTTATTTTGAGATGGATGCATTTCTGGTAATTTTTTAAATTATGTACTTGATTTAACATCTAAAAATAATCTACAGTGTTATTTAAGAACAACATTTAGTAAAATCATTTATTTTACACATAAATAATCCACAATAACATCCAAATTATTGTTGGGGGTGAGACCAATATGGGAGAGATGTTGTAATGTCTTATTATGTTATTATTATGTTATGTTATCTAAACTTTTTGATTTAGCCAAATTACATAAGATTAAATTTAATTTAATTTAAAAAATAAAATAAAGTAATTATTAATTAAAACATTTTTACTTGGTCAAATTACATAAAATTAAAAATAAAATAAAATAAATAATGTTATGCCATGTAAACATTAGTGGTTTTCATACACACAACCTATGGTTTTTCCATATGGTATTCTTCTCTAATGTAGATTATTTAAAGACATAAAGTTCCAATGAATTTTCATTTATTCCATAGAGAAAGTTTTGGTTGGGGTTTTGAGTGTTATTTATCTCAGCAGCGCTATCCAATGCAAAATGAGTTATGTAAAATTTGTGCCCTGAGATCAAACTCAATTCATGGTTTTCAACCACTTGTAAAAATTTTAAGGTTCAACAATAAAATCATTTCTATTAAACTCTTTGCTTTTTCCTTTTTATTGTTATTGTTGTTTATTAATGGTATATGTATATATAAAACTAACTTAATCTAATATAAATTAAGCAATCTCTTTATTAATGTGATGGGAACAATAAAAAGTATTTCTCTTAAACCTTCTTTGACTTCTTATCATTATTATTTGCGTTTACTATTGGTAATATATATAGGTTACCATAATTTCGCTATTAATTGTTTTGGAAGTGACATAGGTTTGGAAAAGCACAACATGATACACTATCATCGGTGCTTGAGTGGAAACTTTGTCCCTTTCCTACCTTATCTTGCTTCCATTAATGGTTTTAGGTCACTTGTAAGCAATTTAAAGTCCAATAATCAAATTGCTTGGCCTTTTTATTGGTATTTATTACTGGGTAATATAACTTGATTTAATATAAATTAAATAGTTGTTTTATTACTATGATGAGAAGGAATAAGGACAAATTCAAATTTAATTATTTTGAAAGTTTAATTATGGGGTTATAAGATAAATTTTGATGTATATATATATTTTTTTGATTTAGTATTTTATAGTTTATGTTTTTAAATTTTGATTTATGTCTTTTTAAGATAAGCTCAGTTTAGCTTTTTATAATTGATAGTATATCTGAAATTTAGTATTTTATAATTTATGTTATATTGGAGAATTTATTTCTATAACAAAATGGTTTTGTTTGTGTATTACTTTAGCCATGATTGATTGGAAGAATGTATTAATAAAAAAACATGATTTATTAGAAAAATATACTAATAAAAATTAAGTATTTATATTATAAATGAAAAACTATAATTTTATAATATTAATATTGTTATTTTTAATTTAACAATTATTTTTTAATGAGTTGGAGTTGAGGGAGCGGAGGTCGAGACGGCTAGAACCCTAGTCACCTTAACCCTCCTGTTCATATCTTCTTTCATCGTCAGTGGTCTTCTTCATTTGAAAGTGCAGGGGTTGTAATTGTTTGCTTCTTGTATTTCTCTTTCAGTGGGGGTTTTGTTGTGTGATTGGTTTTGCTTCTGCAGGGTTCGTCTACTTGGTTTCTTGCTTATCGTTGCATAGTCTCATGTTGTTGTTGCTTGGTGCCTTATCTCTTTGATGCACACCTTGTCACTTGTTTATGGGGTTGCCTCCATCTCCTCCTAGGTTTTTTACCCTGCTTTTGGTCATTCGAGGGTTTTTCCATCACTTGCTTCCACAGTGTTCATTGGTGTTGGTTTAGGGTTGCCGCTAGTGTTTCTTGGTCTTTGTAGCCTTGTTGCTTGTCACCCATTTCTAGGTTGTTTGTTGTGGCCACCATGGCAGCATGTGCCTTAGTTAATATTTATTTTCTGTTGAATTTTATCAATATGTTTTGATGGTTAATGTTTCTTGGGTTTATAAAGTCTCGTTTTTGTAATGATGGTGGCCCGAGATGAGTTTGTATTCGACCCCTAGGGTTTCTTATTGGCCTGACGTTTTAGTGTTTTCCATGTTCGCACTTTTGGATTTTATTTTTATTTTTATTTTTCAGATGGCATATGTTATTCTTTGGATTGTGTTTCCATGCATACACAAAATGTAATTTTATTCTTCTTTGATGAATAAAATTACACATCGTTTTTATGTGGAAAAAAATTGTTTCTAATATTGCTCAATATTTATATATTGATTTGATTTTCAAATCTTAACGACTAGCCTAGATCCATATTAAATCTGGATTTACTGTAATATCCCTAGAACTAAGTAATTGCACGTGGCATTCATGAAAATATTATTAATTTATTTAACTGTTCCATCAAGAATTCGTTGCGAAATTAATTTTAACATTCATAAAATTGAAATGACTATGAGAATTAAAGAGGGTATATAAGGTGAGGGTTTATCATTTATGGCATTCAACTTCACCATGTCGACGAGGACAAATGGTGAAGGGAGGAACTCGATTCTTCATAAAAAGTTTCATGGGACGATTGTGCTTTTCACACACTTTTCATCAGGGTTGCAAAGCCAATGATCGGAGGTGTGCATTTAACTATTTCTTTGTGTCCAGACTTCATTGAGGCAGGGTTGAGGGTTTCTTAGTGCAAGGATTCAAATCCTTGTCCATAGGAAAATAATTTAAATTCTCCCAAAAAAGTTTGTGGCCAATAAATCACCAAGAAGCAGTTGTAGTAGGTTGAAAATTCGATGCGTAGGAAGAATCTATATTCCTAGGAGAACATCGAGAGCTCTATGAAGAGATTGAGAGGCTTGGTCCTATGAGTAACTTAGTGTAGGAATGCTTTGTCTCTTACCTAGACACAGTTAGCTTTAACAGTGTGGAAACAACGTTGTTTCAGGGATCTCGTTGGGCTAAGGGATTCCAAGTATCAAAAACATAAGTAATTCTTGCAAAATTTTCTTGAAAAAAGGATGCATATAACCTTTGTGTGTAGAAGGATAAAAATTCATGATATATCTTTATGCAAGAAAATAAATTATTGTAATAGATTTCTTGAAAATAAATATCTTCTTTGCATGCACAAAAAGTAGAACAATTGTGTTAGATTATCTTGAAAAGAAATATGCATTTACATGCATGAAAAGTACAACTATTGTGTTGGCTTTTCTTAAAAATAAATATGAATGAAAATAATGTGTGTTAGATGAATATGTATTGCATGCACAAAAGAATAACTAATTGGGATAAATTTCTTGAAAAATAAATATGTGTTTGCTATGGTATTAGGTTTTCTTTTAGAAAAGAACATGTATTTGCTTTGCATGCACAAGAATAATATCTATTATGGTAGCTTTATTTTGGAAAAGAACATGCATTTGCATGCATATGAATAATATCTACTGTGTTAGTTTATTTTGAAAAAGAATACATAATTGCATGGACACAGATAATAGTTGATATGCATAGTTGTGGTGGTTTTCCTCTGAAAAAAATGTGTTCTTGTGTGAAGGAAATAATATTTAATGTGGTGTTTATCTTTGAAATATTTTACCTCTTTTTATGTGAAAATATGGTAATAACCACGGAGGTTCTTTTAAATATTATCATGTTCTTGTGGGTAGAAGTAAAATGTAATTGTTTCCCTTCTCACAATACATGTGAAGTAGGGACAAGTAAGCATGCCTTGGTAATTTTTATGTATTTTACCTTATGGATGTGAGTTATGGATGAATCAAAATGTGACATAACCATACATGTGTAAAGATAAAGAGACATGCTTTGGTAGTTATGTACTTTTAGTTAATGCATGTGCAGTGTTAATAAAGAGACATGTTTCAATACTCAGTATGTGTTTTATGTATGCATATGAAAAGATGATTGAAGCATCACTAGTAAATATTTATTACTGGTTTGATTAATATTATTTCTAATCATGATATCAAAGTTTGTTGACCATAGTGATTGCAGGAAGGGATTGTGACCTATGCAAAAGATAGATAATGTTTAACATTATGGCAAGAAATTAACTAATGGTCCATGCAGATTGAACAATGCCAACTACATGATAATCTACCATAGAGAACAACTAGGCAACAAAGACACAATGTTCAAGGAATTGTGGGGTAAATGATATCATGATTAATGTAATAGCTTCTAGTTAGCTATGTTGAACTTAATATGACATCTCTTTGAAATATTTTATGACAATGGTCAATGGATGGACTCCCTTACAACCATTGAGTGAGGGGCAAACACCCTTATGAGACGTTTAATAAAATTAAACATTTGTTGGTTTTTCCCTACGAGGTTTCCAGGGTATATCGATGTCCAATGATGTATTTTCCTATTCTTCCATGGTCATGATTTTTCTTCCTTAGATGAAATTAACACTTACATTATCAAATATGTGAATAACAAGCCTTAGTAAAAGAACCATGTTAATGATGTAAGGTTACAATAGGAAGCTTATGTTAATATGCTACAACAGTGGTTTTCATGGTTATGTAACTTACTATTCCATTTCTAAAGTTACTTTATCATTAGTGAAATATTGAGTTCTAAAATGGGCCTCTTAAGGAATATTATAAAATAATAGTGGAAATAATAAAATAAGATTGGATTACCTCAACAAATTTTGGAGGGAAAAAAGAAAAAGCTACTTTTCAACTTATATCCCCATAGTTTTACTCAAATTTCTATTGGGAGCACTCATTGGATGTATAATTTAATTCTTCATCCAAGGGGTACCCATGTTGCATAGTTTAAAGGGACCCTGCTACACAAAAAATGAGAAATACATGAAAAAATGTGATTGCAATCACATTTTCTCATGTATTTCTCATTTTTCATGTAACAAGGTCCATCGAAAGTATGCAACATGGGTACTCCTTTGATAGTGAATCAAATTATGCTTCCAACAAGTACTCCCACTTGAAATTTTAGTAAAAAGGTGGGGAGATAAGTTGAAAATATGATTTCAAAAAAGTAGTTATTTATTTATTTTATATTTTACCTTTTTACTCCAAAAATAGTGAATCATCCCCCATGGTTGACATCATCATCTTGAATCTTATTGGTTCTTATAAAGTTGATTTTGGTTGTACATTTTTGTTTTGAGACCCATTTTTTCCTCAAAATTTCTCTAATGGTAATGATGAAGATTTTATCTAATGGTTAGTGAGTAATTCAGAATGTTACATGTTAGTAAATTCTGTAAAAATTTTCTAATCCTATCTATGTTTACATGAGGTTTACTCGGGGATGTTACAAGTGGTATCATAGAAAAAGGTTGCAGCACCGACGCCTTTTGGGATTCAGTAAGCAAAGAAGAAGTGGAGGTATGATGCTTTTGGATATAAGCTCAGGTATGATTCTAATGAGATTACCCAATGATGTATGCAATAGGCTACATTTGATATGGAATGAATGATGATTTTAATTACCACATTAAAGAATGATAGGTGTCAATGTCTTCCTGAAGGAATAATTTTGATCATGGCATTTCAATCCTTATGCAGATAAAAGATAAGAAATTATATTACATTGATTGTAGCTAGATCATGAAACAATTTTGAATATGAGTAGTAGTGTGAATTAACTACCAACCTTTGCATACATACTCTTATAATAATAATCCTTGATGGTGCATTTAAAGTAAAATGATTTAAGTTACAATTCACTACTTATAAGAAAAGAATGAATGCATGTATTGTTCTATGTGATCACGAAAGAATGTAGAAGGTGGGGGTTGCCCTTGAAGAAGAAATAGAGTGTTGTCAAAGACATTGAAATAACCCCTTTGGATGTTAAAGCTAAACAATGAGTCAAGTGGTAGGACTTGACTATAATGGCTAATTGACGATTAAGATTAGATTGAGTTTTGTCGTGGATTTTGATTGAATTTATGATGGTTGGTAACACTGATTATTTAGTATTGCATGAAATCATTGTTGGTGGTCAATTTTACAAACTATATTGAAAAATGCATTAACCAGTTCTTAACTGAAGATTATTGTTAAAATGGTAAACAATGTAATCATGGTATACTAATCTAATGGTGACAATAAGTTGTTTGAATTGGGTCAAATTGCTTCTAAATTGTCACCATAATTGTTGTGGGCACTCAAGTAATAATGGTGAATTAATTCTTTCGTTTGAAGATTTATATAAGCTTTTATAAATATGCAAGAAAATTACAATGACTACGAAAATGGATACTTGTTTAAACAATGCATATATATGACTACAATTTTTTGAAGGTTACAAAGAACTTGGATCATGATACAGTAGTGTCATTAAAGTGACTGATTTAATAATTCTATCAATTTAATGATAGAACTAGTGGTAATGATATGATGTTGATTATGTTTTTGGTTCCAACTTCACAACTTTACAAATTGATGATTCAATGATGATGTTAACTAGTAGGCATCTTATATCTAGAAAATATGTTAATTACATCTTTTACAACTTCATCCAATGTGTGGAATACTTCGATGACACTATATATTTAATTTAATCAGTTAATTCCATCATATTGTGGAAATATGGTGTCTTCATTGTCATCGCTAAACAAAAATATGGATGACATTTTGCATTTATTGGCATTACTAATTTGTTTAACCAAGAATAGCTGGTGTGATTGACTTGAATTTAGTAATGATGCATAATGATTATTGATCAGATACATATGTGTAACTGAAATGTCATTTTGAAAGAATTAGTGACTATGGTATTTTTGAAGGTCCTATTCCCTTAATTCTTGTTGGAAAACAACTTCATGGGAACTTTATTTTAAAATTTCCTTGGATGCAGCCTTATTTGTTATGCATGGAAATGGTTTATGAAATATGGATAAGACCAATATATTTCATAAGACCAATACCTTTCTACATTGTTGAAATATTGAATTGACAAGATATTTTGTAAATAACAATATTTTGTAGAAGCTATGTTTTTATCAAAAGCAGTCATGACTAATGTTGCTAGTGTGATTAAGCAGGGTTAGCTTAATGGAAACATATTGATGTTCCAGTAACATGGAACATAAGGACCTGTGAAAGGTAAAACATTGCAATATGATTTGCAACTGCAAATGAGAAATTATAATGTTATGATATGCAAGATATGGTAATGTTTTTCTAAGTTGCATGATGGTTATTATGGGGAAAATTTGAAATAAATACCACCTGTATGACATGTGATGTCTATTATGATTTCTTGTCAAATTGCTTTTACAGACTATGGGGCCCATGTTCAGGGTCAAGTATGAATGCATGATGTACATAAGTGTTCCTTTTTCTTTAATGTTAATGTTGATACGGTTAGTTATGTAAATTATAGTGGGAAAAGGTTCTAAAAGAGAATTTGACATCCCAAACAATTATAGGACAATTGTGTAAGGCCAAGGAGGCCTTGGGTAGAGGTGGTTGCCTTCCCGGATTTCCTCTCCCTAGAGATAGATGATCTCAATAAGGGAAAAAGGTTGGCCAAGATGGTGAGAGGTAAAATCCTGAGGCAACCTTGTTGATTTTGGAGCCTATTGGAGGAGGCCCAAAGAGTGAGTTATTGAGCTCTAAATTCCTCAAGGCAGGATGTTTTCAGAGAAATAGGTAGGATGCTACCAAGAGGAATCTTGTGTTAGACCCAATGTGGTCATTGTCAAAGAATTGCCTTGGATGTGAAATTGGCTCAATCTGGTTGTGGAAACCAATTCCCATTGGTTAGGAGGATGATTCTTTTGCCTACTGTGGTCCTCATAGCTGAAAAAATTAACTAATTAGATAAGTGATGTGTTAAAAATAAGTTTATATATGATTTTGCAAGAAATATATGTTTATATTGACAGGAAAGGAGCCTACTGCTCAGAAAGGAATTACTGGAAGTGTAGTTCCTTTATTGTATTTCCAATCTTGTGAATGTCTTTAGCATGGGCTAAGACAATATGCACTTGGTGCAATTATTGATCATTTTGATGATTAGAGAGTTAGGTTCTCTTTGAGTACTTATAGAAGCATTGTGATTAGAATATCACCTAACATTGCATAAATAATTGATAATTGAAAATTTTGTCATTAAAAGTAATGCGATTATGATTAAGAAATACTAATTGGATTTGTTGGTCATACGCTACGGGGTGGTTTCCATGGAGGGTGTGAAACTGCCCTAGGTTCTTATTGTTGGGTTACCAAACCACTCTCAAAGTGATCTCCATAGCTGATAAACCACCTGTAATTAAATTTGTTTTTACGTAAAGTGACCATTATTTCCAAGAGTAATTGTCTAGTAATAATAAGTCAGTATAGAGACTCTGTTTTTGTTCTATGAAATTGAATAATGGCTAAGTAATTGAAAGTAAAAATTGAATATTTTATCGTCATAAATGCTTATGATTATTTATACATTATTGTTTTTTCTTATGGGTATTTCCTAGAAATAAAATCCTTCATTTTGGAGTGGAAGGATCCCCTTTTGATTGTTTTGATCATAGAATTATCATGGCTAGAGATAGATGTCATGAATGAAATTTGATTATGAAGGATAAAAGAAACCTAAATGTAAAGATACAATTCCAGTGGGAGATAAAGAATGGATGAAAATATATTGAGGATGAGATGAACATTAAGGATGGTGTTATCTTTTAGGGGGGAAGTATGTAATATCCCTAGAACCATTTAATTCAGAAAAATATTATTAATTTATTTATCTGTTCTATCAAGAATTCGTTGCAAAACTAATTTTAACATTTATGAAATTGAAATGATTATGAGAATGAAAGAGGATAGAAATGGCGAGGGTTCATCATTTTTGGCATATAACTTCACCATGTCAATGTTTGGAAATGGTTAAGAGAGGAACTCGATTCTTCATAAAAGGTTTCATGGGAGGAATGTGCTTTGCACTAGGGTTGTGAAGCCAAGGATCAGAGGCATACATTTAACTCTTTTCTCTGTGTCCATACCTCATTAAGACAAGGCATAAGGTTGCTCAGTGCAAGGCTTCAAATCCTCATCCATGTGAAGAAATTTAAAGTCTCCCAAACAAGGTTACAGGTATTAAATCACCAAGAAGAAGTTGCAGTAGGATGGAAATTTAATGCGGAGGAGGAATCTACATTTGTGAAAGAACATCGGGAGCTCTATGAAGAGATTAAGAAGGTCGGTCTTGTGGGGAACTCAGCGCATGATTGCTTTGTCTCTTACCCAACCACTGTTAGTTATCGTATTGTGGTAGAAATCATTGTTCCAACATACAACACCGCGTCAGGAGTCTCATTGGGCTAAGGGATTCCAAGTATTAAAAACATAAGTAATTCATGCTATTGTTTCTTAGAAAAAGAGATGCATATAACCCTTTTGTGTAGAAAGATAAAAATTCATTATATTTTCTTGGAAAATAAATAAATATATATATCTATATATATATATATATATATATATATATATATATATATTTGCATGCAGGAAAGGAAAATTATTGTGTTAGATTTATTGAAACGAAATATATTATTTGCATGCACAAAAAGTAGAACTATTGTGTTATATTATCTTGAAAAGAGATATGCATTTACATGCATGAAAACTACAACTATTGCATTGGATGTTCTTGAAAAGAAATATTCGTGAAAAGAATGACTAATGTGTTATACAATATGTATTGCATGCATAAAAGAACATGTTATGAAACCAGCTCAAAAGAAGATAGAAAAGATAGACCAATGCCTTAGAATTCAGCCTCTTTGAGGGGGCAACCTCCTTTACATTACATAAATGAACAATTCTTTGATGATTCAAATGACAAAACCTCCTTTCTATATATAGGAGTCTAAGGAGTCACAATATAACCCAGCTGACCTAACAATAATAATATAAAGCCACAAAAGTAACAATAGAGGGATTCTATGGGGCACAGTAATAACAATATGGGGATAATAGGGGCACAACAATATTAATAAGGGATGCAACTACAATAGTAATGGGGTAATCACTAGTATTATAGGGACCCAACATGCCCTTCTCCTTCAAAAAAGTGGTGTCCTCAATGCTTGAGTTGTTCTAGATGCTTATGTATAAAATTCTAATCCTCCCATGTGGAATCTTCAGCGGATAAGTTCTTCCACTTGATAAGATACTCCGAAATTGATCGATTTCGTAGTTGTCGAGTTCTTGTTTCTGTGATTGCTTCCAGTTCCAATATAATGTTTCCTTCCTCGTTAAGTTCTGGCAATATTGTTTGAACTGGGAGCTCGTCGCCTATAACCTTCTTTAAACATGAAACATGGAAAACTGGGTGCAATCAAGAAGCTGCAGGAAGCTCCAATTTGTATGCCATAGTACCAATCTTTTGCAACACCTTGTACGGACCATAATACCTTGGTGATAATTTATTATCCTTCTTAGCTTGCTTGAGGGACATTTGCTTATATGGTTATAGCCGTAGGAATACCCAATCACCTACATCAAAACTTCTTTCGCTACGATGTTGATTTGCCTGTTGTTTCATTCTATTCTGTGCCAACACGAGGTTATCCTTTAAGAGTTGGAGGACTTGTTGTTGATGTTCGATGTGATGTTCCACTGCTTGAACCTTAGAATTTTCTCTTAAATATGATGTGATGGATGGTGGCTGATATCCATAAAGTGCCATAAATGGGGTCATTTTTGTTGTTGTATGGAAGGAAATGTTATACCACCATTCAGCCATAGGCAACCATTTGACCCATTGTGTCTGTTTATCAGATACAAAGCAACGAAGATATCCTTCCAAACATTTGTTTACTATCTCAGTTTGCCCATCAGATTGAGGATGATAAGATGAGCTATGGGCTAACTGAGTACCAAGACAAGAAAATTATTCTGTCCAAAAATTTCCAGTGAAAATGGGATCTCTGTCACTTACAATAATCTTTGGGTTTCCATGTAGCTTTTGAATTGTTTTCATAAATGCAGTAGAAACTGTACTGGCTTTAAATGGATGTGATAATGCACAAAAGTGTGCATACTTGGTAAGTCTATCAACTACCACCATGATGACACTCTTTCCCTCAGACTTGGGTAAACCTGTGATAAAATCCATTGAAACCTCCTCCCAACGTTGGATTGGAATGGATAAAGGTTGTAATAGACCTGGTGTCTTAATTGTTTCAACTTTATTTTGTTGGCAAACAAAACGTTCTACCACAAATTTTTGAATATCCGATTTAAGGCCATCCCAAAAAAATTCCTTCTTAACCCTGTGGTAAATTTTTAAAAATCCAGAGTGCCCTCCTAAGGGAGAAGTGTGCAATTCCATAAGAATCTTTTGTTTTAGTTGGGAATTCTTACAGAGGTATAAGCGATCTTTGTACCATAAAGAATCATTTTGCTAGCTAAATGTATCAGATGTACTGGAATCTTGTTGTAACTTTCGAATAAGTGCCCATACTTCTTCATCATTCTTCCATTCCTCCCTTGCTTCATTTATCCAATCTGGTTGGATAATAGAAATGGCACACAACAATGCTTCCACATCCTCATCCTTTCTTAAGAGTGCATCTGCCACCACATTTTGCTTCCCTTTTTTGTAGATGATTTCAAAGTCATAACCCAACATATTTGTGACCCACTTTTGTTGCTCTTCAGAGGATAATCTTTGTTCTAAAAAGTATTTAATTCTATCATGATCCTTTTTTACCTTGAAGTGTCTTCCCATTAGGTCGGGTCGCCATTTCTTAAGTGCATGGAGTATTGCCAACATTTCCTTCTCATAAATAGCTTTGTGTAAAAACTTTCCCTTGATTGGACGACTTTCAAAAGCAATGGGTCTTTCATCTTGCATTAAAACAACACCAATTCCATTTCCTGAAGCATCACATTCCACAATAAAGGTTTCTGTGAAGTCTGGTGTAGCTAAGACCGGTGCTTGGCACATTGCCTCTTTAAGTGTTCGAAGGCCTTCGTTACTTCTGGAGTCCATGAAAATGCATCTTTCTTCAATAATGTTGTTAGAGGTGCTGCTATTCTCCCATAATTCTTAACAAACTTGCGATAATACCCTGTCAACCCGAGAAATCCTCGCAGATGCTTTATGGATGTGGGGATTTTCCATTCCTTAATGGCTTTAATTTTGCTAGGGTCTACCTTAACTCCTTCATGAGATACAATATGACCCAGATATTCCACCTCTTGTACTCCAAAGAAACATTTGGATCTTTTTGCATATAATTGTTTCTCGTCCAATAGTTGTAGCACCCTATCAACATGTTCAACATGATCCTTCCAAGACTTGCTATAGATTAGTATATCATCAAAAATTACTAACACAAATTTTCTAAGGAATGGTTTGAAAATGGAATTCATAAAACCTTGAAATGTTGAAGGTGCATTGGTAAGGCCAAAAGGCATGACCAAAAATTCATAATGACCCTCATGAGTTCTAATTGTTGTTTTCAGAATGTCTTCAATGCTCATTCTAATTTGATGATATCCTGAACGAAGATCCAACCTGGTGAAGTAAATTGATCCATGCAATTCATCCAGTAATTCCTCAATGACGGGAATGGGAAACTTATCTTTAATAGTGAGCTTGTTGAGCTCCCTATAATCCGGACACATGCTCCATGATCCATCCTTATTGTGCACTAATACTACTGGAGCAGAGAAAGAACTTTGACTCAGTTGAATTATACTAGTCTCTAGCATTTTTGCAACCATACATTTAATTTCACTCTTTTGGGCATAGGGATATCTGTACAGCCTAATGTTTGGAGGAACACTTCTTGAATCAGATGAATAGCATGATCATGATCACGAATAGGTGGGAGACTTTTGGGAGTCTCAAATACCTTGGAATGATTGTACAAGACTTTTTGGAGATCTGGAAAAATAGATGATTCCAATGTGGAAACATCTAGCGAACATAATTGTGCAATTAGACCCCTTTGTTCCTTTTTTAGAAGCTTTGTCATACTGTTAGAGCTGATTATCTTTCCCGGTTTCCATGCAATACCCCTTAATTCAACTTCCTTTCCTTCCACAGAAAATTTCATGAAAAGTTCTTGAAAATTAAAAGTTGTTGTACCCAAGGATTGTAGCCATTGGAATCCTAGTACAACATCAGCACTTCCCATTGGAATGGAAAGCATTGGGCTAGTCAATACATATTCTCCCATCGATAGCTTGATATTATGGCACTTTCTAGAGCAATTTATTGTTCCTCCATTTGCAACCATCACTTGACACTCTGGTGCTAGATATAAGAAGCAATTTAATTCTTTTGCTACCTTACAATGAATAAAATTGTGGGTACTTCCTGAATCAATCAACACTATTACCTTTTTCTTCTTGATTTGTCCTTCTATCTTAATGGTTTGAGGAGTGGTAATTCCCACCAATGCATTACAATATATGGTCGGATTCATTTCTTCTTTATCTAGGCTTTGTTCCTGGAGTATATCCTCTTCTTTTGACCTTTCTTGCCCCTTTTCTTCTTCCTCTTCGCAATCTATGTAGAATAATTTCTTCTCAGCACACTTATGACCTTTAGTGTATTTGCTATCACAACTGTAACAAATCCCTTTTGTTCTTTTTTCTTCCAATTGTTGTGGTGTCAACCTTATAGGTTGTGGAAGACCAGGGGCAACAACACTTCCATCTTTATAGTTGTGAGTGGTATGCTTCCTGGTTGCCATAATTTTGCTTTCCATTTTTCTTGCTAACCTGAATGCCTTCTCTAATGAATCAGGTTCCCAAAGGTGAACGTCATGTTGGATATTATCCTTTAAAGTCCCTATGAACACATCAATCCTATGCTCCTCTGGAATATTTTTTACCCTTACGTTCAATTTTTGGAACTCCTCAATGTGCTCCATTATTGAACCCTTTTGTTTGAGACTTATCAATTGGCTAAAAAAAGTGTTTCTTTTTGTATCCTCATAATGTGCTGTTAATTCTTTCGTAAAAAATGCCCAAGTGATAATTTGTTTACGAGAGCAAAGCCATTGATACCATACAAACTGATTTGGTTCCAAATATAAAGTTACAATACGTACCTTTTGTGTGTTTTGCGCATTATTGAGATCGAAAAATTGCTCCATCTGTAATATCCATGTTGCGGGATCCTTGCCATCAAACTTCCTCATATCGATTTTTGGAATATGGTGGGTCTTTGATCCCACATTAGAGTCTAATAAATCATGATTAACATTTCTTTTGTTCACATCATGAGTTTCCTTTACTACCTTTTCACCATTAGTAAGTATTTCTTGTAGAAAATTTGTCAAATCTGTCTTCAAATCTGCCATGTCTATCTTCAAATCTGCCATGTCTCTCTTCAAATTTGCCTTCAAATCTGTCTTCAAATCATCCATCTTAGCTTCCACGCCCTTTATCTTAGATTCCATGCCATTTATCTTAGCTTCTGTTAGCTTTTGTGAGAGTGACATTTGTTGCATTTGTTCTTGTAATTTTGATATATCATGTAGCATTTCTTCCTCTTCTTCATGTGTCATGCTAGAGCTTTCAGGTTGCTTACTAGGTGTTTTCATTTTCTTTCCTCGGGGCATTAGTTACCAATAGTAATTCTCTACTATGCCCTTTGAATTCCTTCAAAATAAATTTTCAAACCAATCTTAAGCAAAAATTTAAAAGAATCTACACACCTTTTTTCACTTTGTAGGAGCTCGATATTGCCTTTGATGTATCTATGTACTTTCGGATCATCCAATTATGAAATTGCGACCTGTAGTAGCCCTCTATGTCCTCTTTCCAATGCCACCAGTCTGATCCAAATTGGATTCTCCAAGGAAGAGTTATGCGAAATCTCCCACAGTGACCTGATTATAGACTAGTTCAGTAGAGCGAACTTGTACGACGTGCCACAAGTCATTGTTTCAACCTTTGGCTCTGAAAAATATATATAAGAAACTACAGTCCGTCCTCTTTCTGTACCTTCTTATGAAATTTCAATCCAATGCTCAAAGAGAAAGTTATGATTTTTTCCCCAAGTCACCTGTTTGGAATGTAATTCTGCAAAAAGACCAACTTCCTCATATTATATCTCCACAAATATAGAGCAAAAAGCTTTGAAATCTGGACCCGAGGTTTAGCACGATTTCTTCTCAAATGGGTTTTTTTTTAGCTTCTGAAACATCGCAGAAAAAAGTTATAGCGAAAATGCCACGATGACCTATTTGGAGCAGCGAAACCCTAGAATCCAAAGCTCTGATACCAAATGTTATGAAACCAGCTCAAGAAAAGATAGAAAAGATAGATCGACGCCTTAGAATTCAGCCTCTTCGAGGGGGAAACCTCCTTTACATTACATAAATGAACAATTCTTGGATGATACAAATGACAAAACCTCCTTTCTATATAGGAGTCTAAGGAGTCACAATATAACCCAGCCGACCTAACAATAATAATATAAAGCCACAAAAATAACAATAAGGGGATTCTATGGGGCATAATAATAACAATATGGGGATAATAGGGGCACAACAATATTAATAAGGGATGCAACTACAATAGTAATGGGGTAATCACTAGTATTATAGGGACCCAACAGAACAACTACTTGGGATAGATTTCTTGAAAATGAAACATGTGTTTTCTATGCTATTAGGTTTCGTTTTATAAAAGAACATGCATTTGCATTCACAAGAATGGTACCTATTATGTTAGCTTTCTTTTGGAAAAGAACATGCATATGAATAATATCTATTATACTAGTTTCTTTTGGAAAATAATACAAAATTGCATGCACAAAGATAATAGTTGAGGGGCTAGTTTCTTTTGAATAAAGTTTATATAATTACATGCACAAATATGATAGCTAAGGTGCTAGTTTCCTATAAAATAATATGGATATTTGTGTTGGTTTTCTTCTGGGAAAGAATGTGCGCTTATGCAAAGGAAGTAATAGTTAATGCAGTGTTTATATTTGAAATATTTTCTCTCTTCTTATGCGAAGAGATGGTAATAACCTTGGAGGTTCTTTAAAATATTACAATGTTCTTGTGGGTAGAAGTAGAATGTAATTGTTTCCCTTCTCATGATACATGTGAAGCAAGGACAAGTGAGCATGCCTTGGTAATATTTATGTAATTTACCTTATGTATGTGAGTTATGGATGGACCGACATGTTTCATAACCATACATGTGTAAAGATAAAGATACATGTTTTGGTAGTTATGTGCTTTTAGTTAATGCATGTGTAGTGTTTATAAAGAGGCACGTGTCTCAACACTTGGTATGTGTTTTATGTATGCACATGAAAAGATGTTTGAAGCATCACTAAAAAAGATTTATTATTGGTTTGATTAATATTTTATTTAATCATGGTATCAAAGTTTGTTGACAGTAGCAGTTGTAGGAAGGGATTGTGACATATGTGAAAGATAGATGATGTTTAACATTATGGAAGGCAATGAACGAATGGTCCATGCAGATTGAAGTGTCAACTACAAGATAATCTACTACATAGATAAACCAGGCCATAAAGACACTGTGTTCGAGGAACTGTGGAGTAAATAATATCATGATTAATGTAATAGATTATAGTTAGTTAAGTTGAACTTAAGATGACATTTATTTGTAAGATTTTATGACAATGGTCAAGGGATGGGCTCCCTTACAACCATTGAGTGAGGGGTGAACACCATCACAAGACGTTTAATAAAATTAAACATTTACTAGTTTTTTCCTACGGGGTTTCCAAGGTATATTGGTGTCCAATGATGTGTTTTCATATTGTCACCCATGCTAATGATGTTGCTTCCTTACATGATGTTAACACTTACATTATCAAAATTGTGAATAACTTGCCTAAGTAAAAGGACCATGATAATGATGCAAGGTTACAACATGAAGCTTATGTTAATATGCTAAAACAATGGTTGTTATGGTTATGTAATTTACTATTCTATTCCTAAATTTACTTCATGTAATGATGAAGATTTTATCTAATGTTCAGTGAAGGAATATGGAATAAGTAATTCAGAATTTTACATGTTAGTAAATTCCGTAAAAAAATTCTAATCCTATGTATATTTACATGATGTTTACCAGGGGATGTTACATCTACCAAGTGTCGATAGGGATCAAATATCTTGAGGTGCAAACGTCTTTTAAAATGAGAAGAGATTTGATCCCTCTTGGCACTTGGTAGATATGAATTTAAGATAGATCTAGGCTAGTGTAATTACATCCAAATTAGTATCCATCAGATCATCTAACCATATCTAATGTAACATCTAAAAAACATCCATTATAGTATATTGAATAATATTAAAAAAAACAGGGGAGGTAGGAGTGAGAGGAGTAATTTATTTCCTTGATGAAGAAATAGAGATCAAATTTGCATGGGGGTTGGGGAATCCTCCAATAACTAAGTAGAAGCATTAGCACTTTGGCAAGGCATGAATTTAGCTCTAGTAAGAGGAATTCATCAAATAAATGTATGGGTGATTTGATGTAATCATTCAAAAATTGCATAAAGCCAAAAACCTCAGTGAGAAATATTCGCTTCCCTTGGATACTCAGATTAGGAAAGAAATTCAAAAATTTGAATCCATATCCTTTTTCGACATTAAAAGAGAGAATAACAAAATTGCAGATGAGCAAGCCAACAAAGGAGCATGTCTTGAACAAGGAATTCTTCTCATGGATTGAGGAGATCCATCACTTCATTATATTCCATGAGGCCTGGATGGTATAATAAATTATAGGCAGGGGATACATTAATCCTCAAGTTAAGTTAAAATGATTGGGCCCCAAGGCATATACTCGTATTAAATAATAATATAATTGAGACACCAACAATAGTTTTGGAGCGACGACTCACGATATTGGTAATAGGGACAAATTTCCCCTCCAGGTGGTTATCAAAGAAGGATTTTGTCACTTCGAATGGCAGTTGTTATCATACAACATGTGAATACACCTTGGGATATAAAACCTTACAGTCCAGTACCTCATTCCACTGTTTGCAAAGTAAATGTGGAGTGCTTGAACATTGGGTGAAGGATATGATGTAAGACATAGGTGATATCAGAAGGAAAATATGATTTAGATACATTCAATGCAATTCAATGACAGTGGGGAAAGGAAATGAAAACATTTCCGGATACAAATAATGAGTGATTAGGATGGAGTTTCTCAGAATTACAATGAAATTTCGTTCGTTAACAAGCATTGCCTCACCAAATGCTGAAGGTGGTGAAAACTTCAGGTCGTTCCAGGATTTGGTCATGCTAGAGGATAGCCTTACTAAACTGGATAGAGTCAGGGAGCATATTGTGGTGAAAGCATGGTCACATTTTTCTCTGGTAATGCGGGAGGTAGAGGCTCTGACAGAGGATGTGGAGAAACTTCGATTAATGGTGGAAAACTTGGCCACCAAAGTTGACAATCTCATATCAAAGGTAGATGGAATAGAGGTGATGGTTGAAGCAATAGTTGTAGGCATCCTCAAGGAGGTTTTTGGACTTCAGAATCCTTCCTCTCCCGGAGCAAATCATCCATGTGAGCCTGAGGAGCAGATGATTCTATAAATTCCAATGTAGCCGTTGGAGGAAAATGGAAATGTGTCGACAAATAGCGGGCTACAATGAATGTAGATATTTGTTAGAATCTTTATTTTTTATATATGTTATGTAAAACTATAGTATATGGTGGCATATTTTGGATATTATATAAGATAAATCATGTTGAAGGCATAATTGGGAATAGGTAGGGTAGCAATAGACTTCCTTTTGAGCAATTTTGGAATATAACAGATGATGAACAATCCATGTATGCAAGGGTACCGGTCCATTTACCATATTGATTAATACAAGCTACATGTTTTAAAAAAAATAATAATAATATTACAAATATTAAAAATATCATTATAATATATTAAATAACAATCAAAAGAAGAAGAAGAAAATTTCATAATTAAATTTTTGTGTAGCTTCACAAGCTAGCATTCCTCATAATGTTGGAGATTAAATGCATTGAAGTGTCCAAAAAAGAATCAAATATATACATAAAAAGTGCACATCACAATCCATGTAAGTATTGAAAGTAATATTTAGGGATGTCATCAATTCTTCCATGTTTGTGATGCTTGTGATTGGATTAGTGTATTATTATTATTTTTAATAATAACTATGTATAAGTGATTTTGAAAAATTAATTTAGCTCAAATCACATTCGCTATCACTATTCACCTCAATTTCAAATTATTCAAAAAAATATACCTTTTAAAACTTATGAGAATATATAATTTTAAAATATTAAAAATTTCAAACCCTTTAAAACTTAAGATAAGAACTAAACTCACTAACTTCCACGGGAACTATTTTCCTTTTTCAAAATAAAAATAGTATTTACTATAATGTTTTATTTAGATATTGTTGTAGGTATTAGTTTCTTCAAATGTTTTGTATATTAAATTCCACTTTTTTTTTTTAAAGTCTTTTATTTACTGTAATGTTTATTATTGCTTTTCATTGATTTTAACTTTATATAACACATTTCACATTTAATTAAATTTCACTATTTTAAATTTATTGAAATGTTTTGTGAAAATTTTAATTTTTATTAATTAAATATATGTGTTATAATTATTTATTTAATTTAAATTTTATATATTTAAAATATATATCTATATATATATAATTTTATTATTTATAAAAATAATACAAAGAAAAATATAAAGAGAGGAAGATTATAATATCAAGATAGAGATGTAAAGAAAAAGTGAAACTTACAAAATTATAAAATTTGATATAGTCTGGATTTATTTTAACTCTAGATCTACTAAGCTCAAAGTGAGGTCAAATATCTTATCACTCTAAAAAATTTACACCTCAAAAAATTTAAACTAAAAGAAAATATGTGTGTGTGCGCGCGCGCTAATGATAAATTGACTACAATTTGATTTCAGTTATTAACTTTAATTTTAATTTTAATTTTATATAATTTGAGTGACTCACAAATTAAACAAGATTATAATAACTCTCTCATACTAAATTAATAAATTATAGAACCTCTCTAAATATAACAATACCATATAAAATTTATCATAATAAAAATATAATATATGTGTAGGAAAAAAAAATCAAGAATTTGTTTATGAAAGCTTTATGAATTATCATCACTATTATCTTGGTTAGGAGTTGGAAGGCTTTTTTAAGCCACCCAACTAATCTTCCTCCTTATCATCAATGATTTCATTTTATATAAATGATAAACATAATTATAAATATTAAATTATAATTATATATAAAATAAAAATAACAAATGATAAATATTAAATTAAATTATATAAATGTATTATATAAAATAAAATTATTTTTAATTTAAAAAAATCAATAATTATAATAATTAATAAAGGCAAACGTGTATAAGATGAAAACATTCAAATTTATGTATCTATATGAAAAATCTAATTATACATGTTAAAGAGCATAGGAAATTAATTATAATAACTAAATTTTGATTAGAATACCTGAGATTTCAAATGTGAAATTATATATACATGTTAGGAGGATTTAAAAGATGGTGTATTTCATTACAAGATATCATATGCACATAGAAAGATGTCATGAATAATAAATAATATCTAGAAGAATGGCATGAACAATGTGACATTTAAATTTATTCCACCACTTTTATTTGAAAACACTAATTATGGATATTTATAAAAAGTAAAAGATCACTCATAATAATTAAGTTTTGATTAGAATATACATAATCTTAAATGTAAAGTTAAAGAAATATATTATATACATATCATAAAGATAAAGGATAATAGAATTTAAAAGATTGTTTTAGTCACTCGGCTAACAGGTATATGGAAAAATGTTATGAATAGTGTGACCATGGTTTAAAGCTAGATCACTTCAGTTAATTAAGATGGGAAAATAACATATTTATTCTATGTAAAAGTTTTGGGAAAAAGGTGGAAATATGTTGAAGATATTTGTATTTCATGGAAATATGGGGTTTTACACAAGCTTTTATGCAAAATGAGAAAGAAGAATACAAATAAATGTAGGTTTGTGTAAATGAGCATAGTATGTACACTATCAATGAAGGCTATTGACTCATTAATAGAGCCCAATGTTAAGGCATGGTTTAATGTTGGATCACTTTGACTTATTAATAGAGAGCCCAATGTTAAGACAGGGTTTAAAGTTTGGATTATTTGCTTAATTAGGATTGTAAAATAACAAATTTAAGACATGGTTTAAAGTTGGATTATTTGGTTAATTAAGATTGGAAAATAACAAATCTAGTTTAAGGAAAAGTTTTGGGAGTTATATATTGAATGAGATAATGGTCTTATTTCATAATTAAATTATTAGAAATAAGAGGTTTTACTCAAGCTTTCAAGGGAAATGGAAAATATAATTATGGAAGAATATAGATAAATTTAGGTTTGGTTAAACAAGTCTACCATGTAAACATAAATATTTCTAACTCTAGATGAATGTTTTCCTAATGTTTTCTCATTAAATAAATAAAATATGAAATCATTTAATAATACAAATTAAATTTCTTAATGTTGCATGAATCAGAAGACGAGGTGACTTAAGACGCTCCCGACGATGAACCCTACAGCCGCCGCCGCCTCTGCGCCCTCGGCCACCGCTCGGCCTCGGCTCTCTTCCGTCGAAGGGGAAGATCGATTCCAGACCAGGACGCCGGAGCACTCCTCAACGCTGGAGAAGCAGGCATTGAACAGATATTCGGAGCAGAAACCGAACCCTAAATGCGAGGCTGCCGCCGCCGTAGCCTCCTTATCCTCGGCCGCCGCTTGGCCTCTGCGCGGACGTGCTGATGAAACGGAGGCTCGATTCAGGGTCTATTGGAGGCGCGAACCAGAGTTGAAGCTCCAAGTGGAGGTTGAGCCGAAGGAAGAGGCGAACTTCCATGCATTGAACACAGGCGCGCACAGCCATGGCAGCTCTGGCCCCTCCACTGATCAGCGGCCTCTCCACAGATCTGGCGCCCTTCCCTCTGCAGCGGATCCGAGATGGAGCAACAGGTACCTTCGGCAGAAGATCTCTTCTCCCCCGCTGCCTCCTTCGCGTCAAGAGATGGGAGGCTCTAAAGATTCTGGCTCCATGCTGCTCCAGAAATCTTTTGAAATTTCCTCTGCCCCCTTTCAGGTTCAAATAGCACAGATCTTGGGCAAAACCATTCTGCAATGGGTAAACCCTACAGATCTTGTGCAGAACCTCAAAGCAAATCTGGAGCACAGACTTGGGATCCCCTCAGCCCTACAGAGACTTATTTTCCAAGGTAAACAGCTCGAAGATCCTCTTCCTCTCTCTTTTTACAGCATAAAAAACAACAGTTCTTTAGTGTTTTCCTTTCGCTTGAGAGGTGGAGCTGTAGGGCAGTCCTCTTCTGCTCCTCCACACTCCTACAAAGCTGCAGTCCGCTCTGAGATACCCGCAACCCCGGAACCTCCCAAACCCAAGCCTTTTTTGGTTGAAAAATTGGAGGAGGTTCCCTCTGTTGAGATCTCCTACCCTGACCTTGCAGATGACACCCAAAAATTTGCTGAAAGGGCCATCATCTGCAGATTCAATGGGCTCTGGCCACGCTCAAAGGATCTTTATGACTAGATCAATGACAACTGGACTGACCGTTGCAAGGTTTATTTCTGTGCAAAGGGATATTTTATAATGTTGTTCGACAACCTCGAGCACTACGAAAACGCATTAGAAGAAGGCCCTTGGTTCATGGGTTCAGCAGGCCTCTTCCTAACTCCATGGTTCCCAGACTTTGACCCAGCTTCTGCAGTCATCACTAAAGCCCCAGTTTGGATCAGACTTCCAAATCTCCCAATACACCTGTGGCGCACAGAAGTATACAGGCAAATAGGCAACACCTTGGGTTGCTTTTTAATGGGAGATTCCAAGAGGGAACAGCAAGGTCTCTATACATATGCTAGAGTATGTGTAGAGCTAGATTTAAGCAAGGGATTGCCAGAGCAAATCAATCTCAAGATCAATGACTCTGTTAGGACCCAGTTTCTAGATTACGAAAACACTGCCTTCCGATGCCGCCATTGTCACCTAACAGGGCACCTGCAGAACTCCTGCCTATCGCTGACAGCAAGAACGAAAAAGGGCATCTTCGCAAAATCCAAACCCAAGCGTTGGGCTCCTTGTCCACCGCCGCCAGCTGGGAGCTCTAGCTCCCCAAGTATGGAGGATGAGGAAAGCGATTCAGAACCGGTCCAGGCGCCTCAGCCGATGGTTCCGCCCACGGACACTAAGGGGCACACCCATGTCACAGCAATCTCCCAGAAACGCGCCCATGAAACTTCCTCCTCTGAATCAGAAAAGGAGTTCCCGAAGATATAGAATTCCAGTCTTCAAGTTGTTCTAGCTCATTCTCCCAATGAGGGTTGGACAAAAGTCAACAAAAAAAAAGGGAAAAAACACTGTGTTGTAGTTTCTGACCCTCGGGGGTAAAAGTCTGTTAGTCAGTCCTTGCTGTCAAACTATTTGATGTAGCTCTGTGATTGAATCTTTCCTCTGGGACCGAGGTTGATGGGTCCATCATTTCCGGTCTGCCGGTCTCTTGCTTCTCCTGATTGTACTATATTTTACTTAATAGATTTAGTCTTTATCGAGAAAAAAAAAAATGTTGCATGAATCACATAATAACTGAAAAATAAAGAGTTGAAGCAACAATGAAACACATACATATATAGAGGTTTTATTTTCAACTAAATTTGTCATTCATTTGATCAAATCTTATATAAGGGTTTCATTTTCAACTCAACGTTTCATTCATTTGATCAAAGCTTACAAGGTGATCTTAGTAGTGTGCTTGAACCAACAACTATATGGTCAATGAAATCATCTCAAATAGAAGTATAAGACCTATGTAAAATAGGGTATAACTATAATAGTACAACTTGCTCTATGTCTACCAGTTTTGAACTGCAAATCACTCTTCCTCTCCTCTAAAGATAGTGTAGGACTATATTTGAAGGTGTACAACCTAGGCATAAAGAAAACATAGCTACAATAGTAATATAATTGGTATGACTTGTTTGTATCTCACTAGCCTCCTTAGCAAATATTCTCCTTTTCTTCTTGATGCATTCTTCCTTCCTTCCATCTCTTATGTGCTCCTCTCATAATAGATCAATCTCTCCTCTCTTTTCCTCTTTATGATTTGAGAGTAAACATAATCTCCTTAGTCCTAGCTACCACCTATCTCAATCTTAAGGTGTCCGACTAAGATTAAATCCTATTGTGAGTCACTAATATTCTAGAAATTCTTGAACATTTCATTTGGATCCTGTTGGGTCCCTATAATACTAGTGATTACCCCATTACTATTGTAGTTATACCCCTTATTAATATTGTTGTGCCCCTATTTCCCCCATATTGTTATTACTGTGCCCCATAGAGCCCCTATTGCCCCCATATTGTTATTACTGTGCCCCATAGAATCCCTCTATTGTTATTTTTATGGCTTTATATTATTATTGTTAGGTCCGTTGGATTATATTGTGACTCCTTAGACTCCTATATATAGAAAGGAGGTTTTGTCATTTGAATCATCCAAGAATCTTTCATTTATGTAATGTAAAGGAGGTTTCCCCCTCGAAGAGGCTGAATTCTAAGGCGTTGATCTATCTTTTCTATCTTTTCTTGAGCTGGTTTCATAACATTTGGTATCAGAGCTTTGGATTCTAGGGTTTCGCTGCTCCAAACAGGTCATCGTGGAATTTTCGCTATAACTTTTTTTCTGTGACGTTTCAGAAGTCGCAAAAAAAACCCATTTGAGAAGAAATCGCGCTGAACCTTGGGTCCGAATGTCAGATCTTTTTGCGCGATATTTGCGGAGATATGATCTGAGGAAGTTGGTCTTTTTGCAAAGTCCTGAATTACATTCAAAACAGGTGACCTGGGGAAAATCATCATAACTTTCTCTCTGGGGATCGGATTGAAATTTCGTAAGAAGGTACAGAAAGAGGACGGACTATAGTTTCTTGTATGCATGTTTCAGATCCAAAGGTCGAAATAGTGACTTGTGGCACGTCGTACAAGTTCGCTCTACTGAACTAGTCTATAAGCAAGTCACTGTGGGAGATTTCACATAACTCTTCCTTGGAGAATCCAATTTGGGTCAGACTTGTGGCATTGGAAAGAGGACACAGAGGGCTACTACATCTTACAAATTCAGAACTAGATGATTGGAAAGTACATAGATACATCAGAGGCAATATCGAGCTCCTACAAAGTGAAAAAAGGTGTGTAGATTTTCTTAAATTTTTGCTTAAGCTTGGTTTGAAAATTTATTTTGAAGGAATTCAAAGGGCATATTAGAGCATTATTATCGGTAACTGATGCCCCGAGGAAAGAAAATGCAAACACCTAGTAAGGAACCTGAAAGCTCTAGCATGACTCATGAAGAAGAGGAAGAAATGCAACATGATATATCAAAATTACAAGACCAAGTGCAACAATTGTCCCTTGCACAAAAAGGAACAGAACCTAAGATGGATGGTTTAAAGAAAGATGTAGAAGCTAAGATGGATGGTTTAAAGAAAGGTGTAGAAGCTAAGATGGACTGTTTAAAGAAAGGCGTAGAAGCTAATATGATTGATGTGGAAGCTAATATGGATGATTTGAAGATAGATTTGAAGATAGACATGGACGAATTGAAGATAAATATGAATAAGTTGCTACAAGAAATGGTCCCTAAGGGTGAAAGGGTACTAAAGGAAACTCATAATGAGAACAAAAGAAATGTTAATCATGATTCCATAGACGCTAATGTTGGATCGAAGACTCACCATATTCCAAAAATCGATATGAGGAAGTTTGATGGCAAGGATCATGCCACATGGATATTACAGATGGAGAAATTCTTCGATCTCAATAATGTGCAAAACACACAAAAGGTACGTATGGCAACTTTATATTTGGAACCAAATCAGTTTGTATGGTATCAATGGCTTTTCTCTCGTAAACCATTTATCACTTGGGCAATTTTTACGGAAGAATTGATAGCACATTATGAGGATACAAAAAGCAACACTTTTTTTAGCCAATTGATAAGTCTCAAACAAAAGGGTTCAATAATGGAGCACATTGAGGAGTTCCAAAAATTGAACATAAGGGTAAAAGATATTCCAGAGGAGCATAGGATTGATGTGTTCATAGGGTCTTTAAAGGATAATATCCAACATGATGTTCACCTTTGGGAACCTGATTCATTAGAGAAGGCATTCAGGTTAGCAAGAAAAATGGAAAGCAAAATTATGGCAACCAGGAAGCATACCACTCACAACTACAAAGACGAAAGTGTTGTTGTCCCTAGTCTTCCACAACTTATAAGGTTGACACCACAACAATTGGAAGAAAAAAGAGCAAAAGGGCTTTGTTACAGTTGTGATAGCAAATACACTAAAGGTCATAAGTGTGCTGAGAAGAAATTATTTTACATAGATTGTGAAGAGGAAGAAGAAAAGGAGAAAGAAAGGTCAAAAGAAGAGGATATACTCCAGGAACAAAGCCTAGATGAAGAACAAATAAATCCGACCATATATTGTAATGCATTGGCGGGAATTACCATTCCTCAAACCATCAAGATAGAAGGACAAATCAAGAAGAAAAAGGTAATAGTGTTGATTGATTCAGGAAGCACCCACAATTTTATTCATTGTAAGGTAGCAAAAGAATTGAATTGCTTCCTATATCTAGCACCAAAGTTTCAAGTGATGATTGAAAATGGAGGAACAATAAATTGCTCTGGAAAGTGCCATAATATTAAGCTATACATGGGAGAATATGTATTGACTAACCCAATGCTTTCCATTCCAATGGGAGGTGTTGATGTTGTACTAGGAGTCCAATGGCTACAATCCCTGGGTACAATAGCTTTTAATTTTCAAGAAATTTTCATCAAATTTTCTACGGAAGGAAAGGAAGTTGAATTAAGGGGTATTGCAGGGAAACCGGGAAAGATAATCAGCTCTAATAGTATGACAAAGCTTCTAAAAAAGGAGCAAAGAGGTGTAATTGCACAATTATGCTCGCTAGATGTTTCCACATCGGAATCATCTATTTCTCCAGATCTCCAAAAATTCTTGGACAATCATTCCAAGGTATTTGAGACTCCCAAAGGTCTCCCACCTATGCGTGATCATGATCATGCTATTCATCTGATTCCAGGAAGTGTTCCTCCAAACATCAGGCCGTACAGATATCCCTATGTCCAAAAGAGTGAAATTGAACGTATGGTTGCAGAAATGCTAGAGGCTGGTATAATTCAACCGAGTCAAAGTTCTTTCTCTGCTCCAGTAGTATTGGTGCACAAGAAGGATGGGTCATGGCGCATGTGTCCATATTATAGGGAGCTCCACAAGCTCAGTATTAAAGATAAGGTCCCCATTCCTGTCATTGATGAATTACTGGATGAATTGCATGGATCAATTTACTTCACCAAGTTGGATCTTCGTTCAGGATATCATCAAATCAGAATGAAGACTGAAGACATTCCAAAAACAGCATTTAGAACTCATGAGGGTCATTACAAATTTTTGGTCATGCCTTTTGGCCTTACCAATGCACCTTCAACATTTCAAGGTTTGATGACTTCAATTTTCAAACCATTCCTTAGAAAATTTGTGTTAGTATTTTTGATGATATACTAATCTACAGCAAGTCTTGGAAGGATCATGTTGAACATGTTGACAAGGTGCTACAACTATTGAAGGAGAAACAATTATATGCAAAAAGATCCAAATGTTTCTTTGGAGTCCAAGAGGTGGAACATTTGGTTCATATTGTATCTCATGAAGGAGTTAAGGTAGACCCTAGCAAAATTAAAGCCATTAAGGAATGGAAAATCCCCACATCCATAAAGCATCTGCGAGGATTTCTCGGGTTGACAGGGTATTATCGCAAGTTTGTTAAGAATTATGGGAGAATAGCAGCACCTCTAACAACATTATTGAAGAAAGATGCATTTTCATGGACTCCGGAAACAACAAAGGCCTTTGAACATCTTAAAGAGGCAACGTGCCAAGCACCGGTCTTAGCTACACCGGACTTCACAAAAACCTTTATTGTGGAATGTGATGCTTCAGGAAATGGAATTGGTGCTGTTCTAATGCAAGATGAAAGACCCATTGCTTTTGAAAGTCGTCCAATCAAGGGAAAGTTTTTAAGCAAAGCTATTTATGAGAAGGAAATGTTGGCAATACTCCATGCACTTAAGAAATGGCAACCCTACCTAATGGGTAGACACTTCAAGGTAAAAACGGATCATGATAGCCTTAAATACTTTTTACAACAAAGATTATCCTCTGAAGAGCAACAAAAGTGGGTCACAAAGATGTTGGGTTATGACTTTGAAATCATCTACAAAAAAGGGAAGCAAAATGTGGTGGCAGATGCACTCTCAAGAAAGGATGAGGATGTGGAAGCATTGTTGTGCGCCATTTCTATTATCCAACCAGATTGGATAAACGAAGCAAGGGAGGAATGGAAGAATGACGAAGAAGTGTGGGCACTTATTCGAAAGTTACAACAAGATTCCAATACGTCTGGTACATTTAGCTGGCAAAATGATTCGTTATGGTACAAAGATCACTTATACCTCTGTAAGAATTCCCAGCTAAAACAAAAGATTTTTATGGAATCGCACACTTCTCCCTTAGGAGGGCACTCAGGATTTTTAAAAACTTACCACAGGGTTAAGAAGGAATTTTTTTTGGATGGCCTTAAATCAGATATTCAAAAGTTTGTGGCTGAATGTTTGGTTTGCCAACAAAATAAATTTGAAACAATTAAGACACCGGGTCTATTACAACCTTTATCCATTCCAATCCAATGTTGGGAGGAGGTTTCAATGGATTTTATCACAGGTTTACACAAGTCTGAGGGAAAGAGTGTCATCATGGTGATAGTTGACAGACTTACCAAGTATGCACACTTTTGTGCATTATCACATCCATTTAAAGCTAATACAGTTTCTACTGCATTTATGGAAATAATTCAAAAGCTACATGGAAACCCAAAGATTATTGTAAGTGACAGAGATCCCATTTTCACTGGAAATTTTTGGACAGAATTATTTTCTTGTCTTGGTACTCAGTTAGCTCATAGCTCATCTTATCATCCTCAATCTGATGGGCAAACTGAGATAGTAAACAAATGTTTGGAAGGATATCTTCGTTGCTTTCTATCTGATAAACAGACACAATGTGTCAAATGGTTGCCTCTGGCCGAATGGTGGTATAACACTTCCTTCCATACAGCAACAAAAATGACCCCATTTATGGCACTTTATGGATATCAACCACCATCCATCACATCATATTTAAGAGAAAATTCTAAGGTTCAGGCAGTGGAACATCACATCGAACATCAACAACAAGTCCTCCAACTCTTAAAGGATAACCTCGTGTTGGCACAGAATAGAATGAAACAACAGGCAGATCAACATCGCAGTGAAAGAAGTTTTGATGTAGGTGATTGGGTATTCCTATGGCTACAACCATATAAGCAAATGTCCCTCAAGCAAGCTAAGAAGGATAATAAATTATCACCAAAGTATTATGGTCTGTACAAGGTGTTGCAAAAGATTGGTACTATGGCATACAAATTGGAGCTTCCTGCAACTTCTTGATTGCACCCAGTTTTCCATGTTTCATGTTTAAAGAAGGTTATAGGCGACAAGCTCCTAGTTCAAAAAATATTGCCAGAACTTGATGAGGAAGGAAAAATTATATTGGAACCGGAAGCAGTCTTAGAAACAAGAACCCGACAGCGACGAAATCGTTCAATTTCAGAGTATCTTATCAAGTGGAAGAACTTATCCACTGAAGATTCCACATGGGAGGATGAAAATTTTATGCAGAAGTATCCAGAACTACTCAAGCGTTGAGGACAACACTTTTTTGAAGGAGAGGGGCATGTTGGGTCCCTATAATACTAGTGATTACCCCATTACTATTGTAGTTATACCCCTTATTAATATTGTTGTTCCCCTATTGCCCCCATATTGTTATTATTGTGCCCCATAGAGCACCTATTGCCCCCATATTGTTATTATTGTGCCCCATAAAATCCCTCTATTGTTATTTTTGTGGCTTTATATTATTATTGTTAGGTCAGCTGGATTATATTTTGACTCCTTATACTCCTATATATAGAAAGGAGGTTTTGTCATTTGAATCATCCAATAATTGTTCATTTATGTAATGTAAATGAGGTTGCCCCCTCGAAGAGTCTGAATTCTAAGGCATTGATCTATCTTTTCTATCTTTTCTTGAGTTGGTTTCATAATAGATCCCCAAGACTAAGTCGAATTCTAAACATAGAATTTCACTTCTTCTTCTTCTTTTCAAGTGAAATTCCAAAATGGAATTAATGACCACCTTTTCCTGGTGGTCACCAATGAAATGCCATGAACCATCTCCTACATGTTCACACTGAAAATTATGCAAGATGTTCCTACTCGAATTACATTTATCAATCCATCTCAGTAAGGAATGAATTATACATCAATCCAAGTTTGTCTCTTAATGCTTCAAACTACCCTTTTGCTAATGGATTGGTTAGAATATTAGCTCATACCGATATGTGGAAATATATTTAAGAGTCATTTCTTCCTTTTGAATCATGACTTGTATGGAGTGAATCTAATCTTTGTGTGTTTAGACTTGTCATGAAACACTATATTCTCATAGAGTTTGATACAACTCCATTTATTACAGTAAAAAAATTGTGGGGTACAACTCCTAATCAAATAGTATTACAAGTAACTTGAATAGATAAAGTGCCTCACAACTAGTAGTTATGGTTACCGTGTATTATGCCTATACTAAGTTAAGTACCATGTAGATATATTTTTTTCTAAACCAAGAATTCATTGCTAAATCCAAGCTAAAATAGCACCATGAGGTTTTTTTCCTATATATTGCACGACCTACTCAATATGATTCTATATACCCCTAAATCATCACTTCACTATTATCCAATACATATCAATCATAATCTATTGTGACCCTCAAGTATTTGAGCACATACTTTATAGCTAACCAAATCTCCTGCCTTGGCTCTATAATGAACTAACTCAAGGTATTCACTACAAAACATATATCTAGTCTAATATTTAACAAATACATCAAGGAGCCTATTAGCTACATATATAATGTGAGATATGTCAATTTTGAAAATGAACCTATCATTTTCTATAGATTAGTGATCATGGGTATGTCCATAGTTTTTTTGTTCTCCATCTAAAATTTATTTAGTATGTTCATTGCATACTTACCATGCCCAAGGAAATACCCTCTAGTCTCTACGAAACCTCAAATCCCAAAAAGTAATGCATCACAATAATGTCCTTTATCTCAAACTTAGCTACCATGTCTACTTTTCACCCTACAATGAGCTTCTCCACATTTGTAAGAAACAAGCCATCTATATACAACACCAAATCATAATATAAGTTAGGATCTACTCTTACTTTTGGTGAAGACCATCCTTTTTGAATATCCATCTATCCTACAAGACCATGCTCTCAGTGCCTTCTTGATTCTATACATGTATTTCTTAAGCCTACAATCGTAGGTCTCTTTCTCATTTAGCTTAAAGCCTTAAGGCTACTCTATATACACTTATTCCTTAATAATCCCATTAAGGAAAGTTGTATTTACATCCATTTAATGTATTCTCCATCCCATAAATGAAGCTACGGACATAATTTCTCTAATGGAAGTGTACCTAGTGACTATAACAAATGTATCATCATAGTCCATTCCCTCTTTCTAGAAGAACCCTCTCACCACAAACATTCCATTGAACTTCTCAATGCCAACATCTATTGCATGCTTGATGTTTTAAATCCACTTGGAATCTCACTACTAAATTTCCAATTGGTCTTGGCATTATGTCCCAAACATCATTCTTCATTATGGAGGTGTAATCATCCACCATGGGATTTTGCCAAACTTGTTGGTTTGTCACCTTCTGAAAACTAGAAGGCTCAAACTCTATGTTGTTGCTCATTATTGACATGTAGTATAAAACATTATTTAGAGGTATACTCTCCTATAAAGTGCTCTTAGGAGCCTCAACCGCGAGAAATTCGTTAGGGGAGAAATAGCATAACACGTGTGTTTGTATTGGGGGATATATATTGAGGAAAAAATGAAATAATATATTGAGCATATAATAAGGGGTAAGGGGCCTTATATGTTGTGTATAAAGAATAGAGCTCAAAGTTAATGAAAAAATATAAAGGGATATTAAAAATGTTAATGAAAAAATGGATACCTACAATATCTATTGAAAGTAGGGGTTTTTTAAATTAGGAAGGTGTGTTGGGTTCATATTGGAAGGGGGTTAGATAAAGTGATTTTTAGACGTATTTTCCAATATGTAGTCAAAGTAAGGGTATTGTTTAGTATTCCACGAACACACATGCTATACCATAGGTTCATTAAGTGAAGCCCCCGTGGCCTTACGATACTCTTGTGAATTCCTTAATGTTTGAGTGAACCATTTATGTCTCTTGACATAATTCGAAGGGGATACTATCTCCTCCTACTCACTTGAAGGTTGTTGTATTATTCTAGAAGTTATTAATGACCATGGATCAACCTTTATATGTTCCTAGTTCTCATCCTTTGTCACTAGAATAGGTTCATGGGATTTCCAAGTTCAAGTTTTACATCCCTACTCACTAATATTTTCCTCCACTCTAGAATACAGATCTTATAGGACTTTAAATTCTCATTGTAACCAATATATAAGCGCTGTTGAGAATGCAACAAGATGATGGAGCCTAGTGGAAAGGAGTTGCCTTCACTAAGTGGGCCCGCAGGCAAATAATGGCGCAAAGTCTATTTTTAGACATATGGATCATGGTCTATGAGTTGCAGAATGTTGTTTATGGATGATTGGTCATGTTGGGAAAAATAGATGGACTTCTATTTTTGGATCACAGTAGGAGTGATCAGAGTCTATTTTTAGGCTGCCAGTCAAAATAGAAAAGTCAAATATTATTGTCTCATAATAATATTTAGACTATAAACTTAATCTTATTCTCTTGGAGCACTTCAGTTGGAGCTACAGATGTGGCACATGCAGCTATCAAAAGGAAATACGCTTTCTTTGTGAGTCAGTTGAGTTGTTGCATGCAGGACTTCAATTATAACTCAAGCAGTTGAGTTTGGTGGAGTTGATTGTGGAGTTGATGGAGTTGTGTTCAGTTTGACTTGGTTAAACTAGTTGTAATTAGTCTAACTGTAAATAGATTAATGATGAGTTGTTAAACTAATTATTAACTCATAAAGCAACTAAAGAATACATCAATTAACTCAGTTGCATGTCAGTGCATGTACAGTTCAACAGGGACAAGTGTTAGAGGTTGAGATTGCTATTAGTTGTGACTATAGTTGTGCATGAGGATTTACACAAGCAATATATTGAGTATGCCAATGAGTATTGCATAGATTTTCCCAGTAGAATAGCTTGTGCTCACGTGATTTCCAGTGTGAGCGATTCTCAGCAGGTTTATGCAAGAGAGGCAGGCAAAGCAGTGGAGCAGATTTGAACTTGTGACTTGTTTGGGTCTGAGCTGGTTTGCGTGTAAAAGGTGGAGATAGTGTTGGATACTTGTGAGGAGTATTGACTATGTAATGTTACATGTTCTCAATCATTAATATATAGATAGTGTGGGGTTTTCAGCTGTAAGCTTTCCCTGGGTTACATACTATGTTAATGTGTGCATTCCATTGATGTTTTATTGTTATTGATGCTACTAAATTGATGATCAACGTAGAGGAGCTTATGTATTGTGTATGTATTCCACAATAGTACATGATCAGGATAATCTCTGTTGAATATGTGTTTATTATTCAAAATTTCTACATGGTATCAGAGCTGTTGATCATCGGATCTACTATTCAGGAAGTGTTTACATTCTATTTCTTCAGGCAAAGTCTGTAATCGGGCCAGGTAGCCTCTGGATTCATCCTTCCTTTGGAAGGTGAGATATCCGGTAAAAGCCCATACAGTCAATCTCTGTACAAGAAATATTTTGTTCTCACGAATCTTAGATCCGAGGCAGTTGAGTTTGGAGCTGGTGGAATTCGAATTTGCAGCAGTGTTTTATTGGTGTCAAAGAAGCAATGTCTTTCAACGGATTGCGATTGGAGTATGATCTTGAGGGTAGCTCAAACTATATTGCATGGAAGGACAGGATGGAGGCAGTATTGGATGATAATGGGTTGAAGGAGTTCATAGAGACTAATGTCCCAAAGCCCACTGATGCTACTCAAGCTGATGCTTGGCAAAAGAAGACAGCAAAGTGTCGAATGATTCTATTGGAGGGCGTGAAGGATCACATTGTGTCCAACCTGCATGGAAAAGTGTTATAGACATTTTTGTGCCTTACAGCATAGAGCATGAAATGTCAATAATCTGAGGGATCCAAAGTCCCTAAACATATTGTTCCTACCCCTAGAGGAACAAGGTCAGCAAACCACAGCACTACAAATCAGTTCTCCACTGAAAAACACTCAAAAACAGGTCAGTTTTGGATCAAAGCAGCTGCTCCACTAAGCATCTGCACTGAATGTCAAAATCTCTATGGTGTACCTGCGCTGCATAGCAAGTGCAACAAAGGCTACCTGCGCTGGGCGTACTTTGACATGTGGAGGAATTTTTTTCTCAATGTGCCAGTGCCCAGGAAGCTTCCAAAAAGACACTTGATCATAAGATTCGCCTAATGATGAGTTAAGAGCTTCTAAAACTCCCAGTGGAAGGTAGAAACTCCGAGTGAAGAACTGAAGAACAACTGGAGTTGAAGAGGACAACAAGTCACACATCAAGCTGACTTATCTTCACTCCAAAACTCTATATAAGGATCTCATCCCATGGGATCTAGAGGGCGGAATTTTGTGCAAAGAATTGTTGTTGGTTTACAGTGGAGAGTATTGGGTGATTGCTTGAGGGAGGTGAAGAGGAGATTTCTTTCCGTCAGGAAGGTGGTGCTGGATTGGACCTCTCACGGTTGTATCACCGCCCGAACCTTACTTCCTTATATTAATAAAGCATTTGAGGTTCTTCTATTCGCATGTGTTTCAATGGTGTATTGTCTTACTTGCGTATTTGATTTATGCTAATCCTTGAATCAATTATGAATGCATGCTTCTTGTAGTTTCCTTTTCTTGTCTTGTTCGCAGGATCTCGTGTAGCTGGGCCCGTGAGAAGACTTGGAGCTGGGAGCGAGCGGCAAATAGAGGAGATTGGATCGACCATTTGCGCAAGACATCGGTAAGTGGATCCCTTCCTTTCATCTCTTGCATGTCATAAAGAAGTAACTTTAGATAGCTTTGCTTCAGCTGTTGCTAAGGAACTATCACCCTTAGAGTGGGATAGGGTCATTCCGTGTTGGATACTTTTCCCCACAACAGACTGGCGACTCCGCTGGGGATCGTGTCTTGTTGGTAGCTTGTGTTTCTTGCTATTCATTTCCTAAACAAAGGGAGTACCGAATCGAACTGCATCCGAATCCTTCGAATGCAAAGTAGAGGGCAGCTACTCTAGCCCAGTGCTGGGCATGTTTATGATTTGAAGAGCTGATCCACAAGGACTCTTTTTAGCTCTTTGTGATAGTGTTCATCTTCCTCAATCATCCTCTAGAGTATACTTGATTGATAGCCTCTGATTTGGCCAAAAACAGTTGATTTTTGAGCAAACTGTGACCTGGAATCTGAGAGAGACGAGAGTTGTCTCTTCAATGTAGCTGCAGCAAAGGCTACCTGCGCTGCAACGCAGGTCCCGAAGGGGCTACCTGCGCTGCATGTCAGATTGACAGTGCAGTACCTGCGCTGATCCAGTTTTGCCTTGTGCAACTGGGGTTCCCTACTGTCTGTTGCCCAGTTTTCAGTATTGTTTTTGCAGCCTGTTGTCAACCTGTATACCCAGCTGAAACTACCTTTCTTTGCCTTCATTTCGCCTCAGTTGTATGAAGAAACCGTGATTGTTCTTATTGTATTTCTTGCTTTCATTCACAGTTTCCCGTAGCGAAAGTGAACTAGTCTTGCTGTGACCTCTTGGATCTAGACCTGTGATAAAGTGTCGTTGTGATTCTAAGAGCTAGTTTATTGTTGTTCATAGCTGCTTGAACATTTGCTTTCGTTATATGGTTCGAATCTCAGTATTTCTTTTTTTGAAACGAGTGAATCTTAAGGTGTTCTTTTGATTATTGGACAAAAACTTGTTTTCTTTCACTTGAAATTGAATTCGAAATTGTACAACAGCTTTCTTTTTGTAATACATCAACATTAAGGAAGAAGAAAAGAAATACTTGCATTGTGCATGAGCATTTTGACAGTTTGCATGTCGATTTAGGAAAAGTGCATCAGTGTGTGCTCTATGATCTGTTTGAAAAGATGATGTCTTTCTTTTCCCTCAGTAGTTAAGATTTTCATAAGTTGAAAGAATTGAAAAAAGCTTGCTTATCATTCTTAGACTGCATTTAGGAGTTGTATCATACATCACGTGGTGATCCATAAAGGCAAACTGCTAAGCAAGATCAACCTAAAACGAACTGAATTTACCTAACAACGCTTTGAAACATAACGAAACACAGTAGAGGTCTAGGTAGAGACGTGAATCGGCGTCGTTAAACATAGTGACTGTCGATCTCTACGAAGGTGGGTGATTCCTCCTGAGGGACGATAGCACTAATACGGATTTGTGCCCCCGCGTACCGTCACGTATATTGGGGGACCCCTATAGGAACAAAGCCTTTATCCATAGGAAGCCGTGTCGGCCGCCCTACTGATCGCGATGCAGTGAACACAGCATTCACGAAGATCGACCACTCGTACCGTAAAACGTATTCTGTGGTTTCGCGAGAGGTTTGGCACACCCTCTGCCTAGAACTCCAGAGTAGTTTCTTTTGGCCTTTTTCAAACTCTATAACTGAAAAAGTCCATTCGAGCATTTGTCACTTCGGGCTCGTTAATACATCGAAGGAGACTAGAGTCATCTTTAGCTTTTTCTCGACTCTTAAAAAGTGAAAAAGCAAGTTGTGTCTAAAGCGTCGTCATATAAAATTCATTATAAGCGGAACATAATCACCCCTTATTCCTGCGTTGATCTTGAGGTTGAGAACATGGAGCACGCCAACCAAGGGATTCCACACGATGGGACCCCTAGCCCTTTCTCCTCTTGGGGAGAAGTTGGTGCGCCCCACATGGCCACATTGTCGCTTCCAGGACTGACAATTGGCCTGCCAGTTTGGCTATTCTCAACCACTGTAGTTCAGACCACCACGGTTCCTGAACAATCGAGTCAACAGTTAGACCAGTCTAGAGCTACCCTCCAGCCTTCCACTTCTTATAAGCCTTCCTCCGATCCTTCTTCTTCGAAAGGTCGAGCCGCCGAAAGCGGAGCTCCCATAGAAAAGAAGAAGGAAAAGAAGCAGAAGGAGCCAAAGGCGCCTGGGGGCAAGCAAAAGGCATCTAACAAAAATCCACACACAGCACGGACCGGGCCCAAATCGCCATGTGTCATATGTAGAGAGGACCACCTCCACCGTGATTGTCCCAGTATTCCCCGGATACTAAGGGACTGGTCCCCTCGTTTGCACAATTCGGAAGCGTCAACCTCTGACAACCAGGTTGAATGCTTACCATTGACCAACGAAAGTGAAGGTTCTAG
The DNA here is from genome assembly GCA_031772625.1 of Pinus tabuliformis. NCBI lineage: Eukaryota > Viridiplantae > Streptophyta > Pinopsida > Pinales > Pinaceae > Pinus > Pinus tabuliformis. The sequence continues at coordinate 183,099,472 of CM062813.1, read as the reverse complement.
ACAACGAAGGGGAAAGAGATTCCCCTGCGAACTGTGTGAAGGCAATCACACCCTCCGCCGTTGTCCCTTTTTAGACGAAGCAAAGAGAGTTTTGGAAGATCAACCGGTTGCACCGTTGCTACTTCCTCCTGGATATCAAAAACTCATGCCAAGTCCTTCGTTGGTCGAAAATACAGTTGCCCCGCTCATAGGGCCAGCTGAAATGTCAGTCACTGAAAGTGAACCTACTAAATCCGGACCGGACGAAAGTCCAAAGGTCGAAACGGCAGTTGACCCGGTTCTCCCTTCAGAAGTTTCATCTTCAAATACCACAGTCACTGAGGATTCATCTTCAGCTGACACCCCTGCCGAAGAGAGTAAGGATGACACCGTCCAGATTCTTTTCATCAACACTGATTCTGATGAACATCAGGGCAATGTGCCCACTCCTTTATCGCAGGAAGGAGCATCGTCAGGATCATACCCGGCCGTATATTCGGTCCCACCACCAAGCAACCTGGTTGTGTCCTTTGATTGGAACCAACTAGGCAGACCCCGGTTACCAGCCAGTATCCCATTTAGAATTATAGTCCAAATATACAAAATGGTGATGGCTGGAACTATCATTGATGAAGGGGCGTCTGTGAGTATCCTGTCCTCTATTGCTTGGAAAGCACTGGGTTGCCCAGCGCTTTTGCCTGAGATAAGAAATCTCTCGGGTTTTGACAAAGGAACCAGTCGACCATTAGGGATTCTACCTAATGTGCCTATTACCTTGAAAGGGAAGGCTATCAAGATGAATTTGATGGTCGTCCAAGGACCCTTGGATTATAACCTACTCCTTGGACGAGACTACATATATTGCATGGAAGCAATAGTCTCCTCACTCTTTCGAATAATGTGTTTTCCATACGAAGGAAGAATGGTCAAGCTCGTAGACCAACTTTCACTTCCGGGATCACGCATCGCAAGTAGTCACATACCTATCCTCAATGGTCTATTTGATCAATAAAGGTCTCTACCTCCAGTTCTTCTTCCTGATGAGTGCGAGTAATTCGGGAGAAGAAGGCTAGAACCCAGGGGGCATGCATCCTGGTCTGCTCTGGAGGCAGAAAAAACCTTGGGTGTAAAGTAGAATTTCCGCGGGAGAATATGACTAGTCCGTACCCCGTCCCCTCCTTCTTCTTCGTAAAACAGAAGATTCGGCAAGAGCTCTCATGCGGAAGAAGGGGCAGTTAGGAATGGGGTTGTTCTGGAAAAAGATTCTTTTATTAAAGTTAAGTGTATGGCGGAGCGTCGTCATTCACCTTTGTCTAGAAAAGTGGGCTCTGCCAAAGAAGGGGATCCGTTTGCGGCAGCAAGTAGTAACCATCTTTGGATAAGAGGCAAGCCTCACCCATTAAAACAAATGTTTTAGAGGATAAGTAGGGGCAGCCTCCAAAGAAAGGGATTCAATTGCTGCAACAAATTGTAACCATCTTTGTGTAACCTAATGATAGACATCGCCGAAGAAAAGTTTCTGTTTGAAAGAATTAGCAGAACTATCTTTGGGTAACCTGAAAGAGGTAAGCCTCACCTGTTGAAAACAAAGGTTTTTTAACGGAAAAGTAGGGGCAACCTTGAAATTAGACTTACACCTGGGGGCATGCAAACCTCTTGGAATGCAAGCTCGGGCGGCTTTTTAGTTTTAGGTAGGACTAACCCCGCTAACCCGTAGATAAGCCGATACCTGGTTTGCACAAAGAGAGGATATAGAGCAATACGTAGGGAGATGAAGCTCTTTAAAAAATAGTGATCTCCCATGAGACCTTCCTACTTTATGACTGGTAAAAACGAGCAGTTTTGGCAAAGTTCATGCTCGTTAAAAAATAAACGCAAGATTCGAGCAGTTTTAATGCGGAAATTCATGCTCGTTAAAAAACAAACATAAGCTTGTGAGCAGGCTTTCCCCAGAGTTCAAGCTCATCCAGAAAAAATGAACCGGTAAATGACCATTTGAGACCATAAATTCGTCAGCCATAAAAGCCCTGGTCGTGTTTGTGCACCGTCACCTCCACTTTTCATTTGGCCGATCATTCACATCCACTTGATTGTTTACCTATTTTGAGGAACAGCTGCAAAGAGTGATTTCACTTAGCCATCCTTGTAATACTGCCGTGATTGGAAAATTCCAACCTGTACCTGGAATCTGCTGCTATCCCTGTTTATCACTCGTTCCTCAAAAGACGAGTCTTCTTTGAGCTTTTTTCACTGACTCGTAAAAAATGAAAAGTTTGCCGAGTTTTGGCCTTCCAGCTCGTTAAAAGGACCGGAAGAGCTATCCCTCCTCTAGATTTTAATCTTTTTGGACCTGAGGGATTATTACACAAAAAGATCGAGCGCTTGTCTAGTTCGGCTCGATAAAGATATCGAACATTCATCCCTTCTGTATTGTTTTATACTTTTTCGGACTTAAGCGATTAGATGACGAAAAAGGACCTCTGGAGTCCACTTTATGTACCCTTTTCAGACTCTCTAAAAATGAAAAGGACCGAGTTGTCTTTGTCGCTGGGCTCGTTAAAAATATTAGATAGCGACAAACTTGTCTTTAGACGAGAACGAGTTTCCCTATCGTTAAGCTCGTTAAAAACATAGCGATGGGCTTGCCCGAAGGGCAGGTTATAGAACAAGCATATGTTATCCTCCTCAAGCTTGACAAAAATAAAGAGGTACTGGTCAGAAATGACTGGGGAAAATTGGGAGAACCTCAAAGCTTAATGGTAGCAAGTCGCTCTTGAACATGACACTTTTGCCTCCGTAAATATCGGGTTGGGTTATTATCATTCACCGGTCCCTTCACCATGGTCTCGCCATACCATCCATACATGGGGTAATGCTACCAATCCATCACATCAGTGTCGTTATATGTTCAAGAGATGTCATTCAGAAAGTGTCAACCGGGTCCCATCCACTACCATACATCATCTTTCATCCTTCCATGACCGCCACCCTGAATCATATTTCACAGATCGTTTTCACCATCATCACTAGCTCTGTTCCGTGTCACTGATGTGGGATTCATTAAGGCCCTCCTTTGACTGATCACTTCTTGTCGACATCAGCTCACTATCCAAGAAGTTGATCTAGGAAAACCCCCTCAGTACTTTGAAGCTTGCATGCCTCAATGGCAAGTTTCTCACTTCCGGCGATAGGTATACATTAACGACCTTCGACCGGGAGACTTTGCGTGGTGTTCGACGTCAGATCCTATATTCACGCCACGTGAATTGTGCTGCAGTACCTTGAGGGTCATCATCATTATCGGTGATTCCTCTCGCGCTTGTTAACAGTTTACATTATCGACTGGTAATCAAGCGATGTCTTTCCATGTTCGACTTCAAGAAATTCTCACATGGATCGACTTGTACTAGAGTGAAGGTTGGACAAGTTTGAAGACCTCGGATCTAGTTTCATCCATCCGGGCTGCGATATATATTCAGGAGATAAAAACATAGACATGTGCAGCAGATGATCATCCTACTAAAAGGATGATAATTAAAAGCAGAGAATTATCAGTCTATTATCAGACGATCGTCTGTTTATGTACAGCAAATGTATTTATAAAGCTGAGCATGGGAAATGCCCGCATCAGCTAGATCATGAAAAGAAAGTATGAAAAGATAATGTATTGTATTGTATTTTGTTACAGGTCACCTCCCGACGATTGAATGAACTTCGGATCCTCCTAATAAAGCATTTCACCCGATAAACGACCTCATACTTTAGGGGGCAACTGTTATAGACATTTTTGTGCCTTACAGCATAGAGCATGAAATGTCAATAATCTGAGGGATCCAAAGTCCCTAAACATATTGTTCCTACCCCTAGAGGAACAAGGTCAGCAAACCACAGCACTACAAATCAGTTCTCCACTGAAAAACACTCAAAAACAGGTCAGTTTTGGATCAAAGCAGCTGCTCCACTAAGCATCTGCGCTGAATGTCAAAAGCCCTATGGTGTACCTGCGCTGCATAGCAAGTGCAACAAAGGCTACCTGCGCTGGGCGTACTTTGACATGTGGAGGAATTTTTTTCTCAATGTGCCAGTGCCCAGGAAGCTTCCAAAAAGACACTTGATCATAAGATTCGCCTAATGATGAGTTAAGAGCTTCTAAAACTCCCAGTGGAAGGTAGAAACTCCGAGTGAAGAACTGAAGAACAACTGGAGTTGAAGAGGACAACAAGTCACACATCAAGCTGACTTATCTTCACTCCAAAACTCTATATAAGGATCTCATCCCATGGGATCTAGAGGGCGGAATTTTGTGCAAAGAATTGCTGTTGGTTTACAGTGGAGAGTATTGGGTGATTGCTTGAGGGAGGTGAAGAGGAGATTTCTTTCCGTCGGGAAGGTGATGCTGGATTGGACCTCTCACGGTTGTATCACCGCCCGAACCTTACTTCCTTATATTAATAAAGAATTTGAGGTTCTTCTATTCGCATGTGTTTCAATGGTGTATTGTCTTACTTGCGTATTTGATTTATGCTAATCCTTGAATCAATTATGAATGCATGCTTCTTGTAGTTTCCTTTTCTTGTCTTGTTCGCAGGATCTCGTGTAGCTGGGCCCGTGAGAAGACTTGGAGCTGGGAGCGAGCGGCAAATAGAGGAGATTGGATCGACCATTTGCGCAAGACATCGGTAAGTGGATCCCTTCCTTTCATCTCTTGCATGTCATAAAGAAGTAACTTTAGATAGCTTTGCTTCAGCTGTTGCTAAGGAACTATCACCCTTAGAGTGGGATAGGGTCATTCCGTGTTGGATACTTTTCCCCACAACAAAAGGCTTCTCCATACTTGATGTGGAAGGCTTCAACAGATCTATTCCAAAGCAAGAGCGATCAGAGGAAGCTGACGCTCAAAGATAAACTCAGAAACATCAAATGCGAGAAGGGTGACAGTATGCCCAAGTATCTCACGAAGCTCACTCATTGTCGAGATGAGCTGGGAAGTGTGGGGGTTACTGTCGATGATGAGGATTTGCTGAGCTTGGGTCTCTTTGGTCTTCCGAAGAGTTGGCATTCCTATCAGGACTCTGTCAATGGTCGGGAGGAATTTCCAGGATGGGAGAGACTGTGGTCAGATCTTGTGCAGGAGGAGATCAGGCGGAGTACCAGGGACAGATCTTCATCAAAGGGAACTGATGAAGAAAATTGCGCTTTGGCTGCCAAAGAAAAGAAGGGAAAGAGCAAGAAATCTTCTCAGTCTGGTGCGAAAGGCAAGAAGCAGGACATGTCGAAGGTGAAGTGTTTTCACTGTCACCAGCACGGACACTATGCCACTAATCGTCCGCAGAAGAAGAAGAACAAGCAAGCTACTGGATCTGCAGTAGGAGAGGCTCTAGCCTCACAGTTTGAGCTTGATTTTTCATTGATCGCATGCTTGGTTTCAAGTGTGATGGGATCGGTGTGGTTCTTGGACAGTGGTGCATCTTTTCACATGACGGGAGATCGAGATTTGTTTTCTGATTTGGAGGACAAAGATCTTGGAGTGCACATCGAGATGGGCGATGATGGTAGATACAGTGCGACCGGTATCGGTACCATTTCCTTTGAGAGGGATTCTGGTAAACCCTTCGTATTGAAGGAAGTGATGCATGTTCCAGGATTGAAGAAGAATCTTATCTCTGTGGCGATGTTAGAAGACAAGGGGTATGATGTTGTTTTCAGCGAGGGAATGGCTTTCCTGCGCAGCAAGACAACTGGTGAAACCCGGAAGATAGGGGTTCGAGTGAGTAACCTTTATCAGTTGCATGTAGATGGATGCGCAGCAATGGCATGCAAGGCAGAAGGATTGGTGAGTCGGGATGATGGCGAGTTGTGGAACAGGAGATTGGGTCACCTTCACCAAGGAGCCTTGAAGATACTGCAGCAGATCACTACAGGGCTTCCTAAAGGCACTCTTGCATAGTCAGATCAGTGCAAGGGGTGTACTTTGGGGAAGTTTGTGAAAGCCAGCTTTCACGAGAAGGATAGTCGCGCCACGACAATCCTTGATAGAATTCACACAGACGTGTGTGGACCTTTCTCAGTTGCTTTGACAGCAAAACACGGGTGTTATGTGATTTTTGTTGATGATTTCTCTCGTAAGTGCTAGATCTTCTTCATGCAGAAGAAGAGCGAGACATATTCAAAGTTCTGTGAATTCAAAGCACTCGTCGAGAAGGAGGCGGGGAAGAAGGTGAAGGCTCTTAGGAGCGATAATGGTGGTGAATACATCTCTGACGAGTTCAATGATTTCTGCAAGGCAGAAGGGATTCGAAGAGAGCTCATAGCTCCCCATAACCCACAGCAAAACGGGGTTGTTGAGCAGAAGAATAGAATGATCGTGGGTGATGCACGGGCGATGTTGCATGATCAGGGCCTACCCCTTCACTTGTGGGCGGAAGCATGCAATACAACAGTTTATGTGCAGAACCGTTGTCCTCACAGGATACTTGGCATGAGTACACCTGAGGAGGCTTATTCTAGTAAGAAGCCTGATCTTTCTCATTTGAGGTTTTTGGTGCTAACGTTTACATGCATGTGACGAAGGATGACAGGAAGAAGTTGGAGCCGACCGCAGGGGTTGCGATATTTGTGGGGTACACTAATACGCCCCACAACTATCGTGTGTATTTTCCAGACAATGGTAAAACTGTTGTGCGACGGGATATAAAATTTCAGGAGGAGAAAGCCATGAAGTGTTCGCTTGAGAGGGAGCTACACTTGCATGCAGATGAGGAGCTATTAGTTCCTAAGGATGAGCTTCACGATGTGGATCAGCCACAGGACGAAGTTCATGGAGTGGAAGAGACCACTCATGCAGCGCCAACCATCAGAGGGCGAAAGCGCTTAACAGAAGCTGAGTGACTGGCTCAAGATTAGAGAAAGTTGTAGGACCACCTATAGCCCAACGCAGGCAGAGACAGTCACCTAATCGGTACACTGGATACATGGCTCTTATGAGCAAATGCGTTGTGACTGAGCCATCCTCTTTCGAGGAAGCTGTGGAGGATCCCGCATGGGTAGACGACATGGTGGAAGAGTATGATTCTATTGTCAGAAACATTGCATGGGAGATTGTTCCTAGACCGGAAGGGAAATCAGTGGTGGGTTCGAGATGGATCTACAAAGTTAAGCAGGCAACTGACGGGAGTGTGGAGAAGTACAAGGCAAGATTTGTTTCCTGAGGCTTTTCACAGATAGAGGGGATCGATTATGAGGAGACCTTTGCACCTGTCGCAAGGTATTCTTCCATACTGACGATTCTTGCTCTCTCAGCACAGATGGGGTGGCACATTCATCAGATGGATGTGAAGACTGTGTTCCTCAACAGAGTCATTGAGGAGGAGGTGTACATTGAGCAGCCTGAAGGTTATGAGATCTTCAGCAGCGAGTCACATGTGTGCAGGCTTAAGAGAGCGTTGTATGGGTTGAAACAAGCACCACGTGCTTGGTACACACGGATAGACAACTATTTCACAGGACTTGGATTCTCCAAGAGTGAGGCAGATCCTAACCTATACCAGATTGTGGTGGAGGGTAAGTTGCTTATCATTGTACTGTATGTAGATGATTTGATTCTAACTCGTGATGAGTTGTTGATACTTTCATGCAAGGATGATCTTGCTAATGAGTTTGAGATGAAGGACTTGGGCCTCCTTCATTATTTCCTAGGATTGGAAATTTGGCAGCGCAGTGGTGGACTGTTTATTTCTCAGGTTAAGTATGCTCGGGAGATACTAGAGAAGTTCAACATGCATGGCTGCAAGCCTGTTGATACTCCTCTTCCTAGAGGTTGGAGGAAGGAGGATTCCACTTCGGCAGAAGAAGTGGATGCTATTGTTTATCGACAGTTGGTGGGTTGCTTATGTATCTAGTCAATACACGACCCGATATATGCTATGCTGTTAACCAGCTTTCACAAGCTATGGTTAAGCCTACCAAGCTCTTCTGGAAGGCGGGCAAGCATGTATTGCATTATTTGAGAGGCACATCGGGATATGGTTTGTGGTACAGACAGGAGGATGAGGTGAAGCTATGTGGCTTCACAGATGCAGATTGGGCAAGGAGCCCAACGGACAAAAAGAGCACATCAGGAGGGGTCTTCAGTATCGGGTCGACAGCAGTTTCTTGGTACAGCAGGAAGCAGAGATCCGTGGCACTCAGTTCAGCAGAGGCCGAGTATATGGCAGCAAGTTTGGTTGCATGCGAGGCTATATGGATGAGGAAGATCATGGTCGGTTTGTTCGGTTCTCACTTGGAGCCTACTGTGATTTACTGTGATAACCAGAGTTGCATTAAACTCTCGGCTAATCCTGTATTTCATGATAGATCTAAGCATATTGACATCAGGTACCATCATATCAGAGATTGTGTGCAGCGGAAAATCATGTTACTTTCATACATTCCAACGGAGGATCAGGATGCTGATATCTTGATGAAGGTTCTCACCAGGAGCAAATTCGAATACCACCGAGGTAGGATAGGGGTTGCTAATAATCCATATCTTGTTGAGAGGGAGGTTGAGAATGCAACAAGATGATGGAGCTTAGTGGAAAGGATTCGCCTTCACTAAGTGGGCCCGCAGGCAAATTATGGCGCAAAGTTTATTTTTAGACATATGGATCATGGTCTATGAGCTGCAGAATGTTGTTTATGGATGATTGGTCATGTTGGGAAAAATAGATGGACTTCTATTTTTGGATCACAGTAGGAGTGATCAGAGTCTATTTTTAGACTGCTAGTCAAAAATAGAAAAGTCAAATATTATTGTCTCATAATAATATTTAGACTATAAACTTAATCTTATTCTCTTGGAGCACTTCAGTTGGAGCTACAGATGTGGCACATGCAGCTGTCAGAAGGAAATACGCTTTCATTGTGAGTCAGTTGAGTTGTTGCATGCAGGACTTCAGTTAGAACTCAAGCAGTTGAGTTTGGTGGAGTTGATTGTGGAGTTGATGGAGTTGTGTTCAGTTTGACTTGGTTAAACTAGTTGTAATTAGTCTAACTATAAAGAGACTAATGATGAGTTGTTAAACTAATTATTAACTCATAAAGCAACTAAAGAATACATCAGTTAACTCAGTTGCATATCAGTGCATGTACAATTACACCGGGACAAGTGTTAGAGGTTGAGATTGCTATCAGTTGTGACTATAGTTGTGCATGAGGATTTACACAAGCAATGTATTGAGTATGCTAATGAGTATTGCGTTGATTTTCCCAGTAGAATAGCCTATGCTCACGTGATTTCCAGTGTGAGTGATTCTCAGCAGGTTTATGCAATAAAGGTAGGCAAAGCAGTGGAGCAGATTTGAACTTGTGACTTGTTTGGGTCTGAGCTGGTTTGTGTGTAACAGGTGGAGATAGTGCTGGATACTTGTGAGGATTATTGACTATGTAATGTTACATGTTATCAATCATTAATATACAAATAGTGTGGGGTTTTCAGCTGTAATCTTTCCCCGGGTTACATACTGCGTTAATGTGTGCATGCTATTGATGTTTTATTGTTATTGATGCTGCTAAATTGATGATCAACGTAGAGGAGCTTATGTATTGTGTATGTATTCTGAAATAGTACATGATCAGGATAATCTCCTTTGAATATTTGTTTATTATTGAAAATTTCTACAAGCCCTTCTTGTTTGAAGGATCCAACTTGGTCCTATTCTCCATCAATACATGGATATAAAATGCAGAGCCAAAATGCAGAAATGACTCACCTCTGGCTTCACATTAGTGAATTCCTCCTCCATTATCTTTCCCTCCAATATACTATGAGGGTATTAGTACTATATGTATATTTTTGTGTAGCATGTCTCATCATAAATAAACACTGACAAGTCATAGTCATGAATCATGGCCTTAGTAGCCACTATGACTAGATCGATTCTTCTAGTTTGCAACATCATTCTATTATGGGTTGTATAAAACAATAAACCCTCTCTTAATTATTTACTCCTTGTAAAAACCCTCAAACTCCTTGGAGGTATACTCATCCCCATCAACCAATCTCAATACTTTGATCTTCTTCCCTATCTTGTTTTTTTATAAGAACTTTGAACTTCTAATACCTACTAAAGACCACATCATTTCTGTTTAGAAAGTATATCTATTTTTTGATAGAGAAGTCATAAATTAAGGAAACATAGTACAATATTCCTAAAATTGATGCTATTGACATTTTTCCACAGACATTTGAATGCACTAGCTCAGGATCAAGTTCGTAGCCAAGGTAGACAAAGGTAAACTAGTCAAAGGGAGACTTAAATATAAGAGTACATGAACTGGGTCGGCTCAAAGGGGATGAGGATTCATAATTTGAAGAATATGAACTTTCCAAATTGAAGGATAATTAGATTGAAGGAGAGCTAGTATAATTAAATCGAACTCATTGAATAGGATATAAAACATGACTAGGAATACTCAAGGGAAACATGCCACAAAGCTACAAGAGAGTCTCCTTGGGGGCACAATAATTCCTAGGTGTAAATTCCTCTCCTAAAAAAATCAATCTATCAAAAAACAAAATTCAGAAAAACAAGCAATCAAGCAAGAAGTGATAAAACATTAACATTGTGTTCAAGGTGGCGTAACAAGTTGTTTTAAGTGTAATTTAATCACAATATAGATATCATAATTGAATATTTTTTTCCTAAAAAAGGAAAAAAAAAATAGCTAAGACAAAATGAAATTGCTCAAACGAGCACATAATATGGCCCTTGCAAACCCTTTCTTAAAAGTGGTTTAGGGCACCACCAAATCAAAAGAATAAAAAGTAGGAAAAATAACCTTCCATACAACTACCATGAAAGGTTATGAAATCCACAATGGAGATGATTCAAGGCACAAATGGGGCAATCATCACTAGGAAAGAAAGGGCAATGAAATCCTAATGGCCCATAGAAATTTGTCTCAGGTTTCCTTCATCCTGCAAGAGCCACCTTGGTAGCATCCTAGTAGAATGGTCACTAATTTTCCTCTTCATGGATACGACATGTTACATTGGCTTCAAAATGAATTAAATGGTTAGATGTTCAAAGAGCTAGGATTCTTAACCAAACCTTAGTTCCCCAACTTGGAATTATCCACTTCAAAGAGTGCACATGTTTCTAAATGTCTTGACCATATCTAGTAGAAAGGATTTTAAGTTCTTTAAAAGTCAAAATTTATGTTTCAGATGTGAAATGGTGGTGGTGAATTATTCGGTTTCTAGTATCTCCACAACACTAAATTAACTAAAAAAATATTTTAGCCCAAAGTATGGATTTAATGTGTTAAGTTAAATGGTTAATTCTAGGCTAAGATTTGGGACATGAACTAATCATATCGTTAAGGAGTGAAGTGTGTGTACTTGTGGTGTAACCAAATTCAAAAGGAAGTGCTTAAAATAAAATTTCTTAAATTACATTTGAAATTGAAATGCTAATTGAAAAATAAAACAAGTAATAAAGAAAAATCAATGTTTTTTTAATCTCAATATCCTTTTAAAGGGATATAACCATATATCAATTAAATGAAAAATCACAAATTCCTACTTCAAACTAGCTATGTGTTTGACTAATGATCATGCAATTTCATATTGAAAATTAAGATGAATAGGTCAGATATTAGGAAACAAATGAGGTACCTAAATTTAACTTTACTAACTTTCATTAAAAGAAAAGGCCTATTATAACAAAAGACAAGTAATTACCCTCACATAAGATCAATCTATGTAGGTTTAGGTACTAGTTTCAAGAATGGCCTCTGCGATCATGTCATCCACCACTGCAGTGGTAGCAGCAGCCATGCCCCTCAAGACCAGTAATGGAAACATGAGCGAAAGCAGCAACAAAAACATAGTGTCAGCATTCACAGGGCTCAAGTCCACAACACAATTCCCCTCCAACTTCAAGATGAGAAACACTGCCACTGCCATTGTGGCTGAGTTCGATGCATGTAGGTGTGGCCTACATTCGGGAGCACCAAGTTTGAGACTCTGTCCTACCTCCCTTAGTTGGACCAGGAGTAGTTGGAAAGTGATTGTGTACTTATTGAGGAACAAGTGGGTGCCTTGCCTAGATTCTGAGATGGTTTCAGACTACATGGTGAAGCTATTGGACATAGATCCTGAAGGGAATTTACACACGATTGTGGGACTGAACGACCACATACTGTTGAAAATGATTTTGAATAGTGGCCTCATTGACCCCGAATCCCACCGTCTCAAGGACATCGCGACCTTCTTCGGAGAATGCGAGAATGTCCTTACATCCCAATACTTTTTTTCTTGTAGTGATATGATATTTATTGGGTTTCTCAAGCCCCATGGTGGTTTTGATATCAACTGCTCACAAGGAAAAAAGCATGCATAGACGATCAAGGATGGGACAGGGTAGTGGAAGTTGATCCCCCATGAAAAAATGGTTTGCATCAAATGGAAGGATTTTCTGACTGTTTGCTACTTTGGCATCCCAGATCTGACATATCTATCTATTAGGAGAAGGGGTAATCACATATCTATTGTTTTTTTATGAAGAAATGAGTAATAATGATGGGTCCTCTACAGATCCATCTATAAGCTATGAGAAAACTTATGTTTCTAGTAAGGCTGCAGATTTCCAAATTTTCACACAAACCTCAACAGGAAGATCGATAATCCTATGGACTTGAATGGATTCACTTGTGAGAGATCTAAATTTGGTGATTCATAAAAAAACTGGTATCCCAACATATCTGCAAAACCTTATCTATGTGGGCATATCCATGCAGGACCATAGGCTACAAGACTATGGCATAGAACAAAATTCCTCGATCATCGTTAACGTGAGGTTGCAAGGAGGATCGGTAGGATCTAATATCCCCAAGGGCTTGAGGTTACCCAAAGGAAAAACCAATGGATCTGCGTCATTCAAAGACACCCACAAAGGAAAGGTTGTAGCATCAGGTAAGCCTGAACAATCCCCCAATATTTCTGGGCCTTATATTGTAAATAAGATGAATGAAATTACAGAAATGATAGTAGATCTAGCAGAGATCAATAATATTTGTACAACATATCAGTCCCAAGCAATCATTTGTAGGTTCAACGATTTTTGGCCAAAACCTATGGATATTTTTCAATGGATATTTACGAGTTGGACGGTAAACTTTGAGATTCACTTATGCTCAAGGGTTTCTTCATAGTAAAATTTGAATCATCATAGGTCAGAGATTAGGTTTTACATGAGGGTCCTTGGTTCTAGAGAAACACGAGATTATTTATCACCCCATGGTTCCCAAATTTTGATGCTAATACAATGATGATCTCCAAAATATCGGTTTGGGTAAGACTGCATAACTTACCCCTTCACTTCTAGCACCCAAAAGTACTGGAAGGAATTAACAACATGTTGGGGAGATACATCAAGTTGGATACACAAAGAACTGAAGAAGCAATTTATACTTTTGCTAGGATATGTGTTGAGGTAGACCTTAGTAAAGGACTACTTGATCATATCCTTTTGACACACAACAACCAGTGTTGGACCCAGTTCTTAGATTATGAGAACACTGCATTTAGATGTCATTTCTTTCTTCAAATTGGACATCTACAAACCACATGTCCTTTGGCAAAGAAAGATCCCAAGAGGAAAAAGAAATTTGTCAAAAAGCCAAAGGGATGACATTTACCAAAACCAAAACCCAATGAAGAAGAGGAAGAGGAGGACTTGGGACCCCCCCGAAATCCCAAATCCACAGACATCTTCAGCAAATGAAGAATTGAGCCAACACAGATCAGGGGGGCCAGCTTCACAAAATCCAAGAGCAGAAGGTCACTCAGGCCAAGAAATTCCAAATAAGAAGGAGGTAGAAGCCTTCAAACGTCCTTATACATCTAGGAGTTCAGACTCAGATAAGGAATATCTAAGGCGGACAAAAGAGAATCAACTAATTATTATAACAACCACTCATAATCAAGGAGGATGGCGAAAAGTGGGAAAGAAGAATGGGAGAAAAGGGTGACTACGATTTTTTGCTTAGCTCCATTTTTATTTTTTATTTTTTATTTTTTAGTTTGTTTGGCTCTGTTTCTATGGGCACCAAATTTTTGAGTGGCGTAGGTTGGGACAGTAAAGGAATTCACTATGTGTATCTACTTATGTAACTTTTTATAATTAATAGAAAGTTACGATTTTTCCATGGAAAAAAAATAAAATAAAAATAGACAAGTAAGTGTTGAAGATGAAAAGAGGTAAATATCTAGTTAGAAAAAGAAAATACCAAAAGAAAAACAAACAAAACAAAACAATACCCAATGTTAAGTACTAATGCAATAAGGGAGGCTTCTCTTCATCCAAATTCTTTGTAATTTAAAACAATTCTAAGGGATATATAAGCAAACTATGGTTTCATACTCAATATATCGATATATAAATGTGTAATGCAAAAAAAGAGAAATTCTAAAAGTAGGAGGTACTAGCAGCCCTAGGGGCATTCATTATTTCTCTAAAAATGGATTATAATACTACGGGAGGGCTTGGCAGAAATTCAGAAGTGTCTTTAGCAGCAAAGAGAAGAGGCTTGTGAAATCCACGAGAGGAACATGGAGAAGAACATAAAAATACGATAGCTAGAACATGATGTATATGCTCAACGAATTAAAATCGATGATCTCCAAATTCAATTGGAAATTAAAAACTCCCAGGCAACTGAAGAAACAGTTGACATCAACCTCAACCGACCAGCTGATTTTGATGACTAGTCTTATTATTTTGTTTGTTTATCATGAATAATTTTAAATGTATTTTGTTACTACAATAGTTATGTAAGGTCTACTCTAGTAAATATGTAATCGCTCAGTTGCTTTTTACAAATTTTGAGAGGAAAATGGGTTTGGACAGTTAGTCTGCAGACAATGATGCCCATTGATGGCAATGTATATGAAATGTATTTCTCCCTTAATTTTTGTCACGACTGGGCACAGATTAATTGTAACAACTCTTGTGAAAATTCCATGTAATAAAGTTAAAAACAATAACCACGGATGACTAGGACACTTATTCCAAGTTGAATGTTGGGCAAGACATCCTGGGGGTGTTCATTTGGTTGTTTATGGCTAAGGAAATTAGCAAAGGCAATGACTAAGGTATTAAAAGGAAAAAAGGCATTTTGGCACATTTATTTATGAAAATAATGGAAATTAGGAGAAAAAGGAGGTGAAAGGTCACATGTTGCATGTTAGGAGGAAAATGAAGGAAAGAATGGAAAATGAAGAAAATAGCGGCCTCGTTCATAAAAAGGCTTATGATGATCAATTGATAAACTTTTTTCAATTCAGTGTTGGATCTCTCTCTAATTATTTTCTCTTTCATAGTCTTGGATACTTAGATATTTCTTGGAGCACTCTTGAAGGGTGTGGCATACTTGGATTTTAGGAGCAAGAAGGCAAATGAAGAGCAAGAAAGTGCAAGAAGGCATCGACATCAACAACTACATCATATTTTCTTGCTGGCACTGAGTTGCATGTATGGTTTCTTCACTAGTTTTGGCATGCATGGCATATGCAAGTGGTTTGTTGGTTGTGATATGTCATTGGGCATGGAGGATGGCAGACATTGATAGTGGATTGCTTAGCCTTTCCATTTCCTAGATAGCCATGGTTATTGTGGGTTCATTTCTTGTTTTTTTTTATTGGTTCTAGCTTGGGTTGAGTTACTAATCCCGTAGCCTTGGTTGAACAAATGCTTTGGAGCCCTGGAACAACTTGGGTTGAGTTACTAGTCCCGTAGCCTGGGTTGGAAAAACACTTTGGAGCCCTTGGTGGGTTGAGTTACTAGCCTCATAGCCTTGTTTGGAAAAACGCTCCAGAGTCTGGTAAAAGTTGTGGGTTAGGCTACTAGTCCTGTAGCCAGGTTAGAAAAATGGTCTAGAGCCCTGGATGGCTGGGATAGAGACCGATATGATGATGGTTTTTGTGATGTCCGATTATGAGGTGGAATAATTGTTTGATGGGTTGAGGTGGATGGCATCTTGAAGCCTTGGATGAGTTTTGATTGATGTGTTCTATGAGATCCCACATTCATGCTTGGAATATGGCACGAGGGTGAATGACTGAAGAGGGATTTGGCTCAGCCATTCTATGGTCGGGTGGAACGTGGTAGTCCCATCTCTAGTTGGTTCATTGCATTCATTAATGAGAAATCCATTCCCTTGATTTTCATGTGTAAAGGTACTGATGTATTTATGGATTTGATGGCTGATATGTTTATTGTATTTCTATCCCTATTATGCTAGTTAAATGCATTTTTTATGACAATAGTTATGTGGATCTCAACATGTTTTTACTTGTATGTGAATGGATAATGTGTCTATGACCTAATAGATGATAATGCAACAAATGGAATAAGGGAACAATGGTTCGTAATGATTCTCAGATAAGTATGAGATCCCTACACTTAACTCTATTATTTACACCTGTAGATTACATTTCGATGATATGTTTGACAAAATGCCCGTCATGGCTAGTAGGGATTTAGTCAAGGTCTTGAACATGTATTTTCTTTAGTACTTGCATTTCCATGTTACTTTACTGATTTGAAGAGATGGATCAGTTTTAGGCAGTGACCTGGGCTTTGTGCTTGAAAAAGTGGTTCAAATCTCAGAGTCATTGGCACATCACTAACAATTTGGTCCACAATCGCGGGCAGCCAGGCCTGTGAGAACGACTTTAGGTTGTTGGTCGCTCCCTTTCCCATAGTATGAGAGCGACTATGGCCAAAGAGACCTAAAACAATAGTGGGACCCAAGGACATGCTATTTGATTTTCTAACTTGTCTTCTGAGGGTTTTGCTGATGATGTTGGATGTTCGTATAGTGTTTTTCCATAGATTCAACTTTGTTAATGTGACTTGGGAGGTTGAATCATATCATAGTGGCCTCTCCTTGCATATTTACCCCGGTTGGTTGGTTGCTTGGGTAGATGTAGGAGGAGGGTGTTACATTAATACAAATATATTACTCTTTCCTGTTTAAAAAAAATGCATTATAATACAATAGAAATGCCATAAAACACTAAATGGACCCTACAGGAAAATTATATGACTTGAAAGAAAAAAATGAGTTTAGTAAAGTGCAGAAAATTTCCCCAAAAGCTACATCAATAGTGCAAAAATAATGGTTAAAAAATATGTTGAAAAGTGAAGAAAACATCCCCCAAAGTTATGTTGGAATAATGCAAATATAAGGGTCAAAATTTGTGGCAAATAAGTGAAAAAATAGGGGCCAAATATTATGATGTCCCTAATACTGATACTGGAATTTTCCAATATGTTTCTCATGTAGAGATGAAAGATTTTGATCTAGTGACTTGTCTAAAAAAACACATTCAAAAGAGAAAAAAAAATCATATCCTAAATATAAACTATGAGTAAGAGGGTGAGGTGGAAAAAAAAACACATCCAAAACTAGTGAAGAAGATATGGATATTTTCCCCATTGAAGTTGTTAATCTGTTGTTGTAGATTTGCTACAGAGGTAGAAATTACTTACTAGTTTTCACATAAAGCCCCGATAAAAAGGTATTTAGAGTTTGAAAAATAAACCCTAAATCTACTTTGCAAGCCTCAAACATTACCTTATCCATGGATTAAATAATAAAAGAAAGAAATAACTACAGTAATACCCTTAATGGATGAGGTCATTTTTAATTAAATTACAATTTTCCTGAAATGATAGCCTTAAAAATTGGCACTATTGCAACCAAAACTTAAAATCAACTCCCAAATCAAAAAGTATTGCTACCCATGGCACCCCCTTTTTTGTGCTGAAAATTACATTATTTTTTAAACATGAGGCATAATAACTTATATACTTGCAATAAAACCAATATACCAAAAAACACAAAACAAAATAAAATTAAAAGAAATTTTGAAAAGAGCAAGATACACATTGAAAAACAAAAGTACAAAAATAAAATAAAAAATAAAAAACATTTATAAACAGGGAAAATTTTAAGGATGGAATTTTATCTTAAAGGCTAGAAAACTTGGTGAATCTTACTAGTCCCTAATATGCAAATTGTAAAAAAATTGTTGATAATTTTGTAGAAATCTAAAAATTTCCAAAGTTTTTATATTAGTCGATATAATATTTTGGCTATTTTTAAGGTAAAATAATAGTTTACTATAAAATTTGGGAAAATCATTTTAGGAAAAAATGGAAATTGGTGAACCCTTTTTTTGGAAAAATCATGGAAAGTTAGCACACCTGTGAATATTAGCCCTAAAATTTTCCCTGCTTATAAAACAAAACAAAAAAATTGAAAAAAGAAAAAGGAAAAAAAATAATTTAAAATAATATATACCTGTAACCCTAATTTAAAATAACATAGAAGAAGAAGAATATATTTTTCATTTTAACACAATGAAAGTTTATATATATATATATATATATATATATATATATACCTGTAACCCTAATTTAAAATAACATAGAAGAAGAAGAATATATTTTTCATTTTAACACAATGAAAGTTTATATATATATATATATATATATATATATATATATATATATATATATATATCTATATATATATATATCTATATATATCATAAAACAAGAAGCAACATTAAAAAATAATAATAAAACAAAAATTTGGAGGATGACGGGTGATTTTTGTAATATCTTACAACCCTTTGTATCCTTTGAAAATGAAGAGATATCGAGTTGGGGTGGATTCTAGAAACACCCCTTTCCCCCCACCCTATGATCCTTGCCTCCCTTCCCCTCCCCTGGCTTTCCATGGGCGCTAAGGAGAGGGGAGGGAGGGAGTGTGGAACTTGTTGCTCCTATATATTGGTGAGCATGGGCACCAAGTAAATGGGAGGAAGGAAGCTAGGAGGAGGAAGGGGCAGGATTATGAGAGGAGATAACCAAAACCCCCATCCCCATGGGAATTAAGGGGAGAAAAGGGAGGAAGCATGAAACCTACTGCTCATTTGGAACACTAGTGGTGGCACTAAGGGGAGTGGAGGTATGGACCTAGGGATAGTTGCCATGAGTTTCGAGAGGAGGGAGGGAGCTAGGGGAAGTTTTCATGAGTGTCGAGGGTAGAGAAGGATCCACTGGGGAGAGGAAGTCTCCCCCAATGTCCCAACATCTCCTTTTATTCTCAAAGGAGATGTGGTGAGGGGTAATTTCAAGAGTCATTCCTCCCCCTTTTTTTTCCAAGTTTTTTTTTTTAGGGTTACAAATAGATATTTTTTGGGGTGGTTTGGGGTGGATGGGGTGGTTTATATATGTATGGAGGAGTGGGGTGGGTAGGTTATATATGTGTATGAGTGTGTGTGTGGGGGTGGGGTATTTCCTTGAATAAATATATTTATATTATATATGAAGAATATATATTTTTTTGTTCTTAAGTGACTCTCCGACAACAAAGTTCAAAGCCAATACAAGAAAATACTCATTATGAGATCAACATGTCACATGATGGAATTGAATCCAAGTGGGGAGGATAAAAACAATTATCCAAACTCCCAATGACCTAAGTTACATCCAATTTACATCTATCTATCTATCTATCTATGTATCTATTCTTTTTTTATTATTGTTGTTGTTTTTCAAAATAGTATTTTAATTCCCCGATTGGTGTGCGAGCCAATAGTAGTGGGGTGTATGGGCCCAAGACATCATGTAGTTAAATAGGATTTCCTCGCCATCCTCTGCATGAAGCCAACACTTGGAGTGGTGGCGGAAAGCATGTTGGAGTTACTACATGGGAGAATAAGAGTGATAAGGTCATCTAGAGAGGGCAGAAACTTGTTTCGAAGGTTAATGAGAGTAGTGTGGGTGATAACGGTATTGTGGAGGTTGAGAGCAAGGGAAACTCACAGCTAGAGGTAGTCGATGTCCGCAAACCTCGGTAGCGAATCCTGGAATGTAATCAGTCTTCACCCTGCAAATTAAGTTAAAATGGCGATAAGTATGCAACCTTGTGATGAGGATTTTCTTGTGTTTGGGCTAGGGGTGACGAGTTTTGGAGTGGTTAGAGGTATGGCCTCGTCGGGCTCCAGGTCAGGCTGGTGTCAATTGTCTTTCTTGTCCTCGTGTCTATAGAATTTGGGATATATTTGTCTCTGATGGGTGCATGCATGGTAGATAGATTCGAGTGTTGGGATGGTGTAAGTCCCCCTCCCAAGGGGTTCAAAAAATGTATAGGGGGTTGTCTTTGTAGAGCATGGGAGGATTTTTCATCCAGTGTCGATAAAGAGAGAGCCAGGGCTCTGTTGAAAATTGGCAACAAGAAATTGCTAAAAATAGAAGTGCTAAAAATGACACTGCTAAAAATAGGAGTTTTGGCATCAGTGCTGGATTGGGCAACAGGGAATGAAAAATGGAAGTGCTAAAAATAGAAGTTCTATTTTTAGCAGTTCAAGTTGGATTCCTATTTTTAGAGAGTCCCTGGTCTAAAATAGAAAGTAAATTTTGAATTTGGTCTTACCAGCAGTTTGAATATTAATTAATTAATTCAGTTTGATTTAATTAGTTAAGGAAAATCAAACTTGAAGTCTTTGTGAGAACATGCAATAATTTCTCCACTGATTGGGGAATGTGTCCTTGATTTGCTCCACTGATTAAGGAATTAAGGATGTGTTCTATATTGAGACGATCAATTAACTTAGTCAAGTCCAGTTAGATTAATTTAACAAGTTGTTAAATTAATGAGATATAGTTTGTTGATGCTTGCATGCATGTGAAAACTATTATTTTTAGATAACTAAGTATTCTCTCATGGGTAACTGATGCATGGCAGTTCAGAAAGAGACCCAGTTGAGATCAGATGAGGGACAATGTACTATCAGATGATAGGATATTCCTTGTGAATATTCCTTGCATGCAGGAGTGTCACACGGAATGATTCGTTCTTGCGGACAAGATCGACCTCCCTAGAATCTAACGATATCTAGTGACAAGCAAGCCAATCAAAAACTATCTTTCTCTAAATATGAATTTATAAACAAAGGCAAACAAGTGTTTAGGCCTACCTTGGGTCCAATGCAAGTTTGTGGAAGCCTCGCTCCTTTGATCCAAATGAGCTCCCTTGTAGCGAATCTGCAAACACAAACAAGCAAACAAATTAAATAGCAGCTGAAAAGCCAATATCATAAAGCATTCTTAACATGATGATCAAGGAATTCATGAAACAAATGACATAATACAATTTGTTGAGAAAAATGAATCTGATTGTATTAATTCAAATCAAAGAAGAACTTTACAACCTCTGCCTTGATGCTGTACAAGCTCCTCCCAGGGTCCAACAAGAAGTCTCCTCTACTTTGACAAGTTTCACTCTCTTCCCAATGAAGCCAAAAAGGTATGTGATCTCTCCTCTCAAGCTTAACTAGGAAGTCTCAATTCCACCAGCATTTACCCTCAAAAATGTTCAGCTTCCAACCTCTCTAGCAACCAGCCCAATGCCTTAATTTATAGTGCAATGGAGGGAAGTTACTAGGTCCTCCTTCAAAGGGATAAAGCCCTCCTTCAAAGGGATAGCTCCTCTCATAAAGGGATTAGCTCCTTCTCTTTTGGGATGCATGAACCACCTAAGAGCGACCAATCCACGTCAAAATTCCTTCTATAATCATCTAGAATTAACCCAAAGTGAGTTTTTTTAGAATAAACTTGCGCCTTTTTTACTTTCACAGGGGTCCACACCCACTCCTTTAGGGACAGAGCGGGCAGGTCCACAGTTTTTGTGAACAGGGGGTGCGGGACCGCAGGCAACAGTGTGAGAAAGTGTGGAACAAGAGCTTTGTTGATTTTCAATGTCTTTCTCTCATTTTCAAAGCTTGACTTGAAGAGCTGAGGTCTGAGACTTGCTTAGGAGGACAATACAAGTGATGATAGACCCATACTGGCTGCAAATAATCATGGTGACGATATTTTTGTGTAACAAGGAGGAACTTGAGTCCTCAAGGATTTCGTAGTTGGACCTGAGGTGACAGCAGGTATGATTTGGCCAATTCACACATGTTATGTAATTGGACCCCAATCAAAACTGCGCAAGGAAATAGGGGCTTGCATGACTTGTGGAGCCTATATATACAGGCCTAGATAGTCCATGAGCTACATCATCAGAGTATAGAGAGATCAGGATAGCTTTTGAGCTGATTCTTTTTGTATGTTGTTGAGGATTTCCACTTGATTGATAATACAGAGATGGGGTTTTAGGCTGGTGCTTTTCCCGGATAAATTATTCTGTGTTATGTGTGATTGATTCCTTATTATCAGTTATATGTGTTCATGCTTGATGTTTCTCATTGTTGATTAGCTTCCACAAAGTTTATGGTAGATGTAGATCTAGTATTATGCTTTAGTACATTGCATATATCAATTTGATCTGCAGGTGAAATTTCTACATGATATTAGTGAGCTAGCTGATTTGTAGAGAAAATTCTACATGGTATCAGAGCACAGGTGATCAAGGAGGAACAATATATACTAAGGAATTCGAAGTTTATTATTTGGGATATAGATCTCAAGTTCTTATCACATCTATTTCACCGATGGTGTTCTATGGTTTGAGGCTTGAGTATGCCCTTGATGGCAGCTCAAACTATATAGCTTGGAAGGATCGCATGGAGGCAGTATTGGAAGATAATGGCCTTAAGGACTTCATTGATCAAAAAGTCCCTAAGCCTACTGATGCTACTCAACTGTTGGAATGGAAGAAGAGTGTGGCTAGAGCTAGGAGAAGTCTCTTGGAGGGAGTGCGAGATCACATTTTCTCGAGCCTCCATGGGAAGGAGACTTCGTTTTCAATGTGGAAAACATTGAAAGATTTATATTAGAATAGCAGTGATCAGAGGAAGTTGGAACTGAAGGACAAACTTCGAAAGATCAAGTGTGAAAAGGGATGAGCTTGCAAGTGTAAGGGTTGTGACAGTTGATGATGATATGGTGAGTCTAGCACTCCTTGGCCTTCCTAAGAGCTGGCATAGCTACCAGGACTTGGTTAATGGAAGGGAAAAACTGCCAAATTGGGAACGACTATGGTTGGATTTGATGCATGAGGAGATCAGATGGAGCACTAGAGACAGTTCTTCATCCATGGAGGTTGAGGAGAACTGTGGCTTAGCGAGTAAGGTAAAGAAGGGGAAGGAGAAGGTTTCTCTTTCCGAATCCCATTCTTCCAATGGTGGGAAGAAGGTTGATGAATCGAAAGGGTGATGCTTTCATTGTCATGAGGTGGGCCATTATGCTGCAAATTGTCCATAGAGGAAATCCAAGAAGGGATCCAGGGAAGGATCTGAAGGTCAGGCACTTGCTTCACAGTTTGAGTTGGATTTCACACTCTTCGCATGCATGGTTTCATCCATGGTGGGAAGTGGTTGGTTTCTTAACAATGGAGCTTCTTTCCATATGACCGGCGACAAGAGTTTGTTCAGTACCTTGGAGGATAAAGATCTCCAAATACTCATAGTGATGGGTAATGATGAGAAGTATAGTGTCTCAGGTGTAGGCATGGTTATTTTTCAGAGGGAGCATGGAGCTTGCCTTACCTTGATCGATGTCAAGTATGTACCAGGACTAAAGAGAAACTTGGTGTTGATCGTGATGCTGGAAGACAGAGGCTATGATGTATTCTTCAGTAAGGGAAAGGTTTTTCTTAGACACGTCATCACTAGACAGGTGAAGCAGATCGATTCACGGGTCAAGAACCTGTATGCTCTTGAGGTTCAAGATGCATGCAAAGCCTTGAGCAGCAAGGCAACTGATGGAGACTTGGTGGTTGAGAGGGAGGGTATGTTACCTCTCAACATGTAGCACCAGAAGAAGTCTCAGATGATTGTGGAGGAGCCACAATTGGTGCAGCAGCTTCAGGAGGTTGTGGAGCAACCACAATAGGGGAAGCTGAGTGGAGATCAAGTAGAGACATCTACTCATGCAGATACCTCCAGTAGGGGGAAACTTCGAGCCAGGTGGGAAGAGGGATCACATTTAGCCATACCTCCAGGTAGGAGGTGGGGCGATATAGAGTGATCGTCCCAAGGAGAAGGGGCAGGATCCTTGAGGTACCCAACCTCTTGGATGAGACCTTGCTACAAGAGCCTCAATGAGGAGTAGCAGGAACTTACTGATTGGGTAGAGACAGATGCAAATGGAGCGGCAGAAAGAGCTATAGTGCAGGGAATCCTAGAACAGCGCAGAGCATGCAGGTTGTGGCAATGCAAGAGGCACAAGTGTGTTGCACAGTGCAGGGTAGCATAGAGAAGGGTGCAACGATGAGAGATGTATGAAGATGTTGCAATAGCCCAGAGGTTAGAGAGAGAGCACTTGTCAGCAGCAGGTAGAGCTTCAACATCAGAGTATGTTTCTAGCCCAACAGAGAGGTCAGTTGGGAGTTTTTTTTTGTTTCGAGAGTTGTTGGACCAACCACACTTGGTAGATGTGTTTCATGCAGAACATTCCAGAGGTACAGGATCGGGTTCGAGAGGAAGCCATTCTTGTTGAGAGGGAGTGTTGAAAATTGGCAACCAAAAATTGCTAAAAATAGAAGTGCTAAAAATAACATTGCTAAAAATAGCAATTTGGGCATCAGTGTTGGATTGGGCAACAGGCAATGAAAAATGGAAGTGCTAAAAATAGAAGTTCTATTTTTAGTAGTTCAAGTTGGATTCCTATTTTTAGAGAGTCCCTGGTCTAAAATAGGAAGTAAAATTTGAATTTGGTCTTACTAGCAGTGTGAATATTAATTAATTAATTCAGTTTGAGTTAATTAGTTAAGGAAAATCAAACTTGAAGTCTTTGTGAGAACATGCAATAATTTCTCCACTGATTGGGGAATGTGTCTTTGATTTGCTCCACTGATTGAGGAATTAAGGATGAGTTCTATATTGAGAAGATCAATTGACTTAGTTTAACTTAGTCAAGTCCAGTTAGATTAATTTAACAAGTTGTTAAATTAATGAGATATAGTTTGTTGATGCTTGCATGCATGTGACAACTATTATTTTCAGATAACAGAGTATTCTCTCATGGATAACTAATGCATGACAGTTCAGACAGAGACCCAGTTGAGATCAGATGAGGGACAGTGTACTATCAAATGCTAGGATATTCCTTGTGAATATTCCTTGCATGCAGGAGGACTTGAGTCCTCAAGGATTACGTAGTTGGACCTGAGGTGACAGCAGGTATGATTTGGCCAATTCACACATGTTATGTAATTGGACCCCAATCAAAATTGTGCAAGGAAATAGGGGCTTGGATGACTTGTGGAGCCTATATATACAAGCCTAGATAGTCCATGAGCTACATCATCAGAGCACAGAGAGAGCAGGATAGCTTTTGAGCTGATTCTTTTTGTATGTTGTTGAGGATTTCCACTTGATTGATAATACAAAGATGCGGTTTTAGGCTGGTGCTTTTTCTGGATAAATTCTTCTGTGTTATGTGTGATTGATTCCTTCTTATCAGTTATATGTGTTCATGCTTGATGTTGCTCATGGTTGATTAGCTTCGACAAAGTTTATGGTAGATGTAGATCTAGTATTATGCTTTAGTACATTGCATATATCAGTTTGTCCTGCAGGTGAAATTTCTACATGATCTCTATGAGCTAGCTGATTTGTAGGGAAAATTATACAGGCTCAAGAAACCCTAGATATACCATCTGGTGGCTGGGGGGAAGGAAGCGAAGCCAAGTCGACCAAGCCTCGAGATAGTCTGGTCCTCTGGTCTCAAACTTCTTGGGTTGGGAATCGTGGTGAGGGTGGTACTCATTTTAGAGATTGGGGGAGGGTATGGAGTTACACCAAGAAATTAAAGAAAAATTTGGTCAATATGGGTCTGAATTCCACAGTTCAAGCATCCTGTAAGGGGTCACTATATAGAGGGTTTGGTGGTCGAGGGGCTCAATCCTGATGTAGGCTTGCAACCCACTCCAATCCTTGTAATTATGTTTAGTTGATGAATTTGAATTATGCTGGAAACTGTAACTATATTATGGACGACATGGTGATAGTTAGTATGGATCTATACTGCTCATTTAAGCTCTGCAATGGGTAGAGGAAGGCTTGCAATCATGAGGATATTAGAATCCTGGGTTGGTATTCAATCCATAGCATACAGTGGAAGGGGATCCTTACTCGGTTCGTGTCCTTTGCCTTTGTAGCAGGTCTGCAGTGGGGCCGAGATTGTTGGTTGCGTCGAGAACCCAACTTGCAGACCTGAGTGGTAGAAAAGGTGAAAGAATAGGGAAGCGGAGAGAAATTGAAAAACAGAGGCAACAAAATGGCTCGAGAGAAGGGGATAAGGAACAATGGATGAGGGAACCAGGGTAGAGGCATGGAGAGAAAGGTTGCCTCGCCTTCGGACAGCCTGCGCAGCTCCTCCAACGAGGCAATAGAGATGGGATGTGGGTGTAAGCCAGCCTTGCATATCATTGATGAAGCAATCCAAGCTTACCACACCAATAGCTCGAACCCGGTCAAGCAATTAATAACAGAATGTGAAGAAGAAATCCAACAGGCAATGGAAGATTTCGAGTTGGACCTAGATGAGTGGAAAGTAGTGGCCCCAAATCCAGGTCATACTAGAGGAAGAGTAACCCAGTATAAGCAGACTTTGCGCCTATTCTGGATGATGAAGAGTATCATGGTGAAGGTTGTAGAATTGTTTCCTCTGGACCTACATGCATCCCCTCAGAAGCATTCAAAGAAGTCAGATTTTACCAAATAATTGCAAAAAATCTAGTTTTAGTTGCAGCAACAAAGTGGAAAGTTGAGCCGGATCGAGCAGCACATCCCATGCATTCCTCACTCAAAGCTGCCTGGTTCTATAGTGAATGATCCTGCTCTAGTATATTTTGCTGATGATGAACAATGACAGTGCACCCATGTTATTTTTTTGAATGCTTTTGTTATATAGTTATAGACTTATTATCAGTTACGTTTACAGTTATCTAGAGAATAGGAAGTACAAAGACTCTCAGGTGTATATTGCATGGTTGGAAAGACTTATGTTTTTTTGTTTATGGATGGCTTATTTTGCAGCTAGGTAGCCAACAGACCTGGTTTCCCACTGGGTAGGTTGAGGCCACCTAACTCATGGATATATGGATGTAACCTGCCTTATTTACAAAAATTAATAGAAAGGTACCACCAAGCTTACAAAAAAAATTATTATTTTAATGAATCATTTTTTAATTTTTGTTTTTTGATGTGTATTTACCTCTTTTCCAAATTTTGTTCTTTGTTTTTTATATTTTTAATATTTTTTGCTTAATTTTGATATTAAAACATATAAAATTTGTTTGAAGAATGTTGTTTTTTCTATTATTTTCTATTTAATTATGGCTTTAGAAATTATTTACTTGACATATCATTTAAAAAATAAAATTCTAAAATGTGTATGTTTTTATTATATCTAACTTTTAAATGTATTATTTTTTTCTAAACATTTAAAACTAGTGCTACTTAGCTACAATCATCAACAATGTATTGAATTAATGCTAAAAAGTTTTTTAAATCTAATATTTATCATTGTTTTATAAATACATGGCACTCTCACCTAGATGGGGTGTTGATAGGTGAGGACACGAAAACTCACACACAATACTCCTCCACCACTCTACGTAGCATGAAAAATTATTAGGTCCCTATAATATTAGTGTAGCACCCTTATTGTTATTGTTGTGCCTATGTAGCCCCCATATTGTTATTTGTGTGCCCCATATAAGCATATTATTGTTATTATTGTGCCCTTACATTATTATTGTTATGTAGGCTCTGATCATATTGTGACCCCTTAGATTCCTATATATACAAAGGAGGTATTGTAATTTGTATCATCCAATAATTTTTCATTTATGTAATGGAAAGGAGGTTTCCCCCTCAAAGAGGATACTTTTTAAGTAGTTGATCTATCTTTTTGTGATTTTGTTGCATAACATTTCATTTTAGAGCTTTGGATTCTAGGGTTTCTCTGCTTCAAACAAGCCATCATGGAATTTTGTTTTGGAACCAGCTCACAAAAAGATAGAAAAGAGAGATCCACGCCTTAGAATTTAGCCTCTTCGAGGGGGCAACCTCCTTTACATTACATAAAGGAGAAATTCTTGGTTGATTCAAATGACAAAACCTCCTTTCTATATATAGGAGTCTAAGGAGCCACAATATAACCCAGCCGACCTAACAATAATAATATAAAGCCACAAAAATAACAATAGAGGGATTCTATGGGGCACAGTAATAACAATATGGGGACAATAGGGGCACAACAATATTAATAAGGGATACAACTACAATAGTAATCAGGTAATCACTAGTATTATAGGGACCCAACATGCCCCTCTCCTTCAAAAAAGTGTTGTCCTCAACGCTTCAGTAGTTCTAGATGCTTCTGTATAAAATTCTCATCCTCCCATGTGGAATCTTCAGCGGATAAGTTCTTCCACTTGATAAGATACTCCGAAATTGATCAATTTCGTAACTGTCGAGTTCTTGTTTCTGTGACTGCTTCTGGTTCCAATATAATTTTTCCTTCCTCGTCAAGTTCTGGTAATATTGTTTGAACTGGGATCTTGCCGCCTATAACCTTCTTTAAACATGAAACATGGAAAACTAGGTGCAATCGAGAAGCTGCAGGAAGCTCCAATTTGTATGCCATAGTACCAATCTTTTGCAACAACTTGTACGGACCATAATACTTTGGTGATAATTTATTATCCTTCTTAGCTTGCTTGAGGGACATTTGCTTATATGGTTGTAGCCGTAGGAATACCCAATCACCTACATCAAAACTTCTTTCGCTGCGATGTTGATCTGCCTGTTGTTTCATTCTATTTTGTGCCAACACGAGGTTATCCTTTAAGAGTTGGAGGACATGTTGTTGATGTTCGATGCGATGTTCCACTGCTTGAACCTTAGAATTTTCTCTTAAATATGATGTGATGGATGGTGGCTGATATCCATAAAGTGCCATAAATGGGGTCATTTTTGTTGTTGTATGGAAGGAAGTGTTATACCACCATTCAGCTAAAGGCAACCATTTGTCCCATTGTGTCTGTTTATCAGATACAAAGCAACGAAGATATCCTTCCAAACATTTGTTTACTATCTCAGTTTATCCATCAAATTGAGGATGATAAGATGAGCTATGAGCTAACTGAGTACCAAGACAAGAAAATAATTCTGTCCAAAAGTTTCCAGTGAAAATGGGATCTCTGTCACTTACAATAATCTTTGGGTTTCCATGTAGCTTTTGAATTGTTTCCATAAATGCAGTAGAAATTGTACTGGCTTTAAATGGATGTGATGATGCACAAAAATGTGCATAATTGGTAAGTCTGTCAACTACCACCATGATGACATTCTTTCCCTCAGACTTGGGTAAGCCTGTGATAAAATCCATTGAAACCTCCTCCCAATGTTGGCTTGGAATGGATAAAGGTTGTAATAGACCTGGTGTCTTAATTGTTTCAACTTTATTTTGTTGGCAAACCAAACATTCTGCCACAAACTTTTGAATATCTTATTTAAGGCCCTCCCAAAAAAATTCCTTCTTAAGCATGTGGTAAGTTTTTAAAAATCCTGAGTGCCCTCCTAAGGGAGAAGTGTGCAATTGCATAAGAATATTTTGTTTTAGCTAGGAATTCTTACAGAGGTATAAGCAATCTTTGTACCATAACACAACAAATTAGGGACCCAATAAATTTTCACTATAACCTTTTTTATATGAATTTTAAAAAGCTGAAATTTCAACCACATGGAGCCAAAATCTTAGTGAATGTCATGTACAAATTTCAGATCTTGGTCTGCTATATTTTCGGAGATATGATCCGAGGAAGTTAGGGGTTTTGCAGGCTCCAGAATTCCCTCTGAAACAAGTGATCTAGGTAAAATCGTCATAGATTTCTCTCTGAGAATCATATTTGACTTACATAAGAACTCAAGGAAATCAGACATAATTTGGTTTTTTGGGTATCATTTTCAAGGGCTAAGGTCAAAACAGTGACACGTGGCACTCCGTACAAGTTTTCTCTACTGATCTAGTCTATAATTAGGTAATTGTGGGAGATTGGGCATAACGCTTTTTGAAGAATCCAATCTTGGTCTGACTTGTTGGGTTGTAAATAAGACTCATACGAGTACTATAGGATGGAATTTTAGATCTTGGATATTCGCAATTACAAAGATACAACAGCTGCAATATCTAGCTCCTAGAAAGAAATAAAAATGTGTTTATTTTTTAAATTTTGCATAACTTTTATTTGAAAAATCAGTTTGAAGTGATCCAAAGGGCAGAGTGAAGCATAGTTATAATTGTTTGATTTTAAAATGTCTTGAAACAAAAAAATGGACACACCTAGTAAGCAACAGTAATATCTTCTATGGAACATGAAGAAGAGGAAGAAATGAAACATGATATATCAAAATTACGAGACCAAGTGCAACAAATTTCGCCCACACAAAGAGTAACCAAAAATGAAATGGAAGCTAAGATGGATGGTTTAAATGAAGACATAAAACGTTTGAAATATGGCATAGATGCAAAAATGAAAGGAAATATGGAAGATTTCAAGAATGGTTTAAAAGCAAGCATGGAAGGTTTAAAAAAAGGTTTGACAAAGTTTCTACAAGTAATGGTTCCTAATGAATAAAAGGTATTAGATGAAACTCATGATGAGAAAAAAATAATGCTAATCATGATTTCATAGAATATAACTTCAGATTGAAGACCAACCATATTCCAAAGATCGATATGAGGAAGTTTGATGGTAAGGATCTGGTAACATGGATACTACAGATGGAGCAATATTTTGATCTCCATAATGTGAAACACACACAAAAGGTACGTGTTTCATCTTTATATTTAGAATCTAATCAGTTTGTATGGTATCGATGGATTTTTTCTTGTAAACCACTTGTCACTTGGTCAATTTTTACAGAGGAAATGATAGCACATTATGAGGATACAAAGAGAAACACCTTCTTTAGTCAATTGATAAATCTCAAACAAAAGGGTTCAATGGCGGAGCACATTGAGGACTTCCAAAAATTGATTATCAAAGTAAATGATATTCTAGAGGAGCATAGGATTTATGTCTTCATAGTGACTTTAAAAGATAACATCCAACACAAGGTTCGCCTTTGGGAACCTAATTAATTAGAGAAGGCATTCAGGGTGGCAATAAAAGTGGAAAGAAAAATTATGACAAAAAGGAAGTCTACCACTCACAACTATAAAGACGGAAGTGTTGTTTCTCCTAGCCTTCTACAACCTACAAGGTTTATACCACAACAATTGGAGGAAAAAGAGAAAAAGGGTTTTGTTACAATTGTGATAGAAAATACATTAAAGGTCATAAGTGTGCTGAAAAGAAATTATTTTACATAGGTTGTGAAGAGGAGGAAGAAAAGGATCAAGAAACGTCAAAAGAAGAGGATATACACTAGGAACAAACCCCATAGAAAGAAGAAATGAATCCAACCATATCTTGTAATGCATTGGAAGTAATTACCACTCCTCAAACTCTCAAGATAGGACATATCAAGAAGAAAAAGGTAATAGTATTTATTGATTTGGGTAGTACCCATAATTTTATTCATTGTAAGATAGCCAAGGATTTGAATTGCTTCCTATATCCAGCAATAGACTGTCAAGTAACGGTTGTAAATGGAGGAACTATAAATTTCTCTGGAAAATATCATAATATCAAGCTATTGTTATAGACAGTTTTGGGCACTGCAACCCCAATCATATATGTCCATAAACGAAGGGCTTCTGAGTCCCTAAAAGTCTTATTTCATGCCCTAAAGGAACAAGGTCAGCTGACTACATCATCTCCCAGAATTTCTCCACAAAAAACTGCTCAGAACTTGTCAAAACTGGACCATACAAGTTGCTCAGTGCTAAGGATGTGATGCATCTCACCTGCCCAGTGTAAAAGGTGCGATGCATACTGGAAAGCCCTTCTGTAGGGTGCGATGGTCGAGAATGGACAAATGGCAGAGACAGTTTGTGAGGTGGATGATCATGGAATCTTCCAAAAACTTCTCCTATGACACTTGCCTCTCTAAATTCGCCCAGGGATGAGTAAGAGATCATCAATCTCCAAGTGGAATCAAGAACTATCAAAGAGAAGACACTAATCAAAATCCCAGAAGCTGACTCACCTCCCTGCAATCATCTATATATGGATCCCTCATCCCAGAGATCCAGAGGTTGGAATTTTGTATCTTGTAAGGTAGTGTTGTTGGTTTCTTGGTGGAATATCATAGTGTTGGGTGATCTAAGCTTTTCATGAGGTCAAGAAGGGTTTTCATGCTGGGAGGATGACGCTGGGTTAGATCAATGGGTTGTAATCCTCTCTTCTAATCTTTACATCAATAAAGTTATTCAAGTTTTCCTCCACATTCTTGTATGTCTGATAATATATGCATTTGTGTGGTCAATATATATCTGGTCCTATCATAATTGTAGATCTCTGCATTTTGAAGGTATTATGTTGCTTTGACTTTACAGGTACACTTTGAAGTGGAGTGGTCAAGGAAGAAGCGGAAAAGACCTGTCGGTGAGGAGAAGGAACAAGCAAAGAACCGAGCGAAAGATCAAGGTTGGTATTCTTTGATCCTCTCCTATCTACTTCTCATAAAGGAGAACGAAAGTAACTTTAATCTGTTTGTTTCTAAGATATCTACCCATCTTAGTGGGACTAGCAGCTCTGCATAGACACTAGATTACCCGATAACAAAATGGCGACTCCATTGGGGAGCGAATAGCTTGTTTGCTTGTCTGTAATTGTTTACTTTATAAACTTACAAATGGAGCCTGAAGTTAAGCCAGCTAGCCTTCAAACTGCATTTGCTATGCAAGTGCAAAGTAGATCAATGCTGCTTCAGTCTATCTATGGGTTTTGTTTATAAATTGAACAATCGATTTGCAAACATCCTAATTTCCCTAGTGGTGGCTCTAGTAACCTCATTATATCAGCCCCTGCGATTTTTATTTACTGACTATCATTAGCTCAGCCTAAATCCCTGAACTAAGCTGCGAACTGTGACCAAGAACCAAGTTGAAGTCTCGTCCCTGGAACATCACACTTTATCCTCTTGGGAATCTGGATGCATCACACCTCCCATGTGCAGTAGGTGCGCTGCATCGTACTTTCCCTGTGTTGCAGTTGCGCTGATCAGATAAGACCACTTCTCCTTCCATATTTTGGTTTCTTTGTTCACTCTCTTCAGCTTTATTTAGGAGTTTTGTTGTCCGTGATCAGTATACCACTATGGAAACTCCCTTCCTTTGCATGATTCCGCCTCCATAGTACAAAGAATTGTGAATTTTTTTATGTATTGTGCACCATTTACAGTTCTCTTTTACAAAAAGTAGCATAATCAAACTGTCGTCTTTTGATTTGGAAGTGTCTCAAGTGTCGTTTTCAGTCAAAGAAAAGAATCCTATCATTCTTGATGGTCGATTATACAGTTACTCTTGTATTTTATTTGAATTAGTAGTTTTTCAAGTGTCGAAAGAAGTTTTCAATTCAAAGTCGCAAAGTGTCGTCATTATCTTTCTTTCATTTTTGAAGAGAAATTTGTTAGTACTTTCGCTTTGAAAAGATAATTCAAATTTGTACTCAACATTCTTTATGTCATTCACACATTAAGAAAGTAGAAAACAAATACATGCATGTGCATTTGCATTTAGACTGCTTGTTGGTTTGATTTAGGACAGTGCATCTAGTGTGTGCTCTCTGCTCTATGTTGAACGACTATCATCTCTCTTTCTTTAGTAGCTAGGATTTTCATTGCAAAAAGAAGATTAAACGATTGTTTATCATCTTAGATTGCATTTTAGGAATTATATATCTACATCATGCAGTGAACCTGAAAGGAAAATTCTTAAGAAAGATCAACTGTAAAATAAATTCAATGAACATAAAAACGCTTTGGAACATAACACACAACATCTAGAAGTCTAGGCTAGAGACGTATTCCGGCGTCGTAAAGCCTAGTAACTATCGCTTTCATTGTTGGTTGGGTGATTCCTCCTCTTTGAGACGACAAGTGCCAGTACAGACTTGTACTCCCACATACCGTCGAGTATATATTGGGAGACCACAATAGGCTATATCCTTTATCCATAGGAAGCCATGTCTGCCGCCCTATCGATTGCAATGCACTCAACACAGCATTCGGGAAGATTGGCTGTCGTACTATAAAAAGTATTCTGCATTTTTGCGATTGGTTTGGTAATCCCTCTGTCTAGATTTCCATAGTAGTCTCTTTCGTTCCTTTTCAGACTCCTGAAATGAAAAGGTCCATCTGAGCACTTGTCACTTCAGGCTCATTAAAAATCGAAGGCGACTAGAGTCATCTTTTGTTTTTTCTCGACTCTTAAAAATTGAAAAAGCAGGTTGTGTCAAAGCGTCTAAAATTTATTTTAATCAGAATAACGTCATTGTTCCCTCATTGGTCTTAGGTTGAGAAAATGGAGTCCACCAACCAAGGATTTCCCCTTGGAGGAAATCCTGGTCCTTTCTCCTCTTGGGGAGATGTTGGTGCACCTCATATGGCCACATTGTCACTTCCAGGATTGACGATTGGCTTGCCAATATGGCTCTTCTCGACCTCCGTCGTTCAGAATACCATGATTCCTGAATAATCAAGTCAGCAACTAGATGATACTAGAGTTACCCCCCAACCTTCTACTTCATCCATTTCTCCCTCTCCTCCTTCCTCTTCGCTTGATGAAGCTGGTAAAGCAAAAAATCAAGTAACTAAGAAGGAGAAGAAGGAAAAGAAGAGAAAGGAGCCAAAGGCAAAAAGGGGTAACCATGCATCATCTAGCGAAAATCCACACATGGCACCATCCAGACCTAAATCTCCATGTGTCATTTGCAAAGGGGACCATTATCATCGATATTGTCCTTGTATCCCCCAGATCTTAAGGGACTGGTCTCCTCGTTTGCACAATCTGGTGGCATCAGCCTCTGACGATCATGTTGAAAGCACACCATCAACTAGTGAAAACAAAGTCTCTGGACAGAAAGGAAGATGTAAATTTCCTTGCAAATTGTGTGAAGGCAATCATGTCGTCCACCGTTGTCCCTTCCTGGACGAAGTTAAAAGAGTCTTGGATAACCGTCCCGCTTCACCGCTGTGGCTTCCTCCTGGATACAAGAAACTCTTACCGAGTACATCGCTAGTTGAAAATCCGACTGACACAAATTTGTGGTCGATCAAAGCATCTATCATTGAAGATAAACCTGCTAAATCCATACCAAACGAAAGTCAAAAGGTTGAGGCGGCAGTCGACCCGGTCTTGTCTTCGGAAGGTCCATCTTCAGATGATACAATCACCGAAGAGAATGAGAACGACACCATTCAAATTCTTTTCGTAAAGATAGACTCCGATGAACATGGGGGAAATCTACCCGTTCCTTTACTGCAGGAAGGAAGTTCATTAGATTCATACCCGACCGTTTATTTGGTCCCACCTCCGAGCAACCTAGTCGTTTCCTTCGATTGTAATCTAATAGGCAAACCCCGTTTACCGGCTAGTGTACCATTACGAATCATTGTTCAAACCTACAGAATGGTCATGGTTGGTACCATCATAGATGAGGGAGCTTCTGTGAGTATCCTTTCCTCGACTGCTTGGAAATCGCTTGGTTCACCATCGCTTCTTCTTGAGATGTGAAATCTAACAGGCTTTGATAGAGGAACCAGTCGACCGTTAGGGATCCTTCCAAGTTTTCCTATCACCTTGAGAGGGAAAACCGTGCATCTGAACGTAATGGTAGTCCAAGGACATTTAGATTATAATCTGCTCCTTGGATGCAACTATATTTATAGCATGGGAGCCATTGTCTCCTCACCCTTTCGAGTAATGTGTTTTCCGCATGAAGGCCGAGTGGTCCAGCTCGTAGACCAACTTTCGTTCCCTGGCTCACACATAGCTAATAGTCAAATACCATCCCTAAATGGTCTTTTCATGAAAGGAATGTCTCATCAATCTCCAGTCCGTCCACCTGAAGAACGCAAGTAATTCGGTGGCCATGACTGAAACCCAGGGGGCATGCACCCTGGTCTGCTTCGGTAGAAAAACTTTAGGTATAGGGTAGGTTTCCACAGAGGATATATGACTAGTCTGACACACCCGTCCATATAGGAAAATGGGATTAGACCGGAATAAGGTACCTTTGTTAGAAGGTAGGCTTTTCCCGATAGAACAATTGTTTTGTCTGCAAATTGAGGGGTAACCTGGGAATCTCTACTTCGCTATACCTGGGGGCATGCAAACCTTTTGTGCGCAAGTGAAAAGTGACCAGCGTAACGCTAACTCCATAGTTTCGCTAACTTCAACTGCTTAAGTTGGGTGAGTGGTCGAATCGACCATTCGCCTTCGCAGGGGCCAAATGGCACCGGCGAAATAAAGGAAAAATTTTCCTACCCGACCTTAGTAGTTAACTAACCCCTAGGACAATAGTTGGTTGTTCCTAGCTTGCATGCAAGAGGCAGCGGAGCAAAGTTTTGAATGGTGCAAGCTCCCTAAAAATTGAACCTATCGATGAGACATCCTTACTATAGGACTGGCACGAGCAGTTTTTATTTGAAGTTCAAGCTCGTTAAAAATTAAACCTAAGCAATGAGCAAACGTTTCCCCTAGAGTTTAAGCTCATTAAAAAATGAACCAACCTCCGGTGAATAACCATTGCGAACGCATTATCATCATCTTTTTTAGTCTTGGTCGTGTTCTTACCTTCACCTCCACTCTGTTTTAGTCAATCATTCGCCTCCATTTGATTGTTTACCCCTTTTTAGGAATAGCTGCGAAGAGCGATTCTATTAGCCATCCTTGTGACACTGTCATGATTGGAAAATTCCAAACCTTACCTGGAATCAGCTGCTACCTGGAAATATCACTCGTTCCTCAAGAGGTGAGTCTCCTTTAAGCTCTTTTCGTCTGACTCGTAAAATATGAAAAGATTGTCGAGTAGTTTGCCTCTCCAGCTCGTTAAATCTACCGGGAGTGCTATCCCTCCTCTATATTTTAATCTTTTTGGACCTGAGGAATTTTTACATAAAAAAATCGAGCGCTTGTCTTGTTCAGTTCGTTAAAACTATCGAAAATTCATCCCTTTCATATTATTTTATACTTTTTCAGACTTAAGGGATTACATGACGAAAAAGGATCACTGGAGTTTCCTTTCTGTCCCTTTTCAGACTCTCTAAAATTGAAAAAGGAATGAGTTTTCTTTGTCATTAAACTCGTTAAAACCAATAGTGAAAAACTTGTCCATGCAGACAAGAACGAGTTTCATTGTCGCTAGGCTCATTAAAACATAGCGACGAGTTTGCCCGAAGGGAAAATTATAGAACAAGCATATGTTATCCTCCTAAAGCTTGATAAAAATAAAGAGGTACTGGTCAGCAATGACTGGGGAAAAATTAGGAAGAAAACTTGAAGAAACTTTATTGGTAGCGAGTCGCTCTTGAACATGACACTTTCACTCCATCACCATGATTGAGTCGGGTTGGGTTATTCCGTTCACCGGTCATATTACCATTGGTCCACCATACCATCCATCTTTGGGGTTAACGCTACCAGTCCATTTCAGTGTCGCTGATATTTTCAAGAGAAGTCGATCAGAGAATTCACCAACCCATCTTGTGTTTCATCTGCTGCAATACCTTTACGCTTCATTCTTTCATGACCGCCACCCTGAACCCTGTATCATCAGATCATTTTCACCTCCAAAAGTCATTTGCTCTGTTCCGTGTCATAGATGTGGGATTCATTAAGGCCCTCCTACGACGGGTCACTTCTTGTCGAAATTAGCTCATTATCCAAGAAGTTGACCTAGGAACAACCCTTTCAGCACTTTGAAGCTTGCATGCCTCAATGGCAAGTTTCTCACTTTCAGCGACAGGTTTACATCAATGGCCTTCGACCGAGAGATTTTGCGTGGTGTTCGATGCCAAGTCCCATTTTCACACCACGCGAATTGTATTGTCATACCTTGAGGGTCATCATCATTATCGGTGATTCCTCTCGCGCCTATTAACAGCTTACATCATTGGCTGGTAATCAGGCGATGTCTTTCCATGTTCGACTCCAGAACATTTTTCACATGGATCGACTTGTACTTCGGGCGAAGATTGGACGAGTTTGAAGACCCCGGATCTAGTTTCATTCATCTAGGTTGTGATATATTCAGGAAAATAAAGACATCAAATGTACATCATTGCTGCACAAATGATCATCTGAATCAAAGGATGATGGCTCTATCAGAATCATCAGTCTGCCACACAGACAGTTGTCTGTCCTATGTACATGAAAATGAATTTATAAAGTTGAGCATGGGAATGCCCACCTCAGCTAGATCATGAAAATGTTATGAAGATAATGTATTGTATTGTATCTTATTACAGGTCACCTTACAGTTCGAAAAACCTCGGATCCTCATGATAAAGCATTTCACTCGACATCAAAAGATTAACGACCTCATGCTTTAGGGGGAAACTGTTATAGACATTTTTGGGCACTGCAACCCCAATCATATATGTCCATAAATGAAGGGCTTTTGAGTCCCTAAAAGTGTTGTTTCATGCCCTAAAGGAACAAGGTCAGCTGATTACAACATCTCCCAGAAGTTCTCCACAGAAAACTGCTTAGAACTAGTCAAAAATGGACCATACAGGTTGCTCAGTGCTAAGGATGCAATGCATCTCACCTGCCCAGTGTAAAAGGTGCGATGCATACTGGAAAGCTCTTATGTAGGGTGGGATGGGTGAGAATGGAAAAATGGCAGAGACAGTTTCCGAGGTGGATGATCATGGAATCTTCCAGAAACTTCTCCTGTGACACTTGCCTCTCTGAATTCGCCGAGGGATGAGTAAGAAATCATCAATCTCCAAGTGGAATCAAGAACTATCAGAGAGAAGACACTAATCAAAATCCCAGAAGCTGACTCACCTCCCTACAATCATCTATATATGGATCCCTCATCCCAGAGATCCAGAGGCTGGAATTTTGTATCTTGTAAGGAAGTGTTGTTGGTTTCCTGGTGGAATATCATAGTGTTGGGTGATCTAAGCTTTTCATGAGGTGAAGAAGGGCTTTCATGCTGGGAGGATGACACTGGGTTAGATCAATGGGTTGTAATCCTCTCTTCTAATCTTTACATCAATAAAGCTATTCAAGTTTTCCTCCACATTCTTGTATGTCTGATAGTATATGCATTTGTGTGGTCAATATATATCTGGTCCTATATTGTTTATGATTGTATATCTCTGCACATTGAAGGTATTATGCTGCTTTGACTTTACACGTACTCTTTGAAGTAGAGTGGTTAAGGGAGAAGCGGCAAAGACCTATCGGTGAGGAGAAGGAACAAGTAAAGAACCGAGCGAAAGGTCGAGGTTGGTATTCTTTGATCCTCTCATATCTACTTCTCATAAAGGAAAACAAAAGTAACTTTAATCTGTTTGTTTCTAAGATAGCTACCCGTCTTAGTGGGACTAGCAGCTCTGCATAGACACTAGATTTCCCGATAACAGCTATCCATGGGGGAATATGTATTGAATAGTCCAATTATTTCCATTCCAATGGGTGGTGTTGATGTTGTACTAGGAGTCCAATGGTTACAAATTTGGGAACGATAGCTTTTAATTTTCAAGGACTTTTCTTGAAATTTTTTTGTGAAGGAAAGGAAATTGAATTAAGGGGTATCATAGGGAAACCAGGAAATATAATCAACTCTAATGGCATGATAAATCTTCTAAAGAAAGAAAATTGAGGCGTAATTGCACATTTATGCTCACTTGATGTTCAAACATCGAAAACATCTATTTCTCTAGATCTCCAAAAATCCTTGGGCAATCATTCTAAGGTATTTGAGGCTCCCAAAGGTCTCCCACCTATTCGTGATCATGAACATGTTATTCATTTGATTCCAATAAGTGTTCTTCCAAAAATCAGGGCTTACAGATATCCCTATTCCATAAAGAGTGAAATTGAACATATGGTCACAGAAATGCTAGAGGCTAGTATAATTCAACCTTGTCAAAGTTCTTTCTCTGCTCCAATGGTATTGGTGCACAAGAAGGATGCATCATGGCACATGTGTCCAGATTATAGGGAGCTCAACAAGCTCACTATTAAAGATAAATTTCCCATTCTTGTTATTGATGAATTGTTGGATGAATTACATGGAGCAATTTACTTCACCAAGCTGCATCTTCGTTCAAGATATCATCAAATTAGAATGAAGAATGAAGACATTCCGAAAACAACATTCGGAACTCATGAGGGTCATTATGAATTTTTGGTCATGCCTTTTGGCCTTACTAATGCACCTTCAACATTTCAAGGTTTGATGAATTCCATTTTCAAACCCTTCCTTAGAAAATTTTTGTTAGTATTTTTTGATGATATACTAATCTATAACAAGTCTTGGAATGACCATGTTCAACATGTTGATAGGGTGCTCAAACTGCTGGAGGAGAAACAATTATATCCAAAAACCTTCAAATGTTTCTTTGGAGTACAGGAGGTGGAATATTTGGGTCATATTGTATCTCATGAGGGTGTTAAGGTAGACCCTAACAAAATTAAAGCCATTAAGGAATGTAAAATCCTCACAACCATAAAGCATATTCGAGGATTTCTTAGTTTGAAAGGGTATTATCGCAAGTTTATTAAGAATTATGGGACACTAGCGACACCTTGAACATCATTATTGAAGAAAGATATGTTTTCTTGAACTCTAGAAGCAACCAAGGCCTTTGACAATCTTAAAGAGGCAATGTGCCAAGCACCAGTCTTAGCTACACCATACTTCACAAAAACCTTTATTATGGAATGTGATGCCTTAGTAAATGGAGTTTTAATGCAAGAAGGAAGACCCATTACTTTTGAAAGTCGTCAAATCAAAGGAAAGTATTTACTCAAACCTATTTATGAGAAGGAAATGTTAGTAATACTACATGCAGTAAAGCAATGGCGACCTTACCTAATGGAAAACACTTCAAGGTAAAAAAAAATCATGATAGTCTTATATACTTTTTGGAACAAATATTATCTTCAAAGAGCGGGAAAAATGGGTCACAAGGATGTTGGGTTATGACTTTGAAATCATCTAGAAAAAAGGGAAGAAAAATATTGTTGCATATGCACTCTCAATAAAGGATGAGGATGTAGAAGCATTTCTTTGTTCCATTGCTATTATCCAACCTGAGTGGACAATAGAAGAAAGGGATGAATGGAAGAATGATGAAGAGGTGTGGACACTCATTAATAAGTTGCAGCAAGATACCAATACATTTGATACATTTAGTTGGAAAAATGATTCATTGTGGTACAAAGATCGCTTATATCTTGTAAGAATTCCTAACTCAAACAAAAGATTATTTTTGGAATTAACAACCTCTCCCTTAGGAGGGCACTCAGGGTTTTTAAAAACTTTTTTTTTTTATCATTAAAACTATGCTACTTCTATTATTTACAAGCTGAAACAGTTACATCCAGGATTACATGTCCCCAGGGGCCAGGGCTGGTCCTCTGGTTTGATAGTGCTTACAGAAAACTTCACTTTCAGGGGTCTTCCAAAAACTACTAAACGCCCACGCAGGGGCAACACCCTTTTGACCACTAACCCAAGCAAGGGCGCCATGACTGAAACTAGCAACCCACGCAGGGGCTGTAAGCTTTTGCATCACAGAAAAAACAAAATTATAAATCCCGCGCAGGGGCCAAGGAGAGAGAGAGGATTACTTCAGCAGTATTCTTCGCGCGGGCGCATTCGAACATAGAGTAACAAAATTAGGAGGCCAAACCATGACATTTACAGCGTAATTGAGCACAGGTAACAAGAGTAGCAGTTCACAACAAGAACCTGAGAGTTGTCGGAGGGCCGAAGCATGGTGGAGCCGGCGCCTATTCAACCAAATCCTCGTCCTCCGGGTCCTCTTCATAAATCCAGTACTCGCCTTCCGGTGGAGGTCCCCAATCGACTTTGGCTTTCCCTAAAGCTGGCGCTGGCTGAGACGAAGGTTGCACAACATTCGTTCCAGGTGGTGTCTCTGCTCTTTCCTCAGCAACTCTGGAACATTCAGCATGATGAATTTGGGCGCTGGGTAATCCTCCCACCTCCTCTTTCGGTTCCTCCATGAAGAGGACCGAAACATGAGCATTGATGTTGGAATGACATTGCGCACATCTGACAGTGAAGATCGTCGTTCCGAACACAGGTAGCGGAGCAGAGCTTGAGTCTGGTGATCTTGTATCCATGAATTGGGACGGCCGAATGGGGTGTGCACCTGCTGACTGGTGGCATGAACAACAACAGCAACATAGAGGCGGATTAGCATCCAGGGGATGAGAAGTGTCTTCCCTTCCAGTGCCTCGACGGCTAATGAGCCTCTGTCTTGGCGCCATTCCCTTCTTGAATACCAATGAACGTGACAGTGCTGTGGAGAGGGATATGAGGGGTGTGAATCCGCTCTTATCCTCCCTTGCAGCCCTGTATCTACCTGCAAATGCCCCTGAGAGCTCGTGAACCAGCGCTTGAATGCCTGACAAACTGAGGCCTGAATCCCCAAATCGATCCTGAAACATTGCAAAACATTCCCTTCTCCATCCATACTTAATCTGCTATGGATTGCCTCGGGGTTGGAGTGCCTTAACTTCCATCTGAAACCGTTTAAGTCGCGCAGTATCGGCAATGAATTGTCGTCCCCTCTCCCTTCAGCTCTCACGCTTGCCATCCAGGGCGGCGTGGAGCATTTAAGGCCTCTTCTGTACCTAAGACCGCCCATGTTGAACATCTGGCGGGTCATTCATATGCGGTGTGGCACCGCATCCGGGTAGGGTTTTTAAAAACTTACCACAGGGTCAAAAATGATTTTTTTTTGGAATGGCCTTAAATCTAATATTCAAAAGTTTGTGGAAGAATGTTGGTTTTCCAACAAATTAAAGTTGAGACAATTAAGACCCGGTCTAATACAACCTTTAGCCATTCCAAGTCAGTGTTGGGAGGAGGTCTCAATGGGTTTTATCATAGGTTTACCCAAGTCTGAAGGAAAGAGTATCATCATGGTGGTAGTTGATAGACTTACCAAGTATGAACACTTTTTTGCATTATCTCATCCTTTTAAAGCCAACACAATTGCTACTACATTTATGGAAACAATTCAAAAGCTTCATGGAAACCCAAAGATTATTGTAAGTGATAGAGATCCCATTTAAACTGGAAATTTTTGGATGGAATTATTTTCTTATCTTCATACTAAATTAGCTCATAAATCATCTTATCATCCTTAATCTGATGAGAAAAATGAGATAGTGAACAAATGTTTGGAGGGATGTCTTCATTTCTTTGTATTTGATAAACAAACACAAGGGTTCAAGTGGTTACCTCTAGCTGAATGGTGGTATAACACTTCCTTCCATACTGGAGAAAAATGACCCCATTTATGGCACTTTATGGATATCATCCACCATCCATCACATCATATTTAAAAGAAAATTATAAGGTTCAAGTAGTAGAAGATCACATTGAGCATCAACAACAAGTTATCCAACTCTTAAAGGATAACCTCACTATGGTCATAATCGAATGAAACAACAAGAAGATCAGCATCGAAGTGAAAGAAGTTTTGAGGTAGGTGACTGGTTATTTTTACGACTATAAACATACAAGAAAATGTCCCTGAAACAATCTAAGAAGGATAATAATTTATCACCCAAGTACTACGGTCCTTACAAGGCATTGCAAAAGATTGGTACTATGGCATACAAGTTGGAGTTGCCTACATCTTCCCGAGTACAACTAGTTTTCAATGTTTCATGCTTAAAGAAGGTTATTGATGACAGGCTTCCAATTCAAGTAGTGTTTCCAGAACTCGACGAAGAAGGAAAACTCATATTTTATCCTGAAGCAGTCATAGAAATAAGAACCCTACAACTACGAAATTGTTCAATTTCATGGTATCTCATTAAGTGGAAGAACTTACCTGCTGAATGTTCCACATGGGAGGATGATAATTTTGTACAAAAACATCCAGAACTACTCAAGCGTTGATGACAATACTTTTTTGAAGGATAGGGCCATGTTAGGTTCCTATAATACTAGTGTAGCCCCCTTATTGTTATTTTTGTGCCCATGTAGCCCCCATATTATTATTATTGTGCCCCATAGAAGTCCATTATTGTTATTTTTGTAGGGTTCACCTAGGTAAAGAGTTCAACCTGGTTTTTGATATAGCTATGGGTGGATTGGGTCATAGTTATATTTTCCTCCTGTATTTGATATTATTATTGCCTAGGGATTATTTTTATTTGGTCTTAGTCTTTCACTAGTTTATATTCAGTAAGGGTTGCATGGATTATGTTGTTTGTTGAGCCAGGGGTGGGAAAAATAGGAAGTGCAATGTTGGTGCCTATTGGGGCTCTACATTGGGGCATGATAACCATTATTTTGAACTAGCCTATTAAGCAGGGGAGGTAGATAAACATTTCCATTGTAAATGC
Organism: Pinus tabuliformis; assembly: GCA_031772625.1. Taxonomy (NCBI): domain Eukaryota; kingdom Viridiplantae; phylum Streptophyta; class Pinopsida; order Pinales; family Pinaceae; genus Pinus; species Pinus tabuliformis. The sequence continues at coordinate 183,054,956 of CM062813.1, read as the reverse complement.
TCTAAAGTGGAAAGATAGGAGACGAAAAAGCTAGAGAGAAAAGTGCAAGACAAAAGGAAGAGCCTAACTAAGGTTTAGGTTCTTAAGGATATTAAGGGCTATCTACTCCTCTAATCCACTCTCACACAGGGGAAACCAAGTTCTTTAAGTTTTTTGTAACCTAATGGTCCATTAAGACCCTATTTGTAAAATCCTTGGAGATGAGCAAGGTAGAACAAAAAGGCATCCTACACATAATTCAAAATTTTTGAAGGAAATTTGAGGCAATGTGTAAGGTGGTTTTTGGAATTGAAATCTCAGTTACATATATTTTTGAGGGGGTACCCAATCAAAAGTAGGAGGATGGATCAAATATAAATAAGTCGAACTTGATTATTCTTGAGGGTGAGGAGTAGCCTTTCGAATCAACACAAGAACAAGAAAAATGACATGGACTCTATGGATGTGTTGGTTGAAGAGAAACTCCAATGCCCCTCTACTTATTCTCATGTTTGGGCTTGTTAATTTTCTTTTTATGTTTATATGTTATTGTTGGTTGCCCAAGAAATCCCCTTTTGTTTTTTCTTTTAAATGAAATGCCCCCCCTATTTCTGGTACAATTTTTTTGAGTATTTGATCATTTTATTGATTTTAGACATTGTTTATTTTAAATTTCCTTGTGGAATGTTATCCTATAGAAAGCTTCTATTTCTTGATGATTTTTGATTTGAGCCTTGTATCAAATCTGCAACAGGTTTCCTTTATTATCTCAATGGTTATGGTCATATTATTTTTTATTATTACATTATGGTTCACTACAATCCCTAATATTGTTTCTATCATAGATTAGTGATTGAATTTTTTCCCATAAAGGGATAAAAACATTTATTTTATCACTTTTATGTTATAACGTTATCATTATTTTAAACATTGTTACGGGTTTATCCTTGGTAAATGTATTGAAAGTTATACATAATGTTTCAGGGGTGAAATTTGTTGTTGTATGGTCCTGGCCCCTTTTGGTAACCATGAATCAAACTTACACTATGGAAACCTATGCATGTTGGTGACTCTTTGATAACATTTATTGTATTTTAATGTTCATTACCACACTTATTCCTATGTTGATGAGTCCAATTATGAGCGGTGATATTGTTATATATGTGAAAGGGATGGCAGTTAATTCATTCATTCATACACTGGTTATGCGGCAATGTCAACAGTGATTTCACAATGGTTAATGTCTATGTGGACAATTACAGGTCCTACATGTGTACTAGGGTTATGATGAGATATCTCAAGGTCGGATTCATTTCATTATGATTCATAATTTTTATTATTATCGCCATGTATTGTGTGTATTTTTTCCTATTGTCATTTCAAAGTGCCTTGGAAAAACCTCTTGAAGTTTGTTTACTGCCATTTCTTTTCATTTGAAACTGTGCCTATTTTGCAGAGGGTCTTGGTATGTCATTCTATTGAATTACATTCTATGAAATCATAACCAATTTCTTTGCTACTTTATTGTTGATACCTAGGTTCAAATATCTACCATCTATCTACAAATAACTCAATGTATTTTCCATGGCTCCGGTTGTGAGAATTGATCCTATTGGAGGTGAAACCATTGAGGCACATGAGGAATACCTTTCCCTATTAAAGAAAGTGGTTTGTTGGGAGTTTGTACAATATTCCAAGGTGTTGAATGTTGAAGTAGTCAAGAAATTTGCGCAAAATTATAATGAGAAAGTCACACGAGTTGGGGATTTTTAGTTTGCAGACAAAGATGCTTTCATTGCAGAAATCATGAAACTGCCTGTGGAGGGTGAACATTGGTAAAATCATCTACCAGTTAAGGACGTGTCATGGGATAAATTTTTTTAGTCCAAAATAATTACATACAACATAAAAGGTACTCCTATGAACTTACTCAAACCTAATTGGCGTGATTTGGTTTTGATTGTTAGAAGGTACGTAACATGTGAGGGTTGATATGGTTTATTATGGTGTTATTTGGTTATAAATTGAATTTTCCCTTTTACTTGCACAAAAGCCTCAGAGAGATGGTCAAATTTTATCAGTGGGGTTTAAAGAACCTTGAACGCAGCCTTTTCATTATGGTTTGATTCACTTGTTGGTTGAATTTAGGTTAAAACAATTGGTGAATACTTGGGATAGTTTAATGTGTCAAAATAATTTTATTAAACCCTTAGAAAAGCGTCGGGAGAAAATATCATCGCAAGTTAAAAAAAATTGAACAGGGTTTCCAAGAATGTGTTTCAGAAATCCTTGAGATCACCACTCACATAGGATAGAAATTATGGTTTAAATGAAGAATCGGTCAATTCGGTTCCTACCTAAATCACCCATAAGGCCAAAAGGATTGGAATTGGGTATGTTGATAAAACCTTGACCTGGCACTAACAGATAACCTTGATAATGAGTTGAATGACTATATGCATGTTGTTCATTCCGAACCTGCAAAAGGCATAGGAGAATTTCAGAAAAACATCATTTCGTCAACTCAGACCAGAAATAAGAGACTTAGTAGGATGATTTCAAAGGATAAAAGAAATAGTCATAAAATAAATTCATCTATAGTGTTCGCATAGAATTTCCTGAAGGGTCTTTGCTAGAATAGGATAAGCCATAGGCTGAACCTATTAGTGTTTTGGAGACAACTTTGTTTTCAGTAAATATGAAAGCAATGTTAATATTGAAAATAAGAAACATAAATAATCTAATAAGTTATTTTAGATGTGGTATTGGCAAGAAAAATATGCATTTGTAGTCCCTCGCCTGAAAGACCAAATCAATAGTTACAAGAACAAAATGAACAGTGGATATTATGCAACTAGCTCACAAAATAGAAGAAAAGATAAATAAACGACTTAAAAATTATCCTCTTTGAGGGGGGAACCTCATTTAGATTACATAAATGAACAATTATTGGATGATACAAATGATAAGACCTCCTTGGTATATGTAGGATTCTAAGGGGTCACAATATAATCAGAGCCTACATAACAATAATAATGTAAGAGCACAAAAATAACAATAGTGGGTTTCTATGGGGCACAAAAATAACAATAGGGGGCTACACTAACAATAACAATAAGGGGGATACAATAGTATTATAAGGACCTAACATGCCCCTCTCCTTCAAAAAAAGTGTTATCCTCAATGCTTGAGTAGTTCCAGATGATTCTATATAAAATTCTCGTCCTCCCATGTGGAATCTTCAGCGGGTTAGTTCTTCCATTTAATGAGATACTTTGAAATTAATCGATTCCATAGATTTTGGGATCTTGTTTCCATGACTTATTTTGGCTCTAATATTATTTTTCCTTCTTTGTCAAGTTTTGGAAGCATTGTTTGAACTGGGAGCTTGTCATTGATAACCTTCTTTAAGCATGAAACATGGAAAATTAGGTGTACTCGAGAAGATGAATGCAACTCCAATTTGTATGCCATAGTACCAATCTTTTGCAACACTTTGTAAGGACCATAGTACTTGGGTGATAATTTATTATCCTTCTTAGCTTGCTTGAGGTACATTTGTTTGTATGGTTGTAGCCATAAAAATACCCACTCGCCTACATCAAAACCTTTTTCATTGAAATGTTGATATGCTTGTTGTTTCATTCGATTTTACACCAGAGTAAGGTTATCCTTTAAGAGTTGGATAACTTCTTGTTGATGCTCGATGTGATCTTCCACTGCTTGGACCTTAGAATTTTCTCTTAAAGATGATGTGATGGATGGTGAATGATATCCATAAAGTGCCATGAATGGGGTGATTTTAATGCAGTATGGGAGGAAGTGTTATACCACCATTCAGCTCGAGGTAACCACTTGACCCATAGTGTTTGTTTATCAGATATAAAGCAATTAGTATATCCTTCCAAACATTTATTCACTATCTCAGTTTTCCCATCAGATTGAGGATGATGAGATGAGTTATGAGCTAATTGAGTACTAAGCCAATAAGATAATTTCGTCCAAAAATTTCCAGTGAAAATGGGATCTTTGTCACTTACAAAAATCTTTGGGTTTCCATGTAGCCTTTAAATTATTTCTATTAATGCAATATAAATTGTATTGGATTTAAACGGATGAGATAATGCACAAAAGTGTGCATACTTAGTAAGTCTATCAACTACCACGACGATGACACTCTTTCCTTCAGATTTGGGTAAAACTATCATAAAATCCATTGAGACCTCCTCCCAACACTGACTCAAAATGGCTAAAAGTTGTAAAATACCTGAGGTCTTAATTGTCTCAATTTTATTTTGTTAGCAAACCAAACATTCTGCCACAAAATCCTGAATATCTATTTAAGGTCATCCTAAAAAAAATCCTTTTCGACCCTGTGGTGAGATTTAAAAAATCTCGAGTGCCCTCCTATGGGAGAGCTGTGCAATTCCAAAATAATATTTTTCTTGAGCTGGGAAGTCTTACAAAGGTATAAGCAATATTTGTACCATAATGAATCATTTTTCCATCTAAATGTATCAGATGTACTGGCATGTTTCTGCAACTTTTGAATGAGTGTCAACACTTCAATCAGGTTGGATAATATAAATGGAACAAATTAATGCTTCCACATCCTCATCCTTTCTTGAGAGTGGATATGCAACAACATTTTGTTTCCCTTTTTTGTAGATGATTTCAAATTCATAACCCAACATCTTTGTGACCCATTTTTTTTCTCTTATGAAGATAGTCTTTGTTCCAAAAAGTATTTAACACTATCATGATTTATTTTTACCTTAAAGTGTCTTCCCATTAGGTAAGGTCACCATTGCTTTAATTCATGTAGTATTGCCAACATTTCTTTCTCATAAATATGTTTGTGTAAATACTTTCCTTTGATTGGATGACTTTCAAAAGAAATGGTTCTTCCTTCTTGCATCAAAACAACACCAATTCCATTTTTTGAGGCATCACATTCCACAATGAAGGTTTTTATGAAGTCTAGTCTAGCTAAGACTAGTGCTTGGCACATTGCCCCTTTAAGATGTTCAAAGGCCTTAGTTGCTTTTGGAGTGCAAGAAAATGCATCTTTATTCAGTAATATTGTTAGAGGTGCTACTATTCTCCCATAATTGTTTACAAACTTGTGATAATACCTCGTCGACCAGAAAATCCTCGAAGATGACTTATAATTATGAATATTTTCCATTCCTTAATGCCTTTATTTTGTTAGGGTCTACCTTAACACCCTCATGAGATACAATATGACCCAAATATTCCACATCTTGTACTCCAACGAAACATTTGGAGGTTTTTTCATATAATTGTTTCTCCTCCAGTAGTTTGAGTACCCTATCAACATGTTGAACATGATCCTTCCAAGACATGTTGTAGATTAGTATATCATCAAAAGGTACTAACGCAAATTTTCAAAGGGAGGGTTTGAAAATTAAATTCATCAAACCTTGAAATGTGGAAGGTGTGTTAGTAAGGCCAAAAGGCACGACCAAAAATTCATAATGACCATCATGAGTTCTGAATGTTGTTTTAAGAATGTCTTCAATATTCATTCTAATTTGATGATATCCTGAACAAAGATCCATCTTGGTGAAGTAAATTTTTCCATGTAATTCATCCAATAATTCATGAATAACATGAATGGGAAATTTATATTTAATAGTGAGCTTCTTGAGCTCCCTATAATCCAGACACATACGCCATGATCCATCCTTCTTGTACATAAATACTATTGGAGAAGAGAAAGTACTTTGACTAGGTTGAATTATACCGACCTCTATCATTTCTACAACCATATGTTCAATTTCACTCTTTTGGTCATAGGGATATCTGTAAGGTCTGATTTTTGGAGGAAGACTTCCTGGAATCAAATGAATATCATGATCATGATCATGAATAGGTTGGAGGCCTTTGAGAGTCTCAAATACCTTGGAATGATTGTCCAAGACTTTTTTGAGATATGGAGAAATAGATGATGTTAGGTCCCTATACTACTAGTGTAACCCCTTATTGTTATTAGTACAACCCTCATATTATATTGTTGTGTCCATGTAGTCCCCATATTGTTATTATTGTGCCCCATAGAATCCCACTATTGTTATTATTGTGCCTTTACATTATTATTGTTATGTCGGCTCTGATTATATTATGACCCCTTAGACTCCTATATATAGAAAGGAGGTCTTGTCATTTGTATCATCGAAGAATTGTTCATTTGTGCAATGTAAAGGAGGTTGCCGCCTTGAAGAGACTGAATTATAAGGCATTCATCTATCTTTTCTATCTTTTTGTGAGCTGGTTTCATAACATTTAGTATCAGAGCTTTGGATTCTAGGGTTTTGCTGCTCCAAATATGTCATCATGGAATTTTCGCTATAACTTTTTTTCTGTGATGTTTTAGAAGCTAACAAAAACATCCATTTGAGAGGAAATCTCGATGAACCTTGGATCCAAGTTTCAAATCTTGTATCGCTATATTTTTGGAGATATGATCTGAAGAATTTAGGGTTTTGGCAAGCTCCAAAATTTCATCTAAAACAGGTCATCATGGAATTTTCGCTATAATTCTTTCACTACAAAGTTTCAGAACGTAAAATAAAAACACATTTGAGAAGAAAGTGGTCTGAACCTCAGGTCCAAATTTCAGATCTTGTCTCGCTATATTTTTGGATATATGATCTGAGGAAGTTAGGGTTTTTGCAGACTCCCGAATTACATTGTAAACAGGTGACCTTGGGAAAATTGTCATAACTTTCTCTCTAAGCATCAAATTGAAATTTCGTAAGAAGTTGCATAAAGAGGATTGACCATAGTTTTCAATGTATATTTTTCAAATTTGAAGGTCAAAACAGTGACACGTGGAACTTCATACAAGTTCTCTCTTTTGAAAAGGTATATAATCAGGTCATCTTGGGAGATTGTGCATAACTCTTTCTTGGAGAATCCAATTTCGATCAAACTAGTGGCATTAGAAAGAGGATGCAGAGGCTACTACAGGTCGTTATTTCAGAATTTAAAGATCTGAAAGTACAGAGTTACAGTCGTTTCAAGGTCGAGCTCCTAAAATCAAGAAAAATCGAGATGAGGAAGTTTGATGGCAAGGATCAGGTAAATTGGATACTACAGATGGAGAAATATTTTGGTATACATGGAGTACCACTATTACAAAAGGTATGTATTGCATCTTCACATTTAGAATCGGATCAATTTTTATGGTATAAAGGGCTTTGTTCTCGTAAACCACTTGTTACGTGGTCAATTTTCACGGAGGAAATGATAGCACATTATGAGGATACAAAGAGAAACACCTTCTTTAGCCAATTGATAAATGTCAAACAAAAGGGCTCAATGGTAGAGCACATTGAGGACTTTCAAAAATTGAATATAAGGGTAAATGATATTCTATAGAAGCAAAAGATAAATAGTTTTTTCTATGCCATGAAAGTTGATATCGATGGTATGAAAGCATATTGGAAGAAAGGCATGGAAGATTTGAAGAAAGACATGGAAGGTTTGAAGGAAGGTGGGACAAATATGCTACAAGAAAAGCCTCCTAATGACGAAATCGATCAAGAAACATCAAAAGAAGAGGATATACACTGGGAACCAACCCTAGAAAAAGAACAAATGAATCCAACCATATCTTGTATTGCAATGGCAGGAATTACCACTCCTCAAACTCTCAAGATAGAAGGACATTTCAAGAAGAAAAAGGTTCAAGAAGTGAAAGATCACATCAAGAAAGAAGAAATGAATTTGACCATATCTTGTAATTCATTGGCCAGAATTACCACTCCTCAAACTATCAGGATAGAAGGAAATCAAGAAGAAAAATGTTCAAGAAGTGAAGTATTACATCGAGCATCAAGAAATGAATCTGACCATATCTTGTAATGCATTGGAAGAAATTACCACTTCTCAAACTCTCAAGATAGAAGGACATATCAAGAAGAAAAATATTCAAGCAGTGAAAGATCACATCGAGCATCAAAAACAAGTTCTCCAACTTTTAAAGGATAATGCCACTTTGGTGCAGAATCGAATGAAACAACAGGCAGATCAACATCACAGTGAAAGAAGTTTTGATGTAGGCGATTAGGTATTTTTACGGCCACATCTCAAGCAAGCTATTTATGAGAAGGAAATGTTTGAAATACTACATGCACTTAAGAAATGGCGACCTTACCTAATGCGAAGACACTTCAAGGTAAAAATGGATCATGATAGTCTTAAATACTTTTTAGAACAAAGATTATCTTTAGAAGAACAACAAAAATGGGTCACAAATATGTTGGGTTATGAATTTGAAATCATCTACAAAAAAGGGAAGAAAAATGTTGTTGTGGATGCACTCTCAAGAAAGGATGAGGATGTGGAAGCATTGTTTTGTGCTATTTCTATTATTCAACCAGATTGGATAAACAAAGAAAGGATGAATGGAAGAAGGACAAAGAAGTGTGGCCACTCATTCAAAGGTTGCAAAAGATCCTAGTTCAAACAATATTGCGATAACTTGACGAGGAGGGAAAAATCATATTGGAGCCTAGAGAAGTCACAAAAACAAGAACTCGAAAGCTACAAAATCGATCAATTTTAGTGTATCTCATCAAGTGGAAGAAATTACCCACTGAAAATTCCACATGGGAGGACAAATTTTTTATACAAAAGCATCAAGAAATACTCAAGCGTTGAGGACAACAATTTTTGAAGGAGAGGGGCATGTTAGGTCCCTATACTACTAGTGTAACCCCTTATTGTTATTAGTACAATCCCCTTATTATATCGTTGTGCCCATGTAGTCCCCATATTGTTATTATTGTGCCCCATAGAAGCCCACTATTGTTATTATTGTGCCCTTACATTATTATTGTTATGTTGGCTTTGATTATATTATGACCCCTTAGACTCCTATATATAGAAAGGAGGTCTTGCCATTTGTATCATCAAAGAATTTTTCATTTGTGTAATGTAAAGGAGGTTTCCCCCTCGAAGAGGCCGAATTCTAAGGCGTTCATCTATATTTTCTATCTTTTTGTGAGCTAGTTTCATAACAAATGATTTTGATGTTTGAACCTTTAGTGAACATAATTGTACAACTATGCCTCGTTGTTATTTCTTCAGAAGTTTTGTCATGCCTTGGAGTTGATTATCTTTCCTGGTTTCCCTACGATGTCTCAATTCAACTTCCTTTCCTTCCCAAAAAAATTTCAAGAAAATTTCTTGAAAATTAGAAGCTCTCATCCCCAAAGATTGTAACCATTGGACTCCTAGTACAACATCAACACCACCCATTGGAATGGAAAGAATTGGACTATTCAATACATGTTCCCCCATGGTTAGCTTGATATAATGGCACTTTCCAGAGAAATTTATATTTTCTCCATTTGCAACCATCACTTGATACTCTGGTGATGGATATAGGAAGCAATTTAATTCCTTGGCTATCTTACAATGAATAAAAGTATGGGTACTACCTGAATCAATCAATACTATTACCTTTTTCTTCTTGATATATTCTTCTATATTTAGAGTTTGAGGGGTGGTAATTCTTGCTGATTCATTACAAGATATGGTCATATTCATTTCTTATTTCTCTAGGGTTGGTTCTTGGTGTATATCCTCCTCTTTTGATGTTTCTTATTCCTTTTCTTACTCCTCTTCACAACCTATGTAGAATAATTTCTTCTTAGCACACTTATAACCTTTAGTGTATTTTCTATTAGAATTGTAACAAATCCCTTTTACTATTTTTTACTCCAATTGTTGTAGTGTCAACCTTGTAGGTTTTGGAATGATAGGAGCAACAACACTTCCATATTTATAGTTGTGAGTGGTAGACTTCCTTGTGACCATAATTTTGTTTTCAACTTTTCTTGCCACCTTGAATACCTTCTCTAATGAATCAAGTTCCCAAAGGTAAACATCATGTTGGATGTTATCATTGAAATTCCTTATGAAGACATCAATCCTATGCTCCTCTAGAATGTTAGTTACCTTGATATTTAATTTCTAGAAGTTCTCAACGTTCTCATCCATTGAACCCTTTTGTTTGATGTTTATCAATTGGCTAAAAAAGGTGTTGCTCTTTGTATCCTCATAATGTGTTATCATTTCCTCCTTAAAAGTTAACCAAGTGACAATTGTTTTATGAGAACAAAGCCATCGATACCATAAAAACTTATTGGGTTCTAAATATAAATATGCAATGTGTACCTTTTGTGTGTGTTGCACATCATGGAGATCAAAATATTGCTCCATATGTAGTATCCATGTTACCGGATCCTTACCATAAAACTTCCCCATATCAATATTTGGAATGTGTTGGTTCTTAAACCCAACATTGGAATCTCTAAAATCATATTTCATATTCCTTTTTCCCTCATCATGATATTCATGAATTACCTTGTCACCATTGGGAAGCCTTTCTTCTAGCAATTTTGCCAAACCTTCCTTCAACCCTTCTATCTTGACATTCATCATTGCTTCCATGTCCGCTTTTAAACCATCATTCAAAACTCCCATGTCCCTTTTTATACCATATATCTTAACATTAATCATGGCTTCCAATTCAATTTTTGTTACTTTTTGTGAGAGCGAAATTTGTTGCACTTAGTCTCGTAATTTTCATATATCATGTTGCATTTCTTCCTCTTCTCCATGCGTCATAGAAGATATTTTTGGTTTCTTACTAGGTGTGCCCTTTTTTTGTTTCGAGGAATTTTGGAATCAAATAATGATATATATGTTTCACTATGCCCTTTGAATCACTTCAAACTATTTTTTCAAACAAAAATTATGCAAAAGTTAAAAACAATACACACCTTTATCTTGCTTTTTAGGAGCTTAATATTGAAACTGTTGTATCTCTATAATTTCAAATCTCCAAGGTCTGATACCAAATGTTATGCAACCAACTCACAAAACAGAAGAAAATATAGATCAAAAACCTAAAAATTATCCTCTTCAAGGGTGAAAGCTCCTTTACATTACATAAATGAACAATTTTTGGATGATACAAATGATAAGACCTCCTTGATATATATAGGAGTCTAAGGGCTAACAATATAGCCAGAGCCTACATAACAATAATAATGTAAGGGTACAATAATAACAATAGTGGTATTTTATGGGGCACAACAATAACATTAGGGGACTGCACTAACAATAATAATAAGGGGGATACGCTTGTATTATAGGGACCTAACAGTTGAGGTCACAGAGTAAATCCCTTAAAGAGAAACAGGTTAAAAAAAAATTGAACTTAGGGAAATATTATAGGTGACTGACAAGCAGATCATTGTGAAATTATTTGGTCTCAATGTGATAATTACTTCAAATTTGCAAGGGTTTACTTCTTCCAATTGAATGTTCAAAATCAATATTTTTTCTATTTTAAGTCTATAAAAAGGTATGAATGATTCTCAATTTGTTTGAGTTAATTTTGATAATAATAGCTATAGAATCCATGATTATATAGCCATTATTTAGTTTAGATAATAATTTGTTAATTATATGCATCCCTTATCCTACAATTATTTTCTACAGTTGTATAATCAAACGTCAGTTTCTTGTTTGGTCTTTTGGATTATCATTGCCTATTAACATGGCATATTGAGTCATAATGATGTTTATCTTTTAAAAAGGTCTCATTATGACCAATGGGTCATATCTACAGAATGGATTTTAGTGACAAGGTTCTAGGAACATAAACCCTTATTTCGTTTTGTAACTATTTAGTATGCAGACCCTTTGGTATAAATACAGGAGAAACTTTGAAAAAAGAGGAACCTAAGTACTGTATAAGGGTGGGGTAGATAGACAAAGTTTGATTTTTTTGGTGAAATCTATACTATGATCTATATACTGTAAGTTTATGTTGAATGAGTTTAATATAATTTATAGTTTCGTTTAAATATGTTCATTGTCACTTTTGGAATTTCATAGGTTTCCTTGACTGTGTTTCAGGAGATCTTTTAATTTAAACAACATCACTCATATGACCATGTATCTTTGGGATGGTGTTAATATATCTAATTATATGTATATCATAAATTAGTTATGTTCTTTGTTAGTTAAAATTAAGTTATATTTCTTACGATTGACATCTATAGAAATATAACTTAATTTACATATGTTGTGCTCTTTTAATTTATGAATTGTATTTTCATAAATTGGATTGGTTACATGTATAGATTTTATTGTAATGAAAATTGAAATTATGCAGAAAATTAGAGGACAAAAAAAAATCTCACACACACACATAAGACACAATATATGCTCTATGGAAACCCTTTCGGGAGAAAACTCGGTTGGAAGGTGAGGTCACTTTGCTCTCTTTCTCTGTCTGGAAATATGGTTGCAGCTAAAAAGAAGTAATGTCTGTGGTCCATGGGCTGCTACAATGCATAGATCCTCTCTATGTTCTCTACCTCCTATCTCTCATGTCTATCATTTCTCATCTATGGAACAAAATGGTCTCGAAAGAAAGGAATGCCTCTTCCTCCTAGTGGCTTAGTTATAACACAACCCGATAGCCTACTAGTGGGTAATTTTGGCTACATCAACTCTTAAATAGAGTTACAATATAGACTCTTATAGAGTCTCTTACATCATAATCACGTGGCTAGCCATTTTTCATGAATAATGGGGGCTAACGCTGCATCCTCCCGAACTATAGGTGTGAAAATAGAAAGGTCAACTTCTGAGTGGCATAACTTTTGCATACATAATCTAATTGGCACGCTTCTTGCGTTGTTGGAAAGATATTTATGTGTAGAATATCATGAAATTATGTTGTACTAAGACGGTAAAGTTTTACCCCAAAAAACATCATTTGATGCCTAAAAACACTCCCGGGAAGTTTCAGACCTTGTTTTTCCAAACTGGGTCCCACAGGTAAAATTGGTCCTGTGAGCTAATTCATCCACTTTTTCCACTCCAAATGCATCGAGATGGATGGAAAATAACATAATGGTCCAACTCGAATCACACCTCCCAATTTTGGGAGGATTTTGATCCCCACAATATTCTATTGAATGAGGTGAGGAAATTTTCCTCCACCTTCTCTCTAGTGTACCATTTAGCTTTGCCTAGAAATTGTCCCTTCAATCCAATCTAGCAAAGGTCATGTTGCCCATGTCTTGTACCCTTGTCTTGTAGTTATGGATCTCTTCTATAAAATTTTATCTTCTATCAACTCTGCTTGAGCATCTGGTGCCAAATCCTCCATAAAAAGTAGGACCTATTCCTAATCTTGATCTAGCATGGAAGGCCCATAGAGTTTCAAATTATCTACATTCACAACTAAGTAAATGCACATATATGGTGGTAAAATGAGTCGATATGAATTATCACCCACCTTTTCCAGTATCTCAAATGGACCATACGTCAAAGCCTTTATTTTCTTATCAGGCCCCTACAACCTCTCCTTGTTCAGCTATAACCTTACTCTATCTCCCACCTTAAATGATTTATTTGTTCTGTGTTGATCATGCCTAACCTTATACTTCTCTTGTGAATTCTACAGTGTTTCTTGTACATGTAGATGGATCTACCTGACCTTCACTATAATTTTTTTATCTCTCAAAGTATCTCCTATAAGGTCTTCGCTCACTCCTCCTTATTTACCATATGTAATATCCAAAGGCGAAGTTGGAAAATATCCAACAAAAGAAAATCTCAAATGGGGACTTTCCTGTAGAAGTGTGGACTTCTCTGTTGTAAGAATGTTTTATATATCCCAAATTTTCATCCCAGTTCTTAGGATTCTGGTGTATCCTCTCAAAAGTTGCACCAAAGTCTTGTTGATTACTTATGTCTTCCCATCTATCTATGGATGGAATGTTATAGATCTCTTCAACTTTGTGCCCATCTTCTCTAATAATGTAGTCTAGAATACACTAAGAAATCCTATATCCTTGTCTGAAATGATGTTCCTTGGTATCCCAAAGTGCACCCAAACCTGTCCAAATAACAAGTTTGTTGCTTATTTCTGAATGGTGGCATTTTTATAGGGCACCAAAACACACATCTTGCTGAACCTTCAACTACCATGAACAGGTAGTCATGTCCCTTCCTAGTTGTCGGTAAACTTCCCACAAATTCCATGTAAATTATTTCCTAAGGATGAGTAGGTACATGTAAGGGATGATATAGACCTTATTTCATGTTGCTAGGCTTGCTGGTACAATAAAGCATGCATCATGTTATGAACCTAGCTCCTTGTTCTTGCATCTTGGGCCAATACACATACCTCTGCAATTTAGACATGGTCTTCCCTACACCAAAGTTCCCTGCAACCTTGGAGTTGTGAGCCTTTCTGATTAGTTGCAATTGCTCACCTTTAGGAACACACAACTTATCCATCCTATAGAGTAACCTATCCTAGAGATCGTAGTCAACCATGTTATCACCATCGTGCACGTGACTTTGACTCTACAAATGTTGATACACCTCCTTGAAGTCTGCATCTTCTAAATATTCCTCTCTTTATGCATCATGGGTGAATGGCTCCATGTGCATAAGAGTCCCCAAAGTTGTAATATTTGATGTGGGTGGCCTTGAAATCATATAGAACAACTTTTTTGTGCTTCCCTTCTTATACGTGATCACCAAATGAAATTTTTGTAAAAATACCATCCACTTGTAATTCCTAATTTTTTGTAGCTTACTCTGGGCCTGCAAGTACTGTAATGCCTAGTGATCTGTGTGGATTATTGTCTCCTTTACCATCAGATAGTGCTTCCACTTATTCACAACTTGAACCATGACATAGAGCTCCTTGTCATAGGTAGGGTAGTTAAGGACTACCCCATGAAATAATTCATAATGGTAGCATACAAGCCTTCCTCCATGCATCAAGACAGCTCACATAGCATATCCACTCGCATCTGTCTCCACTTCAAAGGGTTGTCATAAGTTTGGTAATTCCAGGACTGGTGCTTGGATTATCTTCTTATTTAGCTCTTCGAAATACCTTTGATGACCTTTTCCCCAATGGAAAATCTTGCCACTTGTTGTCATGGCATGGAGTGATACTGCTATCACTGAAAATTAGGCTATGAACTTCCTCAAGTACTATGTTTCCCCAATGAAACTACTGGCGTCAGAAATAATGGTAAGAACTAGCCATTTAATGATGGCCTTGATCTTGGAAGGATCTATCTTCATTTCTCCTCCACCAATCACATACCCTAGATACATCAAAGACTATTGTGCAAACTCACACTTCTTGATATTTTCCAATATTTGGTGCTTCTTCAATGTTTCTAGCACCTATGTCAAATGTGACATATGCTCCTCCCAGGTAGAAATATGTACCAATATATCATCCAAATAGACAATAACAAATGAATCTATAAAAGGGCACAAGGCATCATTCATTAATCTCATAAATGTAGTTGCTGCATTACATAGGCCAAATGGCATAACTAACCACTCATACAAACCTTGTCTGGTTTTGAAGGCAGTCTTCCATGTATCTTATTCTTTGACTGAAACCTGGTGATATCTAGACTTCAAGTCCAGCTTGGTGAAGTAATTTTCTTGTTGCAACTGATCTAACTGATCGTTTATCTTGGGCAGTGGGTATCTTTTCTTGAGTGTGATTTTGTTCAACGCCCTATAATATATACACGTCCGCCAAGTCCCATCCATCTTCGACACATTAATGATGAGTGACCCAAATGGTGTTGTAGTTGGTCGAATGACACCCTGTTCCAATAGTTGCTACAATTGTTTCTTCACCTCAATTACTTCTATAACAAACTGCATGTACAACCCAATATTTGGCAATGGGGACTCTGGCAATAGCTAGATCTCATGCTCCACTTCTCTCCTAGGTGGTAACCATTTAGGCTCTCGGAACACATCCTTGTCTTCCTGTAACAACTCCTCCAATTTTTGTTTTCCCTTAGTACACCCCTCCATGGATGCCTTGCCTCTTATTGACCCCTCTTCAGAATGAATTTCTCTTAAAAAAAAAAACATACTTCTTGCTATAAATGATAAATTTCTTGGATTGGTTGGCACTTACCAGTGAAAGTTTTGACTTGCCTTTGTGCACGTTGATGATGAGTGATTTTCCATTCTTGATGAGCCGGTACAGATTGGCTCTCCTCGTGCATATTTCATCATGCATGTACATGTATGGACTCCCAAACATGACTCCACATACATAAAGGGGAACTACATCTAGAATTACTTCATCAATAAAATCAACACTAATAGACAATCTAATTTTACACTGTTTTGTTACCTTCAGCTCTGCATCCTTATTTACCCATCCTAATGGATATGGGTTTGGGTGATCATGAAATTCTAGCCCCAAATTCTTAAGAAACTCTACTGCAATGAAATTTCACCTACGATCCTAAGTCAAACAAAGCATCAATCTTTCTCTTCTTGACCTGTATCTTTATATAGAAGAGTTTGGTCATTTATTTCTCTTCCTTTTGTTGAAGGCTACTCAGATTCACCTCCTTCTATACTAACGTACGAATGATCTTCTCATCCACATAGAAGTCTCTTTCAACTTGGTTGCTCGAATCAGTGGCCATGAGATTCTTCTTTTTAATATGTTTCTTCTTGTTTTTTCGGGTTTATCTCTCTGTAACACCCTCATCCCACATCTACCCAGGTAACTAGTCAAACAGGGTAAATATGTGATGAAGAGTTACTAAGATGGGTTTCAACCTCAAAATTCACCTTAAGGAAGTGGAATCAACGTAAACACACCACACATACCTTCCACCTCAGCAACAAAACTCTCCAAGATCCAGCCGAACCACTCAAGTAACCATCCCTTGAGACCAACTAAATTTTTAGTGCATCAAACCCCTAGACGCTCCCTTGATATGGACAAGGGTGCATCTGGGAGGCTCTAGAAGCTCCCACAACAAGGGCAAGGGAGCTTCTGGGGCTTTCTTCCCCAGTGTTGTGCCTGTGAATCCAGGATTTGTGCCACTTTGCTAGGCCCAAAGACCAAGTCACTGCCCAAAACTGAATGACACCTTCAAAAATGAAATTACTCAATAGCACATACATCTGCAAAAAAATCAAACATGTCACAAACATGAAAGCCAAAGGTCATAACAACATAAATGAGCATATGGATCCCATACTTATCTGAGATTCGATACGAGGCATTGTTTCCTTATCACATTAGTTGCAATTTCATCTAATAGGCCATAGATACATTTTTCATTCCTTTACAAGTAAAAACATGATGAGATCCATACATCACCACTGTCATAATACATATTCATAACCATCATAATAACAACAAAAATAACAAGGAAACAACAACCATTTAATCCATATATAAGCTAGTATAATACTCATGAAATAACAAGGAGAAATAACCTCATATTAATGAATGCAATGACCAACTAGGTTTGGGACTTCCATGAACCACCCGACCATAGATTGGTTGAACCAAATATTTCTTTCAGCCAATCACTCTCGTGCCATATTCCAAGCATGAATGTGGGAATTAAAACCAAACTCAACTAGGGCTTCCCGAGGCTACACCACCTCACCCTCATCCATAGAACCAGGCTTTACCGCAATCCATCCTGGATCACTAGGCCATAAAACAAGCATGGATGCCACCATATTTCTCCACCTACACCGTGAGGAATTTCCTTGTCTCCTAGTCTTTAGGATTTACCGCAATCCACACCGAATCACTAGGCCCTAACCAAGACTCCACCCTCTGGGCTTTACCGTATATCCTTCTACTCATCGACAAGGATTCCTAGGCCTAATAGAGGGAAACAACCTCTAGGATTTACTATATATCCGACCATTAACTAGTGGAGGATTCCTATGCCCATAGAGGAACATAATACCTAGCTTTACCATAACCCACAGTCTGGTTCAGGGTCACTAGACCAGTGGCTTTACTGCAATCCACAGTCTGGTTCAGGGATCACTAGGCCATGTGTTCTTTCTTTCATAGATCCACCTCACTCAACTTTGAATCCATCCGGAAATCCATCTCAACCAAAACATGAGAACCCCATCACACCATGGCAATCTGTAAATGGCAAGGATAGGCTGAAAACATTGTCACACCTAGAAAAGCCCATGCCATGACAACAAAGAACCACATGCAATACCATTCATGCCAAATCTAGCAAGGCAATCACACATGAAAATCGATACCTACAAATAATCTTGTTGTAGCTACTTGATCCTTCTCTTCCTTGCTTGTTCCTTCCTTCCTCTTGCCTTCTTTGCCTTTCTTGATTCAATGCCAAAATGCTCCAAGAAAAATCTAAGTGTCCAAGAATCAGAGAGAGAGAGAGAGAGAGAGAGAGAATAATGAGAGAGCTCCAAAATTGAATTGAATACCAACTGATCCTCAAAATCCTTTTTATTAATGAGGCCTCTAATTTCTTCATTTTTTCATTACTTTCCTTTATTTTCCTCCTCCCATGCAACATGTGACCTTTCACCTTCCTTTTCTCCTAATTTCCATTATTTTCATAAATAAATGTGCCAAAAATGCCATTTTTTCTTTCCAAAGCCTTTGTCTTTGCCTTTGCCAATTTCCTTAGCCATAATAAACTGGATGAACACCCACTAGGATGTTTTTCCCAACATTTAACTTGGAATACATGTCCCATGACCTTGGTCTCATTTTTCCCTTTATTAATTTTTACATGGAATTTTGATGAGGGTTGTTACAGAACCCTCCCCCTTGGGGAACATCATCCTCAGTGTTCAATGACACTTATAACCAGCAAGAATCCTACAACTGAACATACTACCCATGGAGCTTTATAACACAACTCGTTACAGTATTTACAATGACCATTGTTGAAACATGACAAACATACCATTTATTGCAGCTTTATAATATAAGTCATTAAGGTATTTATAGTAACCACATATACACATATGCACATTTACTAAATCAACAAATAAAATGATATGATGTATGCATCAACAACAAGGGAATATAGAGGCTTACACCTCCACCCTCAAAAGTAATGTCAAGATTCACTTCCTTCCCAGGAAGTCAAGAATTCACTACCAAAGTCAAAGTTGCATCCAATTTCTAGGGCTACAATCCTATGCCACTTGTCCTCTCATTGAACAGTTATTGGCTCATTGTTCCAGGGCGCACTCCCTAAGTGCATCTAATTCCATCTAGAAATTCTAATGACTAAAACAAATCCATCCCTCACCTTATTTTCTCTGCTACACAGTCCCTCAGGAAATTCGGTCACCCCTTCCGTGCAGTCACTCACCTTCCAAGTTCCTCGACATCCCCTATCTCGAGCGATCCATCCCATCGCAAGGCTTCCTTGCATCGAAAGGTAAAATAAACAAGGCATATACCTACCTCAAAACCATCATACTGGTCATAGCATGCTCATGGAAATCAATGGACACTATTGGTCGGTACTAGTATCCCACAATGGACCTGCTCCTGAAGTGCTTTACCAACATATTATTTCTTGTTTGAATTCCTTTTGTTGTTGCTGCTAATCCTTGCAGTCAGTTTCAACCACCAAACTTAGGCATTTCCCATGCTTTCCTATACCAAGCACATAAATTCCATTAGATTTAAAATAAATTGGAATAAATTCACATCATACCTTATTGGTAGCTCGTCAATAAGGTACACTTGCAATCTTGTTTACTCCCTGTCACAACAAGTCAAAGTAGCATCTTTGATCAAATCATTATGTATAAACATATCACATCATGTTAGCTCAAAACAAAACCATCATAAATCATATTTAACCATCATAAACTAGAATCATAGATCACATGTAATCATCATAGACCATAATCATAAATCACATGCATAATAAAGCTAAAATAAAATATTGATACTTATCCTTTAATCAATCCTTAGCTTCTACCTTTGTCCTTATTCCGCATGCACATCAAATCGGTTGCCACACCTGATAAACACCCAATGCCTTCTCCTCAACCATGTGCACATACACATTGTTTGCATCACATGCATACAACCACACACGACATACAACACCATGCAATACATGCACCTACACCTAACATACCACACATACACCTACACCCGGTGTACAACACAACACAATACATACTCCTACATCCAGTGTACAACATAAAACAATACATACACCTACACCTGGTGTACAACACAACACAAATACGTACACAAAGCACAACACAATGAATACATATCTCATGATAGCATGATTACACAATGCAGATACATAGTACCACATGCCCGCAACACAACATGTATGACACGTGCACAATGCCACATGTACACTAGTACCATATGTACAACATGTACATAGTACCACGTATACACAACACCACCTACAGAACATGTGCACAACATGACATGTACACGACACCACCTACACAACGTGTACACAATGCCACATGTACACCACACCACCTATACAACGTTTACACAATACCACATGTACACATTACCACATGCACGACATGTACATGACACCACATGTACTCAACATCACATCCATGACATGTACACAACACCCCCTAAACATAGAATTACATGTAAAACATGTATACAACACCACATGCACACATCACCACATTTACAATCATGCACACAACACCATATGTACATAGTACCACTTGTACAACATGCACACAACACCATATGTACATAACACTGCATATACAACATGTACGTAGCATCATATGTACACATAATTGCATATCCAACATGCACACAACACCACATATCCATCATGCGCATAATAAGATATTAACACATCATCGCATATCCAACATGTACATAGCACCATCTATACACAACACTGCATATACAATATGCATACAAGACCATAGGTACAATCACTGAATATAAAATATGCACAACATATATGCAACAATAGCATTGTACATCCAAGACTACATTGCCTCTACCAAACAACCTTGCTTCTAGTGTATCTTTGCCATCCATGCTTATCCTAGCATGCCACGGATCTCGTTGTTTTCATTCTACTGATGTATCTCTCAGCATTTGCATGTCCATAACATAAACATAGACATAGTATAATCACATAATATCAATTCATATCCACATGATACTGACCTCAGAGATTTGTCAGGCTACTCTTCCCACTTGATTCCTCATGAATCAGGAATCTCTTCATTCCATTCACTTGCATAGGCAATCATTCAACCACAAGAAGGATTCTCGATGACCCTGTTAGAAAATGGTATGCATATATATATATATATATATATACACACACATCAACATAAAACAATCATGATCCTATCATACAAAGACATACATACATACATATATACATGCATAAATATAAACATTAGCATAAACATGATCACAACATAATTACCAGATATTATAAGCTCAATTTTAAGAGAACTCCCTTTATCCATTCACAACACGCACAAAATTGAGAAAAATGATTCCCAACATAGCCAAGGGATCTGACACCTCAATTCCATTTACTTTACCTTTCCTATTACCTTTCTCATGGATATTCTTCCATAGTTCATCTATCCCAATGGACCCAACCAACTCAACCGACTATCATACTCTTGCCTTCAGCTGCCCTTATACATGCACCCACTTCATCTAAGTCTTACATTGCCTATTGGATTTCATTCAGCTCCCCTTGAGCTCCACTAACTTTCATGTTTTCCCAACCAATTCCCAAGACCCTCAAACATAAAAGGAAAGAACAAGAAACAAACACGAAGCAAACCATGAAAACCAATAACAACATGAGACCACAAACAATGTGGTATGGCCATATATTAGACATAAAAAAACCACAAATCAAGTGCAAACAAATCGCAAAAGACTAAAAGTACAAGACTAACAATAGACACCATGACTCAGTCCCATGGTTCCCAAGGAAATCTCAACATAATATCAATTCATATCCACATGATACTGACCTCAGAGATTTGTCAGGCTACTCTTCCTACTTGATTCCTCATGAATCGGGAATCTCTTCATGCCATTCACTTGCATAGGCAATCATTCCCCCACAAGAAGGATTCCCGATGACCCTATTAGAAAATGGTATGCATATATATATATATATATACACACACATCAACATAAAACAATCATGATCCTATCATACAAAGACATACATACATACATGCGTAAATATAAACATTAACATAAACATGATCACAACATAATTACCAGATATTATAAGCTCAAGGTTAAGAGAACTCCCTTTATCTATTCACAACACGCACAAAATTGAGAAAAATGATTCCCAACATAGCCAAGGGATCTGACACCTCAATTCCATTTACTTTACCTTTCCTATTACCTTTCTCATGGATATTCTTCCATAGTTCATTTATCCCAAAGGACCCAACCAACTCAACCGACTGTCATACTCTTGCCTTCAGTTGCCCTTATACATGCACCCACTTCATCTAAGTCTTACATTGCCTATTGGATTTCATTCAGCTCCCCTTGAGCTCCACTAACTTTCATGTTTTCCCAACCAATTCCCAAGACCCTCAAACATAAAAGGAAAGAGCAAGAAACAAACACAAAGCAAACCATGAAAACCAATAACAACATGACAACACAAACAATGTGGTATGGCCATATATTAGACATAAAAAAACCACAAATCAAGTGCAAAAAAATCGCAAAAGACTGAAAGCACAAGACTAACAATAGACACCATGACTCAATCCCATGGTTCCCAAGGAAATCTCAACCTGAGCCTTCTTCAAGATTTCATGGCAACCTCTCTTGCCATGCAACTCCCTACATCACACTACCATAAACACATAATTGTCAGTGTATAAATAAATATAACAATATATTAGTTATCTTACCTTGTTATGCCAAGCATGTTGCCTTGTAGCTGAACACATATATGCCATGTCTTAAGGGACTCCAATTCCCTTGACAGATCTAGCTATAACTAGACACCAAGTGTTATACCTATCAAATATATGCCCATGAATATAGCACATATCCACATAAATTCAAATAAATTAGGTTTAAGAAGACTTCTTGTATGCAAACCACTCACTCGTTTGGAATTGTGGTTTCCAAATATATCCAAAGGAATTCTCACCCAGTTCCTTTGTTTTACCTTTACCTTGCTATAATTGAGTCTTACTATGTATTGTCACATCACCCAATTGATAGTTATATAAACAAATTGACTATTCCCTTGTCATGCTAATACCAAGCATGTTTCCTGCAATTGTTCACACATGTTCCAAAGATCAAGGCAACATATATATTACTTGGAAATCAACCTTCACCAAGTCTAACAACCATGTCATAATGGATTTTTGATAAAATGAAAGTTTGTTCTTTAACTGCACATGGTTAGTTTGATTTTAATGTGATGGAGAAGTAGAGTATGGAGAGGTATAATTTATTTGATATTCAAACTGAATATTTAACCATTTACTGAACTTTGGAAAGACAGAGGATGGATCGCACGCGCAAAGGACTGGGTTAGGGTTTCCTCTCGCGCATCTTTCTGCGGTTCGTAGAGGCTAGGGTTCGATAGCACTTCCTCGTCTAGGTCACAACCGCTGCGGTCACGGCTCAGGGAACCTACAGCTGCAGCATCCCCATCGATTTCTTCACCTGTCATTTTCGGTCGCCGACAAAGTGACAGTTATGGATGACTTGGAGCATGAAGCGGTGGATTACTCGGCGGATCCCTCGCCGGACAAAGCTATTTTTGGGAATCCCAGTTTTGCCCCTCGCTCACAGTTCACGCCTTCCTCATCTTCAACTGTTCCTGCGCGCACACCTTACCCGTCCTCCGCCTCGCCCGCAGTTTATCACTCCATTCCATCATCCGCTGGAGCATATCCCATTGAATCTCCGCCTTTCGAAGTCCCTCCGCTCTCGCCGGGTTCTCTGCAGTTCTTGGCCTCACATACACCTCCCTCGCCCTCGTTCGATCCACAGGCTCCGCCCCTCCTTTCAGTGCCTTTCCCCCCGCCGGCAGCTACACCTGCATCACATCCCTCCGTTTCGGGAGTCCGCCCATCTGGTTGCTTTGAAACTCCTGCGGTCGTTATTCACCCCACAAATCCCCCTTCCCGGGAAGGCATTACAAATCCCCTGGTGGATCATCCGTCGGCCCCCCGTTCCGGCAAAAAGAAGGCAAAGTGTGTTAGATCTACGACAAGGGACATCTCCATCAAATTCGACGAATCGAAGCCGCTCGGAGATTATATGGACATTGCAAACACTGTGTTAGTAGGGCACGTCAGGGGTAGAACATACTCGAGGCAGAGGCTCAATCTATGGGTAAAGGAGATCTGGGGCGGAGTGCTTTTTGACCTACCAGAGGTCCATGTCCTCCCCAGAGGATGGTTCTCCCTTAAATTTTCCAAGGAAAGTCAGACAAACCTGGTATTGGGCCGATACTGGCATATTGAAATGGCCCCGGTCCTCCTCAAGCGCTGGAACCCCCTTTTCGACCCTGAGCGGGAGCAGCTCGGTGCAGGACCAATCTGGGTTCGCCTCCCAGGCCTTCCGTTACCATTCTGGGCTGAAGAAGTTTTCATTAAGGTTGGCAATGCCCTGGGGACTTATTTGGACTACGATCGCACATATGTGGAATCTGGGAGTCGAACACTTGCGCGGATTTTGGTTCATCTGGACACCCGTGAAGGACTTGAGGAGCAGATCACGCTTCAGTGGGGAAGGTGTATCAGAGTGCAGCTACTGGATTATGAAGGAGTCCCCTTCCGTTGCAGACGATGCCATAAAGTCGGACACCTTGCAAAGGACTGCCCACTCAACAAGAAAGCTGAAGACACTCCGAAGAGTACCCCGACTCCTACCAGGACGGCATCACCCAACACTTCTCGCCCTCCCTCTGCAGGCCCGCCCCCTTCGGCTTCAGCTCCCGCGGACGATACAGGACTCCGGCGTCCATCGCCTCCTATTACCAGGGCTCGCTCGGCGGCAGAAGCGGGTATGATCTCAGGTTCTTTTACCTCACATTTACTTTCTTCGTTTGATGTTAACCATGTCATTGGTCCCTCTTCACATTCCTCCATGATTCAATGCACATTAACAACATCTCCTCTAATCTGCAACACCGATCCCATCATATCCACTACTTCCCCTGAGGCTTGCACCTCCCCGCGCCCGTCTTCCCCTCCTCACCCATATTTTCTTCGGTCTAGGAACCCTGCCAAAGAGACTCCAGCCGGACATTCTGGTCTGGGCATTGTTATTCCAGAAGGGGGTGTATTGAATACCAGAGGGAGAAAATCCCATCTCTCAAAGGCCATTAAACTAGCTGGGGCAGAGGTGGTCTCTGGCCGACAATCGACCATTGACGGGGTCCTTAGAGCAGGACACACCCCGAGAGGTGTTCCCCCATGAAGTGCCTATCCTTTAACTGCAGAGGACTGGCTAGTTCCTCCAAGAAACTAGCCATGAAGCGGCTCATTGAAACTGAGCCTATAGACATTATCATGCTTCAAGAGACACTCTGCTCAGCTGAACAGATTACTCGAGCCTTGCAAGCCTTGACCCCTGGATGGAGCTTTTATGCAAATGATGCAGTAGGACGATCTGGGGGTCTAGCCATTGGAATCAACCCTCGCTCCATCAAACTGATTTCGACCTGGGGGGGGGCAGGGTTCATTGGTTTGGACGTTTTCTCAGCTGATCTCGGCATGGATCTCAGAATTGTCAATGTATATGCTCCCTGCTCCCAGAGAGAAGCGTTCTGGCAGCACATCCTACACCTCCCATTACTGAATGAAGACCATGTTATTATCGGAGGAGACCTCAATTTCTCTCTGGGATTCAGGGAGTCTTGGGGCTCGGATGCACAAATTGATCCCATTACCGATTACATGACCAATCTGCTGGAGCAATCAAATTTCATGGATATTCCAATGCAGCGTCTCCTTCCTACTTGGAGGAATCGACGAGTTGGGGATGCTGCTCTTGCTCGCAGACTTGACAGATTTCTCCTAAAGGGGACTCTCCTACAGCGTCTGCATCTCTTCAGACAATGGGTTGGCTCGGGGGGGCTATCGGATCATAATCCTATTTATCTGGAGATTCAGGGTCCTTCCAAGAAACCCAAGGCACCCTTCAAATTTAATCACATCTGGCTGAAGGATCCTTCATATATCAAGCTGATAAAGGATTACTGGATGGCACACCCTATCAATGACAATGAATCTCTTGCCAAAGGTTTCTGCAGGAACCTTTCAGAAATAAAGCATATTTCTATTCAGTGGGCAAAGGAGAAATTGGAGCGGGAAACAGCACAGCTCACCCAAATTGAAGCTGATCTAAGTTCTCTCTCCGACGACCGAGGATTGGGGTTCATCTCAGCTGCTGACAAATGCAGGCTAATTGACTTAGAAAATCAAAAAGCCAAGATCCTCAAAGAAAGAGAGGAATCCATCAGATTAAGGAGTAGAGCTTTATGGATACAAGCTGGGGATGACAACACAAAGTTTTTCCATAACTTTGCAAAGAGCAGGAAAGTATCTAATACAATCTGGAAGCTCCCCTCCCCGGATGGCGATATCGCAGACAATTTTAACAAGCTCGCTCACCTGGGCACCACCCATTTCAGGAATCTATACAAGAGCCCCCGGAAGCCAATCTACTGGATATCATTAATGTGGCAAACCACTTCCCGAGATTCGTGGAGGAAGATGATGTGGAGGCATTAACTGACCCAGTATCAGCTGAGGAACTCGAAGGAGTGCTGAAATGGTTCAAAAAAGACAAAAGCCCTGGCCCAGATGGTTGGACCATCGAATTCTACTTAGCCTTCTTCGAAGTATTGGGGCAGGATCTGCTGAGGGTGGTCGAGGAGAGCCGGACTACTGGATCCATATATCATGCTATCAATTCTACTTTCATTGCTCTCATCCCCAAATCAGACTCCCCGGCATCCTTTGAGGATTACCGGCCCATCTCGTTGTGTAACTGCCTCTATAAAATCATATCTAAGACCATTGCTAACCGTCTTAGACCCATCCTCTCCAGATCCATTGCCCCGCAGCAATTTGCATTTCTTGAATCCAGGCAGATCCACGAGGCCATCGGACTTGCACAAGAAGCCCTTCACTCCATTTGGTCAAAGAACCTTAAAGCCATCCTCCTCAAGATCGACCTTTCCAAAGCTTTCGACCGAGTCAGCTGGCTCTATCTTAAAATGATCCTCATACATCTGGGGTTCCCACATGCCTTCATCACTTGGATCATGGCCTGCATCACCTCTCCTTCCTTCAGTATCCTCATCAACGGCTCGGCCTCTACATTTTTCCACTCTGAAAGGGGTCTGAGACAGGGGTGCCCCCTATCACCCCTTCTCTTCCTCTTGGTCATGGAAGGTCTCAGCCGCCTCATGGAATCTGCAAAGAGGGATGGAGACATTGGGGGACTTGGCATAACCGACCTTTGCTATCTTACTCATTTACTTTTTGTGGACGATGTCCTTATACTACTAGATGGCAGTGTACGAGACACCCGGACCTTCACAAAGATCCTGCAACGTTTTTCTGCAGCTACTGGTATGCAGCCAAATCAGATGAAATCTACCATCACCTGCTCTCGCACCTCTGTTCAGGAGACCCGGACAGCCCTTCAGGCTTTTCCTTACTCGGTTCACCCTCTGGATAGAGGCCTCAAATACCTGGGTTTCAATCTGAAGCCAACCTGCCAAAGGATAGCTGATTGGGTCTGGTTGGTGGCCAAATTGGAAAAAAGACTCATGGGATGGAGCTACAGATATCTCTCTAGGGCTGGCAGATTGGTGCTCATTAAATCTGTGCTAGAGGCTACCCCGGTCTTCTGGATGGCACTAGCCTGGATTCCAAGGAATATCCTGGGAAGGTTACAGCAGCTGTGCAATCGATACCTCTGGAACGGGAGTCAGGAGAAAAGAATCTTTGCTTGGATCAGCTGGAAGAAAATCTCTCTGCCCAAAAAATGGGGAGGATGGGGTCTCAAAGACCTCCCTGATTTCGCCAAGGCACTGGCCGCCAAGATGGGATGGACATTGCTTACTAGCCAAAACCTGTGGACACAGGTAACCTATCACAAATACATATGGCCCCAAAATATTCTGGATTGGGCCCGGCTACCATCCTGGTCATCTAAGGGATGTTCATCAGTCTGGAAGGCTTTGATAGATTCCCTTCCTCTCATTCGGGACAATCTAGCTTGGCGAATAAACGATGGGTTGACGGGCAGGATTGGCTTGGACCCATGGATCAACAGTGGGGGCAGACACATATTAAATCGAGAGCTTATCACTCATCTACAAACCCGGGACATTCGGCATTTCGCTCAGATTGCCGATCAGCATCACACGGACATCTTCTCCCAAGCTTGGAAAACTGCCCAGCAACTGGAACTCCCTCTTCAATGGCATCAGGAATGGGAACAATATACCGTGGCATTAACTGAATCCCACATCCGCATCAAACAAGGGCTGGATGAACTTATTTGGTGCATCGCGGATCATGGTATGTATGCTCCAAAATATGGGTACAAAGCTCTCATATCCTACAGAACACCTGATCAGATACACTCGTGGTGGCAAACAATCTGGAAGCTCAAGGCTCCACCCCGCTCCAAACTCTTCTTCTGGTGCGCCCTCAATGGTATTGTCCCCACTGGAGATCATCTTACCCACAGAGCCATCTACGGCCCAACTTGGTGTTCGTTCTGCAAGAATGCGTCAGAAAACACAGATCACATTTTCCTACACTGCCCTGCTATACTCAACCTATGGAGAAATATCTGTAATCAATTGGGCATAGCTGGCCATTGGACTGGACTTGATCTACAGAGCGCATGGGATACCTGGTCACACAGTCATCCGGGCACAAAACTACAAAACCTCCCCCCTGTGGCCACATGGCATATCTGGCTCGCTCGGAATCGGGCTATATTCGAGGATCGACCGATATCATGGAGCCGGATTGAAATCACTATCATTGCTGCTTATCAGGAGCTACCTGATCCGCCACCACCCAGACCCAGAACCATACAGCCTATGCCCGATATCGACAGAACCACCCCGTGGGCCTTTTTCGACGGGGCAGCAAATCAAGCCGGGTGTGGAGGGGGATTTGTCCTGCACATAAACGAGCATCATCGATATCTTGCAAAAATGGGTTTCGGAATTGGATCAAATAACTTTGCTGAGCTTTCTGCTATCCACAATCTTCTACACTTTGCATTATCGCATCAACACACAAAGATCAATATATTTGGGGATTCAATGGTGGTTGTTAACTGGATTAACAATGTCACTACTTGTCATACACACACACTCAGCAATTTATTACATGATACACTCACTCTCAAAGCAGCTTTTGATCATTTCTCTTGTTTACACATTTACAGAGAACACAATAGCGAGGCTGACAAATTATCCAAAGAGGCCTCGACACTTCCCAGAGGCGATTGGCAAATAGTGGAGCAGAATGGAACAGAAGAGCACCAATTTTACCACAGGCCATACATAGATCAGAGACAACAAAGGGACAATAGTCCCGATAGCTGACAGATAATGGAGACTATTTTGACGAAATGTTTGGAACATTGCCATTTTGTTTATAAAACAGAATCCTTTTGTGATAGCGAATAGGCTGAAAAGCCAGAACATATGAATGTACACAGCACATTTTGTAACTACTCACTGAACAACACCTTGAGAGGTGAATTTTGTATGATCGATACAGTAATGCCATGGCATCTGCTTATGTAATTTTCTAATACTAATGAAAGTTACTGATTTTTCCAGTGGAAAAAAAAACAACCATGTCATAATCGAAATTAACTCACATTCATTAATCATAATACGTAATGTTACACTCAAGTACATTTCAGTTTCTCAACACATATGTGTTAGTACGACCACATTAAAACAAGATTATTTCTTCATGCAATCTTATTGACACAGGCTCATACCATGAAATTAATCAAACATTCAAACAAACTATAAACGTAGCATGTTATATAAATCAACTAGACAACTTAACAGACACCAAACACTCAAACACCAAATAGACGACATAATCAAAAAGTCAAGCACCAAATATACGACATAAGAAAACTCATACCTTAATGTATCTTAGGGGAGGCTATATAATCTGCACAATCAAGCTATATTATCATGATATAACTTCACAACATATCAACTCAACCACAAATAAGGTCATGATATCCATAACAATAACTAGCTAACATTTTCACATCATAAACTCATAAACAATTTTCATTCATCCATAACAATCACATATGCACTGTCAGTCTAGATTAGTATGACATAATATCACAACATATTAAATC
The DNA here is from genome assembly GCA_031772625.1 of Pinus tabuliformis. Taxonomy (NCBI): domain Eukaryota; kingdom Viridiplantae; phylum Streptophyta; class Pinopsida; order Pinales; family Pinaceae; genus Pinus; species Pinus tabuliformis. The sequence goes on along the minus strand of CM062813.1, from coordinate 183,024,667 downwards.
ATACTTGAATGTCATAACCCTAACCATTTGCGTAGACCAATCCAAATTAGAACAAAACATAATCACATCAAGACCTTAGTTGCAATGACCATAATCATCAATCATACAACCACACTGCATATAAGAACATTTTACTATCCTTCATGACTAACCTAACGCGTGTACATATGATCACATTGATTAACTAACATCTATCATACATCTAACCATAATAATAATATAATGGAAATCATAGCAACCCTACTTCTTATAACAACCATTAACCACATATCTGCATACCAAACATACAACCTATATGACGATCTGCTCTTTACCCCAAAGTCTAGTGTTGCAATCTCTCTTTAGTGATCTCCATCTCCTGCTCTATCTCAACCAACACATTAGCATAATAATATACCAATAGCATCATGATGACCTAATTGCATACAATGACCTCACAATGCATGTTTGACCTACTATACATGCATAACTATAACCATGACAATGCATGCATAACAACATATAGACATTGACATGCATAGCAAATGCATATACAAATCACATGCATTCATGACTAAAGAATCCCAACAAAAACATCATCAACTTCCACATGGTGACATAATGACAACGATGACCACCACCATGCATACACAACAAGATCATAGTCCACAAAAAGAAAGAACACATATGCAACTGACATGCATGCATGAAAAACACATTCCGCCCATCCATTCCAGGGGTTGAAGCATGCTCTGGTACCACTCTATGGTATTAGATAACGCCCAAAGAGAACATAAACCAAAAACCAACCAACGAGAATGAATCCCATTATAATACCACTCTGTGGTATCATATATGATCCAAAGAGAGCACAACCCGCTCTGATACCACTCTATAACACCCTCATCCCACATCTACCCAAGTAATTAGCCAACCTGGGTAAATATGCGACAAAGAGTTAATATGATGGGATCAACATCCTAAGTCACCTTAAGGAAGTAGAATCGACAGAAACATGCCACATAGACCTTCCACCTTAGCAACATAACTCCCATGAGCCATCCCAAGCACTCAAGTAGCCAACCCCTGAGACCAACTAAATTTTTAGTGCATCAAACCCCTAGATGCTCCCTTGATATGAAAAAGGGTGCTCCTCAAGTATTTTGGGGGTTTTCAAAATTTAGGAAGATGGCTATAATGTTGGCTATCTCTCCAAATATTATAGCCATCTTCCTGAATTTTGTGGTGTAATCCTACACAATTTGGCCCAACTGTTTCCTGAAGTAATGCCACTTGATCCAATGGTCCTCCACATACCCAATGGGATAAAACTGTGACTTAATGAGGGTTTTTAAATCCTCCCACTTAGTCATTGGAGGTTCTCGTTACAACTTTAGGGTTTCGGTGTGGCTCTCCCACCAAGCCAGTGCATGACCCTCTAATTTCAGCCGCACAAATGAGATATTTTGCCCTTCCTCAATTTGATGGACATTGAAATAAACTTCCAGTTACTGCAACTAGTGGTTCAGATTTAGAGCACCGATATGGCTATGGTAGGACTTGATATCAAATTTTGCTTCCATTTTAAATAGGGATTGATTCATGGCACTCGAACTGGGTTGATCTTTTTTGGGTTCTTTCTTTGGTTGGTTCTTCGTGTCTTCCCGATCTCCCAATCCCCATTCTAATTTTTCCTCTACATTAAAACACCCATCTTCTCGAAATATCCCTAGCATATTGCTTAGGGACACCATGAGGAGGTTTACATTGCGAGTTATATGTGTGACTTGTTGTTAGAGCCTTGAAAACCTCACCTTTGTAGGATCACGAGGTTCGTTTACAAATTCGCCGACCATGATTAGGTTTTTATGATTTTTGGCCCCACCGATCTAGATCCCTGTAATCTCCAAAAAATACCCAAATAACCCTTATCTGATACCAAATGATCCATACATTTCCATGGATATTCCACTGGACAGTTTGTCACAACAAATATGATAATATTATATTAAAAATATGAGATTATACTCTATTGTAGTTTTATTTATTTTCTAGATCTGTATATTTTACTATAGGTGTATGCATGCAAATTGAAATTATACAAAAAATTAGAGAACGACAAAATAAGCTCACACATACATAAGACACAATATATGCTCTCTGGGAAACCCTTTCGAGAGAAAACTCAACTGGAAGGTGAGGTTGCTTCACTCTCTTTCTCTCTCTGGAAATATAGTTGCAAGTACAAAGAAGTAATGCTTGTGGCCTATGGGCTGCTACAGTGCACATATCCTCTTTGTGTGCTCTACCTCCTATCTCTCCTGGCTATCTTTGCTCAGCTACGGAAAAAAATTCTCTTGAAAGAATGGAATGCCTCTTCCTTCTAATGGACAGTTATAACACAACCCAATAGCCTACTAGTGGTTAATTTTCACTACATCAACTCTTAACTAGAGTTACAATATAGACTCTTCTAGAATATTTTACATCATAATCACTTGGCTAGCGGCTTTTTCCATGAAAAATGGGGGTTGACATGGCATCCTCCCGAACTATAGGTGTGAAAATAGGAAGGTCAAATTTTGAGTGGCATAACTTTTTCATACGAACTCCAATTGGCATGCTTCTTACGCCATCGGAAAGATATTTGTGTGTAGAATAGCATGAAATGATGTTGCATTCACATGGAAATTTTTTACCCTAAAAAACGTTGTTTGATGCCTGAAAACACTCCCAGAAGGTTTCAAACCTTGTTTTGCCAAACTGGGTCCTGCCGGTAAAAACGGTCCTATGAGTTGTAGAAATTTTGAATAATTTAACACATATTCAATGGAGATTATCCTGATCATGTACTATTTCGGAATACATACACAATACATAAGCTCCTCTACGTTGATCATCAATATAGCAGCATCAATAACAATAAAACATCAAGAGCATTCACACATTAACACAGTATGTAACCCGGGAAAGCATCTCGCTAAAAACCCCACACTATCTGTATATTAATGATTGAGACCATGTAACATTACAAAGTACAATTCTTATCACAAGCAATCCAGTACCAGCTCCACCTGTTACACACAATACAGCTAAGATTTGATCTCCAAATCTATTCCACTGCTTGCCTGCCTCCACTACTCAATACCTGCTCAAGAATTTATGAGAATGGCTTACCAAACTCATATTTGACCTGCAAATAATCACTCACACTCTGTTGGACGTGAGCAGAAGCTACAAACTGGGCAAATACATGATGCACAACTATAGTCACAACTGATAGCAATCTGATTCTCTAACACTTGTCCCTGCTGAACTGAACATGCACTGACATGCAACTGAGTTAACTGGTGTATTCTATAGTTGTATTATGAGTTAATAATTAGTTTAACAACTCATCATTAGTCTATTTGCAGTTAGACTAACTACAACTAGTTTAACCAAGTCAAACTGAACACAACTCCATCAAATCCACAATCAACTCCACCAAACTCAATTGATTGAGTTCTAACTAAAGTCACGCATGCAACAACTCAACTGACTCATAAGAAAAGCGTACTTCCTTCTGACAGCTGCATGGGCCACATCTGTAGCTCAAACTGAAGTGCTCCAAGAGAATAAGCTCAAGTTTATAGTCCAAATATTATTATGAGACAATAATATTTGACTTTTCTATTTTTGACAGCCAGTCTAAAAATAGACATTGATCACCCACACTTTGGTCACCCACACTTTGGTCACCCACACTTTGGTCACCCACATTGTGATCACTCACACTGTGATCATCCACACTGTGATCATCCACACTGTGATCAAAAATAGAACTTGCGCCATAATTTTCCTGCGGGCCCACTTAGTGAAGGCGACTCTTTTCACTAAGCTCCATCATCTTGTTGCAATCTCAGCACTCCCTCTCGACAAGATATGGATTATCAGCAACCCCTATCCTGCCTTAGTGGTACTCGAATTTGCTCCTGGTGAGAGCCTTCGTCAGAATATCAGCATCCTGATCCTCCGTTGGAATGTATGAAAGCAACATGATCCTCCGCTGCACACAATCTCTGATATGATGGTACCTGATGTCAATATGCTTAGATCTATCATGAAATACAGGATTAGCCGAGAGTTTAATGCAACTCTGGTTATCACAGTAGGATCCAAATGAGAACCGAACAAACCAACCAGGATCTTCCTCATCCATATAGCCTTGCATGCAGCCAAACTTGCTGCCATATACTCGGCCTTCGCTGAACTGAGTACCACGGATCTTTGCTTCCTGCTGTACCAAGAAACTGTTGTCGATCCAATACTGAAGACCCCTCTTGATGTGCTCTTTCTGTCTGTTGGGCTCCCTGCCCAATCTGCATCCGTGAAGCCACATAGCTTCACCTCATCCTCCTGTCTGTACCACAAACCATATCCCGATGTGCCTCTCAAGTAGCGCAATACATGCTTGCCCGCCTTCCAGAAGAGCTTGGTAGGCTTAACCATAGCTTGTGAAAGCTGGTTAACTGCATAGCATATATCAGGTCGTGTATTGACCAAATACATCAGCGACCCCACCAACTGTCGATAAACAGTGGCATCCACTTCTTCTCCCGAAGTGGCATCCTCCTTCCTCCAACCTCCAGGAAGAGGAGTATCAACAGGCTTGCAGCCATGCATGTTGAACTTCTCCAGTATCTCCCGAGCATACTTGCCCTGAGAAACAAACAGTCCACCACTGCGCTGCCATATTTCCAATCCTAGGAAATAGTGAAGGAGGCCCAAGTCCTTCATCTCAAACTCTGTAGCAAGATCCTTCTTGCATGACAGTATCAACAGCTCATCACCCATTAGAATCAAATCATCAACATACAGTACAATAATAAGCAACTTACCCTCCACTACAATCTGGTATAGGTTAGGATCCGCCTCGCTCTTGGAGAATCCAAGTCCTGTGAAATAGCTGTCTATCCGTGTATACCAAGTACGTGGTGCTTGCTTCAACCCATACAGTGCTCTCTTGAGCCTGCACACATGCGACTCGCTGCTGAAGACCTCAAAGCCTTCGGGCTGCTCAGTGTACACCTCCTCCTCAATGACTCCATTGAGGAACGCAGTCTTCACATCCATCTGATGAATGTGCCATCCCATCTGCGCTGAGAGAGCAAGAATCGTCCGTATGGAAGAATACCTTGCGACAGATGCAAAGGTCTCCTCATAATCGATCCCCTCTATCTGTGAAAATCCTCGGGCAACAAATCTTGCCTTGTACTTCTCCACACTCATGTCAACTGCCTGCTTGACCTTGTAGATCCATCTTGAACCCACCACTGATTTCCCTTCCGGTCTAGGAACAATCTCCCATGCACTGTTTCTGACAATAGAATCATACTCTTCCACCATGGCGTCTACCCATGCGGGATCCTCCACAGCTTCCTTGAAAGAGGATGGCTCAGTCACAACACACTTGCTCATCAAAGCCATGTATCCAGTGTACCGATCAGGTGACTGTCTCTGCCTGCGTTGGGCTGTAGGTGGTCCTACAACTTTCTCTGCATCTTGAGCCAGTCGCTCAGCTTCTGTCAAGCGCTTTCACCCTCTGATGGTTGGCGCTGCATGAGTGGTCTCTTCCACTCCATGAACCTCGTCCTGTGGCTGATCCACGTCCTGAAGCTCATTCTTAGGAATTAATAGCTCCTCATCTGCAAGCAAGTGTAGCTCCCTCTCAAGCGAACACTTCATGGCTTTCTCCTCCTGAAATTTTATATCCCGTCGCACAACAGTTTTACCACTGTCTGGAAAATACACACGATAGTTGTGGGGCGTATCAGTGTACCCCACAAATATCCCAACCTCTGCGGTCGGCTCCAACTTCTTCCTGGCATCCTTCGTCACATGCATGTAAACGTTAGCACCAAAAATCCTCAAATGAGAAAGATCAGGCTTCTTACCAGAATAAGTCTCCTTAGGTGTACTCATGCCAAGTATCCTATGAGGACAACGGTTCTGCACATAAACTGTTGTATTGCATGCTTCCGCCCACAAGTGAAGGGGTAGGCCCTGATCGTGCAACATTGCCCGTGCAGCACCCACAATCGTTTTGTTCTTCCGCTCAGCTACCCCATTCTGCTGTGGGTTATGGGGAGCTATGAGCTCTCTACGAATCCCTTCTGCCTTGTAGAAATCCTTGAACTCATCTGAGATGTATTCACCACCATTATCGCTCCTAAGAGCCTTCACCTTCTTCCCCGACTCCTTCTCCACCAGTGCTTTGAATTCACAGAACTTTGAATATGCCTCGCTCTTCTTCTGCATGAAGAAGATCCAGCACTTACGACAGAAATCATCAACAAAAATCACATAATACCTGTGTTTTGATGTCGAAGCAACTGAGAAAGGTCCACACACGTCTATGTAAATTCTCTCAAGGATCGTCGTGGCGCGACTATCCTTCTTGTGAAAGGTGGCTTTCACAAACTTCCCCAAAGTACACCCCTTGCACTGATCTGACTGCGCAAGTGTGCCTTTAGGAAGCCCTGTAGTGATCTGCTGCAGTATCTTCAAGGCTCCCTGGTGAAGGTGACCCAATCTCCTGTGCCACAACTCGCCATCATCCCGGCTCACCAATCCTTCTGCCTTGCCCGCCATTGCTATGCATCCATCTACATGCAACTGATAAAGGTTCCTCACTCGAACCCCTATCTTCCGGGTCTCACCAGTTGTCTTGCTGCACAGGAAAGCCTTTCCCTCGCTGAAAACAACATCATACCCCTTGTCTTCTAACATCGCCACTGAGATGAGATTCTTCGTCAATCCTGAAACATGCATGACTTCCTTCAATACGAAGGGTTTACCAGACTCCCTCTCAAAAGAAATGGTACCGATACCGGTCGCACTGTATCTACCATCATCGCCCATCTCGATGTGCACTCCAAGATCTTTGTCCTCCAGATCAGAGAACAAATCTCTATCTCCCGTCATGTGAAAAGATGCACCATTGTCCAAGAACCACACTGATCCCATCACACTTGAAACCAAGCATGTGATCAATGAAAAATCAAGCTCAAACTGTGAGGCTAGAGCCTCTCCTGCTGAAGATCCAGCAGCCTGCTTGTTCTTCTTCTTCTGTGGACAATTAGTGGCATAGTGTCCGTGCTGGTGACAGTGAAAACACTTCACCTTGGACATATCCTGCTTCTTGCCTTTCGCACCAGACTGAGAAGCTTTCTTGTTCTTCCCTTCTTTGCTTTGGCAGCCAAAGCGCAATTCTCTTCATCAGATACCTTTGATGAAGATCCATTCTCATACTTATTGTTACTGAGTTTATCCTTGAGCACCAGGTCTCTCTTGCTTTGGAATAACATTCGCAATCCGTTGAAAGACATTTCAACAACACTGCTGCAAATTCGAATTCCACCAGCTACCAACTCAACCGCTTCCGATCTAAGATTCGTGAGAACATAATATTTCTCGTACAGAGATTGACTGTATGGGCATTCACCGGATATCTCACCTTCCAAAGGAAGGATGAATCCAGAGGCTACCTGGCCCGATTACAGACTCTGCCTGAAGAAATAGAATGTAAACACTTCCTGAATAGTAGATCTGATGATCAACAGCTCCGATACCATGTAGACTCTTTTTCTACAATTATCTAGCTCTGATACCATGTAGAAATTTTGAATAATTTAACACATATTCAATGGAGATTATCCTGATCATGTACTATTGCGGAATACATACACAATACATAAGCTCCTCTACGTTGATCATCAATATAACAGCATCAATAACAATAAAACATCAAGAGCATTCACACATTAACACAATATGTAACCCGGGGAAAGCATCTCACTAAAAACCCCACACTATTCTATATTAATGATTGAGACCATGTAACATTACAAAGTACAATGCTTATCACAAGCAATCCAGTACCAACTCCACCTGTTACACACAATACAGCTAAGATCTGATCTCCAAATCTATTCCACTGCTTGCCTGCCTCCACTACTCAATACTTGCTCAAGAATTTATGAGAATGGCTTACCAAACTCATATTTGACCTGCAAATAATCACTCACACTCTGTTGGACGTGAGCAGAAGCTACAAACTGGGCAAATACATGAGAAAACTCATTGGCATACTCAATCCCTTGATTGTGCAAGATCTGATGCACAACTATAGTCACAATTGATAGCAATCTGATTCTCTAACACTTGTCCCTGCTGAACTGAACATGCACTGACATACAACTGAGTTAACTGATGTATTCTATAGTTGTATTATGAGTTAATAATTAGTTTAACAACTCATCATTAGTCTATTTGCAGTTAGACTAACTACAACTAGTTTAACCAAGTCAAACTGAACACAACTCCATCAACTCCACAATCAACTCCACCAAACTCAACTGATTGAGTTCTAACTGAAGTCATGCATGCAACAACTCAACTGACTCATAAGAAAAGCGTACTTCCTTCTGACAGTTGCATGGGCCACATCTGTAGCTCAAACTGAAGTGCTCCAAGAGAATAAGATCAAGTTTATAGTCCAAATATTATTATGAGACAATAATATTTGACTTTTCTATTTTTGACAGCCAGTCTAAAAATAGACTTTGATCACCCACACTTTGGTCACCCACACTTTGGTCACCCACACTTTGGTCACCCACATTGTGATCACTCACACTGTGATCATCCACACTGTGATCATCCACACTGTGATCATCCACATTGTGATAAAAAATAGAACTTGCGCCATAATTTGCCTGCGGGCCCACTTAGTGAAGGCGACTCTTTTCACTAAGCTCCATCATCTTGTTGCAATCTCAACATGAGTTGATTCCCCAACTTTTTCCATTCCAAATACATCGAGATGGATGGAAAATAATATAATGATCCAATATAGATCAATTTATCATAAAGGAATGATTCCACTTAGTGTTAAACGAATGATTGATCTGAATTAAACAAGAAACAAAATTAGTCTTATATTTTAATATATTTTACTTGGCCAAGGCATATTTTTAATTTGTCATTTCATTTTTTCATTTTTTAATGTAAAATCTTTAAAGCAAGTTGAAATTTGTTTCATTTGTTTAAAGTAATAACAAGTATAATTGTGTTCTTGCTTTTTATATTTACATCTACATTATATTAAAAGTCAATTGTATTTTATAATCATTTTCATTGTGTAAAATATAATTCATTCTTTTAACGTTTTATAATTTTCATTACACCAGTTAGGATCATCCTTCTCGTGATTCTCATTTATTATATTTTTTTGTATAACCAATTAACTCCCCCTAACCATTTGTATATATATGTCTGAGAGGAAAACTAGTTGAACCCTAAAAATTTCTTTGTCGAAAGAGTAGGAAATATCAAGCTAACGGAGTTATAAAACTTGACAAGGCTAGTTATCCCAAACAACTTGGGTTAATAAAGAACCCTAGACTAGGTTGGTCCCTCTAATTGACGAGTGGTCAATTCTTCTCATCAACCATTACCATGTGAGTCATGGGAAACTAATTATGTCAACACTTCTTTTTTATCAACCTCCTGATAGATAGTATAAGGATTGTTGGTTATGGAACCTTCATATATCCCTAATTCAAAGGTTTTGTTTTTAACCACATTTGCACTAAAATTCCTAATAACGGGTGTAGGGGGATTACCTCCTACAATTGTCACTAGAGGATCTAAGGGGATGTTAAAAATTCGTTAAACCCCCCATAGTGGGTGTTTGGCATTAGAAACACCAAAGAATTTTTGGTAAAAATTACCTTGTAAAATATTGTAATTTCATACTCAATCTAGACCCTTCATGATTATGTCACAAATATAATGATATATTTATGTTACGGTTTTTTCCTCTAGAAGGAAACTGTATTTTTATGAGAGAATTGTATTGTGGCTATGTATAATTGAGAGATAATTATGATCAAGAAACCATTGTAATTGAGAGAGCATTATAATTGAGAGAAAGAGGAGGAGGATGTAGTGAACATGTTGTGGGATGGAATAAAAATAAGTATTGGATTTCTCTATGGATATATCCCAAGTTTGGTAAACCACATTTATTGATGTCTCGTTTGCATAATGCGTTGTGGGTTGTATCCCTTCATTTGTTGGATGGAATAAAAATAAGTACTGTATTTTTCTCTATGGATATATCCCAGGTTGGGTAAACCACATTTATTGGTGTCTCCTTTGTAATGTTTCATTTTATGATTTATTTCATAACTCATTTTGATTTTATTGCTCTATGATTTTATTCCTAACAACTGGTATCAAATCTAAAGGTTTATTTCGATGATAAAACTCATAGGAAATTAGGGGTCCTTTCTTGAGTGGGAGAAATGGTGGAATATGGTTTTAGGGTCGAGAAGTTTAATGGAAAAAAATACTATCTATGGAATATGTGAATGGAGGACTATGTGTATTAGAAAAATATTTGTTTACCATTGGGTGGAATAACAAAGGAGCCAACAGCTATGAAAGACAAAGAATGGGAGATTCTTGAGAGAAAGGCACTAGGAATAATATGATTATGTCTAGCAGTGTCAATGGATTTAAATATTTCAAAAGAAAAGAAAATGAATGGTTTGATGAAGGAATTTGCTAAACCATATGAAGAACCTTATATTCCAGCAAGGTATTTCTTGTGAAACATTTATTTAATATGAAGATGTCAAAAGTTGGGCCATTTACTAATCATTTAAATAAATTTAGCATGGTCACCAATTAATTAAGCTCTTTATGAGTAAACTTTGATGATGAGGCTAGGGTTCTTTTGATTTTCTACTTATTTCCAAAATGTTGGAATAACTTGGTCATGGAACTGAGAAATTGTATATTTGGTTTAAACACTTTAAAGTTTTATGATATTGTTAGTGCTATCCTTAGTGAGCAAATGTGATATAAAATCACAAGTGAGACATTAGGTAATTCTTTGTGTATGTAGAATAAGGGAAGAAAAAGGGAGAGAGGAAATAGATTAAGAAATCATAAAAATTATAAAAGGGGTAGATCTAAAGTCTAGAAGGAGGCTAGAATGTTGACCTTGTGGGAAGAAAGGATACAAGAAGAAAAAGTGTTGGTCTCTAAAAGAAAAAAGGAGATGACCAATAGAAGAATATTAAGGAAGCAAATGTAAAAGGTGATGTGTTACAAGACGTTTTAATCCTTTCAGTAGATAATGTTGTTGATTCCTGGGTGATAAACTCATGGGCTTCATTTGATGCCACACCCCATAGTAAATATTTTCAATTTTATGTTCAAGGTGATTTTGGAAAGGTTTATGTGGTAGATGATGAACCATGTAAAATTGTTTGAAAGGGTAAGGAATGTATAAAATTACAGAATGGAAACCAATAGTTGTTTAAATAGGTAAGGCACATTCTTGATTTAAGAAGAAATCTTACTTCAATATGGCAGCTAAGAAGTGAAGGTTGTGCAGTTATACTTACAAGAAATTCATTGAAGGTCATTAGAGAATCTCTGATAATAGCTGGTAATATTGACCTTTCTGTTACTTTAGCTTCTACATGAGAAGATACAAAATTATGCCATCATAAGATTAGACACATGAGTGAGAAGAGTATGCAAATTATCCACTCAAGGAAATTATTTCTAGATTTGAAGAACGTTTATTTTGATTTTGTGAGCACTGTGTTTATGGAAAATAGAGAATATTTAGATTTCTCAAAGTTGGGAAGGAAAATAAGGCTGATAATATAGAGCATGTGCATTATAATATGTATGGGAGCCAAATTAGGTATTATCTCTTGATGGATCTTATTATCATGTTACTTTTATTGATGATGCAAATGGGAAAAATTGGGTTTATTGCATTACTAAAATAATGTTTCCTTTGATGCTTTTAAAAAATGGAAAGTTGTGGTTCTAAGGGGTAGATCAATTGGTGATTGAAGTACTATGAGTCCTGATAAAACTAATATATCCAAGGCTCAAATCCCCCCAGTTGTGAATCTGTTTACGAATAGGAGGACAAGTCACAGACCCATAGAGGTTTACCAGTAGCTATGTGTCAAGTGGGATGTTGGGTTCCTTTGGGATACAAAAAAAAGTATATCTCCATTGTTTTATCATTAGAAAATGAGGTGGTTGGAGCGAGAGGGGTGATTCTTGGCCCCGACGGAGAAATCGAGTTACAATTTGCATGGGGATCAGGAATAGCAACCAACAACCAAGCAGAATTTCACGCTCTTTGGCAAGGCATAAATTTCATCATTGAAAATAAAATCCAAAGAATTATGATATTTGGTGATCAATGATAGTGATTTAGTGAGTTTAGAAGGCTAAACATCGTCCCGATTTGAGTCAATCTCCCATGAATAGGAGGATCCTTCTCCAACTCCAGCACTTTGAGCAAGTAGACCTATTTCATGTTCTAATGAATTTAAACTCCATGGCTAATTCATTAGAAAATCAAGGTACAAGGTTGAATCAAGGGGTCTTAGAATTGAATCATGAACATAAATCAATTGTTCCTCTGCCATGAAGTTCCCACATAACAAAGGTGGTTTATTAATCCCATTAATGAGTAATTAATGAGGAGGAAAGGTGAATATCGTATGAAGTATAAAAATCGTTGGATAATTATGGTAATTCATTCAAGGGTACTCAATTTTTTGCGGTTGTCATTCTTTGAAAGGCCTTGATCGTTCCCCATGATGCCCCCTTGTCGACTCATTCATTATAATTAGTTCACGATGCCCTCTTCTCGTTACCTTCTGTATTCTCAGTCTTGCATTGGGATTCATCTAGTTAGAAGGTTGAGAATGTGACATTTAATTTTTATCATGCAAAGGCCATTTCATTATATTCTCAGTAGCAAGTAGTTCTCTCTACAAGAATTTCCAAGTCGATTTATTATGGAGATCTCAACTCTGCATTCAATGGTGACATAGTAGATATTTAACAACCATGATGGTTATAATAGTATAGGCCGTTAGGTTCCCCTGGGATTTTTTTCACTGGAAATATATTTATATCTTCCTCCTGGCTCTAAATCTTGTTTGGTATAGCTCCAACATTACAGTTCTCAACATAGCTTGTCCTTGAAATTTGGTGTTGATGTTGGGTAACTTTGTTATGGAAAATGAGGGATCCTCCTCCCACAATTATGGAACTATGGATATTAATGAAATTTTAGATAAGGTTCTTGAGGCCATGGAAAGCATTCAAATCTCCCTCAAACAACAAAAAGAAGATAAGGAAAAGGCCGAAATTATCTTCAACTAATAGTCAACTCCAAAATTGAACTCACGCAAATACAAATTGACTGCCTTCAGCACGAATTGAGGATCGAGGTGGCATCTCTCCATTGTAAAATAGAGGATATGGAGGATTTGTTTGTTATCGGGTTATATCTAGCTCCATTGGATGTTGATTATTGTCAAATGCAATGAGGAACAAAGGGAAGCTAGTCCAAGTTTCAGATTAGCCAAAATAAGTCTAAATATGTGTGTTGGTAGCAAATTTTTAGACACTTCTTAATTCATCTTTAGTTTATAATGTTTCGTAAGTTTTGTCTGTACTTAGGCATCTATTTTAGAATATACAATAGGCATCTATTTAGAATTATCGACAAACAATTCCATAAGCATAAGATGCATATGTATTGGACTTCAGAATGTTGGATTATGATGGAACTAGAAGAACTACGTAATGGTTTTGGCCCATAAACCATATTTTTCATTTTCAATAGAAATTCTATAGTCATTTATTTGGAAAACAAAAATGGAAAGTTGTGGTTGAGAATGAGACTAGAAATAAGTTGAAATGCATTAGATCAAATAATAGAGGTGAATATTATATAAATAAGTCTTATAGTTTTCGTTTATAACATGGGATTCATAGAGAGAAGATAGTTCGAGGAAAACCACAAGAAAATGGTGTGTCAAAAAAGGATGAACAGGAAAATCACGGAGTGTGCAAGGAGTATGAGATTGGATGTAGGATTTCCTTAAATTTTTTGGAAAATGTTTTGGATATTGTTGTTTAATTAATAAATAGATGACCTTTACATTCCTTGGAGGGTTGCATTCCTAAGGATGCATGGACAGGTAAAATGGTAAACTGCTCATTTCTAAAGACGTTTGGTTGTGAAGCATTTGTCTGTATTGATAGAGAAAATAGAACAAAGTTTGAGAAAAAATATAAGAAGTGTGCTTTTATGGAATATGAACTTATGATTTTGGATATCACTTCTCATATAATGAAAATAAAAAAAAAATCATTAGAATTATAAATGTGGTATTCAATGGGAAGGTTGTGTACAAATATTAGTTGTAGGAAAAGAAACAAGAAAATTAAAAAACAAAATACACATTGATCGATGAAACTAGAGAAAAAGAAATTCCAAAGTGCCAAAAAAATCATAACATTCAACAATAATATCAGCAGCAGGTACCTCAGGCTCCTAAAAGTGCTATTAGAATATTAACCAGGTTAGGTATACCCCCTGAATGATACTCTCCTTCATTGTATTATGTATTACTGACTAATTTTGGTGAGCCAAAAAGATATGAATAATAAATGTAGGTATAAAACATAAATAAATTGGAGCAAGGCATGAAAGAAAAGATGGACTCTTTCTTACTTAACCATATGTGGGACTTGGTCCCATTTCCTACAAGTAAAAGAGAAGTTTAGAATAAATGGGTTAAAAATTTAAAGGAAGAAGATGGAAGCACAAAAGGGCACAAATCCAAACTTGTTGTACACAGGTTTGCATAGATGAAAGGTTTAGTCTTTGATGAAATATTTTAATTTGTTGTTAAAATTACTTCAATTAGAACTATTTTAAATTTAGTTTTAATAAAAGATTTGCTTATTGAGAAATTAGATGTAAAGACAGTTTTTCTCCATGGGGAATTGGAGGAAGAGATTTATATCTAACAACCATAGGAGTATGAGGTCAAAGGGAAGGAAAACTTAGTATAAAAAATTGAAGAATAGTTTGTATGGTTTAATCAAGCTCCAAGACAACGGTGTTTGAATTTTTATAGGTTTATGCCAAAATAAGATTATAGTAGATGTCAGTCTGGCCACTTCATTTATTTTAAGAGACTAGAAAATGGGAGCTATACTATCTTGTTATTATATGTAGATGACATGCTTGTCGCAGGGTCTAACATGAAGAATATAAATGTGCTCAAAAGAAAATTAGCTAATTCATTTTCTATGGAAGATTTGGGTGATGCAAAGAAAATCCTTGGTATGAGAATAATAAGGGACATAGAAAAGGTGTTGGAATGATTTAAAATGAAAGATGCAAAACTAATTAGTACACCTTTGGCTAGCCATTTCAAATTAACTAAGGAGATGTGTCCCAAGACATAAGAATAGATTGAGTACATGTCCAAGATTTCATATGCATCATTGGTTGGTAGCTTGATGTATATGATGTTGTGCACAAGGATAGATATTGCAGATGTAGTGAGAGTTGTGAGTAGGTATATGAACAATCCAGATAAAGAGCATTCAAAGGCAGTAAAGTGGATTCTTAGATATTTCAAAGGTACTACTGCTCAATAATTATCCTTTGGGGGTTAAAACACTAGTCTACAAGGATATGTTGGCTTAGATAGGTAGGTGATATACATAAAAAGGGGAACACCACCAGTATATGTTTCTATCGAAGGTGGAACAATAGTAAGTTGGATTTAAAAACTACAAAGGGTTATTGCACTTTCAACAACATAGGTAGAGTATGTTGCAACTACAAAGTTTAGTAAAGAGATGATTTGGTTATGGAGGTTCATGGAGGAATTGGAAAGGAATATGGATAATAGAAGGTTGTATAGTGATAGTGAAAGTTCCATTCATCTTACAAAGAACTAAGCCTTCCATTCTAAGACTAAGCATGTACAACTCAAGCACCATTTCATATGAATAATTTTGGAAGATGAGAAATTCATGTTGGAAAAGATACATACTATCTATTGAATGGCTATAACTCTATTTTCTCTATAATGTTAAATATCTATGTAATTTTAGGTTAAGAAAAATATTTGGCCTTCTGAATTAATTAATAATACATAAATAGATGAAAAATTATAAATTCAAAAAGTAAATCATATGTAGAAATGTTAATATTGTTAAACATGATATTTTTTAGGTTTACACACACATACACAATTTGAAAGCCACCAACAAGGTAAAAATAGACAATTTAAAGAAATTGAAACTAATTGAAGCAAAAAAAATATTAAAAAGAAAAAAAACGAAGTAGATATGAAAAAAAAATGTTGATACTTTATAGCTAAGAATATTAAAATTGTCAAAAAAAACCTACCTCAAATAAAAAAGGATTGTCATTACTAGCACCACCTAAAATAGCCACTAATTACAACCTCTTAAAAAGGAAAAACTCTAAAAAGTTATTGTAAAGTTAATAACTACATTCTCAACTTAAATATATATAGCTTTGGTAAAATGGTCATATATACAAATTAGAAACTCCAAATCAAGTTCTTCTGGTGTCATTGGAAAGAATATGGAACATATTATTACGAGTTCAGATTTTAGATATATGAGGGAAGTATGGGCAAAGTGGCAATACATACAAGTTCATTCTTTTCAAATAAGGAAAAAGTAAACAAGTTATAATAATATACAATAACATATCCTAGAAGGTATAAATTATATGGAATTAGTTGGAACCTAAAGAGAACGTATTAGAAAAAAAATCCTATAAAAAAATTATCCTCAAAAGATTAGAATTGGAAAAATTATAACGGGATGAATTTTAGCTAGTAGAATGATTTTCAAAACCATAAGTTCGTCATGTCTAAACATAATAACCCAAAATTGACCAATGGAAAGGATTTTTAAGGCTCATCCTTGACATAACAAGAGAATGACAAAGTGGAATTAAGATGTCATAGCATTTAAAAAAAAATCCAAAATGTGTATATTCAGTATATTTAGCTTTTAAATATATTACGTTTTGGTAAACATTTAAAATAGTGTTTTTAGTCCCCGCCTTTGGTGTGCAACGACTCTAACAATTGCTAGAGCGTTGACCATCCATTAATCAGTATTTTGACCAAAAATTCCTAAGCTTTACTAAAATTTACCCAAACTTTCAAGTTGCAATTTCCCTTCACCAAAATTTTATCGAAAGTTTTGATTTAGACGTCTTATTGGAGCCTTCACCTATCCTGAGGCAACCTTACATATCCAACCAACTTTTATCCAAAGTTTTGAAAACTCAGGTAACTTTTTTTAACTTTTATGTTGGGGGAAACCTTATTTTATTGTAATTCTAATTGTGGAAAATTTTTCTAATATAGAAAGTTTTCCAATATCCAAACCTCTATTGTGCAAAGATTTTTTTTATCCAAACTTTTTTTAGCGAGGCAGCCAATTTCTTTATATCCAAGGTTAATGAATTCAAGGATGTCCAGCCAAAGATGTCCTTCCAAGTCCCTTCCACATGACTATCTGGCCATTTCCACATGGCTATCTATTTGCATGTAGCTCTTGCGCCTTGCTTCTCTAGCATTGTAAGGAAAACCTTATGAAATGCTCCTTACTCAAGTGCATTTCTTGTAGAAATGTCTAAACCTACACTCGTTTAATATCTCCAAACCTACTTGACAACATAGGAAGTTGTGGAGCCATCTCTCCAAAGCGCAACAAGCTATGTGGAGCCATTTCGACATCTAGGCAATTGGGGTCTCTAGTTCACCATTTCTTCACCGCCTCCCAGGACATTGTTGCTTGCAATTGGCTTTGAGGACCAACAAACATTATTGCTCGCACTTTGGCTTTGAGAGCCGGCAAAGGAGAGATACAACGGTTGGCCTCTGGCTTTGAGGGAGCCTTCCTTCTTGCTCTTTCTCCCTTCTTTGAAATTCGAAAATGTTATCTCGGCTGGTTCAAAAGATTCTATTCCCTAAATTGACGAAAGCTTCCATACTCGGACCTTAGAAGAAAAGAAGTATGACTAGATTCTTCCTTATGGCTTGAGCTAACCTCCCATCCTAAGTGTAGTTGCTGAGAGGATGGCAAGCTACACCAATTACATGAACGGAACAACAAGAAAATGACCCAGCCATAATGTATGTTGTTTGTTTAAATGGATGCCTAATGATTAGAATCGTCGCCAACACACATTGTTGCTAGCACTTTGGCTTTGAGAGCCAAAAAAGGAGAGATACAACGATTGACCTCAAGTTTCTGCATAAAATCAAGCTTTCTCATTTCCTTTTAGGTCTTGTCTCCCTTCTTGCTTGCTTGTATTTCTTGGTTGGCTTGTAGCTGATATTTCTCGGTCGGATTGCAGTTGGTCTTGTTTATTAACTTGAACCTTAAGCAAGCTCAAAACTGATCGATTTCTCCTTGCATCTTCTCTAGTAATCCATGTCATAGCCAAACATTCAAACAACAAAATCATTGTAAATTTGATGTTCATTGGTAATACCAGTGTGCATTTTTAGTGCAGCAAACAAATTCAATTCAATATAGAACATGGCTATTTATTATAAATTCGAAAGTACGAAGAAATATGAGTTAGTTAATTTTATTTCTATTCAAGATTTTCAAGAGAAATTTTTAAAATCCAAGTAATACGAGTAAACTTGGTACAAATATTGATATTGAGATTTCAAATGCGCCAAGGTAATAACTTACCATTTGTGAACTGTATCTCTTCTTTTTCTTTTATTTACCATTAATTAATTACGAAGTGAGAATACTATATGTTTTCATGACCATTCACAATAATATTCATAATTAGCAAGTACTAGTAAGATTGTAAGTAGTAAGTACCAATGAGATTAAAGTTTGGATAATTGTTTTCATTTTAAATTTAATTTATATCTTATAAATTTATTGTAAACAGTGTGGACTGAAGCTCTGGTAGTGATTGATTGTGTGTTAATTTTCATGTGCTTCTGAACAGGATATGCATGGGTGGTTTTGCAGGATGAATAAAGAAGCACAATTGCAACAAAATTCTAAACAAATAGAAAAGCTTAAAGCTTAAAATAGATTAAGCAAGCTTAAAATAGATAAGAAAGGAAATGTATAAGTTATTACTTGTCTCAAAATCTGTGACCTGAATTTCTAACCTACAACCAGAAAACTGAACCTACAACAACCAGAGAAATGAACCTACAACAACCAAAGAAATGAACCTGCAACCCAAGATTCTATTAGCCCTCTAAATCGCTAATTCTCTCTAGGGAAGACTGGGCTACTGTGACTGAAGTAGGAATCGAAGCAAAGAGTAGGAACTGAAGGAAAGACTAGAGCATGGAGTCTTTTCACACCATACTTAGATCTGCTCCATTTCTGACTAAGAGTTCCCAATGAATTCTTAACTCATGGTTTACAAGAGATCCCAGAGGTTCACATTACTATTCATCCTCTCTCCTGTGTGGATCCTCTGGTAGTGTAACAACATATAATAGGGAAAGAAAAAAAACTCTCTAACAACATCTCGCTGGTAGTGAGGTATCCATTATGAAAATAACCTGATGTCGTCCCTCGTGCCTTCTTCTACAAATTGGATCAAGAAACAACTATTCACCTAGAACTAGTTGATCTGTATCCTTGTCTTTAGTTGCCTTTAGTGGGCATGCAAGTGTAATCCATGTGGGTGGGTTCTGTTTGCTTCATGCACGTGTAATGTGGGTGGGTTTTCCATTTGGAGAATTACATTTTCTTTTGTCTTCTATTAAATAAAATTAAGAAAATGACACATTACATCTCACTTTATTAAATACAATTTAATAAAATGTTTAATTGATATTGGAATTCTATTGAATGTCTTGACAATTAGTTTATTTTATGTTATGGTTAATTCATAATCATAGCTTTCCATTTCATTGACTTTGAGTGAGATTCATTTTCAGAATTAGGTTTGTGATGTTTGATAGGAAATATAGAAACAACCATGAAATTGAAGAAATTGCTCTGAATCCATGGAGTTGCAAACGAAGAGCCTAAAGGAGCCAATCCACATGAATACAAACGAAGTAAAACCTTTCATATGTAGAGTGGAGACCTTCCATGAAATAATTTTGTACATAACAATGACAGGAATGCTACCAGGCATGGAAGCATGCAAGAAACATTGTACATATATGTTATTTCACATGGGATCCAAATGTGATCCTTCAATGCTTCCATTATCTTATCCAATGCTTAGGATTTGGAGTGTGAAAATAATTTTCTGTTGCTGCTATTGAAGAGATATTGAGCTTTGTTATGTATTTTGTTGTTGGAAGGGCTTATATTGATCAAGGGTTCACCACCTACAAGATTGAAGTAGCACATGAAGTCTACCTCTTCCATGGTTGAAGTAGTAGAACATACTAATTGATAGATTTGACTTCTTAATCTACCAGAGTCCATTGGCAATTCAGCCACGCGAAAATTATTTTTCATTCTTCATAATAAATGAATGCCAGAAATATTTTTCATTCTTCATAGTAAATGAATCTAATATTCCAACGACGTTATTCTACTACTCCCACAAGAAATAAGGCATCTTTTGCATATTACCCTTTTATTTCAAACTCGACAGGGACTATTATTGCTTACAGTAGCCCTTATTTAGTTAAACTATCGATGATGTATTGAAGTAATGCTAAAAAAACGTTGTAATAATATTATTTTACATGGTATTAAAAATGTGTGGCACTTTCAATTAATTAGTGATACATAATTATATTGAAAAATCACAACTCTAAAATAAATTATACATCACAATTTTATATTGTTAAAAAAGAAATTTTTTGATTTTTAATTTTTAATAATGAAAAAAACATCATCATTGAAAAGAAAATAGACATTTTTTTTTACAAAAATGAAATATTGAAAAAAACAATATTTGAAAATAAAATTGTTGCTTCTTTATATATAAAAAGATTTAAAATTTGGGGAGTTGACGGAGCGGGGGCGATGTGGCTGAACCCTAGCCGCCTCTGCCCTTGGTTTGTGCCTTTCCTTTGTTCATGACCAGGTCTTCAGGGCTTCCCGAATGCTGCTAACGTTGTCATTGGGTGCTCGTTTTGGTGGCAATTATTATGTGTAGGTTGTTGGTTTTTATGGCTGTGTGGGGTAGGTGTCAGGGTTTATTGTTACCGCTGGTGCATGTCATTCGTGGTATGGAGGGAGCGGCCTCTCTTTTTCATTGTCGCCATGGGCACCTTCTTCTGGTGCAACGCTATTTGGTTTGCATTGTGGTTATAGTAGGTTCCGTTGGGGTTTATGCCCTGTTCCTTTTACTGCCCTGTTTTTGGGCTTTCGTTTCGAGTTACCTAGGTAGCCTGTGCCCAAGATATATTCTGGCTTTTGGTAGGCAGATTTTTTCCATAACTGCCCAAGATATATTCTGGCTTTTGGTAGGCAGATTTTTTCCATAACTGCATGTATGCGCATGTGTCCTACATATTGGGGAGTTGAGGGAGCAGGGGAGAGGTGGTTGACCCTAGCCTCCTCTGCCCCTGGTTCGTGCATTTCCTTTATTCATGACGAGCTCTCCAGGACTTCCCGATATGATGTCAATGATGTTCTTGGGTGCTCATTTTGGTGGTGATATTGCACATAGGTTTTCGTGCCTGCATGGGGTAGGTGTCAGGGTTTATTGTTCCACTGGTGCGTGTTTGTGGTCTGGATGGAGCGACCTCTCTTTGTCGTTGTCGCCATGGGCGCCTTATCCTTCTGGTGCAATGTTATTTGGTTTGCATTGAAGTTG
Source organism: Pinus tabuliformis (assembly GCA_031772625.1). Taxonomy (NCBI): domain Eukaryota; kingdom Viridiplantae; phylum Streptophyta; class Pinopsida; order Pinales; family Pinaceae; genus Pinus; species Pinus tabuliformis. The sequence goes on along the minus strand of CM062813.1, from coordinate 183,002,955 downwards.
TAGCGGGTTCAGTTTGGGTTTATGCCCTGTTCCTTATGCTGCCCTATTTCTGGGCTTTTCTGTTTCAGGTTATCTGGGCGACTTGTGCCCAGGATATATTATGGCTTTTGGTAGGCGGTTCTTTGCCATAGCTGCGTGTATGCAGTTTTATCACAGGTCGTCTACCGGCTTCGTTTCCTTTATGGGGTTTTGGCTCCTGTGCTTTCACGTTTTTGCTGGGGTTTTTCGGAATGTTTTGTAAATGATTTGATGCCTATTTTTTAGGGCTTATGACAGATGCTCCCTTTGGAGAATTCTATTTGGTCAGAAAAACAGAGTATGTGGCTTATGACCACTATTACTACATATGTTATCAACATATTTGACGTGTAATTTTCATAATATCAATGAAAATTATGATTTTTCCATGGGAAAAAAAGAATATTTAAATTTTCAAAAAAAATATTCCAATTAAAAAAATGTGTTATTACTAGACGATTTTTTGAAATAGGGGTAAAAGTAACGACTAATGTGACATTTATAAAAAAACAAGAACTATGAAGGGTTTTTGTAATGTTGGTAACTATATTCTAGGCTTAAACATGTTGTTTTGGGTAAAACTATCATATATAAATATGGCAAACACCACTCCACTAACAATATTGGAAAAGATATGGACCATAGTGTTTCAAGTCCAATATTGGGAAATATTGGTAAAATGGCCTTATATATAAGTTCACTCTTTTGAAACAAAGATAAAATAAATAGGTTATGATAATATAGGATAACATTCCTTAGAAGTTCTAAATTACATATAGTTAGTTGGAACCTAAAGAGGACATTAGAGAACACCTTATAAAATTTGATCTACAAAAAGTTGTGATTGGAGAACTTATAATGGGTTGAATTTTGGCAAGTAGAATAATCTCCAAAACCTAATCCCATCATGCTCAAACATAATAAACCAAAAGAGACTGCAAGAAAGCATTTCAAGGATCATCCTTGAAAATAAGAGGATGAAGAGGTGGAATTTAAGATGTCCAAGCTGAAAGAAAGAATAAAGAGCCTAATCTATTATGCCAATAAAAGTTGTCATCCTCAATATGGCAAGTAAACATAATTCCAATATTTTAAAGATGCTCTCATAAAAAAATATCAAATATTATGTGTAAGATATGGAAAGCAAATATGATCTCAAAGACATGAAGGGGGTCCTTATTAAGAAGCTAAAAAAATCCATATCTTAAATTATGCTCCCCAAGAAGAGAATAAAGTGAAGAAGGGGATCAAATCCATATCACATATGGATAACATTTTTAACATATTTTAAGAACAAGATGATTGAGTCCTAGACATGATTAATTATCACTTCAAGATCCACACCATCATGGTTTCAATTTAGGGCTTAGGAACTACTTCATTTACAAGATCAATATGATTAATTTTGATGGGACTGATCCTATAACATGGATATTTTGGATGGACCAATTCTTTGATCTACACCAAAGTACAACTCTACAAATGGTAACTAATGCATCGTTCTATTTAAAATTTGATCAATTAGTGTGGTGTATAAGGATTTATGGCTGCAATAAGGAATCTATCATATCATATTTAATTTTTAAAGGTGAATTGAAAGTGCATCCATTTTTAAAGATTAATTAATAGTTCATTATGGGGATACTATACATCTTATTTACCCAATTTGTATATCTCAAGCAAAGTGGTCCATTATAAAATGCATTCAACAATGTCAAAAGTTCAGTAAAGAACATTCTAGAGCATAATTTGTTGGATCTCTTTATGGCATTTTAAAGGAGAGCATTCAACAAGAGAAGCACCTCTTGTAACCCAAATACTTGGATAAGGCTTTCATTGTGGTAAAGAGAGTTGAAAATAAAAATATGTCTACTAGAAGGGTCATTACTAATTGTGAGAGACCATAATTTTGTTTGAACTATATCACTACTGAGAAGGGGAGTGAATAAATAGTGTTAGAAATTATACAAATTAATTTTTTTTCCAGGTTATTGGACAATCAATATACAACATATAATCAATGGATATGATCATGAAAACAACATTAAGAATCAACAAATAAGCACCATAACAAGCATGCACATAGAACACAAGTGTTGCCAATGGAAACCCTCAAGGGGAGAAAAACCACCCCGTTGCCCTACTTATTTCTTCTTTTATTATCAATCAATCTATTTTACATTCATATTCTAGCTCCAACTAGCTAGGAGCCAATACTTCTAGATATAAATTATTCTATCCACTACCAACAAGGAGCCACCACCCCTACAACAATTTGTTGGCCACTACCATCTAGGAAGCCCCAACTCCCTATATATATGTTCAATGGCCATTACCAGCTAAGAATCCCCAACTCCCTATGCTATCAATCCATAACTTGTCGAAGGACCCAACCTTCTCAATCACTATAGGCCACCCTTTCATTCATTTCCATATTGGACCCAAAACATCAATAAAAACTCCTCGCAACCAACTCAGTTCCCATACAAACTCTCTATCAAACTCTCATTAGTAAACATCTCCAATAGCATAATTTATCATGAACCTCGCATAAACAACACATTCTCATTGTTAACATAAAGCAACAACATACACTCCAATACCCATAAGCAAACACCAACAATACATCACTTGCTATCTCCATTAACTAGATGCATTAAGACTCATACAATTATTACATGGAGCAGCAAAATAATCCTTCTCTACACTCAAACACATTAGCAGCAACATATAACTTAACAACGATAACATCTACAGGAATCCATACAATAAGTTAGCAGTACAATAATCAAACCCTATATCTACAACAATATTCAAGCAATCAAACTCTCTGCAACAACTAGCCCTATAATATTATAATTATAATAGTCGTTAATTTGTCTTTGATCATCACTAATACACCCCTGTCACCTGCAACACTTGATCAATGCAACAACCCATTCATACAACAATAGCATCTTGATCCAATACAGGTGGTCTCCATTGACCTCTGATATGATGCTCTAACACATAGATATCTCACACACCATACATGGCCATCACTGATCTTAGACCACACACACTAATCTGAATCCATATGGATTATCATGTAATCTCAACGTACTCTTCTTAACTAATTTCTCAACACCAAAACATTTCCATGTAAAGACCATCATCATTATACAAAAGTGCACATTTATGCCATTCACACTCTACAAGTAATAATCATACATTCTAGCTTTTGATGGATGAATAGCACCAATATTTAAACATCGACTCTTCCAACTATCAAACACACAAGATCAATGGACCAAATCAATTGTTCTTACTTGCATTGATGACATTTCATTACAAATATTAAATCAAACCTTCTAACCATATCAACCATTACCATGTAGCATTAACTTTGTGACTACATTGAAATCTTAATAATCGACTTTATGACCATATCAAGCGTGACTAAGTCGGACCATATCAAACATATAATATTGAAATTATTATGCCCATATTGGTTCAATGACCAATTTAATAGACCTTAGTTGATGCCAAAACGACGCTTAAAAAAAATCAAAACCTTGGGCAAATTCTTTGGTAAAGCCCATGGCTTTGGGTTTGGTTACCTATAGGAAGTGCCATAGGCATATGTTGGGAAGCCTGGGAAAATTGTTTTGGGAACATAATGGCAAGAGTGGGGCATTCTGGTAGTGCCACTACATGACTATGACAAGACCATGATAGTCTTTGTAACCTTAGAAAACTCAATAATTCACTACCTATATATTCTTCCATCTTCAACACCATCATCATTCCACGACATAGGATCAATGCAATCACTTGTAGCACCAGCGGCTCAACAGTCCAACAACTTGAAATCAACAACTCATTAAGACCATGCATAAGAATATCACAATACCAGGTTGACATCAATGCCAACATGCCAATGCTTCCAACAATCTCCCCCTTCAACATTGATGGAAACCTCCTACAAACACCAAACCATATGATCTTTCTCTCTCCCCCGTTGACATTAATGGAAAATGGCACATAACTCTCTAGCTACTATGTTGATCAAGGTGGCCATGAAGATTTTAGTTGTTACAAACAACTACAATATAGGCACTAGAAACCCGAACAACAACACGCCAACATCAATATTCTCTCACATGCTCTAACCAATGCATACACTCACACTTCTGACAATAATAAAAAATGCATAATGGTTAACAATACATGGCATCTATGAGAAACAATATGTGCTCTACATAGCAACAAAAATACAAGTATTTTCCTTTCAGTTGTACATGAGATCAAATTCATCAGCATCATACAAAAATGATCAATCCTAACAATACATGGAATATGGCATATATACATAAGCTCTCTCAACACCTCGGCCATAAGCTAAGGTCTTAATAGCAACACAATGTAAAAAGAGGCTTTTGCAATCCTCCTCATCAATATAGCATTATATCATCAATGAGGCTCAACAACATACAACCATAATCTTGCAACACAAACTCCAGCTCTAGAAAACATGTAAACAAGCAACATAAAATCACTCTTCATCATCAACATATACTCAAATAATTATCATCAACAACATTCTCTCGAAGAAGTAGCGACAACTCATAAAAAACTAGTCATTTTGTCACAAAATATTCTCCAATAGCAACAAAAATACTAAAACCCTAAGCAAATCTCAATAATCAACAACTTCGGTGAGTGGAAAAGAAGTGAAACAAAATTATGAGTTAATAGGAAATCATAGTGGAGAGCAACATATATTGTCATTAAATAATTCAGCATCCACAAAATCTGTATCTTGTCATAAAAACTAATCAAAATTCTAATTAACACATTATACATGAGCAGTTATCAAATCATTAACTTAATTTAGTACACATATTTCTGCAACAAAAGAGAATCTTGATCCATACAACAAAAACAATAATATTTTTCCATGAAAACCCTAGTTATACCCACTCCACTACACACACTCTCTTTCTTCATCTGTCTAAAGCATCATCATAAACATCCAACACTTTATCTATCAGTATACACTATTCCTCATGAATAATTGATAGCCTTTTCAATAAACCAATGTCAGATATAGCATGAGGAACAAGATGAGCTCTTCCAAGAGGATAGAACATTATCTTCAAGCCTTGACAACTCTCTCCCTAAAGAATTCATGCTCATTCTCATATGATCATTCAAAAACCTTTTGTCAAAGCCATGATCATAACAATCTCAGCATATTCAACGTTAGTAGCAATAACCATGAAATTATTGCATCGTTTAACCAACATCAAAAGGATAATCATCAGCAAACCAAATTAACATAAACTTTGGCAATGCAACATTCTACCACAATCTAATTAAAAACCCTATTTGCATATATAATTCAACAATAGAAAGTCAGAATGATCCTGTAACATATATTGTCATCATATATAGCAATAACTACATTAGTCAAGTAAGTAGGACAAAACACAATTCGCATCAAACCAGAACCTTGAACATGAACATGGGGTGATATGATTTTTTGTCATGTGTTCAAATTCATTATTAGGGTTTCAAAAAACAAGTGCTCCAATGATACCAATAATCATATATGGATGAACCAATAGTTATCAGGCTAAAACAAAGATAAACCAGTAATAAAAAGAAAACCTTGTGTAGTTCCCTCTAAGCACATGTACCATGCACATCTGTCCACGCACAATGTGTTTGCTATGTCTACACCTTCAATGGTCCTCCATGAAATCTCATGATGCTACCATATGCTCACCCTAAGTCCATGTAGGCCTTAGTTTCTCATTGAAGTCTCTTGTTGCTCCTTCTTCTTCCAAACTTTGATGGGTTGATCTCTAACATTTACATCTCTTTCTAGATTCTTATCTAGTCGGCTTTGAATGATCTTTACATTTTGACAAGATGGCTTAAATAAACTCGGAAACTTGAAATATTTAGCCATATGGCAAATATTGTCACACATGTAACATCTTATGTGACCAAGGAAAGGGGGAAAAGACTCATACCTTTTGTTGTTAATTGGTCTTACATTTTTACTCCTCTTTGCATAAAACTTGCAATCAACAACATTATGGCCAAAATAATTGTAGGAGTAAAAATAGTCATAAAAAGAAATGTTATACTTGATTGTATATGATCTTGTGATGGGAGAAATATTCCTTTATTGTTTTCTTGAAGGTGATTTCATTTTGGCTGCATCTTCTTATGCATATTCTGCTAGGAAGGTCTGGTATTTTTACTTATGCAATTTGCTGCAATGTGTCGAAGTTCATGATAACTAAAGCACTTGAAATATCTCAAGAGAAAAAATGATCTTCTTGATGAAAGATATTCTCTTGGCTAATTCTTTGGCTCCTGATTTTGTTATTGGTTTCCTTTCTTATTTCTCTCATTGTTGTTATTCCATGATTTTCTTGTAGTTGCTTCTAAATTGGTTTCTCTTTTATGAAGTCTAAGATCTAATTTGACAAAGGGAGACTTTTGGTTACTCTTTTCTAATTTCAGCTGAGAGGTTTTCTTATCTAGATCACTTCTTAATGAAACCACTTCATCTTCCAATCTTTCACATTGATCTTATTTTTATTTATATTGCTTCTCATTCCCTCTTCAACTCTCCTTCCTTCTTCTAGCTAAGTATTTTATCTAATAATTTCTTCATTGAAGGCACACTCCTCATTAAAAAACTGCAGTAACTTCTACTAGTATTTGTTCTCATTTGTGAACCTTTTAATTTCATCTTCAAGTGCCACTATTATATTTCCTTTTCATCTTTAATATTTTATGATCTTGATTTCTCCATCTGTTGATCAACTTTCTTTGCACTTGGAGAATTAATTTCAACTAATTGATTATCATCCTCTAGCCTGATATTCTCTAAAATGTCATCATCATTTATTTGTACAAGGATATGGGAAACTATATGTAATATGACCACCTCTCTCACAATTTAAGTAGAAAGAAATACTTGATTCACCTTTATTATTATTTTCACCATCCTTGATCAGCAAAAAGAGGGGTTCTTTAGGATCTTAAGTATTTCTCGCCTAACTGCAGTCCTTTCGTTTATGAGAAAGCTTCTTCTTGCTCTTAGCCATAGGTCCTCAATCTACCCTCCAATGATCAATATGCACTTAAGGCAACCTCACTCTGATACCAATTTTCGGAACAAGGTCACTACTGAGGGGTGGGGTGAATCAATACTAATAGCAATTATACAATTTAAAACCTTTTTTCCAATTTATTTGAAAATCGGTACACAACATATAATCAATGGATATGATCATGTAAACAACATTAAGAATTAACACATAAGCACCATAGCAATCATGCACATAGAAAACAAGTGTTTCTAGTGGAAACTATCAAGGGGATAATAAACACCCGGTTGTTCTGCTTCTTTATTATTTTATTATCATTCAATCTCTTTTACATTTAGAGGCTAGCTCCAATTAGCTAGGAGCCACTACTCCTCTATATAAATTATGTTGCCCACTACTAACAAGGAGCAACCACCCCTACAACAATTTTTTGGCCACTACTAGCTACTAAACCCCAACTCCATATCTTAGAAAGCCACAACTTGTTGAAGGCACTAACCTCCTTAATCAATACAAACTTCTCTCAACAAGTTAGTTCCCACACAAACTCTTTTTCAAAGTCTCATCAATAACCAACTCTAGCAACATACTCTTTCATGAACTTCACACAAACAACAAATTTTCGTTGTTAAAATAAAGCAACAACATACACTTCAATACCCATCGCCAAACACTAGAAATACATGATATGGCATCTCAGTCAGTTATGTATATTAAGACTCATACAATCATTACATGAAACAACAACATAATCCTTCTCTACACTAAAACAAATTAACAACACCATATAACTTGACAACCAAAGCATCTACGTGAATGCATATAATAAGTTAGTAGTACAATAATCAAACCCTCCAACTACAACAATATTCAATCAAAACTACTCTTCGCAACAACTGGTCCAACAATATAAAAATTATAACATCCATTACTTTGACTTTGATCATCACCAATATACCTTTGTCACTTGCAACACTTGGTCAATTCAACAACCCATCATAGACTAGGAACATCTTGATCCAATTCAAGCAACCTCCATTGACCTATGATACAATGCTCTAACACATAGATATCTTGTGCACCATACATGGCTATCATCAATCTCATACCACACAGACTAGTCTCACTCGATGTAATGTAATATCAATGTAATATCAATGTAATCTGCTACACTAATTTCTTCGCAAAACTTTTCCATGTACAGACCATCATCATTATACAAGAGTGCACAATTATCCAATTTGCACTTTATAAGTAAAAATCACACTTTTTAACCCTTTGATTAACGAATAGCACCAATATTTAAACATCGACTCTTCCAGCTATCAACGCACAAGATCAATGGATAAAATCAATCATTATTACTTGTATTGATGATATTTCATCACAACTATTAGATAAAACATTGTGACCATATCAACCAATACCTTGTAGCATTAACGTTGTGACCAAATCATAACCTTAGTAATCAAATTTATGACCTGATCAAGTGTGATTAACTCGGACCATATCAAACAAATAATCTTGACATTTATCGTGTTCATATTTCTTCAACCAATTAAACAACCCTTAATCAATGAAAAATAATGCCTCCAAACTAACCAAAACCTTGGGCAAGAAAAGTTAGTAGTTTTGGGTTTAATCACCTACAGGTAGTGTCGTAAGCATATGCTAGGAAGCTTAGGAATATTTCTAGGAGCACACAATGGAAAGAGTGTGGAATTCCAATAGTGCTACTAGGTGACTATGACAATACCATGACAATCTCTATAACCTTAGAAAGCTTAAGAATTCACTGCTAAAATCTGCTACCGAGTTCAACACCACCATCATTCCATTGTACAGGATTAGTGTAATCACGTGTAGCGCCAATAACTAAATAGTCCAACCACCTGCAATCAACAACTCATCAATACTATGCATAAGCATATCATGAATACCATGTTGACATCAATGCCAACACTTCCAGAAACAATTCCCATTCCTACCCTCAGTCAACCCATAATATTGATGTCTCATTGAATGGATGAAAGGAGAGTCAAGTGACAATGTTTTGATAGTGACAATAAGTATTGTAAGGGGCATAAGTGTGGCAAGGACAAATTATTCTATATGGATTTTAAAGAGAAAGAAGAGAAAGAATTGGAACCTTCTCAAGATATATAACAAGAAGAGACTACACCAACTATATATTTTCATATTGTGGTTGGCATTACCACTCCTCCAACTCTCAAGATAGAAATATATATTAAGAAAAAGAGGGTGTCATTGATGATTGATCTCGGTAGCACACATAACTTCATTAACTGCAACTTTTTCAAACTTCCCAATTTGTATATATATTCAATGCCATAGTTTCAAGTAATGATTGTGGATGAAGGTACCATAAATTCTGTAAGTCACATAGTATCAAGCTCACTATGAGAGATTATTTCTTGGATATTCCAATGATTGCAGTACAAATGGGTGGTGTTGATGTGATATTAGGGGTTTAAGGCTTACAAGTAATGGGAACAATGGATTTTAATTTTTAGGAAATTTTCATGATATTTTCCCTATAAGGAAAGAAAATTGAGTTTGGAGGTATGTTAAGAAAATCATTTTAATTACTCACTAGATGTTAAAATATCTAAAAAAATTGTATCCTTGGATCTCAAAATAGTTATAGACAATCATTCCAAGGCATTTTCTAAGATACCAAAAGGTCTTCCTCTCTCTCAATAGTATAATCATGTTATTCAACTAATCCTAATAAACCCTCCCTCCTAATAGTCATCCCTACAAATGTCCATATGCCCAAAAGAGTGAGATTGAGTGTATAGTTCAAGAAAAGATAAAGGTCAACATCATTCCACCTAGTCAAGTGCCTTCTCTTCACCAGTGGTGATGACTTACAATTTTTTTCATCAAATATGTGTTCCAATTATAGAGATCTCAATAAGATCAACACTAAAGACAACTTTCCTATTCCTATCATTGATTAATTATTAAATGAAATGCGAGGATAAATTTCATTTTCTAAGTTGGATAATTGTTTAGGATATCATCAAACGAATGAGGAATGAATCCATCCCCACAATATCCTTAATAACACATGATGATCATTATGAGCTTCCATTGATGACTAGTGGATTTAGTAATGCACCTTCAACTTTTCAATGTAGGATGAATTATATTTTCAAGTAATTCCTAATAAAAGTTATGCTAGTGCTTTTTTGATGATATACTAATTTACAACAACTCTTAGGGAGAGTGTATATACCATGTTCACACATTGGTCTTAAATCTATTGGAGGAGAAACGACTATATACAAGCATTGCCAAGTGTGTTTTTCAATTCAAGGGGAGAAACATTTGGTCATATTTTAACTCATGAGGGCATGAATTATTTGAATTTCATCCTAATTAATATATCTTTCATAAAAATTTGTAATAATCATTTAATTAGTTTTCAAAGTAGAGTGAATAGCCCAAAATTTATTTGATGATCAAATGAACCATTGTGATTGTGGGCTTTCCAATAAAACCCATTAAACATGAAGGCTAGAAGAAAGAAGGGCATTCAATGAAGAAGAGAGCTACAGAGGAAATGGAGTAGGGTAGTAAAAAAGAATGAGGGACTCAAAAGAAGAAGTGAGTTAGAAGATAAAAGGTTTCCTTTGATCCAAATCCAGCTATAGTTTTCTCTAGTGAGTAAGAATTAATTAAATATTAGTTTGAGAATGTAGCTAACCCTTATAAACATTTCCTAAGTAAAATAAAATATGCATCACGTTGGGCTCTGAATATGTAATAATATTCAATATATAAAGTATCCATTCATAAGCCATATCTCCACATTTATGACACTTTCCATAGCAATTCTACCACCAACTTTCGTTAAATGTACCTTTTCTATCTCGTTGTTAATTATGATGGATTTCTTATCTTTTTAATGATTAAATGTGTCTTTAATATGGTTTTATCAATGATGGTTTATTAATGTGCTTATGTGGCCAAGAAGCATGTTCGAATATGAAAATTTCTATTTATGTACCATCTTAGTACCAATATGGCAGTTCAATACTAGTTTCTGCACCTAATTATGCACCTGCACTCAACAGCTACTGGAAGTTATGTCTAGATTCGTAGTTACGTCTAGATTTGGAAAAAAGTCAAACTAAGACAAGTGGTCGTTGTTTCCATCTCCAACGAAAGACCTAGTTTAAAGATGATCCGAACAAAATTATTTTAAATAATATTTGTTATTTTAATTATAGTATGGGAGCGATATTTCCATGGATGTTTATGTGATCCCTTTTGCCATCACTTCCTCTACTTTATGATATAATATAAAAAAGAGATTGGCGTAGCAGATTAAGAGAAAAGGACACAAAGAGAAATTTGTTCATTATTTTGAGTTGATTTTTTTGTAATAGATTTGAACTTTCATTTGTAAGCCGAAGTTGAGATTCTTGTAATGAAGATTTAATTGTTGAATCTTAGTGCATTATTATGATATAAGTTAGTTTCTAGGCACATTGCTAGGTCGGGAAGGGCCTTGACTCAGGTAACGTCGTGGATTTTACTCGTAAAGTAGAATGCTATTCAGATTCAGTCTTATTAATATTTAGAATTGCTTAACATTTTATTCCTAAATTTCGATTTATATTAGACTTATATTTATTATGGTATTTTTCTAAATTCATTTTTTTGTTTTCAGATCCGTTAGTAGAACACATTGTGATCACATTCGAATTGATTTTCTCAACCTTAAGAGTTAAGCATACTTTGAATTTGGTTTCTCAATACATTTCAGTACCCTTTTTTGCACCAAAACTAAATCAGAGTACTGAAAATTTGTAGCCTACAGTTTAGTATCGAAATTTGTAGCTTGCAGGTTTCTTATTATATTACAGTATCAAGTTCTATACTAGATCAGGGTATTAGAAATATGTAGTTTGCAGTCTAGTATTCTTTAATTCATTGGAGCTTTGAAGTTACAATATTTTGTTGGTAAAAGAGTCCTACAACAAATAATAACCTACGATACATCATTGTATAAAAAAATTATAACTCTAAGCCTAAGCAGATTTTATGCTCTAGTGATACATTTCGTGTTATTGGTTTTTTGTAATTTATGTTTTGTTTTATTTACTTGCCTTGCATGCCTTTTCTTGTAGCTACCAGCATTTACTTTTCTGCAATTTACTTTTATGCAGTATGTTAAATAAGTTTTTGTACGCATCACTATATGATTAGAACTGTTGATGTCTCAAGACCTAATAAGCTACATAAGTAAAAACTCATCAACATCGTATGTTGGTAATGAAAGATTGTGGTTTGAAATTTGATAAGCATTAGAGTCCCACTTTCCAATGACAAGTTATAATCCTTAGTGGTTAATTATTTCTAGTACTAGTTGTTAGTGTATCCTAGAATAGGCTTTAATCCTACATTTCCTATGCTTGCATCTCTAATTCTTACTATCTCAGATTTGATAATTAAATGTTGGAATTAGAAACATATAATTTTACAAACATTTTTGTGTATTTCCTGGGGAGGTTCTAAAGGTATTAGAGAATAGTTTCTTTACAAGTTTTCTGTGTGATTTTAGTTATAAGGAAAACTTGGGGGCAGAGATAAAATGATCAGGTAAGAGGTAAGAACCCACACATCCACTTTGGTGGGGTTGCTCCAAAGCCTTATTGTTTCCTTGTTTTTCTTTGCAAGTGTTTTTTCCTTTAGATTAATTCATGAAAAGAAGAGAAGCCTAACTTGTGTGAACAGATAAATTGGGGACAACAGGATCCTAGTAGCATGGTGGCGCTTTGAGTACATGATTGGTTTTCTTATATTTGTTTTAAGTATGTTTCCTTTTTATTTGTTTAGGAATTGTAAAGTTTTTTTGTACCTTAAGAACTTCATACACTAATCCAAGTGCAGGACTGGGATTGCAACCAACAAAGCAATATTCAAGGATGATAAAGAGTTTGAAAGAAATATCTCAAATCCTTGCAGAAACTGGCATCTCTGCTTCCCAGGAAGAACAAATATTAATAGCAATCAAGAACTTAGATGCCTCCCTAGAAGTGGTAGAAGAATAACGACTTCATGAAATACATACACCGAAAGATCTTCACCCTTGCAAATTTGTCGAGGAAGTTGAAGAATCATGGACCACATCCAATGGAGAGCAACCATTAGAACCTGAGATTGAAAATTTTTTGGCATGCCTATCTCTGTATCCTCTAAGCATACAAGAGGATAATCATATAATAATAGAATATTTGCATGGCACAGTAGAGGAGGATATGCCAAGTGAACTAAATAAAAAGGTAAACCAAGAGAATTTTGATTTTATTGAAAGTTTGTTTCAGGAAACTATAAGACCATATTGCTCCTTCATTCCTCATTAATTCTTGACATCATCATCAAAACATTTGGTTCTTGTACTTAGGTATACATTAAATACTATATTCTAAACTTGAGTATGAATGCAATTTTACACCTATTATGCACGTGGCATTGGAAATACTCCTATACTTGAGGAGAGGAATTTATTTTTCTCAAGAAGAGTAGGATAATAAATAAATGTTGCATATAATAGTTAATTTAGTTCTAAAATATAGTGCAACATCTTTCTCATTTTTTTGTATAAGTGGGAATGTTGATAGTTAAAAAGGAAACTAGTTGAAAATGGGCGATCTATGTTCCTATTACATATTTATGTTGAAGTTTATTTTGACTACAGATTTCTTTAATGAAGATTGCCACTCAATCGTATTTCAAATAGTAGCATGATTCAATTATTACAATGCTTTCCCACTTATTATTTATTTTTTATAGTTAGACTTGTTTCTAGTTTCTCTTTTCAATAAAGTAAGCTATAAACATTATATTTGGAATTTTATGTGATGGTAATCTTCTTAATTTGAGGATATTTTTAGTTTGGATGCCTAAAATCAATGGAAATGATTGCATTGCAACATCATTTGATATTGCTTACCAACCGTTTGTGTTATAAACCTGATATGAAAATATAAGACAATGCAAATAAAACCAAGAATAAAATAGATAGAAATGTTTCTTTATTGATATCAAACCCTTAAGGTAGGGCAACACCATACATTCACTCCTTAAGGAAGGAGAACACTCCACAAACCATATGCCTGTTCATACAATATTCCTTCACATCTCTCTATGTGGAGTCTCTAGCCTCTATATAGGCCTCATACATACAATACCATGGGTCATTACCATGGTTCCCTCATACCATCGACTAATACCATGGACCCATTACATTATTACTAACTACTTGTGGTCCCTTACATGATATGGGTTAACCACCTTATTTATTACTATGGCCCATCCCATTATTACATTATTACCTTGGGTACCTCCCTTTGTACCCCATATTATCCCCCCTAGGTATATAACATTCCACCCCCCTTAGCATGTTTCGTCCCCGAAATATGGGAAGAACACAAATAATAAGATCTACTCAAAAGAGTAGTCCACTAGTGCCATGCACGTGCATCTAGCCATCCAAGAGAAAGGTGAACCCTCGATCTCGCTGGTGCCTCGCTCGCTTGAGATGGAAGTTGACCGTGGCAGCTCTTCTGTGTTGATGTGTAGTAGGTGGATCTTCGCTCCGCTCTATATGTCATGTGGGGGTTGTTGTCCTTGTGGCTAATTGGCTGCCATCTTGTTGGTTGTTGTCTTGCGGGGTGATGTGGGTGATGATATGTTGAAGTTTTAACCCACGGTGTCATTTTCTTTAATTCACCCCTTACTGGAGCCTGACTGTTATCTGGTGCATGTTGTGGTGCTTGTTGTGGTGTCTTATCTTCTAATATTACTTCAACCATTGAACCCTCATCAGATGTGTCAGCACCTGTAACCTTTTCGGCTTCAGCCTCTATTTGTGTTTGATTGTCGACCATCAACTGCTCATCATCTGATATGTCAGTCCTTGGAACATCTTCTGTGTCAACCTCCGTGGACTCTACCTGTTTATTGATGGAAATATCCTGTAATGTAATTTTCTTCTTTTTATACCAGAGCTTCATGAATTTCTTCTGCACATTAATATTGATAGTACCCACTGATTCCATCCAAGGATATCCCAAAACAACATCCATATTATCCATCTCTAAAGTATAAAAATCACCATGCAACACATACTTATCCATAGAAATCTTCAAATCCTTATACACTTGAACATCCTCATCATCCACTTGTGTGTGTTCAATGTGTTTTGCTGGAACTTGCAATTTTTTTGCCAAATAACATTGATAAAATTATGCTTGCAACTAGGATTTATAGAAGCAATGATCTTCTCCTTCTGAATCAATCCATGAACCTGCAATAAGGATATACCAGTAGGAAATAACCCCACATGTTTCCCCTTATCTTGTTTTCTAGCCTGAGACCATTTGTCCATAAGGAGTTTTTCCATTTCTTCATTCGAGAATTTGGACAAGCCTATGATGCCCTGTGAGTTCCACCATATGGCGGCCTCTTCTTTCAAACCAATTGGTACCATAAACTTCCATCCTTCCCCAAATATGTTCTTTAGTTTTTGTATGAATTCTTCAATAGTAGGGCTATCATCTTTTCCAGTAAAATTGTCCATGAAGAGGGTTTGAGAAAAATTCACTCACTTGGCGAAAATTTGAAATGGCCATAATTCCGTCAATATTGCTCAGAATCCCTATTATGACCTGTTTTTGGAAATGGAACAACCATTATGCATCTTCCCATGTGATAGAAATTCTGATCCAGGCACTAAAATTTCAGATCTGCGCTGCAACTCTCCCGTCGTCACCCAAAATTTTTGAAAAAAGAGCTGATTTTAAATCAGCGATATCTCCCTCATCCGAATTCCGATTCAACAGATTTTTTTTTTGAAATTTGGTATTTTTTCACAAAGAATCCAGATCTGCAATTAGATTTTGCAGATCTTGCACTAGGACCTCCAGATATGCGCCGCAGACTCGCTACCCTTAAAAATTGTCTGCAACCCCACTGATTTTTAAATCAGCAATATCTCCTTCATCCGGACTCCAATTCAACTGATTTTTTTTTTGAAATTGGGTATTTTTTCACAAAGAATACAGATATGTAATTAGATTTTTCAGATCTTGAACCAGGACGTCCAGATCTACGCTGCAAACTCGCTGCCCCAAAAAATTGTCTGCAACCCCACTGATTTTTAAATCAGCGATATCTCCTTCATTCGAACTCCGATTCGACCGATTTTTTTTTTAACCAGGTATTTTTTCACATAGAATCTAGATCTGTAATTATATTTTGCAGATCTTGCACCAAAACGTACAGATATGATCTGCAAACTCGTCGCCCCTGAAATCCTGCAAAAATAAAAAAAAGAAAAGAAAAGAAGAAGAAGAAGAAGAAGTAAAGTCGTCTCCACTTTGCCCAAGAAAGTGCTCTGATACCACTTGTTATAAACCCGATATGAAAATATAAGACAATGCAAATAAAACCAAGAATAATAAGATATAGATAGAAATGCTTCTTTATTGATATCAAACCCTTAAGGTAGGGCAACACCATACATTCACTCCTTAAGGAAGGAAAACACTCCACAAGCCATATGCTTGTTCATACAATATTCCTTCACATCTTTCCATGTGGAGTCTCTAGCCTCTATATAGGCCTCATACATAAAATACCATGGGTCATTACCATGGTTCCCTCATACCATCAACTAATACCATGGGCCCATTACATTATTACTAACTACTTGTGGTCCCTTACGTAATATGGGTTAACCACCTTATTTATTACTATGACCCATCCCATTATTACATTATTACCTTGGGTACCTCCCTTTGTACCCCATATTATCCCCCCTAGGTATATAACAGTTTGGTACCTTATTTTAGCTAACCAATGCTACGAATTTCAGTTTCCAGAATTTCAGTACTTAATTTGGTACTAGTACTCAAAATTTAAATTTCTAGAATTTTAGTACTTAATTCATTACCAGTACCAAAAATTTTAATTTTCAGAATTTCGGTACTCAAATTGGTACTAGTACCTAGAATTTTGGTAGCAATTTTCTATTTTGCAAGAAAAAGACGAATTCGAAAATATTATTAGTTTGGGATGCTTAAATACTGGAAGAATATTTTCAAAAGCGGAATACGACTTTGTCAATAAAATGGAACAGTTAGGGGGGTATTTGATGACATCTTTCCTTTTTCCTTAAGTTGTTAAAAATTATGCATTCATGCTTTTTCATTACTTATCTATTTTAACATTGTTATTTGACAAAGATGATTGAATAAGCAATCATTTTCATAAAAGTTGAATTGAATGATAATTCCAAACTATTCATAGCTGATATAACTTTTCTGTTTTGGAATTTCATTTTTCTTATACATATATATTTCTGATTATTAATATGAAACATTTTCTCAAAATATAGTTTGCAAAGCATACTAATGGTGCCCATACAATGATATTGATGAAAAAAAATACTTGAATACTATAACCATAAAAGAAAATCATGATATCCGAGCATCTTTATTAATACTTGCAGAAGAGTTACTGAAGTCTCTACTCAAAGTTTTTGGTTGGCCTCATCCATATCACATTAAAATGGATCATTCATTCTATGTCCTTTGAGTACCTATATGAACCTTATGCGTCCAAGACATTATGCAGGTAATCAAAGTCACTATGAAAGGTATCATCCTATACCTTTAAGGGGATTTCTGAAGATGCTCCCCCATATACCAATTACAAAATCATATAAACCTAAAATGGTAGGAAACATGGGAATAGATCCTTCAATGTAAAATAAGTTTAATAGGTTAACCCATTAAGGTTATAGACACCTACTGGTAACGGGTACTGACCTGTGATACCACTAGGAAATCCCATCAAGGCTATGGATGCTCACGCGAAATGGGTCAATATGCCTAAAGAAGTGTCAACCAAACTGGGGCTTTTTTTTACACGTATGATGGTTACTCTATAGTTTTACAATCAAGAGGAAGCATGTGTCGATGAATTCAAGGGAAAAATGAACTCCATAAATATGCTGCTAAATAATGGCCTTAAGGTAACCTTGAGACCTCTGTCATTGGTTTTATGTACTATATCTAAGATTTAATTAGCTTAGAAGTGGGACCTATGATAACAAAGAACCAATAAAACTCAACTGCAAAGCTAATTTGTAATACTTGGATAACTATAAGACTTTGGTATTTGTTTAGTATTAACTAATTTTTCATTGGTTCATATTTGTTTGATCATAATAAGTATCCTTCGTTTCTGTCTACAAAGAAGGAGATCCCCTTAAATTTATAATATATTTCTTTTCTTGAGCATAAGAGTATAATGAAATCATATGTAATGAGTGATTTGGAATTTCTTTTATGTTGGATGTTAGTTTTGCATCATTTTCATAAATCAAGGATGACTTATTTTTTATCAGTATTCATCTCATTAGTTCCATTGTTTTTTTTTTGGGGGGGTCTCTTTTTGTACTACAGTCATCTCAACGACCTCCTCACTTCTTCAATACTTCACCTTGTTTGCATGAGGACATGTAAAACGTAAGGCACCGGGGATGACTTTTGGGATCTTTAGATTCCTTGTTAGCATTTTCAATTCATTCTCTTTAACTTCCTTCAACAGATCAGATCGACATTCATCACCTCCAACTCTTCCAGATCATTCCAAACTCTTAGCTTTACCTTGCCTCATCTTCAGCTCCATACAACTTCCATTGCATCCTATAGTACAAATCAAAATCTAAAAGGTATACTTGAGGTAAAACATGTTTAAAGGCTCTTTAACTCATTAAGAATATAAGGAAACTCAATGATTAACCACTTTCTATTCCATAAATCTTTACATTTATTAAACCACCATTAAACCCCCCATTTCCAAATCCATTAATACATATTCTAGTAAGACCACAAGAATGAAAAGAAAAGCATTATGGTATATGAATGAAAAGAAAAATATTATGGTATATGAATGAAAAGCAACATCTATAGTGTCTTCTCCTTGTACATCATAAAGAATTCACAAAATCATCATCTAAATGCTCTTAATAAGAGGATGAATTCATTGTTGCTTATCTAATAAAATAACCGAAAAGTGAATAATGTCTTACAAAGTTTCCAATTCCACCTTTATACAACCATTATTTGCATCATCACCTTATATCATCCACCATCCCTTCCTAGTCCATATTTTGCTTGTCCACAATTTGTATTACTTTGTTGTGAAATATATCAAGTCTATGATGTTATGACAAATCACCTTTAACCTTCAACAATGTTTCTCTACATGAACCCGCACCTGCACAAAGAAAAATGTCATATCAATATGTAACAAGCAAGGATTTTGTTTACATGAGGGCATGCAAAATCTTAGGCACGAGGGAATGTTGGGCTCTCAGTATGTCATAATATTCAGTATATAAAGTCTCCATTCATAAGCCATATTCCCGCACTTATGACATTTTCCATAGAAATTATGCCACCAATTTTCATTAAATGTACATTTTCTATCTCGTGGTTAATTATGACAGAATTATTATCTTTTTAATGATTAAATGTGTCTTTAATATAGTTTTATCAATGACGGTTTACTAATGTGGTTATGTGGCGAAGAAGCATATTTGAATACAAAAGTTTCTATTTTTGTACTAGTTCAGTACCAATTTGGTAGTTCGATACCAATTTTTGCATCTAATTTTGCACTTGCACTCAGCAACTACTAGCAATTACGTCTAGATTCACAGTTATGTCTAGATTTGGAAAAAAGTCAAACTAATGAAAAGTGATCGTCATTTATTTAAAATAATATTTTTTATTTTAATGATAGTATCGAAGCAAGATTTCCATGGAAGTCAATGTGATCCTTTTGGTCATCATTTCCTCTAATTTATGATATAATATATAAAACAAATCGGTGCAACAAATTAAGAGGAGAGGACATAGAGAGGAATTTTATTAGTATTTTGATTGATTTTTTTGTAATATATTTGAAATTTTATTTGTATTCTGAAGTTGAGATTCTTGTAATCAATATTTAATTGTTGAAGCTTTGAAGATTATTCTGATCTAAGTTAGTTTCTAGGCACGTTGCTAGGTTGGGCAGGGATTTTCGACTCAAGTAATAAAGTAGAATGTTAATTAGATTAAGTTTTATTAAAATTCATATTTGCATAATATTTTATTCATAAATTTAAATTTATATTATACTTATATTTTATATGGTATTTTTCTAAATTCATTTTTCTATTTTCAGATCTGTTAGTATAACACATTGTGATCATATTCAAAAAAATTTTCTCAAGCTTAAGAGTTAAGAAAACTTTGAATTTGGTTTCTTAACACATTTTGGTACCTAGATTTTGCACCAAAACTAAATCAGAGTACTCAAAATTTGTAGCCTACAATTTAGTATTAAATTTTGTAGCTTGCATGTTTCTTATTATATTCTGGTACTAGGTTTTGTCCTAGAACAGGGTATTAAAAAGAAATAGTTTGCAATCAGGATTATTTAATTGATTGGAGCTTTGAAGTTACAATGTTTTGTTGGTAAAAGAGTCATACAACAAATAAGAACCTACAATATAATATTGTATAAAAAAAATTATAACTCTAAGCCTTCTTAGCATTTATTTTTGATGTTCGAGTGATACATTTCTTGTTTTTTTCTGTTTGTAATTTATTGTTTTGTTTTATTTACTTGCCTTTCATGCCTTTGCTTGTAGTCGTCGGCATTTGCTATTATACAATTTACTTTTTCTACAGTATGTTTAATAAGTTTTTGTATGCATCACTATAGGATTAGAATTGTTGAAGTATCAATACCTAATAAGCTACATAAGTAAAATCACGTGAACATCATCTGTTCATAATGAAAGATTATGGTTCAAAATTTGATAAGAATTAGATTCCCATATTCCAATGACAAGTTATAATATTTAGTGATTAGTTCTTTCTGGTACTAGTTGTTAGCGTAGCCTAGAATAGGCTATAATCCTACATTTTTTGTGCTTGCATCTCTAAGCCTTATGATCCCGGATAGGATAATTAAATGTTGGAATTAGAATAGATATAATCTTACCAACATTTTTGGTGTCGTTTTCAGGAGGTTCTTAAGGGATTGATGGGTGTTAAAAATGTCTTATTTTTTTCTTTAACCACCTATGTTTCACCCAATTTTTGCCTAAACCTATGGTGCTTATCCTTCAATTTTATGTGATTTTGAAGAAAAGTATTACAAATACAACATTTTACAAAGTTAGGTAGGCATATTTATGTTTAGTGTTAGAATTATTTGATTTGTGTGATTTTCCAAACCTTTGTGATCAACAAAAACCACTAACCCTAATATATGCATTGCTCGTACCTAAGTTGCTGCTTGTACCACGATTCATAGACAATTTTTCATAGTATGAGCTGGAAGCTAGACTGTTTGATGAGATTTGGAAAAATATATTATTTCCCTCCATCGATGGTATCATCCCAAGGAAGTAGAGGTGAAATCTCAATGGTCAACTTCTATAGGCAGATCTAGTTTTAATTGTCTAATTTTATTTCATTTGGTTTCATGTTGGACTAAAATTGGATCTCAGATCCAACTGTTTCTAAATAGGAGTCGACCATGTTGAGAAATCTAGAGGGAAATGATTATAGTGATTTCTCTTTACTTTATAACTTCTTGTGATGTCTTTTTACTTATTAGCTTTGTTACTTATTATTATCTGTGTGTATTATCAAACAAATCCCAAAACAAGAAGAACAAGAACACAGAATATAGGTTGGAACCTAGGGCCAAAACCTCTCCACTTGAGAGGAAAACTCACAAATATCTTCTCTTCCTTATTAATTCTTCAATTGATGAATTCCAAGACCTTAAGACTAAACCCAATACCATCCAAGACCAAGACCAACCTCTCTGGATGATGTGCTAACCTTGATCCAGTCAAGCCTTGTCAAATCTCTTCTAGTAGCACTTCTTCAACCTCCAACTACAGAATCTCGGCCTCCACTATAGATCTAAAACTTCGCCCCTTGTGCGAACTTCGATCTTCAATCTGGGTATTGTTGCCACATGTGCGAACTTCGATCTTCCTTCTGAGCCTTCCTTTGAACTTCTCTTTCCTTTCCCCGACTCATGGATCTTGAGGATGACCCTTGGTGATCTTCTCTTGACCTGCTTTCCTTCTTCTCTCCAAGATCGAACTTTTAGATAGAAACCCTAGTCATCCTTATCATATGTGAGAGAGAAAAATCCCAAACAAAAGTCTCCTTCGACCTCTTCCTTATTTGTTTCCTTCTTCTTCCTCCTCCTTCACTAGAATGAGTGATGGATGAATGTGTCTCAATATAGGCTCTTCAAGGTGGGCATGTCTCTTCCTTTTAGGCCGACTTGCCAACTATCGGGCTGACTTGGTCTTGGAGGGTATTTTGATTCTTTAAATGACAAAAATAATTTTCTCTACAAGTTACAATGTGCTTGAATGGGTCCTCAACTTATGAAAATGACTCTTTTGACTTCTTGACCTAAGTCAAACCCTAGAAGCACTCAATGGGTGCTTGAGCTATAAAATAAAATACCTTGAGCATGAAACCTATCCTCCAAAATCAATAATAATAATTTTTCTTTTGTTTTGTAATTTAGAAGAATCAAAAGTACATTTCATATTTATGAATATTGAACCTAGTTACACATTTTTCAACACTCCCTCTTAACTAGGGAGATATTCATAAATGGTACATGGACATTCTCAATTTGAAGAGATCTCATAAGAAGAGTTAGATTGGTAACCTATTTGTTTAGCATCATACCAACCAGCATTGTCACATAGCAAGGCCTTGAATAACAAATCTATATCTCCACAAGATCATAGCATAGTGCCGATGAGACCAATGATTTATAGACACCATAATCATTGTCTCTCAAGGTAAATACTCCACCCAGGTTTCACAGAGTATGAACTTCTTTGGACTATTCTTATCTTGGATAGCCAGTCCTCAAAGAATATCGGTCCATGACTACTCTCGTCTTGGATATCCTACCACACCCTCAGAGAGTATCAAATGCCATATGCTAACCCAATCCTCCATTCTTTCTTCCCAAGTGAAGACAAGAATGATGTGCCTATCTCTCCCTCTCAACTAGGCAGTAT
Source organism: Pinus tabuliformis (assembly GCA_031772625.1). Lineage (NCBI taxonomy): Eukaryota > Viridiplantae > Streptophyta > Pinopsida > Pinales > Pinaceae > Pinus > Pinus tabuliformis. The sequence continues at coordinate 182,979,654 of CM062813.1, read as the reverse complement.
ACATCAACCAAAACAAATTGTCTCTCAAATACACAAGCTTCTTATTAGGAATAGATTTTGTCAATATGTCATCTACTTGCTCATCGGTGGAGATACATTTTAGTTCTATTATACCATATTGTACTAGCTTATGAATGTAGTAATACTTATTGTTGATATGATTTGTATTTTCATGAAACATCGGGTCTTCAGACAATAGTACACAACTAGTGTTATTACAATGTATCAATGTAGGGTCCGTTGGTCCTTCGAATAAGTCAGATAGGAGCTTCCTCAACCAGAACGCTTTGTTAGAAATTATATATTACGAAGTAATGGAACACATATAATATTGCAGAAATATAAAAACAGAAAACGCATAAAACAAGAGAGACACAGATATACGTGGTTCACCCAATTTGGGCTACGTCCAACCTGAACAGCCAGTCCTTCCTTTCTATTATCCAGCAAAATGAAGAGACACAACCTACAGCAGATCCGCTGTAATATCCTCTGTTTTCTCTCACAATCTCACCTCTCTGCTTCTTGCTCAGAGAATAAACATCTATTACACAGCCTCAAATACAATGCCCTCATACAAAGAGAGGGGTTTCCTTCTAGGGCAAAAAACTCTAAACTAAACATAAGTTCTATCGTCAGATCATCCACCTAATGAACCACCCAGATTGACTAGAAATTACTATACTTTTACAAGGCAATTTTACATCTATTTTTAGCTTCGGGGGCGCTACCCCCGAGCCCCTGCCAGGGGACCGCTGGCCCCAGGACCCCCGTGGGGGGGTACAAGTCCCCCCCACACCCCCCCCCCCACATGGAGGGGTGTACAAACTTCCTGGGGTATACATCTAGCTGAAACAAAGACCTCTGAACAATCATGCTCCACACACAACATGCTTCTCAGTTTACCTCACATGCTAAAATATACTCTACCTCAGCACTTCTTAAGGCAACTATATCTTGCTTTCATCTCATCCATGAGATCATGGAGGGTCCCAAATTGAAACATCCTCCAATAGTGATCCTTCCATCTTGTTCACTACCTCCCTAGTCAGAATTTGTATATCCAATCAGGTGGAAATCATTCCTCCTATTATACTTCAATCAATAGTGGATGGTTCCTTGCAGATATGTCAAAATATGTCTTTATGCTATCTAATGATCATGCTTCAGCTCCACTTGGAATTGAATAAGAACATTTACTGCAAGGCATATGTTTGGTCGAGTATTCACCAAGTACATTAGTGAGCCAATCAACTCTCTATACTTGGAAGGATCCACAAGGCTCGATTCATAACTCCTTAGTCTTTTGAAATTTGTGATCATCAAGGTTGTGATTGGTTTGAAATCCTTCATGTCAAACATATTCAACATCTTGATCACATACTTACGTTGACCTAGATAGATTTCATTAGGTCCTTGCCATAATTCTTGTCCCAAACAGTAATGCATTATCCCTAGATCCTTCATGTCAAATTATGCTACTAGTTGCTTCTTACATTCTTCAATTCGTCTTTCTACACCTGTCAAGTGAATATCATCCACATATGCAAGAATGATTACAGTTTCACCCTTCATAACCTTAATATAAAAGTTTGGATTAGCAGAACTCTTTGTGAAGCCTAATATTTGAAGGTATGCATCCATCCTAGCATACCATGCCCTTGGTGCTTGTTTGAGGCCATATAATGCCTTCTTCAATCTACAAACATATGCCTTTTTGTCTTTAACTTCAAATACCAAGGGTTGTTCCATGTAGACTTCCTCATCAATTATTCCATTCATAAATGTAATCTTGACATCCACTTTATGGATGTTCCATCCCATCAATGCTGCCAAAGAGACCAATGAATGTATAGTTGTATACCTTGTTGTCGGAGAAAATGTCTCTTCATATTTGATGACTTCTAATTGAGAGAAACACCTGGACATAAATCTTGCCTTATACTAGTCAATACATCCATATGTTGCATGTTTTAGCTTATAGATCTATTTGGAAGTCACCACAAATTTGTCTTCGGGCCTATGAATGATCTCTGAAACTCCATTCTTTGTTATAGATTGATATTATTCATTTATGGCATCCTTCCATTCTTGATGATTGGTATCTCTTAAAAAGAATATGGCTTTGCTTCTATCAGTTTTGTCATGTAGGTTCCATACCCAGAATATCATTTGGGTTTCTTGCTTTCCCTGAATGTGCCTTGAGCTACTCCATGACCCTCTACATCAAGTAATGTATACTTCAACCAGTTAGGTCTCCTTCTTGATTCGGGGATGACCACAGGTTGAATAAGTACACTGGGAGCTTCATCTTCATGATTAGATTCTTCTTCTTCCCTGGTAACTTCTTCTTCAAATATTGGAAGTTATTCATCATCAGAGTTCATAGGAAGTTCCTTATATTTATTGAATGTGATGCTTTCGTCAAATATAACATCTCGAATTACTTCTATACGGTGTCCTTACTTTATGTATATCATATAGGCCTTAGAGGAGTTATTGTAGCCAACAAATTTTCCTCTTGTGCTTGAAGCGTTCATCTTCTTTCTTTTGTCCTTTGATATATGAATATATACATGAAAACCAATGGTTCAAAGATGATACACAATTGGTTTCTTCCCAGTGAATACCTCTTCTGGAGTTCTGTTATCTAGTGACCTGTGGGGAATTCGATTTTTAATATATACAGTTTTCTTAGTGGCTTTTCCCCACATAAATTTTGGTAAATCGTGATCATGCAATTTTGATTTTACACTTTCTTCAATGGATCGGTTCTTTGCCTTTGCAACTCAATTTTGTTTCAAATTATATGGGACTATCAACTCCCTCTTAATCCCAGACTCCTTACAGAAGGCTATGATTTCCTTGGATGTATACTCTCCTCCATTATCAGACCTTAGTATCTTGATTCTCCTTTCTGTAAGGTTCTCTACTTCAACTTTGAATTCTTGAAATTTGGTAAATACTTCATCCTTGGATTTCATTAAGTAAACCCAAGTTTTTCTTGAATGATCATCTATAAATGTGACATAATATAGATGACCTCCAAGTGATTTTGGAGTCATAGGACCACAAACATCGGAATGAATAAGATCCAAGATTTCTTTTGATCGTGAAGCACTGCTTCCAAATGGTCTCTTGATTTTCTTACCCAATGCACATCCTTTGCATACTCCTTCAAGATATTCTTTCAATTAATTGACTTCAACCAAACACCTACACAGTCTCTAAATATTGCTCAGAATATTCTTAGAGCTCAAAGGAGTCGCACCAAAAAAGACATGTCTTTGGTATCTTAGCTTCATTTTTTGTTTACTCTGTGAGGATTTTACTCTTAATGTTAAGTTGTGAGATATGGTTAAATTTTGCAAATTTGTGGTTTTTCTAAAAAAATTATAAGTCACTTTCTCTAGTATTGACATAGTTTAGGTCAAACAACGGTGGGATTTTATTAATTTTTCAATTGATCATTTTTACATTTGTGGGCTTCATTTAATTTTTCTCTACTATTTTATTTTTGTATAAATCACTATCATGGGCTAGAACTTCATTCTTAGAATTGGTTTTAATTGTGACTCTATTTTTTTCAATTGTTAAATGAGATTTTTCAAATGTGTTTGTTCAATAGTTCTTTTTAATCATTTATTATCTCAAATATGCTTTCATTATTTCATTCATTATTAATTTAGGTTATGTAATAACCCCGGATCAAAAGTTCATGAAATAAAAGTTAATAAAGGAAAAATAAGATCAAGGTCATGGGACACTTATTCCAAACTAAATGTTGAGAAAAATATCTTAGTGGGCATCACTTTTTGCGTTTATGGCTAAGGGGAAATTAGCAAAGGCAATGGCAAAAACTTTGAAAAGGAAAAGAGGCATTAATTGGCATTTTTTAATGAAAATAAGGGAAATTAGGATAAAAGGGAGGTGAAAGGTCACAGGTTGCATGTGAGGAAGAAAATGAAGGAAAATAATGGGAAAATGAATAAATTAGAGGCATCAATAATAATAATAAATCAGAGCATCAGTTGGTAGTGTTTTGTCAGTTTAATTTTTGAGTTAATCTTAGAGAGGAGAATAGCACCAAGAGGAGAAGGAAATAAATCAAGCAAAGGAAGGACAAGGAAAGAAAAGTAAGAAAAAGAAAGGCAAAGGAAGGAAGGATCAAGAAAGGAAAGGTTGGATCAGGCAGCTTCAACAGGATACTTGCAGGTAACAGATTTCATGTATGATTTCCTAGCTGGTTTTGACATGCATGGCATATGAATGTGTGTACTTTCGTTTCTTTGTTGTTGATGGCATGGATTTTGCTGGGTTTTAACAATGGTTTTAGCCTTTCCATTTCCAGAAATTCATTGTGTGATGGGATTATTTCTCAGTTGAGATTTGGATTGTCGGAAGGTTTTAGATCAGGGTGAGGTGGTCTCAGGAAAATCCCAAGGGTTGGGGGTGGAGATGGTTTTCTCTGCGAAGACCTCAACAGGTGGGTGGAGACAGAAAAATTCCTCAAGTGATGGTGAAGGAAGTTTGAGGCATCCAAGCTTAGCTTGGTTTTGTGATCTCAAGACCAGTTTTTGTGAGATCATGGTATCATGAGGGTGGAGGTGGTTTAACCTCTTGATTCCCGTGGTTGTTTATGGATTGGTATATCCCATGAGATTCAACATTCATGCTTGCAATATGGAACGAGGGTGATTGGTTGAAAGAAAGATTTGGTTCAACCCAATCTATGGTCAGGTGGTACGTGGAAGTCCCTGACTTGGTTGGCTTTTTCATATGGTTAATAAGAGCTAAGTTCCTCTTGATTTTGATGAGTAAATGTACTTGTTATTATGTGGCTTTAATGGTTGTTCTATCGTTGTTATTTATCAGGATATATGTTGGTTATAATCATGGTTAATTGACAGATCTAAGTAAGGCTCTTATCACATTTCCATTAATGAATGTCTGGTTAGTGAATGCATGACCTATTTGGTGTTATGACCTCTATAGCGAGAAGGCAGTGGTCCTTCTTATTTAATCTAAGATAAGTTTCATATCCATATGTTCAAATTTGCATTCATGACATGTAGGTTGCATGTTTACCATGTGTCTCATGGAATTTCATTCCCAGTTGGGAGGGTTCAGGTCAAATCCTGGTTCAATTTTTGGTTTATAAGCTTTATTTCTTTCATTTATCATTTGTAGAAGTTTCATTGGGTTATGGGAAGGGACCTGAGTCTCGGACCTGAAAAAGTGGCTCAGAATTCAAGGTCGTTGGAAGAGAAATGACTGGAAAAGTCCATATTCATTGGTAGGAAGGCCTATGGGAGTGACTGGAGGCTTACAGTCACTTGAATACCTTGGCAAGGGAGTGTCTGAGACTCTAAGTCTATGATAAAGAGAGTTATCTCGGGGGTTGGATACCTGGAGGGGTTGGGTTTCTCCTCAAGGTCATGTAGCACCTGAGGGAAGTCTGTAAGGTCTCAAGTAGTTGAATCCATTTCCTTAAGGTCATATAGGAGATTGAGTCTTATCCTAGTGACTCTCAACTCATGTTTACCCCAGGCAAACAGGTGAAAGTGCTTAAATGTGGGAGGAGGTAGTTATAGGGTGGTATCACAGTGGGTTACGCTCTCTTTAGGTAAATTTTGATGTTGTCATGGTTAAGTTTGTCATGCATGGAGTCATGGTGTATAATTGGTATGGTCATGCATGATGTTTTTATATTGATATGATTATAATTATATATGTATCATTCTAATGTGGATTGATCTTGTAGATGAGATAAGCCTCTCTTGAATATCAATGAGGTATGGATTTGATTTTCATATCTATTTGGTTTATCTAATATGGTATACTTGCAAGAAGAATAAAAGTAAAGATGACGAGCAAAAAGGTAGACTACAATTCCCGTGACTCTCCCTACGGATTAGTTGGGCAACAAGGAAGAGAGTATTCTCCTGGTATAGCAGATACATTGAGGATTTTGAGGGTAGAGATCAAGATTTACAAAGCAGACAATGACAGGTTGGTTGAGGCTCAAGAAAGACTTGAAATGGCTTAGGAGAAGCAAGTAGAGGTCAATGCAGTGATTATTCATATCTTTTCAGAGTTGTAGATTCAGGGATAGTTGAGGACCAGTTAAGAGTAGGAAGAGAAGACTAATGGAGCCTATGGTAGCAAGTCTCGGTCCGGATATAGGTTGGATAAAGGGGATACAGTCAGAGGTGGTAGATCACTAGATACACCTAATAGGAGGATTGGTATGTATGGGCCCCATTCTAGTTCCTCATCTAGGAGACATCATCATAGTCATCATTGCCATCACCTTTATAGGAGGGGTGAGTACTTGCCTAAGGAGTTTAAGAAAGTCAATCCACCTACATTCGATGGAGAGATGAAGAAGTCATAAGATGAAGAGGCATGGTTTCTTGGGATGAATAAATTCTTTATATTGCATAGTTATTTAGAGAACATGAAAGCCAAGATAGCCATCTTCAGTCTCAAAGGGAAAGCAGATATTTGGTGGGAAGATGTGAGGAATGTCAAGGGCATTCAAGAAGAAGAGTTGATCTGGGATGGGTTTGAGAGACTCTTCAAGAAGAAGTATGTATTTGAGAAGTACTATGATGATAGGGATAAGGAGTTTTATGAGTTGCATATGGGTTCTATGACAGATGATGAGTATACTACTAAGTTCCTGGAGTTGTTGAGGTGTGTGCCTTATCTCAAGGATGGGAAGGCTAAGATCCAAAGATTTTGATGGGCTTCCAAATTAGATATAAATTCAGGCCCATATGACCATCCTTCCACACATTAAACCTCTATTTTTGCATTAGATAATGTTTGTTTAACTTTCATATGTTCATTAGGAAGGTTTATGCATAATTTCATATTTGTGCCTAATATCATTTATTTTTGTGGAATATTGTGAGAATATTGGGCAGATTATGAAGATTTGGAGGAGGAGATAATTTAGGGACTTTCTCCCTACTACAGGAGGATCAATATTAAATAATAAATCAAGAAGATATTATGAAATTATTGCACAGATTCTAGAGCTCCAATGATTGAGAAAATCTAGGAATGTGTTCCCTAACATTTAATGCAGATTCATAGTATTGGGAACCATATCCACTATTTGAGGGATTTTGGTGGGGAAAGCTTCCTCCTTTCATGGGGAATGCTTCCTAATCATTTTGTATAAGTATCAAGTCGAATTTTCCTCTAGGGGTTGATTTTTATTAGTCTTCTTGTGGAGGGGACTCATATTATTATAGCTCCATTGTCATTTCTTACAGGGATGTAATTGTATCGATGGAAATAATGAATATTGGTGCCATGTTCATCTTATAAATATTGGTTTCCTTCGTAGGAATCTAATTTTCCTTGGGCTTGTCCATCCCAGGAGCCTTAAAGCCCTTTTGTATCATTTATTTTTCTTCTTTTCACTTATTATTCACATGGATCTCTTGTTCTTGCCTTTTTTCTATTTTTGCATCTAGTATTAATGATTTCTTGTTGTAGGATTGGGTTAAATGCTTGAAGAAAGTTATTTTGAAGGATAAAAAGCATCATTTCATCATTGGAACATCTTTGGAAGGTCATAGTAATCATTGAGCTATTGGATTAGTTTGCTTATTCCCAAATCTGGATTTCTGGAAGTCCCTTGCGGCAAATAACAATAGATTTCTACTATTTCTTAGAGCATGCTAATGAGTTTCAATCGAATTGGTTCTACTTACATTACATCATGAAAAAATTATATTTAATAACAAAATCACCCCGTTTCATTGTCACTTGATTAGGTTAGGCATTTGATAGATTTACTAGCTCACTAGTTCTCGAACTTCTACATTCTAGACTAGTAATTTTCTATTATTTTTTAGCATGGGTTAATAGAGGCATTTTTAAGTGATTCCACTTGTAATGAGACCTAATACATCCTAGTTAATAAAAAAAAAATTCCCATCTAATTTGGATCTTATTTTCTTGGTCATTCAATGTATTATAACTTCATGTAGTAAATTTGTAACATCCTGTAGTTTGTTGTAGTACTCTTCCACCGTGTATATACTTGCCCAAATTTGTTCAAAAAGATTGGTTTTGGTCCCTTAGGTTTGAATAATTACCCCTGGGCTCTAAATAAATGGTTTAGGAGGGATAAAAACCACTTAGGACTTTCCTTTTTACCCATGCAAAGCATCTCAACAATTTGAGTTAATGGACCAATTTATGAATTGGATAATACAATGATATTTTTCTTCATTGTCACATCCAATGAACTTTGTTAATGGATCTAAACTATTTTAAATGTAATGGTTGACATTTGGTTCATGATATTTACTTTATGCAATTAGAACAGGTTTCTTTCCTTGTATTTTCTTTCTTGCAATAGGTTAAGGTTTCCATTTCGAGCATTCCATTTCTTGCAATTAGTTTAGGATTTGATTTCATTACATGCACTCCATTACATCATGACAAAAAAGGAAGGACACATTGTATGTTGCACATATAGTGTCTATATCTCTTCAGTTTGTACAAACCACAGGTCGATAATTAAAGTTGGTATCCTTGGGAGTTGCAAAATTCTTGTTGCAATATTGAGGTTCATCACTTTTTGGTGCCGTTGTCAGGGAGTTTTCAAAGTATGCATTGTTTTCTTCCCTAGTTGATTCATTTCTTTTTACTTTTTGCAAAAAAAAAAATATTTTCATTGGGCATATTTCATTTCAAAAATAGAAAAGTGCATTGCATTAGTGTTTTCATTCAATCATAAACATAAAAAAAATCTCCAACATCAACACCCCCACCCCACCCCCCCATTTGATCATGTGGTGCAGTAAGAACCACGTCACCATCCACATTTGTAGGTATAAGAAGAGAGGGAAAAGAATGTAGAAGAAATGGATGGAGATTATGAAAATGAGGAATATCCTCTCATATTTCCCATTCACGATACTAATGGTAGTGTGCACATGAAGAACATCCCTCCAACTTCTCTTCCAAAACTTCATGGTATAAGGTCAGAGGATTCAGAAACCTTTCTCTTTGAATTTGAAATCCTTTGTATATCTTATGGTTACTTACTAAACACTAAAAATTTGAGATTTTTTCCCGCACATTGAAGGATATAGTTCTTAGATGGATCATGATTTTAGGGACTAATTCAATACAATCATGGAGTGAGATGCAAAAGATATTTCTAGAAAAATATAAAGATCATGATCTTAAAGAAGAAATCTTTAGAATGAACCAAAATGAAGATGAGAGTCTAGAGGATCTAATATAGAGGTTCATGTATAATGTTAAGATGGAAAAATTGTCATTTAGGATCTGACACACTAAAAACCCTCTTACTGAGAACAATTACGGATGAGTGGATTGATCTCCTTGATCTCATGAGTAGAGGTGATGTATTATCATTTGAAGAAATTTTCTGAAACATGAAAACCTATATCAAGAGGAAGGGAAAGAGTAATTCAATCAACATCAAGATCGGTAAGTCAAGCTAAACTTGGAAATTTTCTTGATAACTTTAAAACAAAAATTCTTAGCAATCTAAGTGAACAAGTAGAAATGTTAAGAATACAAAATGAGAAAAAGGAAGATGCTGATATTTTTGTTTTCCATGCAAAATCACATGATGTTAAATATTGCCCCTCATTACCAAGGTTGAAGGAAGTTTACCAAGAGGATCGTGGATCAAGTCAAGCACCAAAGAAGCTATGTTATGTAGCTCCAAGAGGACCATGGTAGCCTAGTCGACCTAGTATGATGCAAGAGCCTAATTCACAATTTCAAGCATATACACATCCATCTAAAATTAATTGGAACACACCCTTTCCTTGGCAACCTTGGCCATCTCAACCCCAAAACCAATCTTGGCAACAAGGTTGGCAAAGAACTTATGGGAGCCATCCACAATATCCTCAATATTTTGCTCAATATCCTCCATACCCAACTCCATGTTATCCCTACCATTCACCTCTACCACAACCACAACTCCATGTTATCCCTACCATTCACCTCTACCACAACCACAACTCCATGTTATCCCTACCATTCACCTCTACCACAACCACAACTCCAACCACATCCATCTCAAATATCCACTCCCACTCGACTACCTATACCATCATTTCCAAACCCACACAATGAAGTAGCTCAACCCACTTATAATGTTGAGGTACAACACTTCCAAATATCTCCTCTCGATCTAAATGGTATTCATCTTAGCTCAAGAAGAGTATCACAAAAAAAATTCTCTTGACATCATTGATGGACAACATGGAGAAAAAGAAGATTCAAATGAGAAGACAAAAGAATCATGGCCTTCAAGTGACTAAGAGTAGACATCATAACCATAGATTGGGAAAGTGCCTTCATGTTTACCATTAGATCCTCTATGTGTTCAAGAGAATAATTGGAAAAAATAAGAAGATATGAATTTCATGGAAGAAGAAGACATCCAAGATGATCCAAATCAACAAGTGGACCAGGGGCATCACAACTATATTGAAATATGGTTCCAAACAGTCACTAAGTTGCAACGATATTCTATCCTTCAGCTATGATTGATATCATCAAAGTCAAAGCATTTGGTCTCTTACATTCAGGTACATGTCAAAGAATATGTTTTGAGCCTACACATGATTTTATCTGTCATCTAATTATGCAAGTGGCTCCTTTCAAAGTATTCCTACACTTGAAAATTTTGTTTTTTTTAGGTAGAGTAGGATAGGAAAAGAAATAAAAAATGAAAAATAAGAGAAAAATAAAATCTCAGGTGAAAACCTCCTTTGAGGTGCTTGAGATTAGCTCATTGATTGAAAACCTCCATGAGGGGTCAATGGGTTGGAAAAAAAAGAGAAAAAAATGAGAAAAAAGAAAATATTCTAGGTGAAAACCTGCTTTGAGGTGCCTAGGCAGACCTACTAGTTGAAAACCTCACTGAGGTGGCTAGTAGGCCTAGAATAAAAATAAATAAAAATAAAAATAAAAATATTTGCTCCATGCATCTCTCTCTCATGAATGCAGGTGTTGTCCAACCTCCGGAAGCAACAAAAACAAGTTAGCCACCAAAAGAAAATTTGATCACAAGCCTAGTAAAAAAAAGTCAAATTTTGAGTTTCTCCTCCTTTGTTCAAAGGCTCCAACAGGACCAAGGCCATGAAAATCCGTCATCCTCAGCTATTTCCACCATCCACTCATCATTCCCAAGCTTTTAGCAATTATTTTCCTTGTTGTCTTGAAATACTGCAAGAAGATCCTATACTTACTACAAGAAACAAAAATAAATAGAGCAGAAAATTATTTTTGTCATATATTAAAAACCATGCATATATTTGCCAAGTTGTTTCAGCGGGGGATTCATGTGGATGATATTGACATGCCCAAGAAATTTCAACAAATTCCAATGCACAATTGTCGAGAAATCGACCTCCATCACCTATAGCCATTTTTTATTTTTTGTGATATTCGTGCATCCATTTGAAACGTTGTTTCATGGGGAGATGCATATTGATGATGGTAACATGCCCAAGAAATTTCAGTAAATTCCAATGCACTGTTTTCGAGAAATTGACATCCATAACCTATAACCATTTTTATTTTTCTCAAGATTCGTGCATCCATTGGCCAAATGTTTTTTATGGGGAGGTGCATAAGGATTATGGAAACCTTCTCAGAAAATTCCAGTTCAATCCAGTATAACATTTCGGAGATATGGGTTTAAATAGGCTGCTACAGGGTTTCCTGTGGTTACTATAGGATGTCCTAGTTTACTACAGGGTGTCTTGGTTTTCTACAAGAAACTAGCTGAAGGCTATATGAAGGTAGGGAAGGTGAAATGAAGTGATGGTAAGGGGTATGAAAGTTGTGAAAAATGTGGCGAAGGTGAACATCACCCATGGCCCAGTCCAACACTCCAAGAAGGCCAGATTTGACTAAGATAGCTTTTTCACAGTAACTGGAAGACAGAGGTTTAGAATCACCAAGCTATGAAGACATGTGCAGAAGCAAACAAAAGAAATTATCACCTTAAGAGGACCATGGATTGATCATCAACTCAGCAGCAGCATGCATGCCTCTCCAACAACCATCAGGTAGGTACAAGTATGAATATTCTTGACCTCTTCTCTTGAGCATATTAAAGTTAGAAATTTGTTGTCAATGCATGAGAGATAAGGTTTTATAAGCTAAGGATGGTTCAGAAGTCTTGACCACCTTCAACTAGTTAATACAACTAACTCCTTCACTCATGCAATGCGGAAAAACCAAATTAGGAAGGGTGATTATTTCGAGGAATGGGGACAACAATTAAAAGAAGAAATTTATGCAAAGGCCAAGTCACCACAACACTCCAAGCTCTCCATCCACATCATATCCACTACCTATCCATCATTCATCCATCCCATTTCATAAGAAAAAAATTGATATTTTTCAAGAACAAACACTATACTCTGTCTCACCCTGAAAATTTATTGAAAAAAACACACAGAGCACATCCTCTCCATTTTCACAAACCTACACTACTCCCTCTGAGCCCTAGCATCATCTTCCAAACCCTCTACATCATTTCTCATCATGCCCAAATATTTATAAGACCCTAAAAGAGAAGGAATGACTGTTATAGGAAGTCAGATTGTTGCTACAAGAAGAAAGGAACAAATTGTACTAAAACCCAAAATGGAAGTGCCTAAGAGAGACCTAATCAAAACAGAGAACTCCAAGGTCATTAGGCAATCATCTAGGCCACAAAAGAGAATAATAATGCAACATAAGGCAATAAGGCATTCACCATCAAAACAAAACTCAAACTGCAGTGATGAAAAGAGGCTTTCCAAGAGGTCTCTAATCTCTTTCTAGCTTTTTTCCAAAGCCTAAAAGATGTTATAGAAAGGGGATAAAGGCATGTAAGTCAAGTTGAGGACCTACCCTAGGCTCAGACTATCATTTCTGCTCAAAATAGGTTTAAACAACTGCTACAAGGTTTCTGGTAGTTACTATAGGAATTACTACACGGTTTCCTGTAGTTACTACAGGAATTACTATAGGATGTCCTAGTTTACTATAGGATCTCATCTAAGGGCATTTTGAGAGGTGTCCAAATGGTGGAAAAAGGTAGAGGAGATTGGAAAAGGATGTGGAAGACCTTGCCAAACTCGAAAATATTCAAAAACCCATCTTGAATAAGGGGAAGAAGGCAGGCTAATGGTATCAAGAAACACTGTGAGTTTTATGCAAAAATAGTTTGGAAAAATGAGTGAAAATGGAATGAAGGTTTCAAGGGAGAGGATATGAATGAAATGGATCTAAAACCCAACAAAGTCCACTTGCAAAGAGGAAATTTATGTTTTTTTTCTTGAAAGACGGTTAAACAATCATGAAAAGAGAAACTAAATTTTTGTGCTTGTACTTGCAGAAATTACAGCCAAGATTCTTAAAGAAAAAGGACTGAGGAATGCACGAGAGAGAGGCCACCAGGGCCATGAATGAGGCAGAATGACGTCACTAAGTTGCTCAAAGGATGAACAATGCTTTCAACAAGGGGGTATGATGGGCCTCCAAATTAGAGATAAATTAAGGCCAATCTAACCATCCTTCAACACATTAAACCTCTATTTTTTCATTAGATAATGTATTTTTAACTTTAATATGTTCATTGGTAAGGTTTATGGATAATTTCGTATTTGTGCTTAATATTATTTATTTTTGTGAAATATTGTGAGAATATTGGGTAGATTATGAAGATTTGGAGGAGGATATAATTTAGAGACTTTCTCCCTACTACAGGATGATCAATATTAAATAATAAATCAAGAAGATATTATGAAATTATTGCACATATTATAGAGCTCCAATGTTGAGAAAATCTAGGAATGTGTTCCCTCACATTTAATGTACAATCCTGGTATTAGGAACCAGAGCCATTATTTAAGGGATTTTGGTGTGGAAAGCTTCCTCCTTTCATGGGGAATGCTTCCTAATCATTTTGTATAAGTACCAAGTCAAATTTTCCTCTATGGGTTTATTTGTATTAGTCTTCTTGTGGAGGTAACTCGTATTTTTGCAGCTCCACTGTCATTTCTTGCAGGGATGTAATTGTATCGATGGAAATAATGAAGATTGGTGCCATGTTTAGCTTCTAAATATTGGTGTCCTTCATAAGAATTTGAGTATCCTTGGGCTTGGCCATCCCAAGAGCCTCAGAGCCATTTTGTATCATTTACTTTTCTTATTTTCACTTCTTATTCACATGCATCTCGTGTTCCTTTCTTTTTTCTATTTCTGCATTTAATATTAATGATTTCTTGTTGTAAGATTGGGTTAAATGGTTGAAGTAAATTATTTTTCAGGCTCACAAACATAATTTCATCATTGGAACATCTTTGGAAGTTCATATTAATCATTCAGCTGCTTGGATTAGTTTGCTTATTCCCAAATCGAGATTTCTGGAAGTCCCTTGTGGCAAATAACAGTAGATTTCTGCTATTTTTTAGAGCATGCTAGTGAGATTCAATCAAGTTGATTCCACTTGCATTAGATCACAAAAACATTCTATTTAATAAAAAAAAAAAAAAAAACTACCCCATTTCATTTTCACTTGATTAGGTTAGGAATTTGATAGATTTACTAGCTCAAGAGTTTTCAAATTTCTACATTTTAAACTAGTAATTTTCTACTATTTTTTTTAGCATGGGTTAACAAAGGTATTTTTGAGTGATTCCACTTGGAATGGAGACCTAATACATCCTAGTCAATAAAAAAAAAATTCCCATCCAATTTGGATTTCATTTTATTGGTCATTCGATGAATTATAGCTTCCTGTAGTAAATTTGTAACATTATGTAGTACTCTTCCAACGTGTATATACCTGCCCATATCTGCTCAAAAATATTGGTTTTGGTCCCTTAGGGTTGAATCATGACCCATAGGCTCTAAATAAATGGTTGAGGAGGGATAAACACCAGTTAGGACTTTCCTTTTTACCCATGCAAACCATCTTAGAGATTTTGGTTAATAGACAAATTTATGAATTGGATAACACAATGATGATTTTCTTGATTGCCACCTCCAATGAACTTTGTTAATGGATCTAAATTCTTTGAAATGTAATGGTTGAAATTTATTTCATGATATTTACTGTTAGGATATTCCGACACATAGGATATAGTTAAGTTCAACTTGGTCTAGTATAGAGTTAGGTTAGAGTTAGGTAAAGTGTGTTTCTTTACCGTTGTACATTTTGTAACTTACAATCCGACGGTCACGATATGTAGTGATCCCATGGTTCACTCTCACCTCGGTATTACCGACACTTGATCCGTGGCTTGACACCCGATTGGTCCATGAGTTCTATTTAAAGCGCATGGAGGGTCATTGTTCGGGTAATCCGTGCATGAGAGAAGCTTATGTAAATTTTCATTCTTTGATTAATAAATTGCCTGTAGTACCCACGTTGGGACAGGCCGTGGACTGTTTCCCTCCTTGCACTTTGAGGGTTTTAACCACGTCAAAAATACTGGTGTATTGATTTGAGATCTGGTTGTGAGCGGTGTCCTTTTGGTGTTCTTTCTGAGGAACTTACCCTGTAAATTCCTACATGGTATCGGAGCTATTTGAGGGCCGCGTCCGTTGGTGATCCAAATCTGAAGCCGGTAG
Source organism: Pinus tabuliformis (assembly GCA_031772625.1). Lineage (NCBI taxonomy): Eukaryota > Viridiplantae > Streptophyta > Pinopsida > Pinales > Pinaceae > Pinus > Pinus tabuliformis. Next base: position 182,964,003 of record CM062813.1, on the reverse strand, counting down.
AACTGCATGTGGCTGTCGTTTCCTAGATCTGTTGTTTCTGACTGCTTTCGGGCCGAGAGGACTACTCTGTTGCGTTCGGAGCATCTGTTCCAGTGAGGAACCCCTTTCGTTTCACGCGAAAAGGTTTCCGGTAGCCCTAGCTGCGTCATTTTTCAGATCGGGAGGTATACAGTGTTTTTTTTGCAATTCACTGTTATTTTCTCTCTGCTTATTTTGGTCTCAGTTTATTTAGCCTTTTTTTTTTAACCGGATCTATACCTTTCATTTCTGCGTATGCTCTTTGCCCTGCGACTCTGTGCGATCTGGGCAAATGAGAAACAGAAAGGAAGGATTTTTCTCATGTGTATGCTCTTTTCCCTGCACCTTAGTGTGATCTCGGAAAATCAGAAACATTGAGAAAAATATTTAGTTTTTCGGCTAAAGCTAACTTTGAGATTTTTTTTTAAATTTCTAGTTTTTTGGCTAAAGCTAACTTCGAGCCGCAAGGTTCGTTTTTCTTTGCATATTCGTGTTGGGTTTTGTGTTTTGTAGGAAAAAAGAGCTTTCTCAAGGCAAGCACGCAAACCAAGGCCCCCCCCCCCCCCTCTCTCTCTCTCTCTCTCTCTCTCAAATTTTTTGTATAGATCAATTGGTTCAAAGCTATTTTAAGAGAGTAGAGGTCTTGGGTTCAAGTCTCCATTTTGTGGGGGCGGATTTTTTCATTCCCGCACATTCGCGCACTTTGCCGGCAACTTCAACAATTTTTTTTCAAAAAGCCATAACTTCTTCTTCCGGAAGCCTTTTTCAGAGCCGTTTTTTTTAAAACCGCCTATTTTTTCGAGATCTATCCATTGGAACACTTACTTTCAGCATCTTCAGCTTCAGTTTTTTTTTTTTAAATGGAAAGTCCATGCCAAGTCATTCTTGACAGCACTAACTACTTCCAATGGGTAGCCTACATGGAAGATTTACTTAGAAGTAAAGGTCTCTTCAGAATAGCCACAGACCAAGAGAAGAAACCAAAAGATGAAGACAAGGCTGCAAAATGGGAAAATAGACAAGATCAAGCACGTGGTTTGATAGGGATGTCTATTTCTCCTGATCTTAGATTCCACATTGCAGAACTTGAGACTCCTCATGAAGCATTAGAAAAACTCGCTAAAGTTTTTGGGATTAAAAATGAAATTAGAGCCCATCAACTTGAAAATGAGCTGCTTACTTTGGATCCTAATAATTTTTCTTGCATTGAAGATTTCTTGTCCAAATTCAAGACCCTTAGATATCTCTTGGAAGGTGTTAAAGTTAAGAAAGAAGATGGTAACCTTATTTATTCCATCCTTACTAAGTTGGGACCAACCTACTCTGTATTTGTTTCCACTTTCCATTCTACAAGGGAAGCTTTCATTTGTCAAGGACAAGGCTACAAGGCCCCTTCCTTTGACTCCTTTTGTGATTCCTTAATAAGAGAACAAGAAAAACTCTTACACCTTGGTCTTCTTAATCTTGGAAACTCTTCCACGAAAGCGTTAGTCGCCCAGCAGCAACCAAATTCAAAGAATCCTAAGAAGTCATATCCTCAAAAGAATGGTCCTAAACCATCTCAGCCTCAAAATGAAAGATCATTTCAGCAAAATGATAAGACCAATAAAAGCAAATGGAAGAACACTGATAGACATTGTAACTTTTGTAATCGAGATGGCCACTTAGAATCTAAATGCTTTAAGAAGATGGAAGCCTTGGAAGCCGCAATGAAGAAACATAACATCCATGTGGAGCCTACTTCAACTTCAACTTCCGGAATGGCACTTTCTGCATGTCATTGTCAATCATCTCAGTCTGGTTATGCATTAAATGTATCTTCTTCTTCTTCTCATTCTCATGAGTGGCTCATTGATTCTGGAGCCTCTTGTCACATGGCCAAAAACCAAGCCATGTTTTCTTCTTTAAATGATTGTAACACCAAAAATATATATGTTGGTGATGATAGATCTCTTAATGTTGTAGGGACTGGAACTGTTCATCTAGACAATGGTCAGTTTAATGATGTATTATGTGTTCCAACCTTATCCTGCAACCTTTTATCTGTCTATCAGATAACTCATTCAGGTGAAGGTAAAATTGTTGAATTTTCACCTCATGATGTTGTAATCAAGGATCTAAAAGATCCTAAACAGATTCTAGCTACTGGTCTTGCTGATGATTCCAAAAGGTTGTATAAGTTTCACAACTTTGGGTCATCAAATCTTTCCTCAGTATTTATTGCTCATAATGATGAAGTGAGAAAACTTTGGCATGAGCGATTTGGTCACTTAAACTATCGCTCCCTTCAGCATCTATTTAAAGAAAATATGGTGACAGGTCTTCCTATGGTATCTTGCAGAGATGGTGTTTGTTCCGGATGTGTAATCGGAAAACATCATCGGGACAGTTTTGACAAACGTGCCTCTTGGCACGCCTCAGCCCCTTTACAGCTTGTGCACAGTGATTTATGTGGTCCTCTTCCTGTTGCTTCATTCTCTGGCTGCAAGTACTTCTTAACTTTCATTGATGATTTCTCCAGACGCACTTGGGTATACTTCTTAAAACTCAAGAGCGAAGTATTTAACACCTTTTTGGCCTTCAAAGCCTTTGTTGAAAAACAATCTGGACATCAAATTCTTAAGCTAAGAACTGATAATGGTGGAGAATATGTTAAAAACACATTCATCAACTTTTGCACCGAAAATGGAATTCAAATGCAACATACTGTTCCATACACTCCACAACAAAATGGTGTAGCTGAAAGGAAAAATCGCACCTTAAAGGAAATGGCTAATTGTATGCTGCAATCTAAAGGACTCAGTCTTAGTTTTTGGGCCGAAGCAATTAATTGTGCAAATTATATAATCAATCGCACTCCTACTAAGGTTCTAGAGAATATCACTCCAGAAGAAGCTTGGAGTTCCATTAAACCAGATGTAAGTCACTTTCGTGTGTTTGGAAGTGAAGCATGGGCTCATATTCCAGATGAAAAGCATAAAGCTTTAGAACCTAAGAGTGAGAAATGCACTTTTGTTGGATATTCTGAAGATGTAAAAGGTTATAGACTTATTCCATTTAAGTCCAAAAATGTTATCATTAGAAGAGATGTAAAGTTTGATGAAAATAAATCGGCCTGCGAGCCTAGTCCGGCGGATGTGCCACCTCTTCCTATCTCTTCTACTTTTGAAAACATTTCTTCTTCAGATGATGAAAGCGAGGATGATAATCCTCCCCCACCTTCTCAGGATCCTCAACTTCCAAGATGGGTCCGTGCTACTCGGGATGCAGCAGGTGATCTTGCCGGTGATCCTACAGATCAGTGACGTACACGTTCTCAGTTTGAAAGAGCCTCTTCTTTACTGGCTCAAGCTCCAGTAAATCATGATCCTGACACTTTTGCAGAAGCTTCAGGCCATCCACATTGGGAAGCAGCTATAAATGAAGAATATCATTCATTGATGACAAATGATACATGGGATCTTGTTCCTCTACCAAAGGGACGCAAACTTGTTAGATGTAAATGGGTTTACAGAACCAAGTATGGACCAGATAGGAAAGTTGATAAACATAAAGCTCGTCTCGTTGCTAAGGGCTTTTCACAGGTGAAGGCATTGACTACACTGAAACCTTCTCCCCTGTTGCCAAAATGAACTCTATCCACCTTGTTCTTTCCCTTGCTGCCTCTTAAAAATGGGAAGTCCATCAGATGGATGTTAAATCTGCCTTCTTGCATGGGGACTTGCAGGAAGAAATCTATATGGAACAACCCATTGGCTTCATACAAACAGACTCCAGCCTTGTTTGTCGACTTAAGAAATCCCTTTATGGCCTCAAGCAAGCTCCTCGGGCTTGGTATGCCAAAATGGATAGCTTTCTTTTAGAATCTGGCTTTTCTAGGTGTCATTCTGACAATACTGTCTACACCAAGAAAGTGGGCAACTCTCTTATCATCCTTGTTCTTTATGTTGATGATCTTATTCTTACTGGTAGTGATCCCAACCTTATAAACCATGTGAAGTCCAGCCTTAAAAAGAAATTTGAAATGACAGACTTAGGACACTTACACTATTTTCTCGGTCTTCAAGTCTTGCAATCCCAGGAGGGTATTTTCCTTTCCCAGTCCAAGTATGCTTGTGATATTCTTCGTCATTTTCACATGGAAGACTGTAAGCCATCCCCTTCTCCCTTTCAGTCTGGAGTCAAACTTTCAGTCTCTTGTACTTCTCCTGAAGTTGATGCTACCTTATACCGTCAACTTGTCGGAAAACTCTTGTATTTAACCCATACTCGTCCTGATCTTTCCTTTGCTGTTGGCCTTGTTGCTCGTTTTATGCAAAACCCCCGTGAAAGTCATTGGAAAGCAGCTAAAAGAATACTTCGTTATGTTCGAGGTACAGTACAGTTTGGGATTCATTACAGTGCCAAAGCAGCTCCTCTGTTAGTTGGTTTCACTGATTCTGATTGGGCTGGTGACCCTGATGATCGGAAGTCTACTGTCGGTTATGTCTTCACTCTTGGTTCAGGACCTATTACATGGGCTTGTAAGAAACAGGCCGCCATTTCTCTTTCGTCAGCAGAAGCAGAGTATCGTGGTGTCGTGGAAGCTAGTAAGGAAGCCTTGTGGCTTCGTCAGATCCTATCAGAGTTTGGCTTTGAGCAGCAGCATCCAACCACACTTTGGTGTGATAATCAAAGTGCCATTCAGCTATGCAAAGATCCAGTCCAGCATCAACGCAGCAAACACATTGAACTACACATGCACTTCATCAGAAAGCTCATTCATGACCATGTTCTTGAAGTGAAATATTGTCCAACAGATGATCAGGTTGCAGACATCTTCACAAAGGCTCTCACAGAGGCGAAGTTCACTAAACTTCGATATATGCTTGGAGTTCAGGATGTTGTCACTAAGGGGGGATAGGCTCTAGTGCCTCCTTCCTTCTCCTATTGTGTCATATTTGTAAATCCTTCAATCCTATCCCAAGTTGTTCTTAAGGGGGGATGTTAGGATATTCCGACACATAGGATATAGTTAAGTTCAACTTGGTCTAGTATAGAGTTAGGTTAGAGTTAGGTAAAGTGTGTTTCTTTACCGTTGTACATTTTGTAACTTACAATCCGACGGTCACGATATGTAGTGATCCGACGGTTCACTCTCACCTCGGTATTACCGACACTTGATCCGTGGCTTGACACCCGATTGGTCCATGAGTTCTATTTAAAGCGCATGGAGGGTCATTGTTCGAGTAATCCGTGCATGAGAGAAGCTTATGTAAATTTTCATTCTTTGATTAATAAATTGCTTGTAGTACCCACGTTGGGACAGGCCGTGGACTGTTTCCCTCCTTGCACTTTGAGGGTTTTAACCACGTCAAAAATACTGGTGTATTGATTTGAGATCTGGTTGTGAGCGGTGTCCTTTTGGTGTTCTTTCTGAGGAACTTACCCTGTAAATTCCTACATTTACTTTATGCAATCAGAATAGGTTTCTTTCCTTGTATTGTCTTTCTTGCAATAGGTTAAGGTTTCCATTTCGAGCATTTCATTTTCTGCAATTAGTTTAGGATTTGATTTCATTACATGCACTCCATTACATCATGCCAACAAAGGAAGGACACATTGTATGTTGCACATATAGTGTTGATACCTCTTAAGTTTGTACGAACCCTGGGTTGATAATTAAGGTTGGTAGCCTTGGGACTTGCACCATTCTTGTTGTAATATCGAGGCTCATTAGATTCATCAGTTGGCTTCCAGCAACATATAGAGACCGGATTGAGTTTGATGACCCTAGGTCATTAGAGGAACCCATCATGAAGCTAATAATTTTTGCGAGCAGTTGTTGTAGGGAAAAGTATCCGACTCGGATGACCCTATCCCACTCTAAGGGTGACAGTTCCTTAGCAACAACTGTAAAACAAACTACTTAAGGTTTACTTCTTTATGAAAGCAAAAGAGAATGGAGAAAGCACTAACCGTTGCCTTGCGCTTAATGTCGAATCCAAACTCTTCTCTTTGGCTGCTTGCTCCTAGCTCTTTGTCCTTCTGTTCGCCCAGCTACGATGAGATCCTGCAAAATAACAAAGAAGGAAACTACAAGAGGCATGCAATCATAACTGGTTCATGGATTAGTGTAAACCAAACATGCAATCATCACAATATATAATTGAAACAAGAGCACATAGAAGAAACCTCAATAGCTTTTATTAATGAAGAAATAAAGGTTCTGAGAGTGTTACAACCATTGAAGGCTCCAACCCAGCAACACCTCCCAGCAGAAAGAATTGCTCTTCTTCGCCTCTCTCAAACAATCACCCAATAACTCAATAGTGAAACCAACAGCATATCATTACTTTGCACAAAATTCCAGCCTCTTGAGCTCATAGGAGAGAGCTCAATATATAGATGAATTGAGAAAGGATGAGTCAGCTTGCAACTGATGTGTAGCTGCCTTGTGTCCTCTCTCTCTTCAGTTAATCTTTAGTTGATCTTCAGTTCTTGAGTCCACTTGGAGAACTTTGCTTCCACTTGGAGAAACAGAGCCTCTGACTCATCACAAGGCGAAATACCTGATCCAAGTGTCATTTTTGGAAGATTCCAAAGCAATGACTCACTGTGCCACTTGTCCCTTCTCGCTCAGCGCAGGTGGCCTTTGTCCCACTTGCTTTGCAACGCAGGTACACCATGGAGCAACTGAGTTTCAGCGCAGAAACCTAGTGGAGCACCTGCTTTGATTTCAGGATTGCTTGTTTTTGAGTGTTTTCAGGTGGAGAACTGATCTGAGAGCTGTTGGTTTGCTGACCTTGTTCCTCTAGGGGTGGGAACATCATGTTTAGGGAACTTTGGATCCCTTGGATTATTGACAATTCATGCTTGTTGCTGTAAGGCACAAAATTGTCTATAACAGATGCCCCCTAAAGTATGAGGTCGTTTATCGGGTGAAATGCTTTATTGAGAGGATCTGAAGTTCATTCAATCTGCTGAGAAGTGTCCTGTAATAAGATACAATACAATACATTATTTTTCATACATTTTTCATGATCTAGCTGAGGCGGGCATTCCCATGCTCAGCTTTATAAATACATTTTGGTACATAGAACAGACGATCGTCTGATTGTAGACTGATAATTCTCTGCTGAAATTATCATCCTTTGAGAAGGATGATCATCTGCTGTAATGGTGTACATATCAAATGTCTTTATGTCCTGAATATATATCGCAGCCCGGATGGATGAAACTAGATCCGGGGTCTTCAATCTCTTCCGATCTTCACTCGATGTACAAGTCGATCCATGTGAGAATTTCTTGAAGTCGAACATGGAAAGACATCGCTTGATTACCGGTCAATGATGTAAACCGTTAACAAGTGCGAGAGGAGTCACCGATAAGGATGATGACCCTCAAGGTACGGCAGTACAATCCACATGGTGGGAATAAAGGACTTGGCGTCGACCACCATGCAAAATCTTCTGGTCGAAGGTCATTGATGTATACCTGTCACCGGAAGTGAGAAACTTGCCATTGAGGCATGCAAGCTTCAAAGTACTGAGGGGGGTGTTCCTAGATCAACTCCTTGGATAATGAGCCGATGTCGACAAGGAGCGATCCGTCAAAGGAGGGCCTTAATGAATCCCACATCAGTGACACGGAACGGAGCTAGTGATTGTGATGAGGTGAAAACAAACTGTGATGTATGATTCAGGGTGGCGGTCATGAAGTGGATGAAGGATAATGTATGGTAGTGGGTGGAACACGGTTGACTCTTTACAGAACCACATCTCTTGAACATATAACGACACTGATGTGATGGATTGGTAGCATTACCCCAATTGTGGATGGTGTGGCGAAGACCATGGTTATGAGACCGGTGAATGAAACAACCCAACCCGATGTGATACGGAGGACAAAGTGTCATGTTCAAGAGCAACTTGCTACCATTAATGCTGTGAGGTTCTCCCAATTTTTCCCTAGTCATTGCTGACCAGTACCTCTTTATTTTTGTCAAGCTTGAGGAGGATAACATATGCTTGTTCTATAACCTGCCCTTCGGGCAAGCCCATCGCTATGTTTTAACGAGCCTAGCAATAGGGAAACTCATTCTCGTCTAAAGACAAGTTTGTCGCTATTTAATCATTTTAACGAGTCTAACGACAAAGAAAACTCGGTCCTTTTCATTTTTAGAGAGTCTGAAAAGGTACGAAAAGTTAACTCCAAGATTCCTTTTTCGTCTTCTAATCCCTTAAGTCCGAAAAAGTATAAAACAATACAGAAGGGATGAATTTTCGATTTCTTTAACGAGCCGAACAAAACAAGCGCTCGATCTTTTTGTGTAATAATCCCTCAGGTCCAAAAAGATTAAAATCTAGAGGAGGGATAGCTCTTCTTGTCCTTTAACGAGCTGGAAGGCCAAAACTCGGCAAACTTTTCATATTTTACGAGTCAGTGAAAAGAGCTCAAAGAAGACTCATCTTTTGAGGAACGAGTGATGAACAGGGATAGCAGCATATTCCAGGTACAGGTTGGAATTCTCCAATCACGGCAGTGTCACAAGGATGGCTAAGTGAAATCACTCTTCGCAGCTGTTCCTCAAAATGGGTAAACAAACATATGGAGGTGAACGATTGGCCAAATGAACGGATGGAGGTGATGGCATATAAACACGACCAAGGGCTTTTAATATGGCTTTCAAAGGTTACATTTCTCGAGGTTGTTTACCGGTTCATTTTTTCTGGATGAGCTTGAACTGTAGGGAAAGATTGCTCACAACTTGTGTTTATTTTTTAACGAGCATGAACTCTGTACAAAACTGCTCGATTCTTGCGTTTATTTTTTAACGAGCATGAACATTGCTAAAACTGCTCGATGATATGTTTGCATGCCCCCAGCATAATAACGCAAATCGAGGTGCATGCCCCCCAAGCTTCATTGCATTCAACTTTGTTGGTTGGAATGAAGGTTTACCATTGAGATCTGGAAAGGGGATCGTTTCATTTTTTAATGAGGTTGACATAGTAAAAGAACTATCCTCATTGCCCGCTGTATTTACAGTACTCGATAGAAAATCGAAAACTGAAGGATGATAAAGGTTATTTTGAGTATCTTCCCCACAATCCGGGAGAAGGGAACGATGGTGGGAATCATTCCATGGTGCCCCGTCAATTACCATTGATTGGACTATTCCTTTGTCGGTTCCATGCACTCGCGACCAAGGACTTAAAGGGGTGCCATATTCTCTAGACCTATCTATCCAAACGCTTGATGAGCGTTGATTTGGGGTTGCCCCCCAGGCCAAGAAAATTGATTGCTACAATATTTCCATTGGGCTTGGGGATAAAACCTTTGCATGATCCATGCTGATATCGTTTTCTGACATCTTTTGTGCGGAAGATATCATATTGCAGGTTCCTACTGTCGCCACTTCTCCCACAATGAACGTCGTCGGAAGGGTGAAAGTTCCCATTAATGTAGGATCTTTTAGTAGGCCTACTCCGATATTTTGAAACGAATGGTCGCTTCCATGGATCAGAGGAACGCTTCCTGTAACTTGTGAACCATTAGGGAGGAAATTTTGTTGGTCAATGATCGTAATCCCTCCTTGAAAGGGGAATGCGATTTTCCTAAAATAGGTCGACACAACAGCTTCCATGGCATAAATCCATGGTCTTCCCAGTAGGATGTTATAGTCAAGATTGCCATCGATGACTTCAACATCTACTTCTACTGTTTTGCCCCCTAGTTCAACTTTCAAGTTACTAAGGATACCGTAAGGGGTATATGTCCTTCCGTCGAATGCTTTTAATGTTGTCGATGATCGCGACAAGGTTGGAGATCCTAAAGTTTTCCAGCAACTCATCGACATAATACATGTCGATGCCCCCTCATCAATAATTGTTCGATGAACAGTTTTGTTGAGGGCTTTCACTTGGACGAGGAAAGCTAGTTGAGCTGGTAACTGAGGATCATATCCTTTGTGATCAAAGGATACAAGATTGGACTCTTTAGGATCCACCCCACCAATTGCTGATAACAATGCCTGCCTTTGGGATGGGCAATTTTGTAGTACTTCAAGAGTCGACATAGCAGACGGTGATTGCGCCAAATCTTCCACTATATTATAATGTTGTGCCGCTCTGGCACGAGGATTAAATGTCGATTTGTGTACTACTCCCTTTGGCGGTTTTATTGTTAATTCATGTGTGATGGGGGGTACAACTTCTGCCGAAGTTGTTGTCGAACTGCTAGGTTGATCTTTACCTTTATCGTTCGACACCTGTGGATTCCCGTAATCTTTGTTCCTTGTCGAAATCAAAGCATCATTCTGTTGCTTCGATATCGATAACATAAGCACTTGCGACGGTGAAGCATTTCCACTACCAACCAGATTTTTTCCTCGATCGGGAAATGGATCAGTTAACACAGCTGGAGTTTGCGAACTCTTTAAGAATCTTTTTAGATCAGCTTTGTATGGACATTCTCTCGTCCAGTGATCCTCATCACATATCTGACACCCATAAGGTGGTTTCCTATCTCGAGGAGGGCTTGAAGAAGTTTTTCGAGGAGATGACTCTCCTTGTTTCTTCTTCTTCCCTTTGTTTTGATTTTTCTTGCTTCCTGGTTGATTGGTTTCTTTGCCCTTATCTGTCGATACGGTATTTACTTCCGAAGCAAGAATTTCTTCATGCGCATTTTGATTCGAATCCTTACGGGCTTTCTTTTGATTGGCCTTTTTCGGATTCGAGTTTGTCGTGCCAACCATGCCATCTCCGGCATGAGAGTCACTATCAGATTTAGGAGGAGGAGGGATTGAAAACTCTGGTCTAGGGGCGTCTAGTATTTTGTCATAGAGCGTGCCGGACTGAGTATATACTAAGTCCAAATATTGCGCACGAGCAATAACCTGCTCTTCTGTTACGACTCCTCCCTTCGCCACATCTTCTGTTATGGCCGGAAGTAACGACTTTATAAACCACTCAGCTAAAAGCTGATCAGGAACGTATGTTTTAACCATTCTTCGTCGACGTCGCCACTCATGTATATGATCTGATATATGAGTTGCGGTTGTCTGTTTGAAATTGGTCAATATCTCTGTTCCCGTTTCGTACCTTATTGGTAATTGAAAGTGGGTTAAGAATGTCGTGGCAAGGGAGCTAAAATTGTCGAACGAAGCTCTTGGCAATTCTATATACCATTTTGCCGCTGGACCTGTCAATGTCCTCTGAAAGAGGCGAAGCCTTATCGAATCATCATTTAAAGTGTTCGATGAACACCATAGATGAAATGTCATCACATGATTCGACGGGTCTTCACCTTGATTTCCATTGAATTTAGGAATGTCGGATGGAAGTTTGTGCGGGATCACTGGCCACCATGGGGCGTAAGCAATTGGATCATTAGTTAACCGATGTAAATCAGGCAACTCTAAAGTTGCCACGAATGGTAACTGTTGATTCAAGTTAGGGGAAGCGTAACCAGGGTACGATGGAATTGCCTGAACAGTTGGTCTTTGCATACCAGCATAATGGAGTTGATGTTGGTATGATGAATACGGTTGATGGACTTGACCACTATAAAGTGGTTGATTTTGACCATTTTGGATGTATGGCTGTCCAGTATTCGCAAAGATTTGTTGTTCAGAACCTTGGTACACTTGTTGGAATTGTGGTTGTTGGTATTGCACTATCCACGGTTGTGATACCATGGGTTGTTGCGCTACACTAACCATTGGACCAAGATGTGGGGTAGTTGTACCCGATTGTACTTGTGTCGCCCCACCAGTAGGCGATTGTGGTTGGGTTGCCGGGTCAAGGGGCTGTTGCATGAGAACCTGAGAAATCTGAGGTTGACATACAACAGGCATCGTTTGAACTTGCGACATGGTTACAATAGCCGGTGTAGTTGGGATGTTCGTCACAGGTACACACTATTGCATAGAATATACAACTCTTGGTGGCTGGGATATCATAGGTACCCAGCTACTCGTTGCAATTCCACCATAACTTGAATAAGGTTGAGAACTCCCGTATGGGTACCCTCCCGGAGGGGGTAATGAAAGGGCATACTGCCCCCCATACGGTGGTAATCCAGAACTCAAGGCAATTGATTGTCCTGGAGGACTGGATGGCCTAAATTGATTCCCAAAAGGGTCAATTTGATGAGTCTCACCATAAGAGTTACCAGACATTACTCCGGAACAAACAGGAACAGACCATACTGTCGAGATAGTCCCTTGGTGGACTCCTTCTAGCGATTGAGAGCTAGTTGGGACAGATGGTATGCCGGCGAACATTGTTGGATTTGCAGCAGGTAATTCTGTCGTCGCCGTGTCATTTGACACAGTCCTAGATGTCGACGGTTGTTCAGACATTTTGAGTCTATCCAATTGATTGCCTAGTGATTCTACGGGAACTTCCACTGGTGATGGACAAACTTCTGTTGTAGCAGGAAATAGAGTGACCCCTACTCCAAAATGAGTTGGAGTGGATACTTGCGGTTCCTCTATAATTTCCTCTATCGCAATCAGACCAGGTGGAAGAGGAAGACCGTCAGGTCCGTAATAGATTTCCGGTGCCGAAGAAGGGGTTGTATCGACAGCGACAGATGTTTGAGGAACAAAACCCTCTGGACCAGTTACAGATGGAACTGGTTCAGTTATACAAGTATTTGCCCCCAGACTAGGATCAGTATTACTGTCCTTCTGCGGCGGTTGAACTTCTTCTATAGAGGCAGGGTTTCCGGAAATGTTTGGAGTAACCAGAATCTCAGATGTCGTTGGAACACTTGTTCTAACTTTTAAAGGAGATTTTGAACTGGTTCAACGAGCTCGCTTTGTCCGGACTGTTTTCGATTCCGGAGACAAAGACGGTTGACTCGCAAGCCTCCGAGAACGACGGATATTCAATTGACTTTCTTCCACGATTGCGGATTACTCGATCAACCAAAATATAAAGGGGAAAATTTGTGTTTCCGATTTGAATGAATTTTATTAGACGCTTTTAAACATAACTTTGCTTTTTCATGTTTTAAGAGTCGAGAAAAAGCTAAAGATGACTCTAGTCTCCTTCGATGTATTAACGAGCCCGAAGTGACAAATGCTCGGTTGGACCTTTTCAGTTATAGAGTTTGAAAAGGGCCAAAAGAAACTGCTCTGGAGATCTAGGTAGAGGGTGTGCCAAACTTTTCGCGAAACCATAGAATACGTTTTACGGTACGGGTGGTCGATCTTCGTGAATGCTGTGTTCACTGCATCGCGATCAGTAGGGCGGCCGACACGGTTTCCTATGGATAAAGGATAATTGCCTATAGGGGTCTCCCAATATATACGCGACGGTACGTGGGAGCACAAGTCCGTATTAGTGCCACCGACTCTCAGGAGGAATCACCCACCTTCGTAGAGATCGACAGTCACTATGTTTAACGACGCCGGAACACGTCTCTACCTAGACCTCTAGATGTTTCAAATGCGTTGTTAGGTTCATTCAGTATATTTTAAGTTGATCTTTTTAAAGTTTGCCTTTCAAGGTTCACCACGAGATGTATATGACAAATTCCTAAATGCAGCCTAAGATGAGAAGCAAGCTTTTTCAAATCTTTTTGACTGATGAAAATCTTAACTACTGAGGGAGAAGAAAGGCAAATTCTTTTCACACAGTTCATACAGCACAAACTAATGCACTTTCTCCTAAATCATCATGCAAACTTTTTCAAATGCAAAATGCACAATGCATGTATTTTCTTTTCCCTTTCTTAATGTTGATGGATTACAAAAAGAAAGTGGTTATATAACTTTGATTTCGATTTAGAGTGAAAACAAACAAGTTTGTCCAAAATCAAAAGACACCTTAAGATTCACTTGCTTAATCACTGGAAATACATGAAATCAAACCATACTAACGAAAGTAAAATGACTAATCAGCTATGGACAGCAAACAAGCTAACTCTTTAGACCAGCAAAATGCCTAACACAGGTTCAGATCTAAAAGGCCAAAAGCATGACTAGTTTACTTTTCGTTATGGGAAATTGTAAATGAGTAAGAAATACAAAGAACAAGTACAATTTCGTTATATAACAGAGGCAGAATGATGGCAAGTAATATTGGTTTCAAAACAGGCACCAGACTGACACCTAGCAGCAAAACTAAGTGAAAACAGGCAAGAGAAAGGAGGAAACCCCAAATGCACTAGGCAAATTTGGGCCAACGCAGGCTCTGCACAGCCAAACTGGCTCTCAGCGTAGGTAGCCCCTTCGGGACCTGCGTTGCAAAGCAGGTAGCCTGTGTACTACCTGCTTTGGAAAACGAGAATTGCGTTTTCACAGTTTCCGGGTCATAATTTTCTCAAAAATGCACGGTTTTTGCTCAAATCAGAAGCAATCAGTCAAGCACACTCAAAGGGATGATTAAGAAGGTGCAAAGCTATCACTAAGAGCTTACAAGGATCCTTGTAGATCAGCTCTTCAAATCATGAATTTACTCAGAAAATGAGCAAGAGTAGCTGCCCTCTACTTCGCTTTTGATATAGTCAAAAGCTTTTCGATTTGGTACTCTTTTGTTCAGGAAATGAATAGCAAAATACTACAAACACAATCAAACGGATACGATCCCCAGTGGAGTCGCCAGTTTGTTGTAGGGAAAAGTATCCGACTCGGATGACCCTATCCCACTCTAAGGGTGACAGTTCCTTAGCAACAACTGTAAAACAAACTACTTAAGGTTTACTTCTTTATGAAAGCAAAAGAGAATGGAGAAAGCACTAACTGCTGCCTTGCGCTTAATGTCGAATCCAAACTCTTCTCTTTGGCCGCTTGCTCCTAGCTCTTTGTCCTTCTGTTCGCCCAGCTACGATGAGATCCTGCAAAATAACAAAGAAGGAAACTACAAGAGGCATGCAATCATAACTGGTTCATGGATTAGTGTAAACCAAACATGCAATCATCACAATATATAATTGAAACAAGAGCACATAGAAGAAACCTCAATAGCTTTTATTAATGAAGAAATAAAGGTTCTGAGAGTGTTACAACCATTGAAGGCTCCAACCCAGCAACACCTCCCAGCAGAAAGAATTGCTCTTCTTCGCCTCTCTCAAACAATCACCCAATAACTCAATAGTGAAACCAACAGCATATCATTACTTTGCACAAAATTCCAGCCTCTTGAGCTCATAGGAGAGAGCTCAATATATAGATGAATTGAGAAAGGATGAGTCAGCTTGCAACTGATGTGTAGCTGCCTTGTGTCCTCTCTCTCTTCAGTTAATCTTTAGTTGATCTTCAGTTCTTGAGTCCACTTGGAGAACTTTGCTTCCACTTGGAGAAACAGAGCCTCTGACTCATCACAAGGCGAAATACCTGATCCAAGTGTCATTTTTGGAAGATTCCAAAGCAATGACTCACTGTGCCACTTGTCCCTTCTCGCTCAGCGCAGGTGGCCTTTGTCCCACTTGCTTTGCAACGCAGGTACACCATGGAGCAACTGAGTTTCAGCGCAGAAACCTAGTGGAGCACCTGCTTTGATTTCAGGATTGCTTGTTTTTGAGTGTTTTCAGGTGGAAAACTGATCTAAGAGCTGTTGGTTTGCTGACCTTGTTCCTCTAGGGGTGGGAACATCATGTTTAGGGAACTTTGGATCCCTTGGATTATTGACAATTCATGCTTGTTGCTGTAAGGCACAAAATTGTCTATAACAGCAGTCAAAGAGAAAAGTTGATCCTAAGCGTGACTTGAAAGGAAATGAGGAAATTAAAGGGAAGTGGCCACTGAAGTGGGGAAGACCTCAGGATGCAGGTGAGAAAGAAAATGTGGTTGCTTACAAGAAGTTTAATGCAGTTGAGAAGGGACATGGCTCACAGCTTGGAGAGCATTGGAACAGAGGTGATTCTAAGGGACCGTTGCAATGTTGGATATGTGGAAAAGATCATCGCAAGAAGGATTTTATATTGTACTAGGGTGGTAGGCCTCATATCTATAGTGCTTAGGAGGCACAGATAGTTGGGGATGTTGGTCATAGCATTCCTCGAATTTATGCAATTGTGGACAACAAGTAGGCACATCACCAGGCATCCATTATTGAGATGGAAGGTAAGCTCTATGATCAAGTTTTTTATATTTTTGTTGACCTTGGATCTAATTATAGTTATGTTAATCCTTACCTGGTGGATAAGTGTGGATTGAGAAAATAAGTGCATGTAGAGTCTTGGTTGGTGCAGTTGGATACAGGTACCAAGAAGGGAGTTCATCACTCGGTAAGATATTTCGCATTTGAGTTGAATGGTATGCCTACAGCAGCACATCTAAATGTACTTCCACTCGGATTATATAGTATGCTTTTGGGTATGGATTGGTTGTACCTTCATAGCACCAAAGTAGATTGTTATGACAAGGCTATTGAGTTCCTCGATGATAATGGGGAAAAGAGAATTTTGTAAGGAAAGAAGAAGCCTACATCAGTGAGGATGGTCATCGTTATGCAAGGTAAGTACAGTTGCAAGAAAGGGTGTGTGATGTTTGCAATCCATATCTCTAACGACAAGGGTAAGGATGTTGAGGATGGATAAATATTCAATAGGTACCCTGTATTACAATAGTTTCAGGATGTTTTTCGAGAAGAGATTCCAGAGTTGACTCCCCATAGGGAAGTGGACTTTTCTATTGAGTTGGTACTAGGTGCAACAACAACATCAAAAGCACCTTATAGGATGAACACTCCAAATTTGGTAGAGTTGAAGTTGCAGTTGAAGGAAATGCTTGATAATGGATACATTATGCCAAGTGTATCATCTTGGGGTGCACCAGTATTGTTCGTGAAGAAGAAGGATGGTACTCGCATGTTGTGCATTGATTAAAGGCAGTTGAACAAGGTGACGATCAAGAACATGTTCCCATTGCCGAGGATTGATCATTTGTTTGATCAACAAAAAAGAGAAACAATGTTCTCGAAGATTGATCTGGGATCAGGATACCATTAGGTATGCATCAAAGAAGAGGACATTTACAATATTTCTTTCAAGACTAGGTATGGGCATTATGAGTTTTTTGTAGTTCCATTCAGTTTGACTAATGATCCAACTACTTTTATGTTCTTGATGAATAATGTGTTGCATCTTTATCTGGACAAGTTTGTTATTGTATCCATTGATGATCTATTGATATATTTTAAGAATAAGGAAGAGCATGTCGAGCATTTAGCAGCATTGTTGAGATTGCTAAGAGAGCATAAGTTGTATGTCAAGCTTATCAAGTGTGGTTTATTTCAGACAAGGGTGTATTACCTGGTACATGTTGTTTCCAAGGAAGGAATAATAGTAGATCTAGAAAATATAAGGGTTATCATGGAGTGGGAAGCTCCTAGGAATGTGGATGAAGTCAAGTCATTATTGGGTTAGTAGGTTACTACAGGAGGTTCATCCAGAACTTCTCATGCATTTCATCTCCCATTACATCTTTGCAAAGAAAAGGGAATAAATTTGAATTGATAGAGGAATGTGAAACAAGTTTTGAGCAGTTGAAGCAGTTGTTGACAAATTCTCTAGTTATTAAGATTGTAGATCCAAATAAATATTTTGTGGTGTGTACAAATGCCTTCAAGAGAGGACTTGGTGGAGTCTTGATGCAAGAGCGATAGGTGGTATGCTATGAGTCTAGGAAACTAAATGAGCACAATCAGAACTATGTGACTCATGATATTGAGTTGGAAACTATTATCCATGCATTGAAGATGTGGATACATTATCTTCTTGGTAGGAGGTTCGTATTGATGAGTGACCATAATGGAATGGTGTACCTATTTGAGCAACTGAATCTAAATGTCGGGCAAGTTAGATGGTCGGCCACCCTCAGTGAGTTTGAATTTGAGATCAGATGCATCAAGGGTCAAGAGAGTAGGGTTTCATATGCTCTCAAAAAGAGAGTGTAGATGAACCATGTTACAACAGCGATCTCATATGGGATATATTTACGAGATCAGATCTTATAGGTAGCACAACAAGATTATAGGTACATGGATCTTACGCATAGATTACAGCGGGGTACGAGTGAACAGGATGTAGACTATCATCTCACAACAGATGGTTTGGTGAGATTCAGGGATAAGATCTATGTTTCAGGTGACAACGGGTTCAAGAAGCCTATCTTGAGGATTTTCATGTCAAGCCATATTTAGGTCACACAAGATATCAGAAGACATTGACAATAGTGAAGAAGTTCTAATATTGGTCAAATCTAAAGAACGAAGTGGCACAATTTGTAGCTATATGTTTGGAATGTCAGCAAGTGAAAGCAAAGTGTAAGAAACCAGGTGGATTGCTTCAGCCTATTCTAATTCCGAAATGGAAATGGGAGGTCATTTCCATGGACTTCATTACAAGCCTTTTGAGGACATCAAGGAAGCATGATTCTATCATGGTTGTGGTCGATAGGTTAAGAAAGGTAGCTCACTTCATTCTAGTGGAGACTAATTATTCAGCTAGTGAGGTGGCACTGATCTTCGTCAAGGAGATCATGAGATTGTGTGGTGTTCCAAAGAAGATTGTGTCGAATAGGGATGCTAAGTTCACTTCCAAGTTTTGGAAGAAGTTGTTTATAGGTTTGGGGAAAGAGTTGACCTTCAGTACAACCTATCATCCTCAAACAGATGGATAGATAGAGAGGGTCAATAGGGTTCTAGAAAATATGTTGAGGATGTATGTTATGCATCAAAAATGAAAGTGGGAAGAGTACCTTCCACTGGTTGAGTTTGCTTACAACAGAGGATGAGTATATTTAAGGCACTCTATGGGCATAGTTGTAATACTCCCATCAGTTGGAGTGATCCAGTGAATAGGGTATTGATTGGACCATACATGTTCGCAAAGATGGAATAGGAAATGCGGATTACTAAGAAAAATCTAAAGGTAGCACAGGGCATGTAGAAGATTTATGCAGATCAACAGAGTGCATTTAAGGATTTTCAGGTTGGGGAGCATGTGTATTTGTGCATCAAACCCAAGGAGAGCTCCTTGAGGATTGGATCATGTGCCAAGTTGGAACCATGATATTGTGAATCTTTTGAGATCCTTGAGAGGATTGGACTAGTGGCCTACAGACTTGCACTTCCTCCGATAGTGAAATTCCATGATGTTTTCCATGTTTCATTTCTTAAAATATATGAAAAGGATGTTGATCATGTTATTGATCGGTTTGTATTGCAGGTGGACCCAAAATGAGAATTCTAGCTGGAACCTCAGTGCATTGCAATGGAAACAACCCATGCTCTGAAATAGAGCAATCGAGCAAGTTAAAGTGCAATGGAAGCACTTTGGGCTCGATGAAGCTACATGGGAGATGGGTGATCAGATGTGAGCTATGTATCTTTCATTGTTTATTGCTTGAGGCAAAGCAATTTTAGTATATGTACATATTCATGTATGGTTGTTATTGTAAATACCGTAATGAGTTGTGTTATAAAGCTCTAATAAGTGGTATGGTTGTCATGTTTGTCATGATGGTTTTTATTTTGAGAAGGATGTTCATTGTGAATATTGCAATGAGCTAAGTTATAAATCTCCATAGGCAGTATGTTATGCTTTTCAATGGTTTTTCTAGTTGTATGCATCATAGAACGTCAAGGATGGTGTTCCCCTAAGGGGGAGGGGTCTATAATAGCCCTGATTCAAAATTTCATGTAATAAAAGTTAACAAAGGAAAAATAATACCAAGGTCATGGGATACTTATTCCAACCTGAATGTTGTGTGAAATATCCTAGTGAGCATCAATTGTTGCATTTATGGTTAACGGGAAATTGGCAAAGGAAATGGCAAAGGCTTTGAAAAGTAAAAGAGGCATTAATTGGCATATTTTTTTATGAAAATAAAGGAAATTAGGGGAAAAAGGAGGCGAAAGGTCACAATTTGCATGAGGGGGAAAATGAAGGAAAATAATGGAAAATTGAAGAAATTAAAGGCATCACGAATAAAAATACATCAGAGCATTAGTTGGTAGTCTTTTGTCAGTTCAATTTTGGAGTTAGTCTTAGAGAGGAGAAGATCACCAAGAGGAGAAGGAAAGAAATCAATAAAAGGAAGGACAAGGAAAGCAAAGGAATCACAAGGAAGGCAAAGGAAGCAAGGATCAAACAAGGAAAGGGTAGATCAGGCAACTTCAACAGGAATACTTGCAGGGAACAAATTGCATGTATGATTTCCTAGCTGGTTTTGGCATGCATGGCATATGTATGTGTATATTTTGGTTTCTTTGTTGTCAATGGAATGGATTTTTTTGGGTTTTGGCAGTGGTTTTAACCTTGCCTTTCCATTTCTAGATATTCATGGTGTGATGGGATTCTTTCTCGGTTGAGCTTTGGATTTCCGAAAGGTTTTGGATCCGAGTAAGGTGATCTCGAGAAAATACCAAGGGGTTGGGGTAGAGATGGTTTTCTCCGAGAAGCCCTCATAAGGTGGGTAGAGATAGGAAAATTCCTCAAGGGATGGTGAAGGAATTTTGAGGCATCCAAGCTTGGTTTGTTTTTGTGATCTCGAGACCGGTTTAGGTGATATCACAGTATGGTGATGGTGGGGGTGGTTTAACCTCTGGATTCCCTTGGTTGTTTATGGATTGGTTATTCCCATGAGATCCCACATTCATGCTTGGAATATGGCATGGGGGTGATCGACTGAAAGAAATATTTGGTTCAACCCAATATGTGGTTGGGTGGTACATGAAAATCCGTAACTTGGTTGGATTTTGTGTATGGTTAATAAGAGCTAATTTCCTCTTGCTTTTGATGAGTAAATGTACTTTTTATTATGTGGCTTTAATTGTTGTTATATCATTGTTAGTTATTTGTTTATATGCTAGTTATAAGCATGGTTAATTGACAGATTCAAGTATGGCTCTTATCACATTTCCATTAATGAATGTCTGGTTAATGAATGCATGACCTAATTGGTGTTATGACAACTATATTGAGAATGCATTGGTCCTTCTTGTTTAACCTCAGATAAGTTTCAAATCCCTATGTTTATATTTTCATTCATGACCTATAGGTTGCATGTTTATCATGTGTTTGACATAATATCAGTCCCAATTGAGAGGGGTCAGGTCAATTCCCATTTCAAGTTTTGGTTTATAAGCTTGTTTCTGTGTCATTTATCATTTCTGAAATGTTCACAGAGTTATAGGCAGAGGCTGAGTCTTTGCCCTGAAAAAGTGGCTCAAAATTTTGGGTCATTAGCATAGAACTCATAGGAAACATCCACAATCACATGCATGCCTCTAGGTCACTGAAAAGGAGATTTGTCTCAGGGGTTGGATACCTGGAGGGGTTGGGTTTCTCCTGGAGGTCATATAGCACCTAAGTGAAGTCAGTAAGGTCTCAATTTTTTGACTCCATTTCTTTAAGGTCATATAGGAGGTTGAGTCTTATCATAGTGATCCTCAACTCATGTTTACCCCGGGAAAACTGGTGAAAGTGGGTAAATGTGGGGGGAGGTAGTTACAGGGTCTCAAATATGCTTTTGTTTTTTCCTTCATTAGACTTATGCACAATTGTATGCTCCCTCCCGCCCTTTATACTTCCTTGGGTTTTGGAAGGTGTTACTTTATAATTAATCCAACCCTTAAAGTAAGACATGAAGATGGGGTTACAAAAATCCTCCTTTTGCAACTTCATCAAATCCCAGAATAATTACCACCATTACATTCACCTCATCGAGATATTTCTAACAATATAGATTTTATCTCAATCTAACTCCTAGATTGAAATTTATGCCCATTTTAATTTTAGCCCATTAAACCTTGCTACGTTAGCAAGGCACTACCACATGGCACTCTCATGTAAATCGAAGGGAACTTCCATGTCAGTGTTGAGCATCCACTTAGCACTACCACATTATCATGACACAAGTCCATGTCATCAATATTTTTCCACGTGGCAACTACATATGGGCTATGTGGTAATGCCAAGTCAACTTATCTAGGCTCCATGTCACCCGTGGATCCATCATGTAATCTATGCGGTCATATATGCGCCTTCATGGTGCTTTCCACCACATCTTAATTTGTGGTTATTGTTGGTGTTCAGATATGAATCATACAATTCACCCCATTCCATAGTAATTGTCAACCTGGGGCTCGGCTGGTTATTTCAAGACTATCATGCAAGGTATATGCAGGCCACAATTTCCCTACCTATTATTGAACATTCAATCATAAACATAACAATGTGTAACAGTAAGTAATAATTGTAACAACAATCAGAGTAACAACAAGTTACAAATCACATTAATGCACTTGATAAATCATCAAAACAATAAGGAAATAACGCAACAGATATAAACCTATGCATACTACTAATCCAACAATACTTGTTCACGAGAGAGGGCCCAACTCCCTGATCAGGGTTGTGGCAAGATCAATAACTATAGAATTCTCAGATGTTCTGAAATTGAATTAATCAAAATGAAATTACAAAGGTCTACAAGCTCAGAATTCTCATATATCTTCTAGCAGTGGATTTCCCAACCCCGTAACCTTACTTATACATTTCAATTAACAATTGATAATTCCTAAGATTATGGAAGATGTATGCTTACAAATACATAGTGTTTCTCGAAATACAATAGTATACAAAGATAGCAATTGTGTTGGTCAATAAGTTGAACCACTGTTGTAGCTGATATCCAAAGATAGCCCTCCCAACTCGATAGTAACCATACATTGAATCATGGTCTTGATCATCATTCCTTCGAATTTGTAAGGAAAATTAAGTTAGCAAGTCACTTTAGGCAATAATCCCCTATGACTACGCTTCATCGATAAATAATTCACAAAGACATGACAATAGTTATATCTTTTTTGTTTAGAATACAAATTGACCCAACGAGGACATGAAATAGGTACAGGAAAGGGATAAAATGGGCGGGTAAAAATTAAACAAATTTAGCAACTAACATCTCCCCCCAGCTAGCCTTTCCACATGTCCTTATATAGCTCATCGTTTGCGCAGATTTGGGTTGGAGCTACTATGGTCAGCATGAAGTTGTGCAATGTCATATCTCACAGCCATATTTGTTCTAGAAATTTTAAATCCATCTATTTGAAGGACATCCTTCCACCAATCCTTGTCTACCACATAAGTTCGTGTGTGTTGCCCAGATGACAGACAAATAATGGGAAATTGAAATCTCAGACCTATCCATCGAGTCCCACAATGTTGAATACACATGATATATCGTGGTATTCTTTCCAAATCTCGAACAAAATTAGGGGCCCCAAAAGGTTCGCGTACCCTCACTTCTGATGGTGACAACATCCATCGTTTTTGACAGTCTTCCTGGGCTTCCTCCTGACAAGTAAAAAAACAAATTGTACACATGTCAGCACACCACTTATGTGTTGTCAGCATCTGACCCTTCCATCCTTTTATTTCCAAGAAGGTACGATGCATGTTAGAAATATCAACAGCCTGAAAATGCTCCATTCTAATTACAAGTGGCATGTTCACTTCACTCTCTTCGAGCATGTCAAAGGATTTCTTCCATTTAACCAGGTTAATTATGAAAGAGGTGAAGTCTCTCATTTGAAAATCTCCCACATATGGTACTGGATTGAACGATTAATCATTCCCCAGAATATAATTGTGCATGTAGAGCTTGCACATTAAGTGCTGGTTCAGGATATTATGAGCCCTCAGGAGCTGCAGAAACTGTATAGGATCCTTCATTTCATGGTTTGTTTCCTAATGGATGCTCTACAAACATAAGAACATGTACTATTCATGGAGGAACAGAGCATCACTATTAGTAGGAGGTCAGCACACCATGGCTTGTTGCACAAGGGAAAGAATTTCATCTTTGTCAGCCTTTAGTAGCTGCACTTGCTCTTATAATTCCTCAATCTTTCTCTGCTGCTTCTCTTGTTTCTTCTTTTCTTTCTTTATTTGGGTCATGTAATTAGCTATCACTCTCATAGATTGTTCCCGAATTCCTCTCACTCCTTCCTGGTGGGTTTCCAAAGGGATAGACCCCCATTGAAGGCGAGACGCAGTAGTATGCCATTTCTAAATTTCTATTGTTAACAAGAATTCCCGTGACTCAAACAAATGAAAAAATGACTCAGTCTGCTCGGCTGCTGAAATCGTAGGCATGTCTTAAGTCTACACTACTACTGAGGTGGTTTCAGCTCTAGGATTCACGGCATCCCGATTGACATTCCTCTTTTTCTTCCACACTTGTCCCCGTAAGTAGAACACTTGCTTCCTTAACTTAATAATTTCCACTTTTAATTGCATGTTCTCCTTAAAATATGATCGATACCTATCCTGGATGGGGGCCCTTCTCCTTGCACATTGTTTAACAAATTCCTATTTAATAACGACATCCTCCATTGGTCTCATGACCGGTGTTGGATTTGGCATATTGATGTCGTGAACTCATCAACCAGCTCATGTTTCACCCTTATTTCTTATGTTTGCTCCACAATTTGGGGGGCAGCCCCAACATATTCTTCTGTAGGTCTTGGAACCTCCATATCTTCCTTGAATGGCTCCAGAGCCACTACAGTCTATTATAGAATAACATCTTCAACATCCATTTCCTATGGCTACTCTGTTGCCCGGTCATCTCCTTCAATTGGCTCATAAATTGGTTATGGCCCTTGCGGGCCGGTACCAACAATGATTTTTTCTTCCAACAACTCTGTGGGAACAACATCAGCCATGATTTATTCAACTTTCCTTTTGTTCGACATTGGTTCTTGTGTGACAGTGTCGACCACCAACTCTTCAAATTACCTGATTTTCCCCCAACCGACGATGGTTATTTTGTGACAGTGTCGACGATGGTGCCTATAGATGTCCCTAAAAATCTTAATATCGAGGGAGAGATTTTTTCTCTTACTGAGTGATTAGGGGAGAAAATTTTTCTTGCCCCTCTTGGCAGGGAAGCGAGAAGCGGAGAACGAGGGATATCCTCCTCAATCTCCATCCTTTCAATGCCTGCTACCTCAAGTCCTTCAATTCTATCTCCTTCCCCTTTATCTACTAGTTATTCTGCACTCTCCTTCTCCTTTCCTTCTTACACTTCTTCCACCACCTGTTCTTCTATCTCGCCTGCTTGCTCAATAGTCGATGTTGGTTCTTGTGTAACAACGTTGACTGCAGCTCATGTTTCTCCCAATGGTTCCTCGACCACTTCGGCAGGCAACACTGGTTCTTGTGTAACAACGTCGCCTGCGCTCCCTTCCACTTCATTTCTTTTGCTTCCATGTGAGCAGTCGATGATGGTTCTTGTGTAACAACGTCGTCTGCTATCCCTTTCTCTGTTGATGATTCTGTCATTACTTCTTCCACCATGTCAACAGTCGACATTGGTTCTTTTGTAACAGCGTTGTCTGTGGTCCCTTCCTCTACTGGTGATCCTTTTGTTGCTTGTTCCTTCGTCAATTCACCCAATTGTTCGGCAACCGATGCTAGTTCTTGTGTAACATCATCATCTGCAGCCTCTTCCTATGCCACCAACTCTTCTTCCTCTCTTGCCAGCATCATGGTCGCAATTTCTTCTTCTACTAATTCAGTGAATTGTGGACAAGCCACGAAAGTCTATGATAGGGCATGCACCACCACCAGCCTAACAAACCTGTGGTTTGTGAGGACTGCTAACACTTGGCATTAACTAAAGGTTATTCCATAAGAAAAATGGCATATCTAGAGAATGCACATGATGGAACCAAAGGCATGCAAGAAGTTTAAAATGATATTTGAACAAGGTAGAGAGCCAACCTTCGCAATTAATGTATCGCATAACAAAGTATGTGACCTCAACCCGTGGATGTGACAAGGATTTATGATCGTATCCTTCCCTTATGAACCATGGTTTCTCCTACCTGCAAGAATAATTTCTAAAATTCTGGTAAGTCTCAGCCCAGAATGGCTCTGTGGCCCAAAAATGACTACAAAAATTAATTGCTTCAATAAATGGTGACACATCACAAGAAAAAAAAACAAGGCAATTGATTGGATGAACACGCCAAAAAACTATCTCCATGCCCATCCCTGTGATCGCCTTTGCTTCAGGTTGTTTCTTGCCCACTATCTGGTTACATGTGTCACTCAATCGGTTCCCATCGCTTCTGCCTTTACTGCTCATATCTTTCGTTCTTCAAAACTGGGAGTGGTCACCTATCAGTTTAATGCCATAGTATAGAAGCAGAGTTCGTATGGGCAGTAATTCATCTTCACTCTACATGGAGAACCATGTTGAATCATCAAGTCCTCCTCACCTTCCATGCCTTCATTTACTCTGTATTCATCGACCCTAGTTTCGTGTCACAAGGGGCCTTTCTGGGTCAACCCATGTCGATTTTGAATGTTGCACCTCCTTTCTTAAATGCCTTAGTTGTCGACCCACCATGCCTTTAAAGCTTTGCGTTACTTCATCGCAGAGCTATCGCATCAAGGTTTTCCATTAAAGGTCCTTACGGGACGAGAGTGCCTCCCCTTAACAACTGCAATCATCGATATGTGGGATTGGGCCCACCCGGGATATTGCAATCGGCCATTACCTAGTATTACCTCTGTTTAGCCTGTTTGGTGGTAGTGATGCTGGATATGTGCCGAAAAATACCCTCATCGTCCCACTGAGCAGAAGTGAAATAGATGTCTTAATGCTCGTTAACCTGGGCTGTTGATCCGGGATATCGTAATCGCACTACAGGAGAGGGCCCTTTTACCACATTTCATAGTGCTTGTCGATTGCCTAGACGCAAAACTTCAATAAGGCATGATACATAAAATATCTCATCGAGAGGGTTCTCGCACATCGCAATAGCAAGATGGAAGGGAATTCATCGAAGGAGGGACTTTGTCTTGTGCGATCCCAGATTGCGATATCACAATCAGGGGTTATCACAATCAGTGAGGAGTGTAGAAGGGTGAATATGGCAATCAGCGGGGGAACATTGCGATATGCGATATCGGCGAAGGATGGATTCCATCTCAATCAACGAGAAGGAGTGGTGTCAGGCAAATATGTATCACAAAAAGGGAAAGGGTCGATAGCAATTATGGTTTGTGGGTACCAACACTTAAAAAGGGTTTCGGCGTGATCTCTGATTGTTTTAAAACCTTTCAAAGGGGAATAGAAAACATGACAAGAGTTGGATATACAAGGGATTTTAGCTAGAGTTAAAAATGGGTCACTGTGGCTAGAGTTTAAAAAACAAAGGAAAAAAATGGGGTTTGTGAAAGAAATGGTTTTTAGAGAATATGAAAAATTCTCCAAAACGATTTAAGTTGGACCTATTCTTCCCCCTTTAATCTCCAATTTGCAAGGCACAACAACCTCCTCTCTGCTCTTTTTCCCTCTTTGTGCAACTAGAACTCTCTTTTCAGAAGGTGACAACAAATATATTGGTTCATATGTGATTCTTATGGTTGTTATATCCTTCTTGTTTCTATTGGTTATATGTTCATAATGAGTATGTTTTATGACAAACTTGATGTATTTCTCTCATCATGTTTTGATTTGCAAATGAATGTACAATGAATATATGACCTAATAGATGATAATGTAACTATTGTGATAAGGCAACAATGCTTCCTTACAAATATCAGATAAGTATGAGACCATTATGCTCATATATGTTGTTATGACTTGTAGATTACATATTTGTGGCATTTTTTAAGGAATGCTCGTCATGGCTAATAGGTGTCAGATCAAGTACGTATACCAATGATTGGATTAGTAGCCTTATTCCAATGTTATTTATCATTTCTAAAAGTTTCATGAAGTTTTGGGCAGTGACTTGAGTCTCGACCCCGAAAAAGTGACACATAATCTGGGGTCGCTGGCTCAGAACTATTTGAAAAAGTCCACATTCGCTAGCATGCCTTGATGTGGGAGTGATTGGAAGGCCTTAGTCACACACATGGTTTTTCATGGGAGCATATGGGGGTCCAGATTAATGAAATGTCAATTTGTCTCAGGGGTTGGTCACCTGAAAGGGTTGGTTGGCTCCTAAAGGTTTTGTAGCATGTGTGGAAGGCCAGATTGGTTTGGTTTGTCAGATCCACTTCCTTAAATGTACATAGGGGAGTTGAATCACATCATAGTAGCCTGGTCACATGTTTACCCCAGTAAACCGGTTAACTTGGGTAAATGTGGGAGGAGGGTGTTACAGAGTGGTATCAGAGCATGGTTAATCCCTTGGACTAGATGGGGAGTGTGCATTGGACATGAATACATATATTTTGCATATATGTTCCTTATGCGTGTGACTTATGTGCTTGTTTTGTATGCATAGTGGTGGTTATGGTTGCATTTACGTATAACACCCTCCTCCCACATCTATCCAAGTAACCTGGAAAGCAGGGCAAACATGTGACGAGATGCTACTATGATAGGATTTGACCTCCTAAGTCACGTTAAGGAAGTGGAATTGATGGAAACACACCATACATACCTTCAACACCGGCAATAGGACTCCTAGGAACCATCCCAACCTTTCTGCTAACTAGCCCTCGAGTCTCACTGAGTCTTTAAGTTATTAAACCTCTGGACCATCCCATGTTATGGGCATGCTAATTTCCAGAGAGCTTTGGATGCTCCCACAAACCTGCATGTCTGCATCTAGGAACTATTTCCAGCAACCTGTGCTAAAGTATATGGAATCTAAGGCACTTTTCAAGCCTAGAATTTCGGCCACTGCCCAAAACTTGTTGTAACTTTCAGAATCCATTAAACACATGATGAAAACACTAATACACCAAGAACTAACTCCGAGACTAGGCCTGACCATCCCCAACCGGGACTGACATTTTGTCAAACACTTGGCATCAATGAAATCTACAAGTTTAAATAACATATCTAAGCATAGGGGTCTCATACTTATCTGAGATTCGTTATGAGGCATTGTTTCCTTATCACTTTAGCTGTAGTTTCATCCATTAAGCCATATATACATTGTTCATTCATATACAAGTAAAAACATGATGGGAGCCATACATAGCCATTGTCATAATACATATTCATAACCAACATAATAACAACATAAATACAAAGGATACAATAGCCATAGAATCCACATATAAACCAGTATAATACTCATGAGATAATAAGGAGAAATAACCTCATATTAATGATGCAAAATCCAACCCGATATGGGACTACCACATTCCACCCAACCGTAGAATGGCTGAGCCAAATCTCTCTTCATCCATTCACCCTCGTACCATATTCCAAGCATGAATGTGGGATCTCATAGAACACATCAATCCAAAACCATCGAGGGCTTCCACAGGCCATCCACCTCAACCCATAAAACAATGATTCCACCTCATAGACAGATATCACAAAACAATCATCTGATTAGTCTCTACCCAAGCCTTCCAGGGCTCCAAAGTGTTTGTTCCAACCAAGGCTTCTAAGACTAGTAACTCAACCCACAGCTTATTCTGGGCTTCCAGACTGTTTGTCCAACCAGGGCTTCTAGGACTAGTAACTCGACCCACCAAGGGCTTCCAGAGCATTTCTACAACCAAGGCTTCCATGACTAGAAACACAACCCACCAAGGGCTTCCAAAGCATTTCTCCAACTACAAATTCTGGGACTAGTAAATCAACCCAAGTTGTTACAGCGCTTCCAGAGTGTTTCTCCAACCAAGGCTTCCAAGACTAGTAACTCAACCCAATCCGTTACAAGGCGTCTAGAGTGTTTGTCCAAACAAGGCTCTAGGAACTAATAACTCAACCCAAGCTAAAGGAAACGTGATAACCAACCAAAAACACAAAGAAATGAACCCACAATACCATGGATGTCTAGGAAATGGAAAGGCTAGGAAAAACCACGGTCAATCCAGGTAATCCTCTATGCCAATGAAAACTCATAACTAAGAAACCACATGCATGTTCCATGCATGCAAAACTAGTGAGGAAAACAAACATGCAACTCAGTACCTGTAAGCAAAACCCGTTGTAGTTGTTGACCCCGATGTCCTCTTGCATTTTCCTGCTCTTCCTTTTCCTTCTTGCTCCAAAACTCTAAGTATGCAACACTCTCCAAGAAAACTCTAAGTATCCAGGAGTATGAGAGAGAGAATAGAGGAGAGATCCAAAACTGAACTGACCAACCCTACCCATTGATCCTTAGAAGCCTTTTTATTAATGAGGCCTCTATATTCTTAATTTTCCATTATTTTCCTTCAATTTCCTCCTCACATGCAACTTGTGACCTTTCACCTCCATTTTCTCCTAATTTCCATTATTTTCATAAATGAAATGCCAATTAATGCCTCTTGCCTTTCCAAAGCCTTCGCCATTTCTTTTGCCAATTTTCTTAGCCATAATAAACCGAATGGACACCCACTAAGACATTTTCCCCACCATTAAGCTTGGAATACGTGTCCTATCACCGTGGCCTTATATATATATATATATATATTTCTACATGTATTTTTAACAAGGGTTGTTATAGAACCCTCTCCCTTGGGGAACACCATCCTCGTTGTTCAATGTGTTGAAAAATGGCAACAAGAAATTCTAGTTTAATTTGTCCTTGAATTAAACTGTGAATTAAAATAGAATTCTTTTCTCAGAGCAATTTGAAAATAATTAATTAAGTTTAATTAACTTAATTAATTTAGGAAATTTGAATTGGAAATCTTTTAGAAGACATGTATATGTTCTCCCTAACTTATAGGAGTTAAGGATGAGTTATGAATGAGTTGTAATTAGTTAACTCAATTTATTGAGCTAAGTCCAGTTAAATTAGTTCCAATCAGTTTCAGGAATTAATAGTGAGTAAACCGTCAGTTGGGACACTAGTGACCTAATTAGTGCTACTCTAGTTAACTAAATATTCCATCATCAGAAACTCATGCATGTTGATTCTGAGAAAGACCCAATTGAGACTAGAGTGCAAGGACAGTGTACTATTGGTTTTAGATTTTTCTGAGTTGCACTGACAGTGCATGCAATCAGGAATTGATCCTTGAGGGATTGCGTTATTTTTAGAGGCTTTATTTCCCTTTAAATACAAGTTATTCTCCATAGGAATTACATGTTGGAATAGAGCTTGGAGAGCTTGTGAATTGGATAAGCTTTGGCCTTGAGATTGCTTATGAGTTGGAGATTGAATTTGCTGAGTGTTGGGATTGTTCTAGAGAGAACAAGCATTGCAATTTCATCTTAATTTTCCCGATTAATACAAAACAGGTAGTGGGGTTTTGAGTTGTGGCTTTCCACATATATTTATTGTGTTATGTGCCTTTGATTATCTCCCTCTATTGATTATTGTTTTCTCGATGTTTATGGGTTTCCGATGTAAAGAGTAGAAATAGATTCTTGTCTCTTGCTTTAGCAAATTGCATTAGCTTGTGAATCTATATGTTTTTATACATGATATCAGAGCAAGATTGTTTTTTGGGGCCGAGAGTTTGCAGAGAAGTTTTGAGAATTTTTGTGCAAAATTTTCATAAACAAATTACATATTTGGATTCCTTGGGAAAAGATACCCAAATTCAAAAAAAAAATCATCTGAATCGGAGTTCGGATGAGGGAGATATCGCTGATTTAAAATCATCTCTCTAGAGGAGATTTCGAAGTTTTGAGTTTCTGGGTTACAAGTGAAAGTCAAATTTGCATACATACTTCAGGATCGGCACATGGCATTCTATGGGTTGAGGCTTGAGTATGCCTTGGAAGGCAGCTCGAATTTTATAGCCTAGAGGGACATGATGGAGGTTGTGCTAGAAGATAATGGCTTGAAGGAATTCATTGATCAAGAAGTCCCCAAGCCAACAACTACGGATGCACAGAACTTGGCTGAATGGAAGAAGTGTGTGGCGAAGGCAAGGTGGATAATCCTTGAGGGAGTTCGAGACCACATTGTCTCGAGTCTCCATGGTAAGGAAACTCCACATGCTATGTGGAAAAATTGATGGACTTGTATCAGAATAACAGTGATCAAAGGAAGTTGGCACTGAAGGATAAACTTCATAAAATCAAGATGGAGAAAGGCGAGACGATTCCAAAGTACTTGACCAAGTTCACTCAATGTCAAGATGAACTTGGAAGTGTTGGAATCACAGTTGTCGAGGAGGATATGGTGAGCCTTGCTCTTCTTGGACTCCCAAAGAGTTGGCATAGTTATCAGGACTCTGTCAATGGTCGGGAGAAGCTGCCAGATTGGGAATGACTATGGTCGGATTTGATGCAGGATGAGATCAGGAGGAACACCAGGGATGGCTCTTCATCAAAGACTGATGATGAAGATAATTGTGCCTTAGCGATTAAGGCAAGGAAGGGGAAAGGTAAAATTTCTCGTTCCAAATCAGATTCTTATCATGGAGGTAAGAAGAAGGACATGACGAAATTTAAATGCTTTCATTGTCACAAGATGGGTCACTTTGCTACAAATTGTCCATTGAAGAAGTCCAAGGAGAATTCCTCAGGAGGAGCGGCGGGTGAGGCTTTGGCCTCCCAATTAGAATTGGACTTTTCCCTCAATGCATGCATGGTGTCTTCAATGATGGGAAGTGTCTGGTACTTAGACAGTGGAGCTCTTTCCACATGAATGGTGACAAAGAGTTATTCAGTGAAATGGAGGAGAAAGATTTCAAGATTCATATCAAGATGGGTGATGACGGTAAGTATAGTGTTACTGGTGTGGGCACTATTACTTTTCAGAGGGAGCATGCAGCTCCACTCACCTTGAAGAATGTTATGCATGTACCCGAACTGACGAAGAACTTGGTATTCGTTGCCATGCTTGAGGATAGAGGCTATGATGTGATATTTTCAAAAGGAAAGGTGTTCCTTCGACACATAGCCACGGGTCAATTAAATAAGATAGGGATTCGAGTTCAGAATCTCTATAAGATAGAGGTAGAGTATTGTGTTGCTTTGAGTTCAAAAGTAGAAAAGATGTTGAGCCGAGACGTCGACGAGTTGTGGCACAGGTGATTGGACCACTTGCATCATGGGGCTTTGAAGATATTGTAGCAAATATCTACCGGCCTTCCCAAAGGTAAGCTTGAGAAAGTTGATACATGCAAGGGTTGTACTTTGGGAAAATACACCAAGTCTTCCTTTGGAGATAGAGACAGTCGAGCAGAGTCTATTCTGGAGAGAGTCCATTCAGATGTGTGTGGACCATTCTTGATAGTATCCACCGCCAAACACAGGTATTATGTTATATTTGTAGATGAATATTCTCGTAAATGTTGGATATTTTTCATGGAGAGAAAGGATCAGACATTCACAAAGTTTTGTGAATTCAAATCATTGGTCGAGAAAGAGTCAGGAAAGAAGGTTAAAGATCTACAGAGTGATAACAATGGAGAATATGTCTCTAATGAGTTTAAGAACTTCTGTGTAGCGGAAGGGATTAAATGAGAGTTGATGGCACCTCATAACCCTCAACGGAATAGGGTTTCCAAGAGGAAGAACATGAGCATAGTAGGGGCAGTAAGGGCAATGTTGCATGATCAGGACCTACCACTACACTCATGGGCTGAGGCATGCAACATAGCGGTTTATGTTCAGAACTGTAGCCCGCATTAGATACTTGAGAGGAAAACACCAGAGGAAGCTTATTTCGGTAAGAGGCTAGATGTTGGTCACTTCAGGATTTTTGGTTCATCGGTTTATTTCCATGTGAAAAAAGATGCACGGAAGAAGCTTCAGCCAACAATAGAGTTGGGGATCTTTGTGGGGTACACTGATACTCCCCACAACTATCGGGTGTACATGAAAACCAGTCAGATGATGGTGGTTCGCAGCGATGTCAAGTTTGATGAGGAGAAGGCCATGCGAATATCCCTTGAGAGGGACCTTGAGCTACATGTGAGGAGGAACTTTTAGTTCCTAAGGTTGAGGAGCCTCAAATGATGTGGAGAAGCCACATGTAGAGGTTTCGGGAATGGAGACATCCACTCATTCAGAGTTTTCTAGAGAGGGAAGAAAGTGCACTAGAGAGGCTGACAAATTATTGGATGATGCATGGGAGACTGTGGGAACACCCTATTCTCAATGCAGATAGAGGAGGTCACAAGAGAGGTACATTGGATACATGGCACTTATGGGTGCATGTGTTGTGAGAGAGCCATCCTCCTTTCAGGAAGTAGTGCAACAGCCAGTTTAGGTTGATGCGATGGTGGAGGAGTATGACTCCATAGTTAGAAATAGTGTTTGGGACGTGGTCCCAAGACCGGAGGACAAGTCAGTTGTGAGCTCCTGTTGGCTTTACAAGGTAAAGCAAGCTGCAAATGGTAGTGTGGAGAAGCATAAGGCCATATTTGTGGCCCATGGCTTTTCACATGTAGAGGGGAATGACTATGATGAGACCTTTGTTGTTGTTGCAAGGTACTCATCTATTAGATCTATTTTGTCACTATCTGCACAGATGGGTTGGAGTATCCATCAAATGGATGTGAAGACTGCCTTCCTCAATGGAATAATTGAGGAAGGGTTGTACATAGAGCAGCCCGAAGGTTTTGAAACCTTGGACCGTGAGTCACATGTGTGCTGACTCAAGAGAGCGTTGTATGGGCTGAAGCAAGCACCCCATGCTTGGTACACCAAGATTGGTAGCTACTTCACTGGGTTGGGCTTCACGAAAAGTGAAGCAGATGTGAACTTGGTGGTGGAATGTAAGCTTTTGATCATTGTACTTTATGTAGATGATCTCATACTAATAGGTGATGAGAAGCTCATCAAATCTTCCAAGAAGGACCTTGCAAGAGAGTTTGAGATGAAGGACATGGGGCTCATGCATTACTTTCTTGGCATGGAGGTATGGCAGGGAGATGGGGAGTTGTTTGTATCTCAGGGCAACTATGCCAATGAGATACTCAAAATTCCGCATGGAGAGCAGTAAACCCATGGAGACTCCTCTAGCTAGTAACTGGAGGAAGGAGGATGCTACTTCAGGAGAAGTAGTGGAAGCTACTGTGTACATGCAACTTGTGGGTTCACTCATATATTTGGTGAACACACGACCAGATATGTGTTATGCAGTTAACCAACTTAGTCAAGCGATGGTTAGGCCTACCAAGCTATATTGGAAGGCTGCAAAGCATGTACTGAGATACCTCAGAGACACTACTCAGTTTGGATTGTGGTACAAACGAATAGAGGGAGTGAAGCTTCAAGGCTTCACCAATTTAGATTGGGTTGGGAGTCCATTTGACATGAAGAGATTATTGGGAGGGATATTTAGTATTGGGTTAGTTGTAATTTCTTGGTACAACAGGAAACAGAGATCGGTTGCACTCATTTTGAGTTGCAATTCAAGCAGCATGTGAGGCTATCTGGATGAGGAAGATCCTAGTTGGTTTGTTTGGTCAGAAGATGGATCCGACAGTGATTTATTATGATAATCAAAGTTGTATCAAACTCTCTGAAAATCCAGTTTTTCATAATCAGTCAAATCATATAGATATCCGGTATCATCATCTCAGAGATTATGTATTGAGGCAGATCATGTTGTTAGATTACATTCCCACAGAGGAGCAAGATGTTGACATCTTGACAAAGGCATTGCCAAGATGTAAATTTGAGTTTCACAGAGACAAGATCGGGGTAGTGGATAATCCCTTTCTTGTTGAGAGGGAGTGTTGAGAAATGGCAACAAGAAATTCCAGTTTAATTTTTCCTTGAATTAAACTGTGAATTAAAATAGAATTATTTTCTCATATCAATTTGAAAATAATTAATTAAGTTTAATTAACTTAATTAATTTAGGAAATTCGAATTGGAAGTATTTTAGAAGACATGTATATGTTCTCCCTAACTTATAGGAGTTAAGGATGAGTTATGAACGCGTTGTAATTAGTTAACTCAATTTATTGAGTTAAGTCCAGTTAAATTAGTTACAATCAGTTTCAAGAACTAATAGTGAGTAAACAGTCAGTTGGTACACTAGTGACCTAATTAGTGCTACTCTAGTTAACTAAAGATTCCACCATCAGAAACTCATGCATGCTTATTCTAAGAAATACCCAGTTGAGACTAGAGTGCAGGGACATTGTACTATTTTTTTAGATTTTTCTGAGTTGCACTGACAGTGCATGCAATTAGGAATTGATCCTTGAGGGATTGCGCTATTTTTAGAGGCTTTATTTCCCTTTAAATACAAGCTATTCTCCATAGGAATTACTTGGAGAGCTTGTGAATTGGCTAAGCTTTGGCCTTGAGCTTGCTTATGAGTTGGAGATTGAATTTGTTGAGTGTTGGGATTGTTTTAGAGAGAACAAGCATTGTAATTTCATCTTGATTTTCCCAATTAATACAAAACAGATAGTGACGTTTTGAGTTGTGGCTTTCCCCGGATATTTGTTATGTTATGTGCCTTTGATTCTCTTCCTCTATTGATTATTTTTTACTCGATGTTTATGGAATTCCGTTGCAAAGAGTAGAAGTAGATTCTTGTCTCTTGCTTTAGCAAATTGCACTAGCTTGTGAATCTACATGTTTTTCTACACAATGACACCTATAACCAACAAGACTGTTGAAAACACAACATAATGCCCATGGAGATTTATAACATAGCTCGTTGAAGTATTTACAATGACCATCTACTAAACATGACAAACATACAGTTTACTGGAGCTTTATAACATAGCTCATTATGGTATTTACAATAATAACCACATACACATTTGCTTCACCCAAAAAATAATCATATTGTCTATGAAGCTTCATAAATCCAACTCGATACAATATTTACAATAATACGCACATATTCACATTTTCTCAACCAACAAATAAAAGGATACAATACTTGCATCCGCAACAAAGGAATCCAGAGGCTCACACCTCCACCCTCAAAGTAATACTAGGATTCACCTCCTTCCCAGGAAGTCTAGAATTCATTGCAAAAGTCAAAGTTGCATCCAATGTCCAGCGCTACAATCTTGCATCACTTGTCCTCTTAGTGAATAGTTACCGGCTCATTGTTCTAAGGTGCACTCCCAATGTGCATCTGATTCCATCTGGAAATGCTAATGACCAAAACAAATCCATCCTCGACATTCCCTTATCTACTACACAGTCCCTCGGGCAATCCGGTCACTCCCTTCTATGTAGTCACACACCTTCCAAGTTTTGTTGGCACCGCCATCCTGGGCAGTCCATCCCTTGGCAAGGCTTCCTCACATCGGAAGATACAAAAACCAAGGCATATCCCTGCCTTAAAACCATCATACATGTCATAGCATGCTCATGGGAATCAATTGACACTATTGGGTACCAGTGTCCCACAATGGCCCTGCTCCTAAAG
The DNA here is from genome assembly GCA_031772625.1 of Pinus tabuliformis. NCBI lineage: Eukaryota > Viridiplantae > Streptophyta > Pinopsida > Pinales > Pinaceae > Pinus > Pinus tabuliformis. The sequence goes on along the minus strand of CM062813.1, from coordinate 182,926,756 downwards.
TTCTTTATCAGTATATTGTTGTCTATTTCAATTCCTTTTGTTTTTGTTGCTAATGCTTTCAATCGGTTTCAAGCACCCAACCTAGGCATTTCATGTTTTCTTGTACCAAGCAAATAGTTTCCATTAGATTCAAAATAAATTGAATAACTTCAGTTCGTACCTCATTAGTATCTCGTCAATAAGATACACTTGCAATCATGTTTACTTCCTGTCACAACAAGTCAAACTAGCATCTTTGACCAAATCAACAAGTATAAACATATCGCATTAGGTTAGCTCAAAACACAACCATCATAGATCAAAATTGTAAATCACATGTAACCACAATAAACCATAATCATAAATCACATGTAATCATCATAGACCAGAATCATAAATCACATGCATAATCATCATAGACCATAATCATAAATCACATGCATAATAAAACTGAAATAAAATAATGATACTTATCCTTTAGCTTCTACCTTTTTCCTTATTCCGTACGCACTCCAGATCGATTGCCACACCCAACAAACACCCAGTGCCTTGTCCTCAACCATGTGCACATACACATAATTTGCATTACACACATATAACCACATACATCATACAACACCATGGAATACATGCACCTACACCTGACATACAACTCATACACCTACACCCAATGTACAACACAATACATATACATACACATAGTCCAACACCACGAATACATGTCACGATACCACCACCACACAATGCACATGCATAGTACCGCATGCCCTCAACACAACATGTATGACATGCACACAATATCACATGTACACTAGTACCATATGTACAACATGTACACAGTACCACCTGTACACCACACCACCTATACAATGTGTGCACACCATCACATGTACACGACACCACCTGCACAATGTGTACACAACATCACATGTCCATCACACCACTTGTACAATGTGTACGCAACTCCAGACGTACACAACACCACATGCACATGACACCACATGTACACAACACCACATATACAACATACATGCTCACAACACCACTTGTAAAATCATGCACACAACACCATATGTACATAGCATCACATGTATAACATGCACACAACACCATATGTACATAGCATTGCATATACAACATGTGCATAGCACCCTTTATACACAACATTGTGTATCCAACATGTGCACAACACCATACGCACATAACACTGCATATCCATCATGCGCACAGTACAATATGTACACAAGATCGCATATTCAACATGTACATAGAACCATCTATACCGAGCACTGCATATGAAACATTCACACAACATTATCTTTACCACCCTATACATAACATTGCATAAACAACATGTACACACACTATATATACACAACATTGCATGCGCACAACATCACAGATGCAACATGTACAACATATACAACATATCCAAAACCACACAACATCTACCAAAAAACCTTGCCTCTAATGTCTCTCTTCCATCCATGCTTATCCTAGCATGCCAAAAAGCGCATTATTTTCATTCCGCTGATGTATCCCTTGCTATTGCATGCCCATAACATAGACATAATATAATCACATAATATCAACTCATAACCACGTGATACTGACCTCATATATTTGTCAAGGCTACTCTTCCCAATTGATTCCTCGTAAGACCATGAACCTCTTCATGCCATTTAGCTATATAATCAGCCATTCCTCCACAAGAATGATCCCTAACAACCCTGTCAGACAATGACATATATATACATACATACATATATATAAACATTAGCATAAAACAATCATGATCTTGTTAAACAACGACATACATACACACATACATGTATACATATATAGACATCAAAATAATCGTGATCATAACATAATTACCATACATGCACTACATTGAGATCAATCCTTCCGAACATATCCAAGGCATATGACACCTCAATTCCATTTACTTTACCTTTCCTGATTACTTTTCTCATGATTGTCCTCCCATCGTCCTTTTACAGCAATGGACCCAACCAATCCAACTCATTGTCATACTCTTGCCTTCAACTTCCCTTATACATGCACCAGCTTCATCTGAGTCTTACATTGCTTGTTGGATTTCGTTCAACTCCCCCCTAGCTCCACTAACTTTCCTGTTTACCCAACCAATTGCCAAGACTCTCAAAACATAAAAGGAAATACCAAGAAGCAAGCAAGAGAAAACAAATAACAATACGATACCACAAACAAAGTGGCATGGTCATGCACAAGATGCAAACAAAACGCAATCAAGCACAATAGTGACAACAGACACCATGACTCAATCCCCATGGTTTCCATTGCTTCCAAGGGAAAGCTCAACCTGAGCCTTCTTCAAGATTCCATGGAATTTTTTTTCCATGTAATCCCTTGCATCATATTTCCATCAACACATAACTGTGAGTGCTTAAATAAACATAAAAATACAATGGTTACCTTACCTTGTTGTGCCAATCACGTTGCTTGCAACTAAACACATCCACGCCATCTCTCAAGGGACTCCAATTCCCTTGACGAATCCATCCATAACTAGAAACTAGTTGATATACCTGTCAAATACATGTCCATGAATATAGCATATACCGAGATAATGTCAAACGAAATCAAGGTTAAGAAGACTTCCGCTATGCAAAGCACTCATTCATGTGGAATTAGGGTTTCCAAGCATAGCAAAGGAATTGTTGCCCAATTCCTTTCTTTTACCTTTTTACCTTGTTGCAATCGAGGCTTACTAAGTATTGTCACATCACCCAACTGTTAGTTATATAAACACATCAACTATTATATTTTCATGTTAATACCAAGCATGTTTCATGCAACTGTTTACATATGTCAATCACATGTTCCAAATATCAAGACAATCATAACTGTCAATTTGAAATCGACCTTTGCAATGTCATAATTCATAGTCATTAGACATAATACTACAACTGTCACCTATTACATTCAAGTACAAGTCAATTGTCTCAACACATATGTATTAGTATAATCATCTTAAAACAAGATCATTGGAACACATATTCACATTGTGAAATTCATCAAATATTCAACCAACTTGCAAACATACCATGTTAAATTAATCAACTAGATGACATAATAGACACCAAACACTCAAACACCAAATAGACGTCATAATCAAACATCCAAGCACAAAGTAGACGGCATAAGCAAGTTCGTACCTTAATGTATCTCAAGAGAGGCAATCTTGTATGCACAACCACTCCAGATTAGCATGACATAACTTCACAACATGTCAGCTCAAACACAAATAAGATCATGATATCCATAACAGTCACTAAATAACATGTTCACATCATAAACTCATAAATAATTATCATTTATTTATAGTAATCACATATGTACGATCGGTCTATATTAGTACAAAAGAATGTCACAAATAAGTCGACTCATACATGAATGTCATAACCCTAACCATCTGCATAGACCAATCCAACTTAGTATGATACATATAACATCAAGATCTTAATTTAATAACCCTAATCATCAAGTTACTAGCATATAACAACAACAAGTTATATATCATGCTCATCAACAACATATAACCTAATCATCAAGCTAACTATCATATAACAACAACAAGTTATATATCATGTTCATCAAAAACATATAACCTAATCATCAAGCTAACTATCATATAACAACAAAAATTTAACTTATAACATACTCATCAACAACATATAACATAATCATCAAGTTATCTAACATAAAGCAAAAATAGCAACGCATACAACCACATGTTACTATCATTCATGACTATCCGACACATGTGCATATGACTACACTAATTAACTAAAATCTATCATGTATGTAACCATAATAATAATAATAGAATGACAGGCATACACATAACCATAATGTATATAACAATCCTTAACCTACATACAAACATGTATGATGACATTCTCTTGCCTCAAGGTCCAATGTTGCAACTTCACCTTGATGATCTGCATCTGCTACTCTATCTCATCCAACTCATTAGCATCATAACATACCAATAACATCATGATAACCCAATTACACACAACGACCTCACAATGCATGCATAACTACATGTAGACACCAACATGCATAAACAATGCATATACAACCATACACTCATGAAGACACATTCCATAACAACACCATCAACCTTCACATGGCGACATCACTACAACCATGGTCAACACCATCCAAATGCAACAAGCACATGGACTACAAGCATAAGAAACACATATGCAACCAACATGAATGCATGACCAACACACCGCCCATCCAATCTAAGGGGTGAACCATGCTCTTATACCACTCTATAACACCCTCCTCCCACATCTACCCAAGTAACCAGCCAACTGGGGTAACATGTGATGAGAAGCTGCTATGATATTATTTGGCCTCCTAAGTCATGTTAAGGAAGTGGAACTGACAAAAACACACCATACAGACCTTCAACACCAACAATATGACTCCTAGGAACCATTCCAACCTTTCTGCTAACCAGACCCTGAGTCACATTGAGTATTTAAGCTATTAAACCTCTGGACGCTCCCATGCTATGGGCATTCCAGTGTCCAGAGAGCTCTGGATTCTCCCACAAGCCTGCATACCTGCATCTAGGGATTATTTCTAGTAGACCTGTGCCAGAGTCTGAGGAATTTAAGGCACTTTTCAAGCCTAGAATTTTGGCCACTGCCCAGAACTTGCTGTAGCTTCCGGAATCCATTAAACACATGATGAAATGACTAATAAACCCAAAACTAACTCCAAGACTATGCCTGAACATCCCCAACCAGGACTGACATTTTTTCATAGCATAGGGGTCTCATACTTATCTGAAATTCACTATGAGGCATTGTTTCCTTATCACTTTAGTTGCAATTTCATCCATTAAGCCATAGATGCATTGTTAATTCATATGCAAATAAAAGCATGATGGGAGCCATACATAGCCACTATCATATTACATATTCATAACCAACATAATAACAATAGAATATCAATGATAATAGCCATAGTGTTGAAAAGTGTGCAACAAGAAATGCTTGTTGAGAGTGCAACAAAATGATGGAGCTTAGTGAAAAGAGTCACCTTCACTAAGTGGGCCCGCAGGCAAATTATGGCGCAAGTTCTATTTTTTATCACAGTGTGGGTGACCACAGTGTGAGTGATCACAGTGTCGGTGACCACAGTGTGAGTGATCACAGTCTATTTTTAGACTGGTTGTCAAAAATAGAAAAGTCAAATATTATTGTCTCATAATAATATTTGGACTATAAACTTGATCTTATTCTCTTGGAGCACTTCAGGATGAGCTACGGATGTGGTACATGCAGATCCCAGAAGGAAATACGTGGTTACCTATGGGATGACTAATATTTGCATGCAGGACTTCAGTTAGAACTCAAGTGAGTTGAGTTTAGTGGACTGGAGGTGCAATTGATGGAGTTGTGTTCAGTTTAGCTTTGTTAAACTAGTTGTATTTAGTCTAACTGATCAATAGACTAGAGATGAGTTGGGTGAATTAGTTATTAATTAATTCACAAGTTATTAACTCATAATGCAACTATAGAATACATCAGTTAACTCAGTTGCATGTCAGTGCATGTTCAGTTCAGCAGGGACAGGTGTTAGAGGATCATATTGCTATCAGTTGTGACTATAGTTGTGCATGATGATTTGCACAATCAGAGGGATTGAGTATGCCAATGAATTTGGCAATATCAAGAATTATAGCTTGTGCTCACGTCCAACAGAGTGTGAGTGATTTGCAGGTCAAATACGAGTTTGGTAAGCCATTCTCATCAGTTCTTGAGCAGGTATTGAGCTGTGGCGGCAGGCAAGCAGCGGGGGAGATTTGGAGATCAGATCTGAGCTGTATTGTGTGTAGCATGAGGAGGTAGTATTGAGTACCTGGGATGAGTATTGTACTATGTATTGTTACATGATTCAATCACTATAATATACAGATAGTTGGGGTTTTTAGCGAGATGCTTTCCCCGGGAAAATACTGTGTTGATGAGTTTGATTGATGCTTCTATGTGTGCCTGTGAATGTTTCTGCTTCTGTAAATTGATGATCAACGTAGAGGATATTATGTATTATACATGTTCCACTTATAAGTGTATAATTAGGATAATCTCTATGAATATGTGTCATATTATTCAAAATTTCTACATGGTATCGGAGCGAGCAGATTTGTAGAAGAAGTTCTACATGATATTAGTGTTGTATTGATCATCAGATCTATTATTCAGGAAGTGTTTACATTTTATTTCTTCAGGCAGAGTCTGTAATCGGGCCAGGTAGCCTCTGGATTCATCCTTCTTTTGGAAGGTGAGATATCTGGTGAATGCCCAGATAGTCAATCTCTGTACAAGAAATACTTTGTTCTCATGAATTCTAGATCACAAGTGGTTGAGTTTTTTGAGCTGGTGGAATTCAAATTTAATTCCAAAGCAAGAGATAAACTCAGAAACATTCAGTGTGAGAATGGAGACAGTATGCCCCAGTATCTCACGAAGTTCACCCAATGCCGGGATGAGCTGGGAAGTGTGGGGGTGACTGTCGGATGAGGATGGTGAGTCTAGCACTCCTTGACCTTCCTAAGAGTTGGCATAGCTACCAGGACTCGATGAATGGAAGGGAGAAACTGCCAGGATGGGAGAGACTTTGTTCGGATCTTGTTCAGGAGGAGATTAGATGGAGCACCAGAGACGGTTCTTCATCCATGCAGGATGAGGAGAACTGTGCCTTAGCGAGTAAGGTGAAGAAGGGGAAGGAGAAGGTTTCTCTTTCCAAATCCAGTTCTTCCAATGATGGGAAGAAGGTTGAAAAGGCGAAGGTGAGATGCTTTCGTTGTCATGAGTTGGGTCATTATGCTACTAATTGCCCAAAGAAGAAGTCCAAGAAGGGATCCGGGGAAGGATCTGAAGGTGAGGCACTTGCTTCACAGTTTGAGTTGGATTTCACACTCTTCGCATTCATGGTTTCATCCATGATGGGAAGTGGTTAGTTTCTTGACAGTGGAGCTTCTTTCCACATGACCGGTGACAAAAGTTTATTCAGTATTTTGGAGGAGAAAGATCTCCAGATACTCACAGGGATGGGTAATGATGAGAAGTATAGTGTCTCAGGTGTAGGCACGGTTATTTTTTAGAGGGAGCATGGAGCTCGCCTTACCTTGACCGATGTCAAGTATGTACCAGGACCGAAGAGAAACTTGGTGTTGATCGCGATGCTAGAAGATAGAGGCTATGATGTAGTCTTCAGTAAGGGAAAGGTTTTCCTTAGACACATCATCACAAGACAGGTGAAACAGATTGGTTCACGGGTCAAGAACCTATATGCTCTTAAGGTTCAAGATGCATGCAAAGCCTTGAGCAGCGAGGCAACTGATGGAGACTTGGTGGTTGAGAGGGAGCGTATATTACCACTCAACATGCAGATCCAGAAGAAGTCTCAGACGATTGTGGAGGAGCCACGATTGGTGCAGCAGCTTCAGGAGGTTGTGGAGCAGCCACAACAAGGGAAGCTGAGAGGAGATCAAGTAGAGGCATCTACTCATCTAGAGACCTCCAGTAGGGGGAAACTTCGAGCCAGGTGGGCTGAGGGATCGCATGCAGCCATACCTCCAGGTAGGAGGTGGGGTGATGTGGATTGATTGTCCCAAGGAGGAGGGGCAGGATCCTTGAGGTACCCAACCTCTTGGATGAAACCTTGCTACCGGAGCCCCAGATGTGTAGTAGCAAGAACTGACTGATTGGGTAGAGACAGATGCGGATGGAGCAGCAGAGAGAGCGACAGTGCAGGGAATCCCAGGACAGCGCATAGCTAGCAAGCTGCAGCAATGTGAGAGGCACAAGTGTTTTGCACAGTGCTAGGTGGCATAGAGAGGTGTGCAATGGTGCGAGATGCATGGAGATGTTGCAGTAGCGCAGATGTCAGAGAGGGAGAACTTGTTAGCAGCAAGTAGAGCTTCAGCATCAGAGGGTGTTTCTAGCCCAACAGGGAGGTCAGTTGGGAGGTGTAGTGCAGATGCAATGCTGGGAGATAAAACCAGCAGCAGCACGGATGCAGTCATAGATCAAAGTGACAGAGGCTAGAGCAGTCAGATACTGAAGAGCACAGAGATGTAGAGTTTTCAGTCGACATAGGCAATAGCAGTCAAAGACTTTGATGACAGAGCAAGTGGACTAGCCAGATGTGTTGCATGGAGAACATTCCAGAGTTACAGGATCGGGTTTGAGAGGAAGCCTTTCTTGTTGAGAGGGAGTGTTGAAAAGTGTGCAACAAGAAATGCTTGTTGAGAATGCAACAAGATGATGGAGCTTAGTGAAAAGAGTCGCCTTCACTAAGTGGTCCCGCAGGCAAATTATGGCGCAAGTTCTATTTTTGATCACAGTGTGGGTGACCACAGTGTGAGTGATCACAGTGTGAGTGATCACAGTGTGGGTGACCACAGTGTGAGTGATCACAGTGTGAGTGATCAAAGTCTATTTTTAGACTGGCTGTCAAAAATAGAAAAGTCAAATATTATTGTCTCATAATAATATTTGGACTATAAACTTGATCTTATTCTCTTGGAGCACTTCAGGATGAGCTACGGATGTGGTACATGCAGATCCCAGAAGGAAATACGTGGTTACTTATGGGATGACTAATATTTGCATGCAGGACTTCAGTTAGAACTCAAGTGAGTTGAGTTTAGTGGACTAGAGGTGCAGTTGATGGAGTTGTGTTCAGTTTAGCTTTGTTAAACTAGTTGTATTTAGTCTAACTGATCAATAGACTAGAGATGAGTTGGGTGAATTAGTTATTAATTAATTCACAAGTTATTAACTCATAATTCAACTATAGAATACATCAGTTAACTCAGTTGCATGTCAGTGCATGTTCAGTTCAGCAGGGACAGGTGTTAGAGGATCAGATTGCTATCAGTTGTGACTATAGTTGTGCATGATGATTTGCACAATCAGAGGGATTGAGTATGCCAATGAATTGGCCAATATCAAGAATTATAGCTTGTGCTCACGTCCAACAGAGTGTGAGTGATTATTTGCAGGTCAAATACGAGTTTGGTAAGCCATTCTCATCAGTTCTTGAGCAGGTATTGAGCTGTGGAGGCAGGCAAGCAGCGGGGGAGATTTGGAGATCAGATCTGAGCTGTATTGTGTGTAGCATGAGGGGGTAGTACTGAGTACTTGGGATGAGTATTGTACTATGTATTGTTACATGATTCAATCACTATAATATACAGATAGTTGGGGTTTTTAGCGAGATGCTTTCCCCGGGAAAATACTGTGTTAATGAGTTTGATTGATGCTTCTATGTGTGCCTGTGAATGTTTCTGCTTCTGTAAATTGATGATCAACGTAGAGGAGATTATGTATTATACATGTTCCACTTATAAGTGTATAATCAGGATAATCTCTGTGAATATATGTCATATTATTCAAAATTTCTACACATAGAATCCACATATAAACCAGTATAATACTCATGATATAACAAGGATAAATAACCTCATATTAATGATGCAAAAGCCAACTTGGTATGGGACTACAACATTCCACTGGACCATAGAATGGCTAAGAAAAATCTCTCTTCATCCATTCACCCTCATGCCATATTCCAAGCATGAATGTGGGATCTCATAGAACACATCAATCCAAAACCATCTAGGGCTTCCAGAGGCCATCCACCTCAACCCATCAAATAATGATTCCACCTCACGGTCAGACGTCACAAAACCAACATTAGATTGGTCCCTACCCAAGCCTTCCAGGGCTTCTAGGACTAGTAACTCAACCCAAGCTGTTACAGGGCTTCCAGAGAATTTGTTCAACCAAGGCTTCCAGGACTAGTAACTCGACCCAATCCGTTACAAGGCTTCCAGAGTGTTTGTCCAACCAAGGCTCCAAGAACTAATAACTCAACCCAAGCTAAAGGAACCATGAGAACCAACCAGAAACACAAATAAATGAACCCACAACAACATGGATATACAGGAAATGGCAAGGCCAAGCAAAACCACTATCAATCCAGGAAATCCTCCATGCCAATGACAACTCATAACCAAGAAACTACATGCATGTGCCATGCATGCCAAAACTATTGGGGAAAACATACATGCAACTCGGTACCTACAAGAAAATCTCATTGTAGTTGATGATCCAGATGTCCTCTTGCGCTTTCCTGCTCTACCTTTTCCTTCTTTCTCCAAAACCCCAAGTATGCCACACTCTCCAAGTGTGCTCCAAGAAAACTCTAAGTATCCAAGAGTATGAGAGAGAGAATAGAAGAGAGGTCAAAAATTGAACTAACCAAGCCTGCCCATTGATTCTCACAAGCATTTTTATTAATGAGTCCTTTATTTTCTTCATTTTCCATTATTTTCCTTCAATTTCCTCCTCGCATGAAACCCGTGACCTTTCATCCCCCTTTTCTCCTAATTTCCATTATTTTCATAAATCAAATGCCAATTAATGCAAGCTTACCTTTCCAAAGCTTTTGCCAATTTCCTTAGCCATAATAAACCGAATGAACACCCACTAGGATGATTTTCCCCACCATTCGACTTGGAATATGTGTCCCATCACCGTGGCCTTATATATATATATATATATATATATTAACCAGGGTTGTTACATTATGTTGCCATGTGAAAGTTGACGGTGTTGTTGTTGGATGGGGTCATCATGAGTGTATGTCGGTTATGCATTTGTTATGCATGTCAGTAATTACATGTCGTTATACATACATTGACATGGTGATAGTTGTCGTGCATGAGGTCATGGTGTGTGGTCGGTATGGTCGTGCATTGATAACTAGATAATGTTTGAAATGATGATTATATGTTGATATGATTATGTTTATACATGTATTGTGCTAATGTAGTTGATCTTGCGGATGAGATATCATCTTTTGAACTAAATTGAGGTATGTTGACTATGTTATGTTTTGGTTTAACTTGACATGGTATACTTGCAGGAAGAAGATCAAAGATGACTAGCAATATGGTATACTACAGTTCACGAGACTCTCCCTATGGATCAGATGAGCAGTGTGGTGTTGGGCACTCTTTTGAATTAGCAGACACATTGAGAAGTTTGAAGGCATAAATAAGAAGTTGCAAAGAATATAATGACAGGATCATTCATGCACGGGAGAAACAAGCAGAAGTCAATGCAGTAACCCTTCAAAGTTTATCAAAATTGCAGTGACAGGGACCAATTTGGATCAGCCATGGGCACGAGGACAAGAAAAATGGGACATATGGTAGTAGATCTCATGGTGGGCACAAGTAAGATAGAGATGACATGATCTGAGATGGAAGGCTCTTAGATACTCCTGATAGGAGAGGTGATGGACACAAGTTCTATTCTAGTTATGGTTTTGACAGGCACTGTGGTTACCATTGTTATCATCCTTATAGGAGAAGTGACACGAGATATTTTCCAGATGAGATCAAGAAAGCGAAAGCCACCTACCTTTGATGGATACTTGAAGAAGCTGTAGGATGCAGAAGCATGACTGCTTGGGATGAATAAATTCTTTGAGTTGCATGAATACACATAGAATATGAAGGCCATAATAATTATCTTCAGCCTCAAAAGGAAATCAGACATATAATGGGAAGATGTGAAGCAGGTTAGAGACATCAGGACAAAAGAGTTGATTTTGCATGAATTCAAGAGACTTTTCAAGAAGAAATACTTTTTAGAGAGGCACTATGACAACAAAGCCAAGGAGTTTTATGAGCTAAAGATGGGATCAATGATAGAAGAGGAGTACACGACCAAGTTTCTAGATTTATTAAGGTATGTACCATATCTTAGAGGTGAGAAGGCCAAAGTTCAAAGATTTGTCAATGGATTTCCATTATCATTTAGAGATCGGATTGTGTATGATGAGCCTCGGTCACTTAAGGAAATTATTAGGAAATTGAAGCATTTTTTTGAGCAGTCAAAGTATAAGACAAAATCGCAGCAAGGTTGGAAAGGGAAAGACGGAGCTAAAGTTAAATGGCAACCAAAAAGAACAAGGCCTCATGATGCAAGTGAGAAAAAAAATGTTGCACCTAATAAGAAGTTCAACGTAGCTAGACAGGGACATGGGTCACAACCTAGAGGGTAGCAGAATAGAGGTGATGGTATGGGAACTTTCCAGTGTTGGATATGTGGAAAGGAGCATCTCAAGAGATATTTTCTGCGGTATTAGGGTGGTAGGCCTCATATCTACACTGCATAGGAGGCACAGATTGTTGGGGATGTTGGACAGCGTATTCCTTGTGTCTATGCAACATTAGATAACAAACAGGGAAATCACCAGGCAACTATTATCAATATGGACGGTAAGCTTTGTGATCAAGTTGTTTCTATTTTGATTGAACCTAGATCTAATTATAGTTATGTTAGTCCTGCCCTGGAGGATAAATGTGGTTTGTATAAAGAAGTGCATGCAGAATCCTGGCTAGTGCAGATGGCTACAAGTACAAAGAAGAGAGTGTATCACTTGGTAAGAGCTTGTGCATTCGAGTTGAATGGTATGCCTACCTTAGCACATTTGAATATATTCTCGTTGGGATCATATAGTATACTTTTGGGCATGGACTAGTTGTATCTTGATATGACCAATTTGGATTGTTATGACAAGGCCATTGAGTGCTTGGATGACAATGGAGAAGAAAGGATCTTGCAGGGTAAGAAGAAGAAGGAAACATCAGTTAGAATGGTGACAACCATGCAAGAAAAGTAGAGTCGTAGAAAAAGGTGTGTGTTATTTGCAGTCCATAGTTTATAGTGTTAAAGGTAAGGATGTTGAGGATGTAGAGGTATTGAATATGAAATTGATCTTGTAGGAGTTTTAGGATGGGTTTCCAATAGATATTTCAGAGTTATCGCCTCATGGAGAATTGGACTTTTCCATTAAGTTGGTACCAAGGGCAACACCAACATCAAAGGCACCGTACAAGATGAGGACACCAGAGTTAGTAGAGTTGAAGTTGTAGTTGAAGGAAATGATTAATAAGGGATACATCAGGCCAAGTGTATTATCTTGGGGTACACTAGTGTTGTTTGTGAAGAAGAAGGATGGTACTCTCAGGCTATGAATTAATTGTAGATAGTTGAACAAGGTGACCATTAATAACAAATATATGTAGCTGAGGATTGATTACTTGTTTGATAAATTCAATGGAGCAGCATTGTTCTCGAAGATTGATCTAAGATCCGGATATCATCAGGTACGCATCAAGGAACATGACATATACAAGACTGCTTTCCAGACCAGATATTAGCATTATGATTTTGTTGTAGTTCCATTTAGTTTAACTAATGCTCCAACTACTTTTATGTTCTTGATGAATATTGTATTGAGTCCTTATCTAGACAAGTTTGTTATTGTGTTCATTGATGACATCTTGATATATTCTAAAAATGAGGAAGAGCATGTCGAGCACTTAGCAGCAGTGTTGAGATTACTAAGAGAGTATCAGTTGTATCCCAAGCTTGGAAAATGCGGTTTCTTTCAGACAGAGGTACATTACTTGGGACATGTTGTTTCCAAGGAAGGCATAACAATGGATTTAGTGAGGATAAGGGCTATCATGGAGTGGGAAACTCCTCAAAATGTGGATGAGGTAAGATCATTCATGGGGTTGGCAGGTTACTAGAGAGGTTCATTAGGAACTTCTCTCACATTGTATATCCTCTTACGTCACTGCAGAGGCAAGGTAAGAAATTCTATTGGACAGAGGAATTTGCAACAAGTTTTGATCAATTGAAGCAGTTGTTGATGAATACTCTAGTGTTAAAGATTACATATCTGGACAAATAGTTTGTGGTATGTACAAATTCTTGCAAGAGAGGACTTGGTGGAGTACTTATGAAGGAAGGACAAATAGTAAGCTATGAGTCACAGAAACTGAATGAGCATGAGCAAAATTATCTGACACATAATCTTGAGTTGGCGATGATCATCCATGCATTGAAGATGTGGAGGCACTATCTTCTTGGCAGGAGGTTTGTATTGATGACTGATCACAGTGGATTGAGGTATCTATTTGATCAACTGAATCTGAATGTCAAGCAAGCTAGATGGTTAGCCATGATTAGTGAGTTTGACTTTGAGATCAGGTACATCAAAGGGAAAGAGAAAAGGGTTGCAAATGCTCTTAGAAGGAGAGTATAGGTGAATCATATAGAAACTATGATCTCATATGGGACAGGCTTACAAGATCATATCTTACAAGTAGGACAACAGGATGACAGGTACATGGATCTTATACATAGGTTACAACAGGTACAGGTGGTCAGGATTTATACTATAGCCTTACAACATATGATTTGATTAGATTTAGGGACAAGATATATGTGCTAGACAACAATGAGCTCAATAATAGTATCTTGTGAGAGTTTCATACAAAATCGTATTCAAGTCACGCGGGATACCATAAGACATTGACAACAATGAAGAAGTTTTATCATTGGCCAAATCTAAAGAAGGACATGGCATATTTTGTGGCTAAATGTTTGGACTATCAGCGGGTGAAAGCAAAATTGAAGCATCTAGGTGGAATAATACAACTGATTCCTATTCCATAGTGGAAGTGGGAGGTTATTTCCATGGACTTCATCACAAGTTTGTCGAGGACATTTAGATAGCAAGATTCCATCATCGTTGTGGTAGACAGGTTGATAAAGGCAACGCAATTCATTCCAGTGAAGTCTACTTATTCAACTAGTGATGTGGCACAAGTTTTCATCAGAGATGTAGTGAGGTTGCATGGTGTTCCAAGAAAAAATGTGTCAGAAAGGGATGTTAAGCTCACTTCCAAGTTTTGGAAGGTGTTGTTTGCAGGTTTAGGGACAGAATTGGCCTTTAGTGTAACTTATCATCCACAGACATATGGACAGACAGAGAGGGTTAACAAGATATTGGAGGACATGTTGAGGATGTATATGATGCATCAACAGAGGATATGGGAGGATTACCTTCCATTGGTTGAGTATTCTTATAATAATGGGTACCAAGAGTCACCGAGGATGAGTTTGTTTGAGGCACTCTATGGGCAGAGTTGTAATACTCCCATCAGTTGGAGTGATCCAGTGAATAGAGTATTGATAGGACCGGACATGTTGGAAGCGATGGAACAGGAAATGTAGGTGATCAAGAATAGTCTAAAGGAAACATAGGATAAGCAGAAAAGCTATGCATATTGGAAGATTTTGTTTAAGGAGTTTCAGGTTGGGGAATAGGTTTACTTGTGCATCAAGCGGAAGAAGAGCTCCTTAAGGTTTGGATCATGTGCCAAGTTGTCACCTCGGTTTTGTGGACCTTTCAAGATCCTTGAGAAGATTGGACCAATAGCCTATTGACTTGCATTGCCTCCGATAGTGAAAGTCCATGATGTTTTCCATGTGTCATTGCTTAAGAAGTATGCTAAATACATTGATCATGTGATTGATTGGTTTATATTGCAGGTGGAGCCAAATGGAGAATTCTAGTCAGAACCTTAGTGTATATTGCAGAGAAAGATTCCCATGCTCCAAAAATGAGCAATCAAGAAGGTTAAAGTGCAGTGGAAGCACTTTGGGCCCAATGAAGCTACATGGGAGATGGTGGATTAGATGTGGGCTATGTATATTTATCTATTTGTTGGTTGAGCGAATGTTTTTGGTGTGGTGTTTTGGTATATGTATATATGTATATATGTAGTTGGATGTAAATACCACCATGAGTTGTGTTATAAAGATCTAATAAGCGGTATGGGTGTCATGTCGTTATGGTTTTTATGTTTTTATGTTTATCATGTTGGGTTGCTTCTCAGTAGGTTGATCATTGTAAATATTGCATCGAGCTAAGTTATAAATCTCCATGGGCAGTATGTTTTTCTTTGCAACAATCTTGTTGGTTGTAGGTGTCATTGAACACTGAGGATGGTGTTCGCCCAAGGGGGAGGGAGCTATAACAACCCTAGTAAAAATTCTTTGTTATAAAGTTAATAAAGGAAAAATAATAACCAAGGTCATGGGACACATATTTCAAGTTGAAAGTTGGGCAAGACATCCTAGTGATGGTTTTCATTTGGTTTATTATGGCTAAGGCAATGGCAAAGGATTTGAAAAGGCATGAGGCATTAACTGGCATTTTATTACGAAAATAATGGAAATTAGGTGAAAAGGAAGGTGAAAGGTCATAGGTTGCATGTGAGGAGGAAAATTGAAGCAAAATAATAGAAAATTGAAGAAAACAAAGGCCTCATTAATAAAAAGGCTTTTGAGGATAAGTTGGTACCTTTTTTGTCAGTTTAGTTTTGAAGAACTCTCTTTCTACTCTCTCTCTCTCTCTCTCACTCTTGGACACATAGATCATTCTTGGAGCACTCTAGCATTGGATCAAGGAAAGAAAAGGAAGGACAAAGAAGGCAAAAAGGAAGTAAAGATCAAGCAAGGAAGAGCAAGATCAAGCAACTACAATGGGATTACTTGCAGGTATCGATTTACATGTGTGATTTCCTTGCTAGATTTGGCATACATGGTACATGCATGCGTGTTCCTGGTTCTCTTGTCATCATTGACATTTTTCCCAAGTGTGACAGTGTTCTTCAGCCTTGCCTTTCCATTTCCCGATAGCCATGGTGTGGTGGCTTCTCTTGTATTTGGTTGAGTTGGATTATCGAATGGATTCGAATCTGAGTAGGGTGGTCTCAGGACTTCACAAGGCCTAGGAATCCCATGATGGGATACATGGTAAAGCCTAGATGTGAACACTTCGATTGAGCCTAGGAATCCCTTGATCGATGAATGGTGGGATACATAATAAAGCTCAGTAGTGAATACCCTTGATTGGGCCTAGGAATCCCTTAATTGGTAATGGAAGGATACACGGTAAATCCCACAGGGTGGAGACATTGTAGGCCTAGGAATCTCTTTGCCAGTAATGGCGGGATACACGGTAATGTTGAGAGGTTGAGACAAACAAATTCCTCGCGGTTTAGGTGGAGAGATCCAAAGGCATCCATGCTTGTTTAGGGCCTAATGATTCGATGGATATTGCAGTAAAACATGGTTCAATTGATGAGGGTTGAGGTTGTTTTGCCTCGGGAAGCCCTGGTTGGTTTTGTTGTGAGTCCCAGATTCATGCTTAGAATATGGCATGGGGGTCATTGGTTGAAAGAAAGATTTGGTTCATCCAATCTATGGTCGAGTGGTTCTTGGAAGTCCCATACCTGGTTGGCTTTTGCATTCATTAATAATAACTTCTTCCCCTTGGTATTTCATGTGTAAATATGTTGGTTCATATGTGATTCTTATGGCTATTATATCCTTGTCATTTATATTGGTTATATGCTAGTTATGAGTATGTTTTATGACATACTTGATCTATGGCTCTCATCATCTTTTGATTTGAAAATGAATGTACAATGAATATATGACCTAATAGATGATAATTCAACTATTATGATAAGGAAACAATGCTTCTTTATGAATATCAGGTAAGTATGAGACCCCTATGCTCAAATATGTTGTTATGACCTGTAGATTACATATTTGTGACATGTTTGAAGAAATGTCTGACATGGCTAGTAGGGTTCAAATCAAGTAATTGTACCAATGATTGCGTTAGTATCCTTATTCCAATGTTATTTATAATTTTTGAAAGTTTCAAGAAGTTCTGGGCAGTGGCCTGAGTCTTGGTCCTAAAAAAGTGGCACAAAATCTGTGGTCACTAGCTCAAAACTAGCTGAAAAATTCCACAATCATTGGCATATGTTGTTGTGGGAGAAACTAGAAGGCCTCAGTCACATGCATTGCTTTTCATGGGAGTGGATGGGGGTCCAAATCAGTGAAATGTCAAGTTGTCTCAGGGTTTGGTCATCTGGAAGGGTTGGTTGGCTCCTAAAGGTTTTGTAGCATGTGTGGAAGGTCAGATTGGTTTGTTTTTTTTTATTCCACTTCCTTAACTATACATGGGGATTTGAATCATACTATAGTAGCCTCTTTTCAAATGTTTATCCCAACTGACTAGTTAACTTGGGTAAATGTTGCAGGGGGGTGTTACATGCAGGCCATGGAACGGTGGAATGTTGAGCTCGAAAGTAGTATCTCCTACAACCTTAGTGATGGTGTAAGGATCATATTGTAGTGGGAAAAGCTTGCGATCGGCCCCAACGAGGTGCTCCTTCTACAAATGTAACCAAACTTTGTCGCCCACCTGGAACTTCTGTGGTACCCAATGTTGATCATGATTTATTTGTACTTATCATTTGCTCTGTCCAATATGTCATGGACCTGTTGGATGCACTCAATGAAGTTGTTATCGCTGTCAACTTCAGACTAACATGAGTTGAATCTACCTGAGTAGTTGCAAATGGTATGACAACATCAATGGGACATAGTGGTTGGAATCCCAATCCCATTTGAACGGGGTTGTGGCCAGTTGAGCTATGGAGAGCCTTGTTGTAGCTATGTTGGACATATGAGAGGCTCTCATCCCATGTGTGTGGGTACTTTGAGTTGTACATGAGTAGGATGTGCACGATCATCCTGTTGACGACCTCTGTTTGGCCATCAGTTTGGGAATGGAAGGTCATGGACTTAGTGAGATTGGTATCCAACAACGATCAGAGGCTTGAGCAGAATACACTTAGGAGCAGGTTGTCCCGATCTGAGATAATGGACCATGGGATCTGAAAGTATACTGATACTCCTTCAAAGAAGAGTTTGGCAGTGGCTTTTGTTGTGTTACTCTTCTTCCAAGCCGCTAGAATGACTATCTTAGGGAATCTTTTGACAACCATGAAAACACAATTGTTTCCATGCTTGGTAGAAGGAAGGCCCGACATGTAATCCATGGAGATGGATTCCCAGGGCTGGCTAGGAGTTGGCACATGAGTATACAGGCCTTGCTTCTTGATTGTAAGTTCGGAAATGGCACATGTAGTGTAGGATCTTATGTACTTCCCAACATCATGTCGAAGGTTCAGAAAATAAAAATACTTTTGCAGCATTGCCACTATTTTTTCTACCCCAAAATGTCTACCAACCCGACTGTAATGCGCCTCCTAAATCATATTGGCATGCTAGCTTTAAGGAAAACAGATGTGTCCCAATTGGCATAACAATGTGTCCTTGAGGTGAAAATCTGGGACTTGCTTACCTTCCAAGAGCATCTGGTATGTGATGTTGAATTATGGATCACTCTTGCAAAGATGTGGCCATCCCGAAGTCTCGTGTCCACAAGAGTCGAGCACAGTCATCAGCGCAATAACCAATAGTCGACTGAGGCAGTCTACAACATTATTGGTGTTTCCCTTCTTGTACTTAATGTTCAAATGGAACTGTTGTAGATATGTGAAGCATTTCTGATGGTGATCATTCTGCAACTTTCCTTATGTTTGTATGAACTCCAAGGGTCAGTGGTCTTTGTGGATGACCATTTCCTTCCCTAGAATGTAATGCTTCCATTGTCGGAAGGCTTACACAACAGAATACATCTCCATGTCATATGTGGGATACTTTCAGACTTTATCTGAAAATGTCTCACTATGATATGCCAACAGATGCCCCTACTGGGGTAACAACTACACTAACCGCATAGTTGAAGGCATCTGTCTCAATTTCAAATGGTTGTTGCAAGTCTGGTAATGTGAGCCCTAGTGTCCCTGAATGCGGGTGTTTAAACAGTTATCACCTGGGATGGGACAGAGGTGGCGCGAGGAGGCACGACACCTGCCCACCCAGTACAGCATAATGAATAAATTCATAAATGAAATCTCTTGGAATTTGGTTCACGCAGAGTTCATCTGCTCACTGTCAAACGGCTCTAAAACTCCATCCCTGTCCGGCACCATGGTTCATGCGCCCGCACGCTCTAGCTCGGCTCCATTCATTGCAGCAGTTATGATGGATGCATCTCGATGCCTGAAGGAGATTGATATTTTGAGGTTTAGTTATGAGATGCAAGGGAAGTAAATTGCGTCGATTCACTTGCAGAACTATGCAAAGTCTGGACGGAGCTCGGATGTCTACATTTCTTTTTGGGTCTCATCCTCCCTGCTGCTTCTGGTGGATTGAACGGGGAGGTGGCTTTGAATCCGAGCTCTAGATCTACGGTAGAGCTTCCTCCGTCTTCCTGCTATTTTTTAACCCAGGCACCAGGCCTGCAAACTATCGTTTTCCAGATTCCGTGGGCCTGGTCTTTGCTGTTTCGATTTCTGTTGGCTTGGTCATCATTGCTGCCCCGCCTCACTCCCATACTGCTGCTTCAGTTGTCCCAATACCTAGCCGCCACCATCGCATGAGGTCTCGATGAGGTCAGCTCAGGCGGGTGCCTTCCAGCCCGTCCACCGAGTCGCCTTCCCCTTCAAGCGATTTCTCTATTGGGCACTATCCACACACTAGAAGCAGAAGAGGGCGCCCCTCGTATGGCTCTGCACTCTTCACCTTTTGCAGCGCTCTGAACCGTCCAAGGATCACCGCGCACATCTCGGTGGTTTTCCATGAGGAAGCCCAAGAGGGTGAGCCTAGTTCTCACCAGGAGGGCCCACGATCTGTTCCTATTTCGGCTTCGAGCATCCAGTTGGGGATAGGTAGCACGTCTGTGAAAGTTCATGCGGCTCTAGCTAGCAGCGCTCCGAATGTGGTAATGGAGCCGGCCGACCCTGGTCCATCCAACCCAACAGCTGCTCTGGAAGAGGACATGACTGAGGCAGGTTGGTGCCGGATTGTTGAAGAACCTCCTGATATTTAGCTTGCTTATTGTTGTCATGATAGCTCAACTAGCGACTCATAATATTGGGCATGTTTTGGTTCAAACAGGTATATGGAATTTCAGCTCTTTCTTGAATTTTTTTAACTCAGTAAACGGTCCAAGATTGAGCTCCCTGAAATGGGGCAGTCTCACTCCATGTTTATCTTGACATCTTGGCCTCTCTTCAGGGCAATGTTTTGACTTCGGTCTCACTGTAATTTTACTCTCTTTATGTTAATAGATTAATCTTATTCAAAAAAAAAAAAAAAATGTGAGGCCTAGTGCAGATC
Source organism: Pinus tabuliformis (assembly GCA_031772625.1). Lineage (NCBI taxonomy): Eukaryota > Viridiplantae > Streptophyta > Pinopsida > Pinales > Pinaceae > Pinus > Pinus tabuliformis. The sequence continues at coordinate 182,905,715 of CM062813.1, read as the reverse complement.
AAAGGTAAAGCTTCAACTCGAAAAATGCCTTCTGTTGGGATTCATACCAAAAGAACTTTTCTTTCACTTCACCCTTGGTGACTTAACTCAAAGGCTAAGTGATATGAAAGAATCCTAACACGAACCTGCGATAGAAATTGGCAAGCCCTAGAAAGCTACAGAGCTCTATTAGAGTTGTTGGGGTTGGCCAATCCCAAATAACTTCCATCTTGGTTAGGTCCACATGCACACCCCGCTCATCAATGATGTACCCCAAATATTGAACCTGGGTCATACCAAAAGTGCATTTATGCAAATTGGCACACAATTTTTGTTGTAGCAGGGTTTAGAGGACCTGTCAGATATGGTGTTTGTGCTCTTCCCAACTTTGGTTGAAGATCAGGATGTTGTCTAGGTACACTACCATGAATGAGTTGGTGAAAGGCCATAAGATTTTGTGCATTAGCCGCATGAAGGTTTCATTCCATTCGTCAACACGAAAGGCATGACCATCCATTCGAAAAGGCCCTCCTTGGATTTGAAGGCAGTATTCCACACATCAGAGGGTTTAATCAGTACCTAGTGATAACCAGACTTCAAGTCAATCTTGCTAAAATATTTGGCCCCCTTGAGCTGGTCCAGAAGGTCATCAATCCATGGGATTGGATACCTATTCTGGATAGTGATCTTAGTCAATGATCGGTAGTCAATATAGAGCCTCCAATTTCATCCTTCTTTTGTAACAACATGATCGGGATCCCACAGGGTGATGAGCTTGGCCTGATGTGCCCTTTCTACAACAACTCCTGAATATACCTCTTGATCTCATTGTTCTCCAAAACAAAGCGTTAGTAGATTGGTCCACTAGGTAGGGACGTGCCTAGGGTCAGATCGATAGAGTGCTTGAATTGACAGTGTAGGGGTACCCCTGTAGGTGAGGTGAAATGTCACTGTACTCCTCCACGATCTTGTCCATCTGCTGCTGACATGCAAAGGAGCCCTATCTGGAGGCTATGGACGTGGCCACAATCTTCCTCTTGTTCTGAGGGTGAATTAAGGAAGACAAATTTCTCGGTCCAGGAAATGATCTTACCGCATTGTTTAACATAAATCAAAGAAAGGGTGGTATGCGATGCTACCTTTGGTATCCTATACAATTTTTGACCCAAAGTAATAATAACAGAACGAGGTCTAGATTCATATACAACATGACACTTCCATAGGTATGGTTAACCTAATAAAACATCACAAACTTCTAGAGGGGCAACATAGCAAAATACCTCATCTGCAAAGGGCTTGATGCAATAAGGTAGGCGACACTATTGGCTGACATGGAGATATCGCCCTTGGTGGAGCCACCCGATGGTGTATGGTTGTGGGTGTGACATTGTTGGTAGCTTCAATGTCTTAATAACCTCAGCTGAGATTAGGTTCTTCTATCTCCCTCTGTCAATGATGAACTACACTAGCGAACCCTTACCCACATCTGTGAGTGGAAGAGGCGCTCCCCCTCCTCTAGATCCTTAGGTTCTGCCTTTTGGAGCTTAGTGGTGGCTACCATCATAGTGGGTTCAACATTAATGATATTCTTTCCCTTGTCAATTCTCTTATCGAATTCTAGCTCAAAGTCAGAGCATGTGTCTCTCTATAAGTCTTTCAACGCAGCCACTAGTGCCTGCTTCATGCGACATTTGTTCATGTTGTGAGTAGGAATTTTATGGAACTCATGCCAGTTTTTGGTGTCTTTATTTGCCTTCCCATTATTCTTGGCTTGCGGCTTCAAGGAGTTGTCATGGGGGGTCATGACCTGACTCTATAGACCCTTTGCTATGTGGCTTGGGGGCACCTTTACTCTGCTTTGGGTTCGTAGATCCAAAGTCTCACTTCTTCTCCTTTAATTTATACTTAATCTTGGAATCATACCGGTATGCTAGACCAAGTGAGGAGATGTCTTGGAACTCCATTTCCTCCTAAATGTATTTGTGCAAACAACTGTGGTACTTGATCACCAAATGTTTCTCAGAATATTTGATACCCAACTTTATGTGTAGGGTATGGAAAATATTCGTCAACTCATGCACAACTTGGTCCCTTTGCTTTCGCATCGTAGTCCATTGTATGGACTTGTCCTCATAGCTCCCGACAGGGTAATATTGTTCCTTGATGACATCACAGAAAGAATTCCAAGTGGGTGTGGTGGAAAACAGTGAGGGTTCTCTCTCATCAGTCTGTTCACAGTAGGTTTCCCGCCAGTACTTGACATGGAAGCAGCTTTAAGGAGTGCAAAAAGTAATATTTCCCCTATTGGAAAAGTCATGAACTGGAAAATATCCTTCCAACAATTTTAACCATCTATCTATGTCGTCTACATCTATCTAGCCTTTAGATATGATAATGTCAAAGTTGATTTGTACCTTGAAGGGAGTGGCACCTTGAGAGTGGTTGCTAAATGAAGGAGTGTCACCTATGGGCATCCGTTAAAGGATCTGGGCAAGGTTATCCATTATCGCATTCCTTTGTCACTCGAGGGCTTCTTCGAGTAATATTTTGAAGGAATCTCCTGCTCCCTCATCTTTCTTTTCTTCAACCATGGGAGTTCGTTGGGGTTTGTGAGGCTGGTCTTGCAAAGGTTCAACCAGTTTGAGCACTAACTCCTTATACCCCAACCTTTTTGGGGACATGCAAGAAAAATAAGAGAAAGAGAAAACCACTCTAATACTACGGATCTAAACTTATGCAGGAATGCAACATAATACATATATAAACATAAACACAAAGATGTAGCATAAATAAATATTCATTTCATTAATATCAAAGAATTGAAAGATGCTTACATATAGATGTGTCGGTTACATGCCTCTTAACTGTGTCACAATGAGGCTCAAGGGAATTTTTATTATTTAACAACAAATGAAAACCCTAAAAACCCAAAACCCTAACCCTAGGAGATGGAACACCAAGAGTTTGTGGGCCCCATTGGGGTTAGTTGAGCAGCCAACTTCCCAGGGTCGTAACTTGGACATATGATCTCCGTTTGGCACGTATGATACCTCATTAGAAAGGTCTATCTAAGTACTACAGGATTTGTAGTAGGCCTCGTCATTTAGGGGGTCAAAACAACTCCTGGAGTTCAAGACCCAAAAAACTAATAAAAATAGTAAATGTTGCTATAATCAAGGAAATTGATGAAATCGACTGGATGTCTAGGTGGAATAGGCATGTGGACACCAATATCCAACTAGATCATACACCAGCCTAAAAAATAGGGGTGAATGATCATATTTCATTTCAATAGGTAAATGCCCAATAACAAACTTCAACACTCTAGAAGTAAAACTTTGAGAGCAAATTTCACAATCTAACACACTTCAACCATTGCAAGTTTTGCATGTGATGCCCTCTGAAGTTGGCCACCTTATCATTCCATTGCAAATAACCACGCCAAACAAACTACAAAGTCCCAACAATTTTGCCCCAAAGTGTGTCACGCCCCCATTTCCATCTTGTGAATCTCTTTCCCATGATTAGCCTTCACCCTCTTCCAACTATAAGGGATTGTCTTCCTTTCTATCTTCATTACTTAATTGGAGAGATTGGTTGTTATCTGTCCTTGCATTAAATTCACCCATTAACATTATTTCTCCAAAGGAGTTGAATAAAGAGATATCTCTTCTTAATGAGGCATATGGGCCTTCATTGTCTAAATTGCTTCTTTTATAGATATTTGAATTTTTTGGTGCAAAATAACAAGCAACCAACTTGAAAGTAACCTCCTTCCCAGTTATTTGCAACCAAATGTATTATTTGATTGGATCCTCTTTTCCCACTTTTATGACTCCACACCATTTTTCATTTATTAGCATTGTGACTCCCCCATGCAATGATTTGAATCTTTCCATTACTTAAAAACGATATGATGTGAATATATTTTATTATTTCTAAGTCAACAATAAAGGTGAAGCCTGTAGAGCTATAAAAAGGGTCTCTTTCACCTCTAATTACCTCACATTAATATATCAATCCGGGAGCGTTTTGTTATTTCAAAGAGTGTCTCAGCCTGAGGCTATCATTTGCCAGAGTAATGCTAGTAGTACAGTGTTCAGAAATACAAGAGTAAACGGATGCTTGTCTACAACTAAACTACTTCAAAAGAGTAAATCACACACTCAGAAGACTAGGCAACTTGTCAGTCAAGGGTTCGGTAGCGACAACCCATCCCTTTGGAAACTGATGAAAAGGAAATTAGAGAACAGACCGTGGATCTGGGAGCTAGACAGTAAATTCCAAGGCTCACTACAGCCTTAGATCGTCTCCCACACCAAAATAACAAACGCCAACAAATGGAACGGCAGATAAGAAAATGGAACAGCAAATAAGAAATCGAACAGCAAGTCTGTAATGGAACATCAATTCTTAAATGGAACGACAGCTATGAAATAGAACAACAAATAAGTCTCGCGAGCAGTAACAAACTTAATCTACCAAATCAAATGCATTAATCATGATCAAACAGCAATCTTTCACTCTTAAGGCAGATCAAACAGCACACACCAATGGAACAGTACTGATTACTGATAAATTATGGAACAGCGCTTAAAAACCATATACACACACAACACGCTTAAAGAGTATTTTGATCCAAATATCAATCTCAGTTAAAATGAATACGACTGCATTTCAAAGTAGAACAACATTGTTCATCAATTCAACAATCGTAAAGAACATAACTCCCAAGATAAATTGTGTAACGTGAATGAACAGGTGCACAACACAAAAGCTCTGTAATGGGATAGTAACAGTATTCTGTTAAGACTAGTAATATTCAATCAACTCTAAAAGGAACAGTAATATGATGCAGAGTCAATACAATAGTTCTGGAAACCTTAATGAATTAAACATAACAGAGTATGTGATGTAAACTTATAAAGCATATCATATTACCAAATAACGACGATAAGAAAACCACGCAGAAGCCAAATCGTAATAATACAGGAGAAAGTGTCCTCCAAGGCCGAGCCCTTAGCCTCCAGGGGTACACCGCTTTAGGTTAATCCAGACTCAAAGATGAAGTAATCACCAAGTTTGTATTAATGCATGAAGTAAGATTGCAATGAACCAGTTCTTATCGAGACTCGATGATCAAAGTTTTGATCTTAACAGAAATTACATAAAAGCGTAATCATGTCTAACTCTCTCTTGAGCTAACAATGTTGTCCCTTTTTATAAGGGTGACGGCGGAGATTTCTAAGTACAAAAATAGATAAAACAGCGATCCCTCAGGATCAAGGATCCTGAGGGATTCGCTGAACCATTAATCCTTAATCATCTCTTTTCTCTCCTACGCCGAGTTGGTGTCCCCACCTCCTTTTCAGGGCCGATTTGCTTTGATCTGCTTAGCCTTGTTTGCATTCGGTCTCTCGTCAAAGGGACAGCAGTTATCTTGTCCTTGTCCTTTCCTTTGGAACAGAAACTTCTCGTTTTCACTCTTCCCTGCATAAGGAAATGACAATTGTCAGCGTTTTAGTCTTGCATATTAAACTCACATGTTTTGTTATAATTCTTTATCATTTTCCAAGTTCATGATGCAAAAAGGTTTGCAAGTTCTACTGAAAAGATACTAAAATGATCATCAAAAACATACCTTTTTAGTACTCCACACACCCCCCTGCTTACCCTATTTCATGCCCTCATGAAAACGTTGTAGTTGACATGCAAGGCAGTGAGAGAATAGGCTGGAGATGGAATCTCATGCGGAGGCCTACAGCCATGATGAGTAACTAGGTAGTCAAAGAAATGGCCTGTCTGACCCTCGGGCATCTCATACAGGGCTTGGTATCCGGGTGCAGGGTGCCAAATAATTGGACTCCGGAACCTATATCCTAACCAGGATGGCCCTGCTCTCAAAATGCTTTCGCCATAAAGGTGCAAACGATTGGCAGCTAATTTAAAATTTTCATACTTAAACGGTTCCCTGAGCTGGATATTCGGATTAGAGATTTGATACCGAAATTTAGCTGCATCAATGGCAAGGTCTTTGATAGAAAGAAAGTATTCTAATCCCTGTCGAATGAGTGCCTCATGCATGGGTCCTAATGTTTCAATGACACCCGGAGTCTTCATGAGGTTTCTATGTGCTTTCCACAACTGTACTGGGTTCCTAGGCTCAGCCCTTACCCACAAATCTAAGCCATTTTCTTGCCTCTGGAAAGTATTATAGGCTTTGAGCCATTTAATCTGATTAACCCCAAATGAGATGAATGCCTGCAATTGGATGTCTCCAACAAAGGGGCCAGGGTTCAGCTCAGTCTCCTGGTCTAGTACAAGGTTATGTAAATAGAACTCACACAGCAATCTCTGGACTTTTACCCCGTAGTGCTTACAACAGTCTATAAAATCATTGACAGTGTTAATTTGTATGGGAGCACCTGCTTTAACAGCTTTTATTTTTAATTGCAAATACCGTTCTAGTAAAAACAGGGCATAATTTTTGGCAGGGGCTCTACATGCTAAGACGTCATTGTATAAAGAACACAAGGTATCCATCTGCTTGATAACAATATCTAGCCTATGAGTTACCTTTGCAACTTTCTCTTGTTCCTTCCGCCAACCTTCAAAAGCCTGGCTTTCGGATTGATTGACGTTCCTAAGTTGCTGTTGTAGCTCTTCATACTTTTCGCGAGGGACCGTTTGCTCTCTAAGCTTTTCTGCTTCTTGTTGAGCTTGCTTCAACCCCTTTCGCAGGGTTACTGTTTTTGGATCTCTTCTCCATGCAGTAGTGGAGGTCGGGAGTTTTACCTGAACTTTCCTATTGCGTTGCTTTGAGTTCAGAACCCTTATCACTCCTGAAAGTGGTGCCTTCGTCTGAATTTCCTTATCACAGGTCATCATATCATCCATTTCTATTTTAACGTGAATATCAGTCTGTTGTTGTTCCTTTTCAAATGGAACAACAGTCTGTTCCTCAGCATCATTTGGAACAGCAACTGGGTTTTCGACAGGGTTTTGAACAGCAGGACGAATTCTGATCCTCCGCCCCTTTGCCTTGCGGGGTTTTGCTGGAGTGGTCACCTTTTTCCTTCCTGAAGTCCTTTTTACCCTCTGCCTTGCTTTCAGGATCCTAATCTGCTGGTGGAGCTGGACTATTATGTTCAATAATCTCTGTTGTTCCTTTCGCAATTCTTTAATTTCCAAAATTTCGTTAGAAGGAACAGCAGGCTGTTCACTGTGGCCTGGACTGTGACTAGTCCCTGTATCTTCCTTTTGGTGTGTTTCTTCATTGCTCTGCTCTAGCTGTTCTGGGGTAGGAACCCTAACTATTTCTATCAATTCTTGGGCAACTTCTTTTTCTGCCCCTGCTTCCTCCAGAATTTCTTCCGGTGTCTTCTGGTTAGGAATGGATTGTTCCTGTTCAGTATCTCCTATTGTTTCTTTATCATGAACAGGCAAATTTTCTTCTTCTGCCTCCTTTGCATGTGGTTTTTCAGGTGCATTTTCCTCTTGGGGTTCGTTTCGTCATGGAGGTTTGATGGGCTGGAAGGTTGGCCATATTCGCCCATATTGGCCAAGACTACGACCAATTCGTCTTCTCCCACTGGGTCCTGCAATGGGCTACCTTCCTGCTGTTCCATTTCCTCCTCTTGCTTAGATTGCTCGGCTTCTGTTTCAAATGCTTAGCTCCTCCCTCATTTTCTTCTTCGGATTGCTCGGCCTCCTCTTCAGATTGCTTGGCCTCTTCTTTCTCTTCTCCTTCAGATTGCTCGGCCTCTTCTTCTGGCTGTGAGGGTTGCTCATCTTCAATTTCTATTGGTCGGCTGGTGTTTTCCTAGATCTTTTCCAGCCTCCCTCGTATTCGTGTTAACCAAACCGATTTCCTGCGTTCTTCTGGTTGTTCAGGTGTACCGGTGGCATGCTTACGCTTTGCCGATTCCTTGCATTTTTCTGGACGCTCAGATGTACTAGTGACATGTTTCTGTTTTGCTAATTCTCTGCGTTTTTCTGGACGCTCAGGTGTACTAGTGGCATGCTTACGTTTTGGGGATGGTGTTGTCAACCCCCCATTTATCATTGCAATTAGCTCTTCCCAGCTGCTCTGCTGCTGGGTGAGGCTATGACTGACAATTAACCGAATTAACCCATGATGACTAACAACTGACTCTACATGTTGTGCCTTTTTTAAGCTCCGTGCAACGTCATGAAGTAACGAATTCAAAAGTGCAGGTAAATTTACAGAGCATTTCTGCTTTAGAACAGCTAAGAGTTTAAGATGTCGTGGTCTTACCACGTCTTTTCTACCCTCGCAGGTGATGTAGCTTTGAACAGTCCTTGCCAATTCTGCCCAGGGCTCTCCTAGCGTTGCTGGCAGAACTCCCTTTCCTTTGATTGCCAAGCTCTGGCCCTCGTCCTGGAAGATTTCTATAATCTTCTGCAATCTCTCCTTTTTTAACGTCCACACAGGTCCGATGGCTGGTAGTCCCAAGACTTCTGCGATTATGTCATCGGTGACTGATATATGTCTCCCCCTCACTGTGGAGTAATCCTCTTGCAAATTCTGCAGGAATTCAATTTCCACCGTCTCGTTAGACTCCTACAAGTGGTTGAGATAAGTCAGCCACCCTGCTCTTGCCAGGATTTCCCGGGCAGCAGCGGAGACTATCAACACCTGCAGTTTCCTCCGGATCGCTCTTCCTCCCATGGTTTCACTGTGAATTCTCAATGGAACAGCAGTTGTTCGTGCTGTTGAAACACAGAGAGGGTAATAGACGCAAGACTTGTTTGAAAAAAATAGAGTATACAACAGAAATGGCTTATGAATAGCAATTCGTGCAGGAAAAATAAAAATAGTATGTCGTTGAGCCATGCCATACCCTAGTACACAATTTTCCCGAATAGTAAGCTGACACGTAATCCAGGTAATAATGAGGTTAACCTCCCCCCCCCCCACAATGTGATAGGCTGTCCCAACCGTCAAATAAAGGAGCAGCGCCCTTTCTGAAACAGAGTCATAAAGGAACAGTGTATAAAAATATGCCATGTTTAGAAAAATAGCAAATTACAGAAATCAAGGCGTAGAGTTGGATCGCGTATTACGTAAGAGGCTGTTGTGATATGATGCGAGGCTGAGAGGAGAGGACATCTGTTGTACTTTCTAAATCTCCTGCGGTCATTGTCAATTACTCTGCCATGATTGGTGATAATAGATTTGCATGTGCTATATAATTCGGGAAATGATATATGATTAATTACTAAGGTGTAAGAAATAGAAGGGTGTTAATAACTCACCTATTGGTGTAAATAATATGACTTCAATACCATTAACAGTGCTCTGCTGCCAACAGGTGTCCATAACCTTGGCAGAGTTGTTTTAACCCAAGGAACCATGATCCGCTGTGTATACTTAGGGAATGTAATGTCAAAATGTAGGCCATCATGCTGGCTTGGTGACCAGTTGACCATAATGCCATTCACGAGGAAGGAGCGAAAAGTGGGCAGGCCGACTTGTGATGAGACCTCCTGTTCCAAGGGTTGTTTATTTGATATACCTTTTGGACCATATCCCTGGTGTGGTGGCCATAGTGGGAATGCCACTTCGCTTTCATCCTCATGATCATGGTAGGTTGGCTCTTGATGAGATCCCCTATCCTACATTTGACAACTTATAAGTCATGTTTACTTTTTTCTTTCTTTTTCACAAAGTACCTTCCCTTTTTTATACACAAGGGGTGGTTCAACACTCCTTAAGAGTAGGAATGGTGGAAGAAGTCTTAACATCTCAATAGGAAGATATAAACCCTTTGCTCTTATTCCTAAATAATAATCAAGGAGGAAAAAAGGGTTGTCATGATGAAGATGAACAATCATAGCAGAATTAGTAGAACAATGACAGCAAAAGATGGTAAATAAGTGTGTCCTTCCTTTTGTCATCTTACCAATGCAGAGCCTTATAAAGATAGCAATTTATGATTAGATGATTTCAGTATGTTGAGGTTTTGTATCCATTGCATAAATGCATAGCTGTATTCTAAAAGACTTGAAAGAACAGGAGCAATAAGCATCCTTAATTTAGATCAGCAAAAGGGACAAGTTGTTTCATAAGGAGAGCAAAAGCATGCAAGTGGTGTTCCTTTTGGAAAAAGGGCCAACAAGAGACCTCAAATAGCAGAAAATGCAAATGTCGTTCCTTTGAAAAAGGAACAGCAAAATAAAAAATATGTTGTTCCTTTGGAAAAGGAACAGCAAACACACGGAAATGTCGTTCCTTTTGAAAAAGGAACAGCAGGAACCAAAAAAAAAATGTTGTTCCTTTGAAAAAGGAACAGCAAAAGACGCAAAAATGTCGTTCTTTTGGAAAAGGAACAGCAGAAATGAAAAATGTTGTTCCTTTGGAAAAAGGAACAGCAAACACACAAAGATGCAGTTCCTTTGGAAAAAGGAACAGCAAACACACAAAGATGTGGTTCCTTTGGAAAAGGAACAGCGAAAATCGAACATGTTGTTCCTTTGGAAAAGGAACAACAAAACACACAGATATGTCGTTCCTTTGAAAAAGGAACAACAGAAATCGAAATGTTGTTCCTTTAGAAAAGGAACAGCAGAACAGGCAAATGTCGTTCCTTTGGAAAAGGAACAACACAAAATCAAGAATGCTGTTCCTTTGGAAAAGGAACAGCAGAAACACACAAATGCCATTCCTTTGGAAAAGGAACGACAAAAATCGAAAATGTTGTTCCTTTGGAAAAGGAACAGCAAAACACACAAAAATAAAGAAAAAGATCCTAATTACAATGAGATGACGGCTGATCCAACGGAGTTTGCTCTTTTTGAAAAAGGAACAGCCGGAAGAAAATGTTGTTCTTTTGAAAAAAAGGAACAGCAAAACATTAATTCAAAAATATGTAGAAAAAATGATTTAAAAGAAAAAAGAACTTATGTACAAATTGTAAAAAGAAATGAATTCCTTAATGAATTATAGGTGAGGAAGACTTCTCTTCCTCCCCCAGAATCTCCATATTAGAGTCTCGGTGTAGCTGCTGGCAAAAGGACTCCCGAGTGAGTGGTTTGCAATAGAGGCGAACTCGGTGGCCATTTGCCTTGAAGGCATATCCAGAACCATCAATAGTGATTAGAGTAAGGGTCCCATTGTCATGTACCTTCTGGATTTCGTATGGTCCCAACCAACGAGTCTGGAGTTTCCCAGGGAAGTCCTAAAACCTGGAGTCGTACAACAGAGCCCAGTCTCCCTCGTGGAAGACTTTGTTTTTAATGAGAGCATCATGCCATTTAGCTCGCTGCTGTTGGATCAGGGCAGTATTTTGAAGTGCAGAGAGCCTAATTTCGTCCAACTCATTGATCTGCTGCAATCGATTAATATGTGCCTCGCTTAGATCTAAGCCAACTTCCTGTGTTGTCCGTAATGTTTGGATTTCGAATTCTATAGGGAAAATGGGTTGTTTTCCAAACACTAATTGATAAGGTGAGTAACCAGTGGTGCTTCTCCATGTTGTTCTGTAAGCCCAGAGTGCTTCAAGTAGTCTGGCAGTCCAATCACATCTATGGGATGCAATGGTTTTCGTTAAAATTGCTTCTATTATTTTATTGCTGCTTTCTACCTGTCCATTCGCCTGTGGGTGGTATGGAGTAGTGATTTTATGCTGGACGTGATAGTTGTTGAGTGTTGCAGCTAATCTGTTCCCAGCAAACTGTGGTCCACCGTCTGTAATTATTTCTCTTGGAAGGCCATAACGTACAAATAGATGGAACAGGAACTGTATGACAGAGTCCTCTGTAGCTCTAGGCAATGCTTCTGCTTCAACCCACTTGGTGACATATTTTGTTGCCACCAAAATATATGTTTTCTGGTTTGATGATGGGTTGATAGGTCCAACGAAATCAAGAGCCCATCGCTCGAATGGTTCAATGACTAACTGTGGTTTCAGAGGCATCTCATCAGACTAACCAGGGCGTCCTGCTCGCTGGCAGCTGTCACAGGCTTGGACAAATTTCTTTGCATCTTTGAAAATCGTGGGCCAATAATATCCTGTCTGCAGCACCTTATGTCCAGTTCTGCACTCGGCAAAATGTCCACCACATGGTCCATCATGACAGGCTTTTAAAATGTCAAAGATTTCATCTTCTCGAACGCATCTCCTGATATGCATGTCTGCCCCTGTGTGAAACAAATAGCCCCCGATCCACGAGAATCGAGCACTCTTCTGAACAATCTGCTTCCGCTCATTAGGGGTTAGGTGTTTTGGTAATTTACCTACTGCGAGGTAATTGGCAACATCAGCATACCAGGGTGTTTGAACAGCAACAGCAAATAGATGCTCGTCCGGAAATTGATCTTCAACTGCTGCTGCATCGATTGGCTTTGGCATTCTTGAGAGAAAATCGGCTACAGGGTTTTCTTTGCCAGGTCGATCCTTGATTGTGATATCAAATTCCTGCAATAGAATCAGCCATCTAGTTATTCTGCCATTTGTGACAGGCTTATTTGCTAAATATTTTATGGCAGAATGATCTGTATACAAGATAACAGGATATCCAGTAATGTAATGTCTAAACTTATTGACAACATGTATTACAGCTAGGAATTCTTTTTCAGTAACAGTGTAATTTAATTCAGCAGGGGATAAATTTTTGCTGATGTAATAAATAGCATATGGTTTTTTATCCTCTTCCTGCCCAAGGACTGCTCCAATGGCTGTGTCTGAGGCATCAGATGATATCTGGAATGGCAAATCCCAATTTGGTCCTCGAAGGACTGGGGCTGTGGATACGAGCTTCTTCAGATCCTTGAAAGCACGTTCACATTTTTCTGTCCAAAGAAAATCAACGTTACCAGTTAGTGCATATAGAGGTGCAGCAATGTGCGAATAATGTTCTATAAATCGCCTATAATAACCAGAAAATCCAAGAAAACTGCGTACCTCTGTTTGAGTAGTAGGAGTGGGAATAAGCAAAAGTATTTGGATTTTGGCCGGGTCTACCTGAATGCCAGCTGCTGAAACATAGTGTCCTAGGATAAGTCCTTCAGTCATCATCATATAACATTTTTCGTGGCTTAAGCAAAGCCTGGTAGCAATGCAGCGTTGTAGGACTTTTTCTAGGGTGTCCAATGCTGGATCAAAATCATCTCCATATGGTGTAAAGTCATCCATGTATACTTCAAGTCCATCATTTATTAAATCTGCAAAAATACTAAGGATAGCCCTTTGGAATGTGGCAGGAGCATTGCATAAGCCAAAAGGTAGAACTCGATAGGCAAATGTTCCCCAAGGACAAGTAAAAGTAGTTTTGTCTTGGTCTTCAGGGGCAATCTGAATCTGATTGTATCCACTGAAGCCATCCAGGAAAGAAAAGAATTTCTTTCCTGCTAAAGTATCTAATACTTGGTCTATGAATGGGAGAGGAAAGTGGTCTTTTTGTGTTGCTTTATTTAGCTCCCTGTAATCCACACAGATTCTCCATTTCCCATTCTTTTTTGGTACCACCACAAGCGGAGAGACCCATTTACTATCAGAGATAGGATAGATAAAATTGACATCTAAAAGTTTTTGAAGTTCAGCTTTTACCACATCTTTTAGATGAGGATTAAGTCTCCTTTGAGGTTGACGAACAGGTCTGGCATCCTTTTCTATATAAATGTGGTGTGTACATAATTGGGGGTCAATTCCTTTCATATCAAGGTAATCCCATGCAAATGCTTCTTTATATTTTGTTAGCAACTGGATGAGCTTCATTTCTTGTTCAGGTGTGAGGTTGGCATTAATGTTTAAGGTTTTTCCCGGTCAATTTCCACAATTTTACTATTTGCAACAGAAGTAACAGGTATTGTTTGATCATGTGTATCTTTCAGAGGATCTTCTTCTAATTCATTATCAAATGCTGCTTCTATCATGTGACACTGTGTGCAAGATCTAGATTCAATTTGACTAATAAAATTATTAATGGCATCATCTTCTATTTGGTCTTTAAAATCAAGTGCCTCTTGTATAGTTAATGGAGATCTAATGTTATCAGTAAGGTATGATACAGGGTGCTTATTAGTTTTGATTATTGTGACACTTGGCTGCGCTGGAGGATATAGAACTAAATTCTTGATATTTGGTCCTTTGGTTATGGTCATATTTCCTTGCCAGCAGCCAATATAAGCATCGGCAGTGGCAAGCCAAGGTCTACCTAAAATCAGCGGGTGTCCATCAAGTCGGGTTTTGGGATTTATTATCAGGAAATCGGTTGGATATTCCCAGGAATCAACAGAGACCATGACATCATGTAGAGTACCCTCCGGCCTAACCACAGATCGGTCAGCCAATTCTAGCAAGGTAGAGGTGGGTTCTACCGATGTAATGCCCAACTTTTGGCAAGTAGTGGTTGTTAAGATATTAATTGCAGCTCCTAGATCAACTAAGGCATTAGACAGGGTCTGACCATAAATTTGGACAGTTACAATTGGATTTCCTGGGTCTTCATATTTAATGGGTGTTTCTTTCCCTGATAGTAAGTCAAATAAAGTGCCGACTACTTAGACTCTTGGATTATTTTTTATATTCCTCCTTGATTTCTTTATGCACAATTCTTTGATAGTTTTTACGTATATGGGGATGTCTTGAATGGCTTGGAGGAATGAAATTTTTATGTACGGGTTTTGTAATTCTCCCAGAATGTCAAAGTCAGGATATTGTATAGGTCGAGGTATGATTAATCGTTCTGGGAACGGAGGAGAGGATGTGGTTGCTTGATTATGAGTTTGCTTTTTATCCACATTCTCTTGTTGTGACAGATGTTCTCTGGGTAACTGATGTTCAATATGAACTGTCTTTTCTCCCTCAGTTTCAATAATACAGCCAGATCTTAACTGAAGATCATTGCACTCCCTTAGATCAGCTCCTATTTCTGGTGTTTCTATAATTTGGAGAGATTGGACCGGTATATTATTTGGATTGGGGTTGGGTTGGGCTGGGAGTTGCGATCTCAAATTAGACTGGGGATTTTGTTGTAAGGCTGGCAGTGTAGGTTGAGGGAGCGGAATAGTTCCTACTCGCTGATGCATCGGTCTCTGCCAGTTTTTCTTCCAGGCTAAACTTTGTGAAGTAGGGGGAGTCCATTGTGGAGGATATGAGCTACCTTGCCAATATGGTGGAGTATAAGGGAAATTCGGCCAACCAGATTGGCTTGCCTGATTCAGCCACGGGTTTGAAGAAGGAAACAACTGTGGTGACCAGTTTGGAAACGGGGGTTGGGCTGACTTTTCCACATACTATATTGTTGAGGATTATACTGTGGAGGTTGGAAAGAAGAAGTTGGGTCTGGAAACATACCAGATTGTTTCGGCTGCCACTGACGGCGCTGGTTGATCAAATACACTGATTCTGGTTCTTCTTCCGCTTCCTTATATACCGCCTTCAATCCAAGAAGTGAGGGGCAGCTCTCCGTAAGGTGAACTTTTGTACAGATGGCGCATGTTTGGACTATATCCAGTGGACACTCCTTGTGACTATGCTTTTTCCTGCATCAGGGGCAGAAGATCGCTAAATTCTGTTCTGCCTCCATTTGCTTTTGTTTAGCCTGCATAATATCAAGTTGTGTAGTTAGTGTCCCCAGAATATCAGTTTTAAAATTTTCCAATAAATTTCCAATTTCTACACGTGTTACTCCTTCTGTTGAAATTTTATTATCTCTTGCAAACCGATCATGTTCTGCCGGTTTTACTCTTGTGCTACCTCTCGAGCTCCTGATACATAAATCAATAATGTTAGCAAAATTCTCTTGATAAATATCCCCTTTTCCCATGATGTTTAATGTTTCGATCCATTGTTCCTTCATGCCCCTTATCAATGCAATTTTTAACACATTATCAGTTAAAGGTAGTGATGCATAAGGAGATCTTTGTAGATTGTACTGGAAACGTTCCACATACTCCTCTAATGTTTCATTCGGTCTAGCTGTCATCTGGAATATTTCGTCCTTCAGTTCTCTAGACCTGCAATAATCCTGATATTTTTTTAGGAAAGATTCTTTCATTTGATCCCAGTTGTTTATAACCCCGCCACCTAATCCCATAAACCATCTTAAAGCAGCTCCTTTTAATGTAGAGGGAAATAATTTCAATTTCTGGGGGTCGGTGGTGTAATCATATCCCCTGCACAACACATCAAATTCAAATAAAAATGCATCTGGATCTTCTAATGTGAGACCATGAAATGTAGGGATATGTTGAAGAGGGATTGCTTTCATAGGCGCATTTGCTGCAGAATCCACTATAGGGTATTGTAATGTAGAGGTTTGAGTGTTTGGCTGATTTTGAGCCATAGGGTCGAATATATGCCAATAACCTTCTGGGATATCTAGGAGGGTATTCCTAGGTTGAGAGGGAATGGCTTTGACAGGAATAGTTTTAATAGCACTTACTCTATCTGGGATAATGAGAATGCCTGATGTCTGAGAAGATTGGGTTCCTTCAACAATGATTTTTGCAGCACTCCCCTTGTCTGGGTTGTTTAATGGCTGATTTGTTCCAATAGGAGATCTTGGTTCCTCGGTTTCCCCTATTTCTCCTTCTCCTTCACAAAGATTGCTGAAATTCCCTTCCTGCAATAGTTCTGGAGTAGAATTTTCAATTTCTTGAAAGCCCTGTTCTTTAGTTTGAATATGCACCTCAGCAAAGGCTACAAATGGTGATCCTGTGGCCTGAAGGGAACTAGTAGGTTGTTTAGAAATGATTTTCATGGGTCCTACTGATGGCTGAGATTCTGTTTTCTTGTAGATTTCGTCTATGAAGGTCGTTCGGCCAAGGGTCACCGACCCCTTAGCTTTTTCTGGCTTGGGTTGAGGTTTGGTATTTTTTCTGGTTTTTTCTGCTTAGTCATGCACTAAAATGAACTACTAAATTCTATTCAAACAAAGCAAAAACAAATATGTTAGGAAAGCGGACAGAGGAGCAGGGCTTTTACATGCTCCGTATGTAGGTTCTTACCTTCCATTTTTAAAATCCAACTCTTCCCTAGCAGGTTCATACACTACTCTGAAAAAAGGACAAATGGCTACACTCTTTCCCTGGCAACGATGCCAAAATGTAGAGCTATAAAAAGGGTCTCTTTCACCTCTAATTACCTCACATTAATATGTCAATCCAGGAGCATTTTGTTATTTCAAAGAGTGTCTCAGTCTGAGGCTATCATTTTCCAGAGTAATGCTAGTAGTACAATGTTCAGAAATACAAGAGTAAACGGATGCTTGTCTACAACTAAACTACTTCAAAAGAGTAAATCACACACTCAGAAGACTAGGCAACTTATCAGTCAAGGGTTCAGTAGTGATAACCCATCCCTTTGGAAACTGATGAAAAGGAAATTAGAGAACAGACCATGGATCTGGGAGCCAGACAGTAAATGCCAAGGCTCACTACAGCCTTAGATCGTCTCCCACACCAAAATAACAAACACTAGCAAATGGAACGACAGATAAGAAAATGGAACAACAAATAAGAAATCGAACAGCAAGTCTGTAATGGAACAACAATTCTTAAATGGAACAACAGCTATGAAATAGAACAGCAACTAAGTCTCGCGAGCAGTAACAAACTTAATCTACCAAATCAAATGCATTAATCATAATCAAACAACAATCTTTCACTCTTAAGGCAGATCGAACAGCACACACCAATGGAACAGTACTGATTACTGATAAGTTATGGAACAACACTTAAAAACCATATACGCACACAGCACGCTTAAAGAGTAATTTGATCCAAATATCAATCTCAGTTAAAAGGAATACGACTGCATTTCAAAATAGAACAGCATCATTCATCAATTCAACAATCATAAAGAACATAACTCCCAAGATAAATTCTGTAACGTGAATGAACAGGTGCACAGCACAAAAGCTCTGTAATGGGATAGTAACAGTATTCTATTAAGACTAGTAATATTCAATCAACTCTGAAAGGAACAGTAATATGATGCAGAGTCAATACAATAGTTCTGTCTGTGGAAACCTTAATGAATTAAACATAACAGAGTATGTGATGTAAACTTATAAAGAATATCAAATTACCAAATAACGACGATAAACAAACCACGCAGAAGCCAAATCGTAATAATACAGGAGCAAGTGTCCTCCAGGGCCGGGCCAAATCGTAATAATACAGGAGCAAGTGTCCTCCAGGGCCGGGCCCTTAGCCTCCAGGGGTACACCGCTTTAGGTTAATCCAGACTCAAAGATGAAGTAGTCACCAAGTTTGTATTAATGCATGAAGTAAGATTACAATGAACCAGTTCTTATCGAGACTCGATGATCAAAGTTTTGATTTTAACAGAAATTACATAAAAGTGTAATCATGTCTAATTCTCTCTCGAGCTAACAATGTTGTCCCTTTTTATAAGGGTGACAACGGAGATGTCTAAGTACAAAAATAGATAAAACAACGATCCCTCAGGATGAAGGATCCTGAGGGATTCGCTGAACCGTTAATCCTTAATCATCTCTTTTCTCTCCCGCACCGAGCTGGTGTCCCCACCTCTTTTTTAGGCCGATTTGCTTTGATTTGCTTAGCCTTGTTTGCATTTGTCTCCCGTCAAAGGGACAGCAATTATCTTGTGCTTGTCCTTTCCTTTGGAACGGAAACTTCTCATTTTCACTCTTCCCTGCATAAGTAAATGACAATTGTCAGCGTTTTAGTCTTGTATATTAAACTCACATGTTTTGCTATAATTCTTTATCGTTTTCCAAGTTCATGATGCAAAAAGGTTTGCAAGTTCTACTGAAAAGATACTAAAATGATCATCAAAAAATACCTTTTTAGTACTCCACAAAGCCATATTGTCGATGATTACAAAATTTCCAATGAGATATTTCTTAGCCTACGAATCTAGTAATTCAATGATTGTTATGCAAAGAAGACTTGGATCAATTAAGCTTAAGCCATTAAGATAGTTAAATGACTGAGAACTTGGACATGTATTGTGATAAATTACCGAGTATCAGAAGAGCATGTCTAGACATAAGCCCACAATGTCATCAAAATATTAATTATATATTTAGAGATGGAGGTCAAGTCGCGGAGAAAATTTTAGAAGTTGATCTTAATGTTTAATTTTATTTTTACTTTTCAATCAAACTAAGTAAATTTTGTATTAAAAAATACACCTAACCGTAGCCAATACACAAGAAATCTAGTACAATAGTTATTCTTGCAAAGGATCCTTCCAGAGGATACTATCAGGAGTCTCAAAAAGACTAAACTAAAATCTGAATACAATAAAATGCCAACATATATAGACACAAATTTACCAAGTAACAAAACACATTTACAATAATAGATCATCAATGATAAGGGGAGAGAGCTTTAGTTGGAGGCTTGTTAAGGTCAATTTGTACTTTGTCAATAGGGTGGCTTGATGTTGTGCTTGAGGATTTCTGATTTCCACTTGGATTTAACATCAATTGTAGGTCTTCTAGTTGCTTACGAAGTGCATCAATTTCATCATCAAGGTGGGAAATTTTGTCTTTGAGATATTGGATCTCCTTTATGAGGGAGATGGAGGTCATCATCTGTTGCTGTATTTTCCAACTAATATCTAAATACTCTAGTTGTAAGGCTTCAATTTGATGGAGCACCTGCTACAGTCAGAGGTACCCCTAAGGGATTGAAGTATACTGCTCTAAGATTGCATGATTAAGTAGCAGGAGAGGAGAATCTGGATGTCAGAGAGAACCAAGCAAAAGTGGATCCAAGGACATGTAAGAGATATGACAACAAACCCAGGACACGCATCGAAACCACAGGGGGTGAACCAACACATCCGCTCCCAACCAAGGGTAACATAGGAGATACATAGGCCACCCAAAGAGCCAATCACCATGAAGAAATAAAAGGAGAGAGGAATCCCTAAACTAGAAAGAGAGGTACCTGAGAACAAAAGGGCTCGGTAGAGGAGGACCGATATGCATATAAAATCACCCTCAAGCACAAGCAGAGCCACATATTAGGTTGCCATGAACCAACTAATGAAGATAAAAAGATCTAAATATTACAATTTGTTAGGTCCCTATACTACTAGTGTAACCCCTATTATAATTAGTGCAACCCCCTTATTATATTGTTGTGCCCATGTAGTCTCCATATTGTTATTATTGTGCCCCATATAAACCCACTATTGTTATTGTTGTGCCCTTATATTATTATTGTTATGTTAGCTATGATTGTATTATGACCCCTTAGACTCCTATATATAGAAAGGAGGGGTCTTGTCATTTGTATCATCCAAGAATTGTTCATTTGTGTAATGTAAATGAGGTTGCCCCTCGAAGAGGTTGAATTCTAAGGCATTTATCTGTCTTTCCTATCTTCATGTGAGCTGGTTTCAAAACATTTGGTATCAAAGCTTTGGATTCTAGGGTTTCGCTGCTCCAAACAGGTCATTGTGGCATTTTCGCTACAAAGTTTCAGAAACTAAAAAAAAACCATTTGAGAAGAAATCGCTCTGAACCTCGAGTCCGAATTTTAGATCTTGTCTCACTATATTTTTGGAGATATGATCTGAGGAAGTTAGAGTTTTTGCAAGCTCCATAATTTCATGTCAAATAGGTCATCGTGAAATTTTCGCTATAATTTTTTTCTACAAAGGGTTAGACTTTGAAATAAAAAACCATTTGAGCTGAAGACTTGGTGAAGCTCGGGTTCGAATTTCAGAGCTTGTGCCACTATATTTTCAGAGATATAATATGAGGAAGTTAGGGTTTTTGCAGAATCCTAAATTTCATTCTAAACAGGAGAGCCACAATTACAAAGATACATCATATTCAATAGCGAGCTCTTACAAAGTGAAAAAAGAGGAAGAAATGCAACATGATATATCAAAATTACGAGACCAAGTGCAACAAAATTCACTCTCACAAAAAGTAACAGAAGCTAAGATGGATGGTTTAAAGAAAGACATGGAAGATAAAATGGATGGTTTAAAGAAAGACATGGAAGCTAAGATGAATGTCGTGGAAGCTAAGATGGATGGTTTGGAAGCTAAGATGGAAGGCAAAATGGACAATTTGAAGACAAATTTGACAAAGTTTTTACAAGAAATGTTTACGAACGGAGAAAAGGTAGTAAAGGAAACTCATGATGAGAAAAAAAAAATGTTAATCATGATTTCATAGACTCTAATGTTGGATTGAAGATCCACCATGTTCCAAAGATCAATATGAGGAATTTTGATGGCAAGGATCCCGAAACATTGATACTACAGATGGAGCAATTTTTCGATCTTCATAATGTGCAAAACACACAAAAGGTACGTATTGCAACTTTATATTTGGAACCAAATCAGTTTGTATGGTATCGATGGCTTTGCTCTCATAAACAAATTGTCACTTGGGCAATTTTTACGAAAGAAATGATAGCACATTATGAGGATACAAAAAGCAACACCTTTTTTAGCCAATTGATAAATCTCAAAGTGCGAAGTTAGATCGAGCCTGCTTTGGTGTCTAGACTTAGGGATCACAACATGTAATGGGTTTGGGAAGGATTCCCATGCGCGGTCATCCTCCTCTCTAAAATTCACGGCGTCATAACTCATTTTCCACCTTTCATGAGCCTGTTGAGCGGTGTTGCGATCAAGACTCATGGGAGGGATTAATCATAAGGGAAATTTGTAGAGACATTAAGACAAAAGGGGGAGTGAGATGACTCATGGAATGTTTCACCATAATGTATAACTATTTATTTCGACCTAGCATGATTTTAGGAGACAAGATAAATTAGCTTGCCTATCAACTTCCACAATTTGAGATCACAGGATATGGAAAAATGACATAAGTGAGAAATATTTTAAGGCACCAATGATTCATTGAAAAAGAAGATTGAGGTGGTTTTATTTCAGAAGAGAAACTTTGTATAGGTGTTGGATCATGACGACAGATTCCCCCAAGATGGCGATCTTAGAGATTTCCATCTCTCTAGCCAAGCCGAGTCCAAGTAAAATAACATACATTTCGGCTTGGTTATTGGTTCTTCTTCCAAACCCCCAAAAGTACTTAATGACTGGATTTCCATCAGGGTTATAGATAATCCCTCCCCATCCTACTTCCATAGGATTCTTTTTAGCATCTCAATCAAAATGGAGGACCCAATTGTTCTTCATACTTTCCCAATGCTCCAGTTCATCGGTAAATAGATGGAGTTTTCTAGGCCTTATCTGTAGGGCGAGATTTGAAAGTTGTGGTGTTAAGACTTCTCAATGGATCAAACAAAGAATCAAACCACTAGTTTCCATGTTAATCTAGAGGAGTATCATGGGCACATAATTTGGATCTATTAAATTTAATACAAAAGTCAAGATCCTTCAAGGTCGAGGATTAAGGAGGGATGGTGATATTTTAAAAAATGGCGTTGTTCTTAGAAATCCAAATTTTCCAAAAAATGTACTTAGGAATGGAAGCCATAGCCATTTTAGATTTGGTTTCCTAGATAGTAAGCCCAAGTAAGTTTGTGGCAAGATGAGACAAATCTGGGAAGATAAAAAGGCCACCTAAGTTGCGGGAATGGAGGGATGAAGGCCACAAAACAAACCTGCATAGTGTAGGGGCATGAGAGGAAAAGATGGGAAATTGATTCTTCTTGTTGTTCGCATAAATGACAATAAGAAGGGCCCTAAATGCCCCTTTTTTGAGATTATTAGAGGTAAGGATTTTTTTGTTGGTGAAAAACCAACATAAGGTGTTCACATTGGGGATGACATTAGTCTTCCAATTATTTTTCTAGAGAGAAGACTTTGGGGGAACTTGCATGGAAAATAGAGATCTACGAATCCTTCCTTCACTAAATAAACATACGATTTGCATCCAATTGATATTTGACCTGCTGACTCCAAGGAGCACAACCTATTATTTTTTATTTAAGAATCTCCACCAAGGGCAAGATATTGTTGGGGATTTCTTCAAATTTCCATCCCATCCACTAACTTGATTCGTTCCACAAAGAAATTTGAACCAACCTGTCGTCCCTTGAGTACTTAGGAAAGCATTAAGGGGGCACATAACATCTAGATTTTGCAGAGGTGGGTGATTCAATATAGGATCAATCCAAAAAAGGGTTTTAGATCCATTCCTTGGTGTTGAAATTAGATTTTTGTTTATAAGATTAGTTGTGGATGAGATAAGTTTCCATACAAGGAGATCCTTGGCACGGTGGTTGAATAAGATCAATTCCTTGTTCATTATCTTGTTGGGAATATTTAGCTTTAAGAACTTGATCCCATCAAGTTTCCAGTTGAAATTTGAGTTGCCAAGCCATCTTGGCTTCAATGGCATGATTTGTTAAGATGGTATCACGAATACCTAAACCTCACGGAGTTTAGGGTGTGCATAATGGCTCAGTTATGCAAATGAAATTTCTTGGTAGAAGACTTTCCTCCCTCCCAGAGGAACTTTATGAAGTATTGACCAAATTCTAAAGAATATATTGAGGAGCTAAAAGGACAAAAAATTGAGATAGGGGGATTGTTGATAGGACAACCTTTATAAGGACAATAAATCCTGCCATATTAAGCCATCTAGCTCCCCATTAATCAAATTTTCATTTTACTTTGGAGAGAACACTTTGCCAAGTCTGTGTGGAGTGATATTTGAGACAAATAGGGATGCCCAGGTACCTGAACTCCTTCCATATTTCAACAATGTTGACACTAAAAACCTCTCCAGTATGATTTTTCTTGGTATTCAATACATTCCATGTTAAAATTTGATATTTTGTCAACTATGTGGCACCTCCATAGGCTAGAACGAAGTTGTATAGGACATTCTTAAATATCTTAGCAATGAACAAGGAAACTCCATTGATAAGGATTGTGTCATTTGCAAATTGGGAGTGATTAGCACTTTTAATCTCATTCATTGAATTAGAGACCAGGAAGGTAGAAATCTTGATGTTCAAGCTCTAAAAATCGACTCGGGGATTCTGTCATAAGAATATACAAGAAGGGGGATAGAGGACAACCTTAACGAATACCCTTAGAAGTCTTTAAGAAACTATACACTCTGCTATTCATAAGAGGAGCTATTCATAGGGGGCCTATGCAAATGTGGGTCCATTGGAAGAACTTCGAATCAAACCCCATTTTTTCCATAACTTTATAGAGCAAGTTATGCCTCATTGGATCAAATGCATTAGCCATATCAAGTTTGATAATCATTCCTTTATCTCCCCTTGTATGACAAGAATCAATGGCCACTTGGACCAAGATGATGTTATCCATGATCTATCTCCCAGGAACAAATCCTCCTTGATTTTCAGAAATAAATTTAGGGAGGAATTTCTTACGCCTTTCCTCTAGGAGCTTTGTTATGATTTTATATGAAACATTGCATAGGGAAATTGGGTGAAATATGGTAAAGGTGGAGAGGTTCTTTTCCTTTGTAATAAGAGAAAGAAAGGATGAATTAGTGCCACCTCCAATGTAGTTATGTTTCAAGGAGTATTCGTCCATTCTACAAAGATCTCGTTTGATGATCTCCCAAAAATATTGGTAACAATGAGCTGAAAAACCATATGGCCAAGGGATTTGTTTGGGCTAAAAAAGACAACCTTACTTATTTCCTCCTCCATGGGCTGAAGTTTAAGTTGGTGATCCATGTCCTCAAATATCAAATTTTGGATTAGATTAAGCATATAATACCAACTACTTTTGATGAGGGTTCTGCTTGGTTGTAGATATTGTTGAAGTGCATTGTCGCTTCTACCTTTATTTACTGGAAATCCTTCACCTTAACTCCGAGAACTGATATTTCTTTAATATTGTTCTTTCTTTCATGGTCCCCTTCTTGTTTGTGAAATAACTTGGTATTTCTATCCTCAACTTGAAGCCAAACGCTCCTAGATTTTAGTATCCAATTTTCTTCTTCCTCTTTCAATAGAGAATGATATTTAGCGAATACTGCTTTATCTTGGGAGAGAATTTGATTTCTAACAGGTTCCAATTCCATGGGAGAATAGATTTGAGTAATATCCTACTCCAAATCTTTAATAGAGTCATGTATGTCAGACTATGAGTTAGCAATCTAAGGTTTAATACTAGCTTTGAGTCTTTTAATCTTTTTTTCCCATATCTAAATTAGACTTCCTTCAACCCAAATTTGGCATGGCTAAGAGACCAGAACATGAAATTT
Source organism: Pinus tabuliformis (assembly GCA_031772625.1). Classification (NCBI taxonomy): domain Eukaryota; kingdom Viridiplantae; phylum Streptophyta; class Pinopsida; order Pinales; family Pinaceae; genus Pinus; species Pinus tabuliformis. The sequence continues at coordinate 182,880,572 of CM062813.1, read as the reverse complement.
TGGGTGCTATATTTAGAGAGGGATGAATCTAAAGGGGATGGGGCCAAAGTTTATATGAGGATGAATTTCCAACTTGATAGGGCAGTGGTCTAAGCCATTCCATAGAAGAATGAAGGAGCTAAGGTTTAGATTAAGGGCGAGAAAGGTATATGAGATTAGGAAACGATCTAGCCTTGCAACAAAATGGTGAGAGATAACTCTCTTACTGTTCCAGGTGTAGTGAAGACCGCATGGCTTAATGTCAATAATTTGGAGATGGCTAATTAAGTCTTCCATTTGTTCTTGGAAGGGATCTGGAGAGCCCCCTTTTTTCTCCCAGGTACATAAAGTAGTATTGAAATCGCCCTTAAAGATGATAAACAAGCCAAATTTAGTATCTATAGTGCCAAGAAGAGAGGCCCACCAAGCTTGTTTCTCTCTGAAGTAGACATGCATATAGATATTGATAATTACACATACCTGATTGGAAGAAAGGATAAAAATTAAGGTGACTAACTAGTAAATTGATTTAGCGAAGTTCAATAGTTGAAGTTGACTAGGGTCCCAAAGAGTACACAGACCACCTGAAAGCTCCTCGAGCATTGACCAAAGAAATTTCGCTACTATTCCATATTGTATGATGTCTTGAGAGGATCTCATGATCTTCCTTCTGGATCTCCTAGGTAAGGGCCATTGTAGACCTTTCTTTTTTATCAAGATTTACTTCTGCCATTATCTTTTTAGACCCAAGACCCCTACAGTTCCAGGATATGATTAACATTACTTACTTTTGGTTTGAGTTTCCCCTTTAAAAGGGGTTGTGCTAAAGCCCTTTATGTTGCCCTAATTGCTTGTTTTCACTAGCTGAAGGTGTTTCAAGGTGGTTTGGTGACCTAGTTCTTTCTCCTTCTTTGTCTTTTCAATTTAGACCTCTCTATTATATTTCCTTCCTAATCTATATATGTGTCGCTCAATCTCTTTGAATTTTTATGCTTTATATTTGTCGCCAGCTAATCTTACAAATGTTTCCACTACTGTAGCCTCTCTAGGTGAGAGAAAATCATCTTCTTCCTCAAAGGTGTCTCCTTTATTTGTTACTTGCTTCACACTTGTTCTGGACTCATTGATTAACTCTACTATAGGTTCATGGCGGGGACGTTTTTCTATCTGATAATCCATGTCGATGGGGCCTTATTGGGGGATTTCTCCTTCCTCTTCTTCAATGTTTAAGACTTCAAACCTATTTCCATTTATGCGGTGTTTATTGATTTGGTGGTTCCTTGCCCACTCTTAGTGGATTTTTTTATTAAATAGTTGGGGCCCCTTTATGGGCTTCTTACTCTTGTTCTTTGTTAGGGGGTGGTTATTATTTGTTGGGTCCATGCCTTTTCTTGGCTTGTTGTCACTATTCTCCCTGATCTCCTTATTTTTCTTGCTCTTCCCACTTTTTGGAGCAATTAAGGATGAAGTGGCCATATTCATGATAAAATTTGCATTTAAAGGGGAGTTGGTCATAGTCTAGCTCCTAGATATGAGACCAACTATCCAAACTGAGATTGATTGTTGTAGGCAGGCCCTTATCTAGATCAACCTCCACACAGATTTGGGCATAGGAGAAGAGGTAGTCGTGGGGCTTGACACAACCAATATATATTTCCAAAGTAATAGTAATGCTCCTGAAGGTAGCATCATTCCAACAATGTAGGGGGAGAAATGGTATTTTAACCTAGATTGGAACAATAGAGGGCACATCACAATCAAGGTTGAAGTTTGGCCTCCATTGATCCAAGAAGATCCCTTGGGTGCCCATAAAATATGGCCCATTCCATAATATTATATCCCGATATGATTTGTTCTCGAATAAGAAGGTGAAAATTCCTTTTATGCGGAAGGAGGAGATCTCCCCCTTGATTAAGGGTTTCCATTTTTTTTCAATACATAAACGAGTAGATTAGGGAGAGGGCCACAAGCCCATAAAAACCCACAAGACCCCTTTCAGCAAGTTGAAGGATGTGCGACCATGCATGAGGAGAAAATACCTCTACCTTTTGAATTTCATCAAGCTTCTTAACAAATTGAGAAGGAGCGACTTTTTGAAATTTAATTCCATTGGTCACCAATGAGTTTAAAGATACAACCTCCTAGCCTAAGAGAGATGTGGAGGTCGGGCTGGTCATGTCTGACCACCCAGCCTATCTGGACTGCGATGATAACTAAATTAAATGGCTGCAGAAAAAATTGAAGCTAATCAGGCTAAAAAAATGTAGAAGACGGGCTAGAGAAGTCAACATCTTCTGTTTACCCTATCTAATCCATTCACCCACGAAGAGGACATATGTATAGGGGCAAAAGAGATCCACTAATCAATGCTGACTAGTCACAGAAAGTCTTAGGGACGTAGGACCACCAAGCATAGCAATATTATTATAAATATTTAGAGTTTAAAATATGAAACCCCACCTCTCAAGGATATCTAGGGGGTTGAGTTTGCTATACCAAGAGCGACACTGATGAATAACCATGATCAAGACATATGTAGAAGTTGAAACTTCCAAATAAAAATTCTAAAGAACCATATAGAAACTTATTAAGGTTTTTACCACATGATTTTCCAATGAATTGGCCTTGATGTCAACAACATTACTTGCTTCTCCCTTGCAAAAAGCCATTATCCCACACTGGATGCTATAAATATCATTGAGCGGTTCAAGAGACAACCCTGTAATTAGTTCAAGCATGAGAGAGTGGGGGTGGGCCATTCATATCAAATTCACATGCTTTGCTTGAATTTAGGTGACTGTGGAGGCATGGCATATATTGGATTACAATGACGATACATGCCTTCATATGTGTGAATTGTAAAGATTATAGTATGGCTTAATAGTTCAAATCCATATTTGTCTTTACCACCTCATTTTAAATTAGATGGCCTCATTGGTGAGAGAGACAACTTAATAATTGTGCTCTTTAAAAACCTAGAAAATGGAACTTTTTTAAGATTACAAACCTCCTTTTGAGATTGAGTGAGGATAGATGCAGGTCTGCTATTAGATGTGGTAGATTTTGAGAACACCAATTTGATGATTGCGTTTGAATGTAGATGATGATTATAGACTAAATTATGGATTCATTAGCTAAAAGTAAACCTTGATAATTATGCTCATTCAAAAGCTGGAAAACACGAAACTCTTATAAGATTAAAAACCTCCTTTTGAGATCAAGTGAGGATAGATGCAAGTCTTCTATTAGATGTGGTAGATTTTAAGAACACTAATTTGATGATTATGCCTGAATGCATATGATGATTATAAATTAAATTATGGATTCATTAGCTGAAACCATAGTATTCAAAATCGAAAGCAGTGATCGGACTAGTCCACCTATCAAACTGGGTTTCAAACCGGAACCGGTCAAACCAGGACTAATCATATCTCAATGAACCGGTCTTTAAAAAAATACATGAAGTAATTATTTTTTTAATGAAAAAAATATTTTTAAGATTTAAAACCATGATTCAAATCAATAGAGACAAAATATGCAAAGTTTGCTCATATATATACCATGCAAAGGTGAATATATCAAAATGGCACTGAGTGAAATACATATTAGAAACAAAATACATAATCAATGAGACTCTAATGGCCTCTAAAGTCCAAAAACAATGCTACAATTTATGGGGCCACTGGCCTACTACAAGTCTACATATCAGTGATCAACATGATCACTTCTCATCATGATCAAACTCATCACCACTAATAGATATGGAATCATCAACATGAGCTACATAAATAATACGGCTCATAGTTTGAGGACTCTTAAGACTCCTCTACAACCTTAGTAGTAGTGGTAGTAGTAGCAACAAAACTAGATATCAAAATTACAAATCACTAATCAATATACTCATCTTTGAATCAAAGCTACTAGAAATGAGATCATCAACAAGAGAAGATTTACATAAACATCATCTTGCTCAAAGCTTTCAGACTTGGATTGCTCAACCTTATAATATGACAGGAATTGAAAAAGTTTAACATGCCTAACCAATGATTTTGGTTTGAGTGAAGGGTTCATCTTCTCAACCTTATAATGTGGTAGAAAAACTTAGCATGCATAACCAATTATTTTCCTTTGAGTGAAGGGTACATTTTGTTAAGGCCATGGTAGACGAGTTCAACAATCAATACCACCAACATCAACAAATTTTAACAATCAATGCCACCGACATCAAGGTACTTAAAGGGGCTTCATGTTCTTGATAAAATTCCAATCTCATACCATCACGCGTGACTAAATCAAATGGAAACATTGCAAACCCCCAAATCATGAAATCCTGAAAACCATTAAGTTTGCTGAATTTTGGGTGAAATCTAAAATTCTAGTTTCTCCATATGAAATCCAATGAGGTCGTAACCACTATCAAACATCCTGAGTCATCTCATGGTAATGTTAAAAATTTAAGTAAAAGGATGAAAATGAAAGATAAAGGAAATGCCACTTTTACTTTAATAATTTAACATTACCATTGATTGCTAATGTTGCTAGGGTTGAGATGTATCAAGCAAATGAGAGGGGAGACATACTTTTCTTGGAGGGTCTATTTTTGGAGGGAAACAATCCCAAATTTCCCTCAAAACTGCATTTTATGGGGTCTGTGGCCGACCTGGAAATAAACTACCTGGTTTATGGGAAAATCGATAGGTTCCGTCATAAATCAGTCGATTTATGGGAAAACCAACAAGTTTCATCATAAACTGGATGGTTTATGGGAAAATTAACGGGTTCCATCATAAACTAGTCGTTTTATGCCTAGTAAAACAAAAAAATTGGAGGGGGGGGGGTCCACTTAGATAACCAAATTTTACAACCAGTTTAGTGGCCTAGGCTAATGAACCCGACCGGTTTGATCAGTTTACGGATCAAATAGAACAATTTTGAATACTATGGATGAAACTAAACCTTGAAGTAGATTATAAGCCTCAACTTGATTATTGGCGGAATTTCCTAGACCCCAAATATAAAATGTTTCAAGTTCATATTCTAAAATAAGGACGATCCCCAAACTACCACTCCATATCATGGAAGAAAATTCACCACATAAAGTTTTGTTTGTTTAGATTGAGTGGTTGGGATAATGGTTTGTTATCCCCTCCACCTAGTTTCAATTCTTGTGAGGAACATGTTGGTCCATTGTGACAAGCCTTGAAGAGTAGGTGACTCTTGGGATAGAGCTCCATCACGGGGTTCGAGAGATTTCAACTCTTGTTGGGTCATAAGTTATTGGTATATCTAGCTCACAGGCTATTTGATATTGTAGAAAATCCTTGTAGATTCAAACTGCTCATTGTAATTTACTAAAACAATAGACTTGAATCTACTTTATTCATCAGTGAAAACAATTAAACGATCAAGAAATCACGAAGCATACAAGAGAAAGAATTCAATCAACACATTACACAATGATTTCCTAGGGAAAGCCACAACTAAAAACCCATGTTATCTGTATATTGCATTAGTCAGAAAATATGAGAAGATTACAATGCTTTGCTCAAGCCCGAGCAGCCTTTGCACTCTCTATCTATCTCACAACTTACTAGACAAGCCTAGGCCAATACTTAACCAAATTTTGGCCTTGCCCAAGTCCCTATTTCCTTGCGCAATTTCCTTGGGAATTAACCCCCTATTAATTAGGGAAATTCTCAATATGAATTGTGCAATCCTCATAGGCCTTCCTTTGACTGCATGCACCACCTGTACAATTCAGATGATTATAAAACTGATAGTACACTGCCCTTGAACTCCAATCTCAATTGGATAACTCTCAGATTTGAAATGCGTGATTTATTTATGAGTGAATCATCAGTTAACTGGTTGAACACATGAAGCAACACTCCATTGTCTGACCTCCTACTAGTTCCTCCATCAGTTGGAACTAGTTTATCTAACTTTAACTCAGTTAAACTGAATTAATTAAATACAACTCAAAATAAACTCAACCAAGGCTCCTATAAAGTAGGAGACACTCTACATTACTTAAGTTACACCCTCAACTCGAACTAACTGAGCCAAATAAGTCAAATTAACTTAGTTAACTTGTACAAGTTGTCATGTGATGTGGAATTACAATTTTATTCATAATCTAATTCAAGGACAAAATTAAATCAGGATTTTCTTGTTGTATTTTCAACACTCCCTTTCAACAAGAAAGGGATTATCAGATATCCAATCCTGCCTCTATGGAACTCGAATTTTCCTCTTGACAATGCCTTAGTCAAGATATCTACATCATGTTCCTCTGTAGGAATGTACTCCAACAACATGATTCTCCTCTGCACACAATATTGTAGATGGTGATACCGGATGTCGATATGCTTGGACTGATCATGAAAAACTGGATTCTTAGAGAGTTTGATACAACTATGATTGTCACAGTAAATCATTGTAGGATCCATCTGCTGACCAAATAACCCAATAAGGATCTTCCTCATCTAGATAGCCTCACAAGCTATTTGACTAGTAGCCATGTACTTTGCTTCTGCTGAACTAAGTGCAATTGATCTCTGCTTCATGTTGTATGAAGAAACTGTTGCTGACCCAATACTGAAGATTCCCCCTAATGTGCTCTTCCTGTCGGATGGACTCCTTGCCCAATCTGCATCTGTGAAGCCTTGCAACTTCACTCCCTTTGTTCATTTGTACCAAAGACCAAACTGATTGGTGCCTCTAAGGAATCTCAACACATGTTTAACTGTCTTCCAATAAATTTTGGTTGGCTTAAGCATTTCTTAACTAATTTGGTTAACTGAAAAACATATGTCCGGTCATGTGTTCACCAAATACATAAGTGAACCCACAAGCTACCTATAAATAGTAGCCTCTTCTAATTCACCTGAAGTAGCGTCTTCCTTCCTCCAATTCTTTGCTAAAGGAGTTTCCATGGGTTTGCTACTCTCCATTTGGAACTTCTTTAGTATCTCGTTGGCATACTTTCCCTGAGAGACAAACAGTTCCTCATCTCCTTGCCATACTTCCATACTAAGGAAATAATGCATGAGCCCCAAGTCCTTCATCTCAAATTCTCTTGCAAGATCCTTTTTGCAAGATTTTACCAGTTTCTCATCACCCATTAGAATTAAATCATCGACATATAATACTATAGTCAATAATTTACCTTCAACCACAATAGGGTAGAGGTTTGCATCTGCTTCACTTTCGATGAAGTCCAACATGGTGAAATAACTGTTAATCATGGTGTACCAAGCACGGGGTGCTTGTTTTAATCCATACAATGCTCGCTTGAGTTTGCACACATGTGACTCTCTGTTGAAGGTCTCAAACCCTTCCATCTGCTCAATGTACACCTCTTCCTCAATCACTCCGTTGAGGAATGTTGTCTTCACATCCATCTGGTGTATCTTCCATCCCATCTACACTAGAAGTGTTAGAATAGATCTGATTGAAGAGTACCTTGCTACTGAAGCAAAGGTCTCATTCGTAATCAATTCCCTCCACCTGAGTGAAATCTTTGGCCACAAATATGGCCTTATGTTTCTCCACACTCCCATTTGATGCTTGCTTTACCTTGTAAAGCCATATGGAACTCACCACTGACTTGTTTGCTGCTCTTGGGACCATTTCCCAGACACTATTTCTGATAATGGAGTCATATTCCTTTACCATGTCATCAACCCACATTGATTGCTACACTGCTTCCTCGAATGCAGATGGCTGAATCTCTACACTCTCGCTCATTAAAGCCATGTAGTCAGTGTATCGATCTGGTGATGTCCTCTGTCTGCGTTGTGATGAGGGTGCTCCCACATTCTCTCTAACATCATGCATTGATATGTCATCCTCTCTGGTGCACTTCATTCCATATCTGGAAGTCTCTGCATGAGCGAGTGCTTCCACTCTCCGCTCCTCTGCATGTGGCTGCTCCACATCATCCCGAGGTTCTTCCTTTGGAGCAAAAAGCTCCTCATCTCCATGCAACTGAAGCTCCCTCTCAAGGGAACATCTCATGGCCTTCTCTTCATTGAATTTCACATCTCTACAAACCATTGTCATCCTATGAGATGGAAGGTACACCCCGATAGTTGTAAGGTGTATCAATGTACCCCACAAATATGCCCAACTCAGCTGTCCGTTCTAGATTTTTCCTTGCATCCTTGGTAACATGAAAGTAACTTGATGAACCAAAGATTCTGAAGTGTGCCACATCTGGATTCTTAGCTGAAAAATCTTCTTCTGGTGTACTCATCCCAAGAATCTGATGAGGAATTTTTGTTATGCACATATATAGTTGTGTTGCATGCTTCATCCCACAAGTGTAGTGGTAGGCCCTGATCATGTAACATTGCTCGTGCAACTCCCACAATACTTTTGTTATTCCTTTCAGTCATCTCATTTTGTTGTGGTTTATGGGGTGTTATTAAGTCTCGTTGAATGCCTTATGATGCACATAAGTTATTGAGTTCATTCAACACATATTCTCCACCGTTATCGCTCCTGAGAGCCTTCACTTTCTTGTCAATGTCTTTCTCAACAAGTGCTTTAAATTCACAAAATTTAGAGAACGTTTATATTTCTTCTGCATATAGAAAATATAACACTTACGTGAGAAATCATATACAAATATTACATAATACCTGTGCTTGGCCGTGGAGGCAGTCAAGAACAATCCACACACATATGAGTGAACTCTTTCAAGGAACGCTTGTGCTCGACTATCTTTATCATGAAATGTGGCTTTGGCGTACTTCCCCAATGTACACCCTTTGTATGTATCTCTTTGCTCTATTTCACCCTTGGGAAGTCCTGTAGAAATATGTTGCATGATCTTCAAAGCTCTGTGGTGCAAGTAGCCCAATCTTCTATGCCACTATTCATCGATGTCTCAGCTCTACACCTTCTCTACTTTTGTGCTCAATGCTGCACAATCTTCTACATCCAATTTGTAGAGGTTCTTCACCTGAACCCCCGTTTGCTTCACTTGTCATGAGGCTATGTGATGAAGGAAAGCCTTCCCTTTGCTAAAATCATAGCCACGGTTCTCCAACATAGCAACTGAAACTAAATTCTTCTTCAGACCCAGAACATACATGGCATCTTCTAATGTGAGAAGAGAACCAAACTCCCTTTGAAAAGTAACAATATTAATGATGGTCATGCTATACCTTCCATCATCTCCCATTTCAATGTGCATATGGAGGTCCTTCTCCTCCAAGTCACAGAAGAATTTTTTGTAGTTGTTCATATGGAATGAGGCTCCACTATCTAGATACCACACACTTCCCATCACCGATGTCACCATGCAAGCAATGAGGGTGAAATCCAACTCGAATTGTGAAGCAAGAGCTTCACCTACCGCTCCTCCCGAGGGCTTCTTTCCAGACTTCTTGTGCAGACACTTCGTGGCATATTGTCCCAACTCATGACAGTGAAAACATTTAATCTTGGACAAGTCCTTCTTCTTGTTGCCCTGTCTGTAATCTCCTTTGGGTTGGAATTTCTTTCCTTTCCTTTTCTTTGCCTTTCCAACTAAGGCACAATTCTCCTCATCATCATGCTTGGATGAGGTTCCATCTCTGGTGCTCCGCCTTATCTCTTCTTGCACCAAGTTGGACTACACATGCTCCCACTTTAGTAGATTTTCCCTCCCATTTACCTAATCCTGGTAGCTATTCCAACTATTATGAAGGCCTAGAAGTGCTAGGTTGACTACATCATCTTCAACAATTGTAATACCAATTCTCCCAAGCTTGTCTCGACATTGGGTGAATCTGCTCAAGTATTGTGGTATTGTGTCTCCCTTCTCCATCTTGATCTTTCAAAGCTTGTCCTTCAGCGTCAACTTTTCGTGGTCATTGTTGTTTTGAAACAAGTCAATCAAGGCATGCCACATTGCATATGGTGTATCCTTTTTGTGGAGGTTCGAGACAATATGATCTCAAACTCCTTCTAGTGTGATAGTTCTCTCCTTTGCAACACATTTCTTCCACTCTGCTAGATCTTGAGCATCTGTTGTTGGAGGCTTAGGAACATCAATGTCTATGAATTCCTTCATCTCGTTGTCCTCCAACACTGCCTCCATCCTGTCTTTCCAAGCAATATAGTTCGAACTACCCTTAAGGGCATATTCGAGTCTCAATCTGTAGAATGGCATCTTGCTGGCTCTAAAGAATGATACTGCAGATTCAATTTCACCTGTAAAAGGCAAACTCATATTCTCCTCTTCTAGAATGATTTTTACTCTTATACCATGTAGAAATTCCTTATAGGTTCAAACTGCTAATTGTAATTTACTAAAACAATAGACTTGAATCTACTCTACTCGTCAGTGGAAACAATTAACCGACCGAGAAATCACTAAACATACAAGAGAAATAATTCAATCAACACATTACACAATGATTTCTTGGGGAAAGTCACAACTAAAAACCCCTACTATCTATATTGCATTAGTTAGAAAATATGAGAAGATTACAATGCTTTGCTCAAGCCCGAGCAACCTCTGCACTATCTCTATCTGTCTCACAACTTCCTAGACAAGCCTAGGCCAATACTTAACCAAATTTTGGCTTGCCCAAGTCCCTATTTCCTTGCGTTATTTCCTTGGGAATTAGCCCCCTATTAATTAGGGAAATTCCTCAATATGAATTGTGCAATCCTCATAGGCCTTCCTCTGACTGCATGCACCACATGTACAATTCAGATGATTATACAACTGATAGTACACTGCCCTTGAACTCCAATCTCAACTAGGTAACTCTCAGATCTGACATGCATGAGTTATTTATGAATGAATCATCAGTTAACTGGTTGAACACATGAAGCATCACCCCACTATCTGACCTCCTACTAGTTCCTCCATTAGTTGGAACTAGTTTAATTGACTTTAACTCAGTTAAACTATATTAATTAATTACAACTCAAAATAAACTCAACCAAGGCTCCTATAAAGTAGGAGACACTCTACATGACTCAAGTTAGACCCTCAAAACGAATTAATTGAGCCAACTAAGTCAAATTAATTTAGTTAACTCATACAAGTTGCCTTGTGAAGAGGGGAGAATGGACGGAATAGGGCTTGACCTGGAACCCTAGGCCCTAGGCCTAGGTGATGCAGGTTGTCGCAGTCATGGCTGAACAGTACAGGGCACAGGACGCAGCTGGCAGGGTCAAGGCGGGAGGATGACAGGTGTGTAGACCGTAAGCTGGAACCTGAAACGGAGTTGGGGCTCTTACGGAACGGGATTTGGAGCCGGCGCGTAAATCTCTATTCCGATATGGTGAAGTCAATCCGTTTCGTTAACCATTTCCTATGCAGCTGGAGGGTTCATAGATCAGGGTCGTTACACTGTGCAATCTCGGAAACGGCGAAGGGAAGTAACAAGGTAAAAGAAGCCGTTAGTTACCATGGTAAACCCTAGGGAGTCGGTGGACTTGGACCCTTCCCTGGAGGATATTCTTTCAGTCTGGGGGAAGGAGGTTTCCACGGAAAACATTGAGCATTTCTTCGGTTCCACAGTTAGTCAGACAAGTGCTCTGCTCACGGGAGGAGGTATCTGGCATACCCACGCGGCAACCGGTTTGTTGGATGAGAGCCTTGCACTTCTGGGAGGGGCTGGAACGGCAGGCAGAGTCACGCTAGACACAGGAGGAAGGGTCTTGGAAACGTCCAACCCTCATTCATGGCCAGGTCTGCCTATAAACAGAAATGACGGAGGGCAAAGCTCCAAGTCTATCTCCCCGTCAAAAGTCTTCATTTCGTCGGGAGGTTTGGAGGACATCATTAACTTTCCAAATTTAAAAGGGGTATGGAGGACTGTTGGCGGAGTTCAGAGCGCAGGGAAAGTTCGGGGGGAAGGGAACAAACATCCGGAGGTTCCAAAGGCTTTGTTTACAAACGACCCCTTGCCAGGGTTCTCAAAGGAAGTAGAGGGGTCTGTCGGCACCAGAAATATAACTTCTCCGAAGGCTGCTACTAGCCCATCTGAAATAAGGAGTTTAGCTGAAGTCCTTCAACCGTCTTCACGAGAAATCGGGAGTCCGGTGGAAGGTTTGGTCGAATCCCACAGTGAACAACAGACTCGAAGACCTGAGGAAATTGTTAGCGGGAATTCAGGGGAACCAGAAATTCCAAACCCTATTTCAGGGGGAAGTGCACCTTTTAAAACGACAGCGAAGGTAGGCGAAAAAAGGAAGAAGACAAAGCCGTGGAAAACTAAAAAGGTTACAAACTTGGTTCTCGGCATGGATGTTCAGGCTGAGGAAGCGCTGGATGTGGCGGAGTGCACCCTCGTGGGCAGAGTGCGTGGTAGATATATATCAGGGAACTCTTTAAAACAGTGGGCTGAGAGCCAGTGGTCGAATTCCCCGGCAAAAAATTTCTCGACCGCTATACTGATGAACGGATGGTTCATGGTGAAATTCGAATGCAAAGAAGCTATGGAGTGGGTCGAGGAGCGTATATGGGCGCTTGGGGATCGGCCTGTATTCTTCAAGCGTTGGTCGCCCATGTTCGATGCAACAAAGGAAAAGGTAACTGAACAACCTGTCTGGGTCAGAGTTCCAAACTTACCTCCTTATCTTTGGGTCGATTCCGTCTTCAAATCCATTGGGAACCATTTGGGAACTTTCTTGGATGCTGATAGATCTTTCTTGCAAACTTATGAACGAGCTGTGGCGAGGATCCTTGTAAGACTAAACCCATCAGAAGGGCTTGCAAAAACGGTTTTATTACAGTACAAGGATTATGAATATGATCAGAAATTGGATTACGAACTCTTTCCATTTAGGTGCTTTCGATGTCAAGAATATGGGCATTTGGCAAGGGATTGCCCTACGGGAAAAAGGAGAAGGAAGCTGAAGCGCAGAGAAGAGGATAAAGAGGGTCAGCAGAGGAGAAAGGAGAAGCAGATGGAGGACATTGCTATGGAAGCGGATCATCAAAGGACAAATCTGGAGGATCAGGTAGTAGAGGACCAGCATCAAGAGGAAGAGACCCCTCTGCGCAATACAACAGATCAGCCTACAAAAGAATTACCTTTGGAAGGACCTGAAATCCCCTCGGCGGATGATCCATCGAGTATGCAGTCTCCTCCTCCTAACCTCTCCACTTTTTCTGAATCTGTAAAGGGGGGTTTGTCTGCTGATTGTAATATGTTTAAAAATCTTGATGATCATATTCAAAACTTAGAATCTATCTCGGAAGCACTTCCGGCCCTAAATCTGAACTGTGTGGACGCCCCCATTCCGAGTCAGATCCAAAACAAAACATCCCTTGTTCATCATTACAATCTCAGATCCCATGGTAAGAGACCAGTAACCAACCAGTCTGTCTTAGAATCTGTTGGAGGCCTTCATCCTGAGTCATCGAAAAGTCATATAAAAAAAAGTAGGGGTAGGAAATCCCTTTTCTCCAAAGCTCAAGTCAAGGCAAAATTTGATGTTGAGGATGGGAAACAAATGTCGATCCCAGGGGCGCTTAGAGCAGCAAAACCCCATGAGTCGGTTATCAAATGATCTGTCTCTCCTGGAATTGTCGAGGGTTGGCTAGTAAACCCAAAAAACTAGCACTAAAAGATTTAATTTCTTGCCACAATCCAGATTTGGTTTTTCTACAGGAAACTTTGGGAAATAGCTCAGATGTTGAATCCTCTCTTTGCGCTCTGCTCCCGGGTTGGGCCTTCTCTGCACTGGATGCTTCCGGTCACTCTGGAGGTCTTGCCATCGGTTACAGAATAGGAAGACTAAGAGCTCTCAATTCTTGGGGTTTTTCCCATGCACTTGGTATGGAGATTCAATCCCCGGATTTTGACCAGCCCTTCATGGCCATCAATGTTTACGGGCCCTGTCAGGGTCGTGTCTCCTATTGGAATGATCTGTTATCAAAAGAACTGCTTCAAGATAAAAAGCTCCTTATAGGAGGGGACTTAAACTTTTCCCTGGGGATTGCTGAAGCTTGGGGACCAAATGCAAGGGAAGATCCCCTGGCTGATTACTTCTTATCTCTTCTCCAGAACCACAATCTACTTGATGTAAACATTATAAAGGCAAAACCGACCTGGCGGAATAGGAGAACAGGGGAGGAGAGAATTGCAAAAAGACTGGATCGTTTCCTCATAAATGATGCACTGGCCTCTCACATTCCCCTTTTCAGGCAGTGGGTGGGGGAAGGAGGGAACTCGGACCATTTTCCTATTTTTCTAGAATTTTCTAAGACCCCTCCAAAACCGGCTTCTCCCTTCAAGTTCAACTCCTCCTGGATCCAGGAGGAGTCTTTCATTCAACTGTTCAGGAATACTTGGAGACATCCGGACCTTGACTATTCAGGAAACAAGGGAGCCCTTTTCATGGAGAATTTAAAAAGGTTAAAGAAGGAAACCATCAATTGGGCAGCGGAGAAAAGGAGGAAGTCATATGAGGAAATGGCTAGTATTGATGAAGCTCTAAGCGCCCTAGAAGACCCGGATGCTGATGCATACTTATCTCAGGAGTCGAAGGAAAGAATATTAGATTTAGAAAAAAGAAGGGCAAAGATCCTTTTGGATAGAGAAGAAGAATGGAGATTAAAAAGTAGGGCAATTTGGCTGAAAGCCGGGGATGAGAACACAAAATTCTTTCATAATTATGCAAAGGGGAGGAAAAATGCTAACACAATTTGGAAATTAAAGGATGCAGATGGCAGGGAGCACTCCTCCTTTGAGGCAGTCTCAAATATGGGGAAAGACCACTTCCAATCTCTATTTTCTGATCCAGGGGGGACCACAATAGCTGAAATCATCCGCACTGCACAAGCCTTCCCTCGGTTTGTGGAGGAGGAAGAGGCAGAGAACCTATTCGGAGCAGTGACAAAAGAGGAGGTCGAAAATGTCATAAAATCAATGCCCAAAGATAAAAGCCCAGGTCCGGACGGCTGGACCATAGAACTGTTCTTGCACTTTTTTGAACAGATAGGCGATGAATTGACTGAGGTGGTGGAGGAGTCAAGAAGAAAAGGGGAAATCTATGGGCCTTTCAATGCAACCTTCATTGCACTCATCCCGAAAAAGGAAGTTCCGGAATCCTTTGAAGATTTCAGACCTATATCTCTTTGCAATACCATTTACAAGATTATTGCAAAAGTTATAGCGGTTCGTTTGAAGCCCATCCTTTCTGTCTGTATCTCCAACGAGCAATTTGGATTCCTGGATGGACGCCAAATTCACGAGGCCATTGGGGTGGCCCAGGAAACCATTCACAGTTTAAGACTTGCAAAGAAGAAAGGGGCAGTGTTGAAAATAGATCTGTCAAAAGCTTATGATAGAATCAGCTGGTCATATCTCAAGCTTCTTCTGACACATCTCGGCTTCAAAGTGGGATTTATAAATTGGATCATGGGGTGCATTTCAAATGTAAGCTTTGCTGTTTTGATAAATGGGGTTGCCTCTCAATTTTTCAAAAGTCAGCGAGGCCTGAGACAAGGATGCCCACTCTCTCCTCTACTATTTCTTCTGGCTGCTGAAGGCCTCAGCAGGCTGATCTCAAAAGCAAAGAGAGCAGGTTTGATATCAGGTTTGGAAGTAGCGGTAAACCTTTTTATTACTCATCTTCTATTTGTAGATGATATTCTACTATTTACAAATGGGAATCCAAATGAATTAACAGTGCTAAAAGACATTCTTGACATATTCCTAAAAGCTACAGGGCTGCAAATAAATCCCAGGAAGTCCCAGCTTATAATGGAAGCCTTTTCCAGGCAGGAGGAGATCCTGATCACATCTTATTTGCCTTTTGAAACTTGCAGTATGGATCAGCCTTTTAAGTATCTGGGGTTCTGGCTAAAACCTTCTACCTACAGAAAACAGGATTGGAATTGGCTAGTGGCAAAAATTGAGCAAAGGATCGCCCACTGGAGTTTCAAATGGTTATCAAGGGCAGGCAAATTAACTCTGATAAACTCTGTTCTGCAGGCCATCCCGGTCTTTTGGGCTGCACTGACTTGGATCCCAAAAGGTGTACTTCATAAAATTAAGCAAATTTGTAGCAGATTCCTTTGGTCGGGTACAAAAGAAGACTCAGTCCTCCCATGGGTAGCCTGGGATAAGATAGCTAGACCAAAGGATTGGGGGGGATGGGGCATAAAACAACTTGTTGATTTCAGCCAGTCCTTGGCAGCAAAATCAGGATGGAGAATAATTGAAGCAGAAAACCTGTGGACCAGAGTGGTAAAAAGGAAGTATATTGACCCGGTGCCCCTTGAGGACTGGATTCGGAGGCCAAATAAAAAAGGTAGAAACTGCTCGGTCATCTGGAAGGCTACCTCAGAGGCTTTTTACATTATAGAACAAGGCCTCGCTTGGCAAGTAGGAAATGGAGAGAGCATCCGGATAGGAAGGGATCCGTGGGTAGGTTGCAGTGAGCTCTATGCCCTGCCCCCCGGTCTACTTACTCATCTAGATTCAAGAGGGATCCACAATCTAAGCCAGATAGCAAACATGGAGCTTCAGTCAATATGGGGACAAGATTGGAAATCTGTAGAGGATTTAGGGATTGATAATTTATGGCGAAATGAGTGGCAGAGGTTCTTAAATGAACTAAAGCGCACAAATGTTAGGATAAAGGATCGGCCGGATTTGCTGGTATGGGCACATGCAGAGACAGGCTCATATTCCCCAAAGGATGGATACACTTTTCTGATGAACAGAAAGGGCTGGGATCCCCCCATCTGGTGGGCAAAACCTCTTCTTAAGCTGAAATGCCCCAAAAAAGCCAGGATTTTCCTATGGTGTGCACTCAATCGGAAGATACCTACCTGGGATGTTCTGATAGCCCGTTATAAGGAGGGACCAAGCCGCTGTGCTCTATGCAAGGAAGCTTCAGAAACGATCAACCATCTATTTGTGGATTGTCCCTTTACCAAACATGTTTGGGAAGAAACAAAAAGATTATTGAAAATCAATGCTAGATGGGAGGGAGCGGACCTCAAGGCGGCATGGGAGGGTTGGTGGTTAAATCACCCAGAGAAGAACATGAGGAACCTTCCTCCCATCCTCTGCTGGGGCATCTGGATAGCTCGAAATCGCAGCATCTTCAAAGAAAAATCGCTCCCAGTGGAAGTAATAGCAATTCAGAGCACAGCAATACTATCTAGCATCCCTGAACCTGAGACCTCTACTGCCTCTCAGCAAAGGACAGAGATTCAGATAAAAGATGGTATTCCCTGGGCTTTTTTCGACGGGGCAGCCCAAAACAATATCACTGGCGCTGGAATTATTATCCACCTTAGCACTAATCACTCACTCAAAGCCTCAGTGGGACTCGGTTCGGGTACAAACAATTTTGCCGAATTATCAGCCTTAAAACTCCTCCTTTGCTGGCTTATACATAGACAAGTCCACACAGTTCAGATTTTCGGAGATTCCTCAAATGTAGTAAATTGGGTCAATGGGAAATTTAGATGCAGAAATTATTTATTGATGCCATTGCTAGAAGAAATACAAAACCTTAAATCCTCTTTCACTGTTTTCTCTCTTGCACATATATACAGGGACAGGAATGTCGAAGCAGACGAATATTCTAAAACAGGTTTACAACAGGCTGTGGGCTCGTGGCAGATAAAGGAACAGGTCCAGGACCAGATTCGTGAGACGGATCTGGCCCCATATACTTAAATTTTCTGTTTGTGCAAAAGATAGGATGGGGCCAAAACAAAAGAGTCTTTACCTTTTTATTTTGGCGTTTTCTGTGATATGAACCAAAAAACTTAATCTTTACAGCTCCTTCTTTTTTGGAGAGTTTTTATGGGTAAAACATTTATGGTTTTTTCCTGTTATGTTGCGGGCTGTTTTCCTTTAATGGAGGCCCGTGGATACACGACAGCCTCTTTTTTTGATGCGGCTGAGTACAGGCAGTATACTTTAGGAAACTTGGTTTTCTATACTGTGTATCGAAGTCATGTTAAATGACGAAGCATGGGGAAGGTTGGTACCTCCTTGTATCAGGCAGCTTTGTGATCTGCTGGATGTTAACTCATCTTTTTTGTAGCTCTTTTATTATATAATAGAAAAGCTCGGCTTTTTTCCTTGGAAAAAGTTGCCTTGTGAAGTGGAATTACAATTTTATTCCTAATTTAATTCAAGGACAAAAATAAATCAAGGTTTTCTTGTTGCATTTTCAATAGATATACTCTTGGTTTTATAGTGGCAAGTTATTGGTATATATAGCTCACATGCTATTGGATATACCCTTGGTGTTATAGTGGTAGCCAATAAGTTTGATCTTGTGCCTCGCCTAGATTATTCCAACAAATTACCAATTTACTATGGCTAAAAAAATTCCACCACATGTGTAGAAATTTGATAGAATTGCAACCACTCAAGAAATTTAATCTAAAACCAAGAGACACAATTCTATTCTATTGCTTTGCGGAAATTAATTCACAATTTAGAACAACATTCACAAACACGCTTCAATCACATACACAAGTATACAGATGTATATGGGGGAAACCAACTGGTAAAAACCCCTTAAGCCCGCTTGCATTAATTAGCTGAATAAAGAATCTATTACAATTGCTAGCTCCAACTCCAAGCTCAACCTGCGAAAGAATAACTGTTCTCTCTGCTCAATGAGAAGCTCTGACCCAAACTTAGTCAATATCTGCCCCCACATGAGCGCCTATTTCCTTGCGCAAATCGTGAGGAAATTAGACCCTATTTTTTAGGGATTTCCTCCAAAATGATTGTGTAATTCCCAAGGATTCATCATTGATTGCATGCAACAACTGTACACTTAAGATTAGTCTACAACTAATGTTACACTGCCTTGGAAACTCCACCATAGCTGAGCAATTCAAATTCCTTACATGAATGAGTTATTTTTGGTTGCTTGATCAGTTAACTAAATGATCTTCGAGTTAGACAATTGTTCCACTGCACAACTGACCTCAAACTAGTTCTATTAACTATTAGAACTAGATTAAATAAGTACAATTGAAAATAACTGAACTGGATTGCTATCAATTAGCAATCACACATGCATAATTGAACTCCAAGCACTCTAACTCAAATTTACTAAGCTAACTGAGTGACAAGAGCCATGCCACCTCAGTTCACTACCTCCAAGTTGTCTGCTGATGTGGAAATTTTGAATTTTCTCAATTTGACTAAGGCTAAGTCAAATTGAGCCTTTCTTGCTACACTTCTCAACAACATGAAAAAACTCACGATAAATAATTTATTAGATAACAATTAGGAATCCTAACTAACAAAAAATTATTATTACAATCCTAACTACCAAACCGCACCGAATTGACAACAAAAAGTTGTTATTATTCATAACACCATTACAATAGAATTTCACATGTACAAGATTGACATATTTTTTTGTTTGTTAGTTAGATTTCAACAATATGATATTAGGAGAGGTTATGGTTTTTGTTATTAAATTATGTTTTTAAATACATAAATAAGTTAAAAACTCTAAAAACACTGGAACTCTATATATTAGAGAACTCAAATTTACAATTGTAACCTATCCCTACCACTATTTTAACTAAAAACCAAAATATTATTATTTGATATTTAAAATAAGATAATGTTCAAAGCTTTTTATCTACAAATTTTTATTGAAGCACGGACTAGGTATTTACAATTTTGTTGTTGTTGCCAAATTTCAATGTTAATGTTATAATATACATTCCTTTTGCCAATGGAGTAGAGAAGATGATAAAGAGTTAGAGCGTGGAAAGTAAGGTGGAAATTATTTATTATTGTAAGTGGAGTTGATAGGGTCAAATTAAAGACAAGTGTTAAACTATTTTGCCACCTTGCATGTTTCTCTATGACACCTGTTTTGAAAATATAAATATATTTATATTTAAATAAAAAGGAAAAGGCAAGTAAGCTCATAAATCAAGAATTGTGCTTGCTTCTTATTGCTTGCAGAGAGAAAAAATAAATGATCTGCTTAACCATGGTTATCTTTAATCTAGGTAGAGGATTTTTTAGTTTTTAACGGTCATTAAAATTTCTATTGTTTTCTTTTTTATAATTAAAAAATTAAAGCGATATTTAAAAAAATCTTCCTATTATGATTAGGATGGTTTTATTAAAAAATTAAATTAATATTCTGAAAAACCGCTCTTATTATGACCAAGACTATTGATCCAACGTTGATCCGAGAATCTCCATTCATATACTAGTTTGAAATTAATACATAGAGATGTTAGAGTGTAATTCGAAAGTTATTTATTCGTTAAAAATAATGGTTTTAATAGGATAATTAATATTTTAGGTATATTTATTTTTGAAAATAGTTATAAATCTTAATTATGTTTTATGGGCATTTCAATATTAAGCATATTTAATGGAATAAAATTTAATATTAATAAATTAAAAATAAGGAAAAGTTTTGAAAATTATAATATAAAAAGTTAATAGGTATAGATTTTAGTAATTAATTATAATAATTATGGGTTAGTTTGAAATAAACTATTTTAAAGTATGCATGTGATTGATCCTAAAGAGTTATTTTTTTAAATATAAAAGTAAATAACTATAAATAAATAAAAAATACCAATAAAATGTATAAAATATTATTTAATTTTAAAATTAATGTTTTTTTTTTTTTAAATTTCTTTGGAATTAAAGTTTTTTTATTATTATTAAAAATGATTTAAAATTCATCTTCCCGATTTATGCGAGGAAGCTAAAATATGAATTTCAAAAAATTTATAAAAATATATTTATCAATTTTTTTATTTTTAAAGTTGAGAAACCTATCCTAATAAAAATAAAAACAAATAATTATAATAAAATTAATCAAAAATAATAATAAAATATATAATAACACTAATTTAATTTTAAGATTATAGTTAAATTAAATATTATTTTTAATGAAATTGATTTTTTTAAACTAAGGTTTTTTAATTAAAATTAATTTGAAATTCATCTTGAGTATTTATCCGAATGTAATAAGTTTAAAAGATTTTCGAATCAAAATAATTTGATTAATAAAATATACGAAAATGTACATATTCTAAATGTATAAAAAAAAATTGAAAATCATTACACAATTTTCTTCTCTAAAAATTTAGAAAATTAACATTTAAATTTTTAAAACTAAAATAAAAAAATATCATAAAATTAATTTAATCTAAAAAATTAACATTTAAATTTTTAAAACTAAAATAAAAAAATATCATAAAATTAATTTAATTTTTTTAGATTATGTTTAGGGAGAAATTTATTACACAATTAAATAATTTTATACCTAACTTGTACATGACTCAAGATTTCTTACTATTATATATAATATTGAAAACCAGTTTACCAAACTCTTTATTTTAATTTTTTTTCCAACTCTCTATATTAATATTTTTTAAAACTGTCAATTCTTTTATATAAAAATAATTTTATATGGTCAGATTAACAATGTGATGTTCAACTATCTTATAATCTAGATTAATGGATTACCATTATTATATTATAATCTTAAACAATAAATAAATATCTTATAAAACTATCAATTAGCATTTACAACGAGGCAACTGAAAATTCGGTTAATTAACCTTTATAATTTAACAACTCAACTCAACATTTAGTTAACTAATGTGTTTAGTTTTGACCCCTTCCTTTCCATTTAATTTTGTAAGGATTTTAATATTAATATTTTATTTTATAGCAATTTTATTATGATGGGAGGAAGAGTGTGGAAATTTAGTGAATTTCAAAAACTCTAGTGCCCGCGAAGAATATGAGGAAACTGTTTAGACACACCTAAGCGGTCGTGGTCAAAGGGAGGTGAAGAGAGAGTGGGAGGGAGGGAGGGAGGGAGAGGGGGTTGAGGTTTCCATATAGATGACGTGGTCAATGAATGAAGTGAATCCTCATACTTTGGCAAAAAAGGAAAGAAAGGGAAAAAGGGCGGAGTAGAGAGTATGGGCCGGTGGCCATGGGGGGGCGGGGAATTTTTGGGGCCAAATATCTGTGATTGAGTGAGTGAATCTCTGTATTGCATGCTCAGCTTTTACTTGCTCTTCTTTTATATATACACCTATACTTTTCCCATCTGCATCTTGGACACGCTTTACTCAAAAATTTGTCTTCCTCCGTACAGTGTAGAATCATGGTTTGAAGACGGAGCGCGAGGGTTTTCGTAGGTTAATAGTGTGAAGTGGGGCGTGCTAGCTTTCAAATATTCCCTTCCCTCGGCTCCGTTTCAGGTACCACACGCCCCTTTCATTTTTGTTGTCTTTGGGGTGTTGCTCTTCAGCTGGATTTGGTCTACATTTGAGGGTTTTGGACATAACGGTCTTGGAAGGGTTTAAAGGAGCTGAAATGAAGGCATCAGCATTTGAGGATGGATGACCCGCAGCTCCAGAGGGCGGCAAAGTGTGGTATCTGCGTGTGTTCTTTGGTTCTGTGAGCTCTGGGTTGGAACAGTGAGGTTTAGAGTTGGGAAGTATGGAGTACAACAAAGATGAAGCGTGTAGGGCCAAAGAGATCGCGGAGAAGAAATTTATGGCACAGGACTTGAGCGGGGCTAAGAAATTCGCTGTGAAGGCCCAGCAGCTCTATCCTACGCTGGAAGGTCTTCCCCAGATGATGGCCGTTCTCGACGTCCACATGGCAGCCGAGAAGAAAATCAACGGGCATACCGATTGGTATGGGATTTTGCAGGTTGAGTGGGTTGCCGACGAGGCGCTTATCAAGAAGCAGTACAGAAAGTTGGCCCTAATGCTCCATCCAGATAAGAACAAGTCTGTGGGTGCTGAAGGTGCTTTCAAGCTCTTAGGCGAAGCGATGGGCGTGCTCTCTGACAAGGATAAGAGATCCGCTTATGATAAGAAGAGAACCATGCCATCCTTCCAACTGCATCAGAAGATTCCGAAACCCCCGAATGCGGCATCGAACGCTAACAATGGTCATTACAGACATCCTCCTCCTACTCAGCCCAACACGGGCACTGGCGGCCCCTTTCCCGCCACGACCTTCTGGACGTCCTGTCCATTTTGTAAAATGCAGTACGAGTACCCAAGACTTTATGTCAATCATCACCTTCTATGCCCAACTTGTCAGAAACCCTTCATGGCCTTTGAAATCAAACCGTTTTCTAGGACTGGAGCGAATGCTGCCGCGCAAAAGCCCACGGGAGCAGCAGCTGCGTTTTCCCATATGCCGTCTGGAGGATCTTTTCCAGGTATGTCTAAAGGTGTGCCCTATCCCAGTGTTAATTCTTTTGCTCAGAATGCGTTTGCCAAGGGTTCCAACTCGGCTGCCAGTGCCACAAGTGATGTGAAGGCTAAAACTGAGCCTGTCAAGAAAAAAGAAGATACTGCGAAGAAAAGTCAAAATCAACCCAAGACTGAAAAGGTGCGCAGTGCGGATGCTCGTGGCAATGGTAGCAAAGCCAACAACGAGAAGAAGAAGAGGAGGAGAAAAGCGAAGGATAGTGATTCTGATGATGATGAAAACGAAGTAGACTACGCTGAAGATGATTTTGAAGCTGAGAAAGTTACGAATAAGGGTGCATCAGACAGCAAGGGGCAGGATGATGAGGCAGAAAATAAGCGGTCGAGGAAGAAGAAGCCGAAGGTTGAAAAAAATGATGCCATGGAAAGTTCCACAAGCAAGAAATCACAGAAGTCTGATACGGTAGATACCGAGGAAGAAGAATCAGCCCAGGATATTAATGTACCTGATGCTGATTTTCATGACTTTGACAAGGATCGAACTGAGAATCATTTTGAAGCGGATCAGGTTTGGGCTATATATGATGATGACGATGGAATGCCGCGCTTTTATGCTCGTATTAAGAATGTTATTTCACGAAGCAAGTTCAAGGTGAAGATTGTTTGGCTCGAGGCCGTCACCAACGAAGAGAAAACTCTCACTAACTGGTTGGATGATGGATTTTACCAGGGTTGTGGGCATTTTAAGCATGGGAAAAGTACCAACAACGACGTGCTAAATGTTTTTTCTCATATTGTTACTTGGGAGAAAGGTACTAAAGGAACTATTAGGATATTTCCCCATAAGGGTGATGTTTGGGCCTTGTACAGAGAGTGGAATTCTGCTTGGAACGAAGACACTCCTCCAGAAGTTAAACATAAGTATGAAATGGTAGAAATTGCAAATGACTTTGTGGAAGAGGTTGGAGTGAGTGTGGTTCCTCTTGTCAGGGTTGATGGTTTCAAGTCTGTCTATCAAAAGGAGCAGGCGGTTAAATTGATTCCCAGGAAGGAGCTTCTTAGATTTTCTCATCAGGTTCCAGCAAAGAGACTTTTGGGCGAAGAAGCCCCAAATTTACCCCAAAATTGTTGGGAGCTGGACCCTGCTGCAACTCCTGAAGATGAATGCAAGGCAGCTTGAACGCTTTGCTTTTTAATCAGGACTTCAACCTTTGTGGTTTCGGGGTGTAATTTGGATATGTGGTAAAACAAAATATACCATACTCTTTTGACTGCCATGCAGTAGGATTAAATCGAGATTTCAAAGCTACGCATGACTTCTTTGGAAGTGTAATTGCATAGCAGGCTGTTAGCATTGGTTACATTGAATGGCCAAGCAGATGCTGGTTGTGCACTAACCTTCTCTTCTAGGGTGCAAGTTAAATATGAGGACATTGTTGACTCTCATTTTTGATTGTTACAAACAGGTAATGATAACTGTGCTGGGTTATCTAACTTGCTGCAAAAAGTTTAGGGACAGATAGGAGGATGACTATGCCAATTTCTTTGTACCTTATCTTTAGTTGATGTGAAAAATTTCTTGAAATCATCTGAACATTTTGCTTACTACTGTGTTCTGCTACTCTCCATGTTGGGTTAAGTTGATCTGGAAATCCCTTTTTATTTTGTTGTTCAAACAATGGATGGCCATACAAATGATTTTCTCTGGATTGATCCTTATTAAGTGCAGGGACAATGCTTACCGGCATGTTTGTAGGTTCTCTTCATGAACAATTTAAAATGTGGCATCCATTTTGTGAGTTGGCATAATAATTTTGTTGAACTATAGAAGACATCATCTGAATATGTTTTTTTTGTTTTCTTATGAAGGGAGTCAAGATTTTCAAGGGAGGATATCCTGGTCTTTGATTCACTGTTAAGAAAATTGCAATGCCTGATAGACGGTCTGCTAGAAGTGCGATTCTTTAATTCTGTAGAATCTGCTGATTAATGAAACATGTTATATTAATAAAATTTATCTTCTTAATTGGTTGTCTGAATGATTTTCTTATTGTTCGATGAATTTATTATCAGTTGAAAATAGTGCTCACAAATATACAACTTGCCATTTTAATCTGCTAAAGGTTACTGCATTAAAGAGTAAATTGTTTTCAAGTTTCAACCAGGGTATGCTACAGTAAAAAAAATATTGTTTGGCTTTTAGTGCTCTGTTTTTCTGATTCTGTATTAAAATGAGAAAATGACTACCAAATCATTCAATGGTTCTGTTTATGAAGATGGATTTCAAACTAGGGTTAAAAACTGTAGTTGTTTTCTCAATGTTTATGGCATATGTATTTTGTGGGCGCTTAGCATTCAGATTAAGCTGTAAGAATGAGTTCCTCACAAGGTTAATTTATTTATAATTTTTAATTATAAAAACCATGAAATAAATATCCCAAGGCCACTCACTAGGTACTTTCCTTCATTCTGAAGATGGTATGTAGTGTAAACTTGATTCCTAACTTCTAAGGGATCTATAACAATATACACATTAAGAGCTCAGCATGGCGCTTGACAGAATTGATCCTGGGTGGGAAGGATAACGCCCCTCTCAGCTGCCAGGCTAGACCCAGTAGACTACATTTTTTTTGAATATGTATTTGGGGAAACTCCTGACCATTTTCCTCATTCTGAGGATGGTACATAGTGTAAACCAGATCTTTTAGGGCTCAAGGCCATTAGAGAGAATAGAACCCATGTTGAAAAGATAACCACCATTCGTCCCAACCTCTGCTGTGTTTGACTCAAATGGGCCTTCTCACGAGGAATTGTAAAATCATTAAAATTATCGAAATGATATAACACTTGATATTTGAGGTTCACTGTAATGATTTTATCATAGGAAAATCATGACCATGCTGTATGCTATATAACTGGTTTAGGGGTTGAAGCGTTTCACAATGTTTTGAGATTGTTACCGGTTGCTGATCATATCTGATTGTATGCTGCTGTTTGTTGTGCAATATTTGCAAATTTTGAGTTTTTCAACGAGATTAAGGTGCCACTAGACTCTTAGCAGCTTCTTTTTCTATTTTGGCTAACTGTAAAATGTTTTTATCTTTGACAAAGTTGTTGTGTAGCAGGAAATGGCAGGAAAACAGTTCACAGACTGATTGACCCTAGATTGAAAACGGAGCAGTTTGGGATGGCAGCAGACCTTTTTTTCCTCAGTAAAGTTTTTTTTATTAAGTTGCAATCCCCATTTTCGGGGTTCCACTTTCAGCTGTACAGAGCTTTCAAAGACTTAAGTTACGATTTGTTTCAGCTGTACAGAGCTTTCAAAAAATTCAGTTACGATTTGTTCCAAAGTTAAAGTTACTGCTTTATACTGGGTAGTCAAATAGACTTTTATTGTCATTTTGAGCCTAATAGTCAAATATACTTTTATTGATATTTTGAGCCTAATATTGATATATCTATTGGCTGGACAGCCTCATATTCAGTTTGCTTATTAAATGAAGAAACTGTTTTAGTATAAACAAGACATAGAGGTTCTTTACCACAGAGTCCAGACTAGTTGATCCAAAACGATTTCAGCATCATCGATTGGCTATATAGAAAGATTGGGCTTGTTTACACAGGCTGCTGTTGGTGACCCGGGCTTCCTATGAATACTTGATGCAGAACATGGTCTTCCATAAGTATGTCCAGTTGTCCGCCCAATATATTTTCTGATATTGTCATGGCCTCTGAATTCTTGTGTATTGCATATGTAGTTTGAATGATTGCATCCTCAATCTGTTTCCTGCCAGCTCCAAATTTTCTTTCACCTGTCTAATAGTCGTTGTTTCTTTCAGCGTTTCATAGGGACATGTCCCCCAGGGTGGGAGCATGCTCCCCACATTTTCCATACTCCGGCACTCCTGCGATAAGGGTATGCCTAGGGAAACGTTTACTCATGTCCTCCATTTGGGGCAGCTTGGGGAGACGCAGTAGGAAATGTTCCCTAGGTTTAGGGGGATGTGTTTTTCCCAAAAGGTTGCTTGTGAATGCTCCGCTCTCAAAAAGGGCTGGGCTGGGCTTCCCTCTTAAATTTTGCTCGAAAAGGTCTGGTTTCCTTCTTAAATTTTGCTTGAAAAGGGCTGGCTTCCCTCTTAAATTTTGCTTGAAACGGCATTTTATGAATGGGAAAGCCTAATATTCAACCCTAGATACCTACTAATGCAATGTAATTAATGGTAATGCTAAATTCTTAAAGTAAAAGTGACACTCTTTTATCTTAAATTTTTAACATTACTGTTAATAGACTCGGGATGTTTGAGAGTGGTTGCAAACTCATTGGATTTCATGATTTCATATGGCAAAAGTAGAATTTTAGATCCCACTCAATCCAACAGACTTGTAGTTTTCAGGATTTCAAGATTGGAGGATTACAACGTTTCCATTGGATTCTATCATATGTATGAGGATATGGAACTAGCATTTAATCAAGATCACTAGTTAAATTTTACCTATCACTCTTACAAAATTTTGATTTGACAGCAATGCTGAGAGGGTGATTGTGATGATGAGAATTCCAATATAGGCAATATTGATGATTGATGACGAGAATTCCAATATAGGCAATGATTTTGATGATATGTAGGTATTTGCTGGAACATGAATTTTTTTTTTTGGACTTGTAGAGGCCATCTAGAGCCTCTTTGTTAATGTAGTTTTGGTCTAAACATGGATTGCAGTAAGTGCTATTTTGGTTATATGAACTCTTGCTATATATATGAGAAACTTTACATATTTGTATATAATGGTTTGTATTCATATGGATGCATATGAATATTTATGTATTGTTTTCAAAATTTGAATATTTATGTATTTTTTGGTCGATCAGTTTTATAGTTTCATTTTTTTCAGTTTCCAGTTTTGGGGTTTACTGGTTCGATGACTGGTCCAGTTTTGATATCAGTAGTTCATTGTTCATTTTCAGTTTTAACTTTTGAGCCTTTATTCAAAACACTGATGACTGTATTAATCAATGCATTTCATTTTTGAATTTGAATCATGTTTACAATGTGCGAGCTCACCTTCCCTAAAAATGCGTGTTTACAATGTGCGTGCTCACCTTCCCTAAAAGTTTGGGGTGCTCCCATGCACCCCGTGTGTGTCTCCCTCTTCCCGCATTCCCCCATCCTCGAAACTTGGTGGAACATTGGTTTCTTTTCCATCTCCAACCCGCGGACTCCTATTCCATCCATGGCCTGGTTGACTTATTGCTTCTTCTTTATGTGCCAGTATAAACACATTCCA
This sequence comes from Pinus tabuliformis, assembly GCA_031772625.1. Lineage (NCBI taxonomy): Eukaryota > Viridiplantae > Streptophyta > Pinopsida > Pinales > Pinaceae > Pinus > Pinus tabuliformis. The sequence continues at coordinate 182,852,131 of CM062813.1, read as the reverse complement.
CCAAGGTATTGATAGGACTGGATCTTCAAGCTCTCTTGATCGATATTCCTCTACAATCCTTCTATATCAGTTGCCACTCTCTCAAGAATACGAGTCACCACCACTGTAATCCCTTGATGTCTGATTGCTTCTGCAGCTGTTGGGTCGGTGAGTTATTTTTGTAGCTTGATTATCTCTCAGTGCTTCAATACTGGTTGAAAGTAACCATTTTTGTGGTAGAAATTGGGATTCTCGGTGCTTTGTTGGGCTTTGAGAGTCTCTGCTGCTATGAGTGTTCTTCCTTCATTTCCGTGTCATCGCAAAGCTAGTTGCACAGGCTTCCTTGGCCTATGTTACCAGTTGCCTAAACCATCCTGAATAGCACTGCTTCTATCCTGGTTGAGTGGCAATTTTCAAGCTGTGGCAGGTGGGAATTGGTCCTCTGCTTTGTTGGGCGTTGAGAGACACTGCTTCTATGGCTCTTTTTCCATCGCTTCTTTGTCATCTAGGCCTCTGCCACCTACGAGGGACGGTGTTTTCAATGTCTTTATCGACCGAGCCAGGGGAGACGAATGAGCCTACCTTTGGCCCACACGAATAAAGCAGAGTATTTAAACTTAAGGTAAATTAACGTAACTCTTAACTACGATGGACAAAAGAATTTAACATGTTCGAGGGTAGCAGTTCAGGGCTTCTTTAGCGAGTTGAGCTAAAAAAATTTGGCTGACTTCAGCCTGTCATTTCCGTTCTTTCTTAATCCCATGAAGAAAAGTTAATTTCTGTGCAAGGTTACATGACTTGTGCGTGTGACAGCCCCGTCCTGAATTTAAGAATCAGGGTAATTTTAGAATATATATATATGTTTTGGAAATTTGGTAAAAATTCAGGAAACTGAGAATTGTACATTTTAGCTAGGTATGATTAAATGATGTCACATTCTAAAAGAAATAAAATTTTAGTTATTAGAAGTTAGAAACTATTCAACTAGTATATATTTGCTGGAGTATTCTTCATGTTAACAGCATCAAAATGACTTTCTTTTGCTCTAAATATATATTTCTTTTGATCATCTCTATTAGCAGCAATTAATTATTTTGTTGCGGTTTCATTACCAAGAGGCTTTATGGTTTTCCTGTTTGAGAAGGTATGAATTAAAAATAATTTACAACTACCATTTCCGGTTCATTCTATTTGTTTTTTTTCTTTTGCTTAGAACATGGCATCCATCTCTGACAACAGCAGAACATCTTTATGTATCAAAAATAATTTCCAAGTACCATTTCCGGTGTATTCTCTTTGCCTTTTTTTTTGCTTGGAACATTGTATCCAGCTCTAACAACAAGCAGAACCACTGTTTTTTGGTTCGAAGTGACTCTCTCAAATATATTACCTTAAGGCAAATCTGTGTTCTTAACATGCATATAAGCTTTGGCAATGTGATTCTGTGTTTGTTTCTATGCCTATAAATTCGTTGACGGCATTCTGTGTTCATTTTAAACTCGGGGAAAATTTGTGTTAGTTTATAACTTTTATGCCTATAATTTCATCAAGGTGTTTCTGTGTTTGAATTTATCGAGTGTTCCATCTATACAAAGGCTGTAACTCCTTTCAGCATTCTATGATTTTTTAAATTAAGGGCATCGACCAGTAACCGCAACGACAAATTATTAAAATTTATCGATCCCAAATTTTATTAACTTCGGTAACAGTGGTTTTGCCCAGAAAAGGCTCTCCACTTTTGCCTTTGGTAGAGACCGAAAGTGAACTGAGAATCACCATTGATGTTTTCATTAAGACATTTGCCTTTCTAGAGTCTTTTCAGTAGCGAAAACTGTGACGCTGACTCCTCTGGCTTTAGATAGCGTCGTTTCGTAGAGAGAGAGAGAATTGAAAAAAGGCAAAAGAAGAGAACTCCTATAGTCTCCGGGGAGGCTATGTAGTACAGGCAATCCCCTTCCCATTTTTAGGGTCTTTTCACTAGCGGAAATTGTGAAGATGTTTTACTGCCCCTTTTTATCATAAAGGACACCTCTCACATTAGATTGCATCGTTTTGTAGTGAGGTAATAAAATAAAACGAGATCAGTAACTCTGCTGCGGGGAGGCCATGTAACACGCCCATTCGCCTCTCCTTCCAATTTAAAAAAAAAATTAATTGTTACAAGCGGTTCCTGATGGTGTTCGGAAACCATTGCCAGTGGTAGGAAAGGTTTCTGAGCTTTTAGTAATGGATGTGGAAGTGGAAAATAGATCCAGCGCGGAAAACTGTTGAGCTTGGACATTTCGATGTGTTAACAAATCTCGCTTCTGATCTGCAGTAAAACCTGGTTGGTGGTGAAGCCAGTAAGAGGGATTCTAAATTCTCGACTCTTTCGTTGTGAGATTTCCAAGAAATCTGTCACCTTGTTTGAAGATGCATGCGCTGAGCGGTGAAATTGCTCGAAAATGCCCCACTTACTAGCGTGATTTTCGCTTTTCCAGGTGATTTTTTAGCCATATTGTTGACCGGAAATCTGAAATTGCAATTCCTACCACATTAAAAATGCAATTTCATCAATTTATACATACAACCTAATCAATTCCTACACGTAACATAAAAGGTTTTAGGGTTCTGAGGATTCGATTCGGATTCGACAACGAATCTCTTGGGAATCTCAAATTTGTGATTCCAAGGAAGGTGGGGTGTTTTAATTAATGTTTAGGCAACGCCGATTCTAGATCTTGAAGCGTTCCCTGAATTGAACTTTGTCGAGATTGCTAATAATCTGACCCATGCCACCATACTCTTATACTGAAGGATCTTTGTTTTTCTTCTTTGGAAGATCCAACTTAAGATTCACCTTCAAAGATTGCCTCTTTCAATTCCATATGCAACAATGTTTAACAGTGTTGCAAACTTCCTGAAAACATCCTGATAACAACCTGATTTTATTTTGAAATCACAATTTTTTGGCCTAGTTGATGTTTGTCTCTTGTTGATCTTTTTTTCTGATGCTGATGTCGATGACGATGTTTGCAACATTGACGTTTATACCCCAGTAGTCCACCCCTCTTTTCTCGACTCTTGTCGATCTTTTGCTGATGCTGATGTCGATGCCGATGTTTGCAACGTTGATGTTTATACCCCAGTAGTCCACCCCTCTTCTGAATGCTTATGGGTTCCTTCTGGACTTATTCCTTATGCCAATTGCAAATTCCAGGATATTTCTGGAATTTGCAATTGACAAAAGTATTCCCATGGGTACCCAACCAGTATTGACCTCTCTCCTGACTATCAGATTCTGAGATATTCTTGGAATCTACAATCATCATAAGATGCCGATGCGTTCACAACCCTAGCTGCCTAGTTTAGACAACTAGGGACCCATTAGTCCCTTACAATCCTTCCACTGCTTACTGTTTTTAGATTGCTTGTGCAAAATTATCAAAGTTTATTCTGACGAGCGTTGGGTGACAATGTTTGTAGTGAGTTTTATTTTGGCTGTAGTCTAAACAGACTGCTTTTTTGCTCTGAAAATCACGGAAATTCTGGTAAGATTTTGATAAAATCTGGCAGACATTTTTGTAAATCCAAGTTACAGCTCTTAAACTTAAAGATTTTGGGTGCCTAAGAGGTTTTTTGATGGTGCTGAATCCATTTCCACCACCAAAGACATAATTCAAACACTGCTACTGCAAATTTTTTTGCCTGGATTCCGGCCACTTTTGACCATCTGGACAATTCCTCTGCCTTGGTATCCTTCTTTATTTTGACCCATCCCCATCCTTCCATGGGGGGCGATCGTTGAAGGGAGCTTTAAGTTCTCCCAAGGGCTTCCCTTTTATCGTGGAGATGTCATCGGATTTGGGCATGAGTTATGTTGAATAGTATTTGAAACTTGGATATTTTTGTTTCAGGGATGAACTACTTAATATAATAAAAAGCAAAGCTGTTTCGATATTCGTAGAAGTTTGAAAACTAATCATTGCTTTGTGCAACTTTACACAATCCATGTCAACAGAGAATACCTTGTTAGTATGCTTCTTGAGCTGCTAACATTTTTGTCAATATAGGAATCATAGTTATTGTTATGTATTATTGGTCTCACGGGGTAAATAAATTTAAATAGTGATTTGTAATCATTATAACCTGGCTGAGTTTGAGCCATGAGTTGTTACAGAAGTCCCATTAATTAATCTATTTGTTTTGACTTATCCTTATTTGGTGGAGTAAAAAGCACGGAATTTGATGTTTTTAGTAAAAGATTGCTTTATAATAATAGTTTCTTTCTTGGATTTGGTTTTTAAAATTTTCTAACCCTTTTAGTTTGATTATTAAGCACAAAATAACATTCCCTCGACCAAATTTTATAGCTTCAACTCATGTCTGCTTGGTATTCAATTCAATAATAATTCATTCTTGTTGACAAGTATTCTAAATATCTAGCGGGTTGTTTCGTTTTTAGAAATTTGTTTTAATTTAAAGCTTATAATTTTTTAATTTTTTCCTGTGAATTCGTATTAAATTTATTATCATACCTATGGGATGTTTGATTGTTTGCTAATCTCCACAAAACGTCACTATTGATCTTCAACAGGGTGTACGGCATTATTGTGGATAAGATAACAGCTAAAGTGGGGGAGGGGGTCATTATGGGGAATTTGGAAGTGCTTGAAGTATGGAATCTACTATATCCTCTATTAATCACTCTTTATTTTCCACAGAACATTACTCTTGGTATTCATCACAGTGTACTTCTATTGATAATATGATAGTTTAATATTTTCACCATTTGGCTTTGGTGCAGGTTTTGTTGGGGAAAGGGTCATTATGGGGAATTTAATTAATTACCCTTCCATTTGGAAGTGCTTAATTACACATTTCACAAAACATCCCTCTTGGTGTTCAATAAGGTGGAGTACAGAGTACACTATTGTCGATAACATAATATCAGAATGTTGTCAATAAGGTGGAGTACACTATTGGAAGTGCTTAATTACACATTTCACAAAACATCCCTCTTGGTGTTCAATAAGGTGGAGTACAGAGTACACTATTGTCGATAACATAATATCAGAATGTTGTCAATAAGGTGGAGTACACTATTGTTGAAAACATGGTATCAGAATGTTGTTAGTGTTTACATTTTGTCTCAAGGCCTTTTTGAAATGATTTGAAATTTATTGTGTTGCACCCTTTCCATTTGTGGAGGTTTGATTGCTCTTTCGTTCCCCCCAAACATCATTTTTCTGATTTAAGGTTTGGTGCGTTATTGTTGATATAAGATAATATTTACAGATTTCTAGCATTTGGATTTTGTCCCAAGTTCTTTTGAAACATTATTCTCCTGTTTCTCTTTATTTTCCATGACATTATGTTATATTTCTATTTACAAGTCTAATGTGTCATTTTAGGGCACTGTAAATCAATTCTCTTTTCTTGTTTCATTATATGAAAAGCTTGATCAAAGAAGTTGCTAAACCTTATCACTGATTTCAAAATAGTATCATGAATGGTAATCTCAGACATGAGAATTACAAAACAAGTTCAGAGCGTTGTATGTTGATTAAAATTCACTCTTATCTGTGAGCAAGTTTTTTTATAGTTGTACATATTGAAATTCACTTTTATTCGCAAATTGTTGTAAGTCGATTGAAAATCAATCTTAATTGTGAGAGTTTGTTTTCTATGGTTAGATATATTGCAAATCACTCCGACTCACAAGTAAGTTCGCGTGTTTTGTTAGTTTCCTTTCTTGTTTGACTACTTGAAAAGTTTGATCAAAGAAGTTGTAAGCCTTGTTATCGATTTCCAAAGTATCATGAAAGTTAAGCTCAAGCATCAGGATAAGAGCAAGGGCAGTTTTTTGTTTTGTTGGTCCATTAATGATTAAAAAACCACCAATTTTAGAAAATATTTTTTTACTCGTATATTTCTATCACCTGAACGTTTTATCATACAAAAATTTCCCTCGAGGCTGTATCAGTGTTTTTAACCAAACTTTACAATATTTCTGTTACACATTCCCATACATACTCCTAATGCTGCATATATGGCCTCAAAATTTACAAAAAAAGTACAGAAATCTATTTGAAGAAAACATTATTTAGGGTCAAAGGTCATAAATATATTCTGATTGCTGGCCTTCTTCAATTTCCATGACTTTCCATGTACCGCAGTCCAGATCCAAATCAGCTTTTTGGTGAGAAGATCTGTTTCTTGAATTCTGGTCCTATATAAATATTGAAAAGAAATATGTGAAAGTAGTAATATGAAGCAAAATCTGTTGACAGAGAGGCAGTAGATTGTCGTTGTTTAGTGTAACTGTGCCTTTCATCCAATTGAGAACAACCATGTTCCTTTCTGAGTTGGATTAGCAGTTCTAGAGCAAACAATTTAGCAAAATCATTTGCAGCAAGACCTATATTGGCAAAGAAGTATATATCGTGGGCCACTGATAAATAAATAATTGCCGTGCCACCGATAGATGGGAATCCTTGGGCAGCCCTGTCAAAAAGGCCCAAGGTGAGTCAGTTTGAATTATTGTGGTGTCAGGAACAGGAGGATTTTGGATTTTGTGAACATCTAATAAATAAGTTCACTACGGCCAGACTTTGAAGCACTATTTTTATGAAAGAAGGTGCAATGGTGCAGATTGTTGTTGTATGTTGATTGAAAATCACTCACTGGAAAGTAAGTTTGTTTCCTATAATTAAGCATATTAAAAATCACTTCTAGCTACAAATACGTTTGTTTTCTATAATTAAACAGAAAAAGGCTCTTAAAACGATGAACTATTAGTTTAATTTTAATTTTAGTTATCAAATATATTTGTAGTATATAAATTTTATATGATAAGTGGTTGTTGTTTGAAGTATTATGTAATAGATGAGAATTAAAAAAGTTCTTATCATTTTTAATGTTCCTATGCTCAATACAACTATTTTGTAATATTACATCATTGGTGCAATCATTGGTTGGAATAATACTTTTAATTCTATGAAAGGTTGCATTTTAAAACTAATTGCATAAGCATTTATAATCTATATTAAGTAGTTCATATACCGTGAGGCCTGATGTCATAAAGTATGACTTTGCTTCGAACATTGACAACTTCTATAACTATGTAAAAAAGATGTAAAATGCTGATGTACAAAAAAAGGTAATGTGTTGAAACCATTGAATAGACTTGACAAGGGTGTTGGTCATTTTAACTTTGGTCAGCTTTCTGATCCATATTAAAGATGTCTTCTCACACTAGTTTCTGGTATGTAATAATTGCGCATGCTTGAAAAAAATAGATAGCATTCTTGCCATTACAGATGGTGGTTATTAAGAGATGGTGGTTATTAAGAAAAACATTAAAGATTAATTAAGGAAGTTAATAAATAAGATTTCTTATATATACAAATTTAACCTAGTGGAGTAATTTATTGATTAGTTTGTCTTTGAGATAAATCAATGGTTTTTTCTTGGTTTCAATTTAAGAGATTTAAGTATTAATTATGAAGTTAATTTTTTTTAATAAATAATATTGGTATAATTTTTTAATTCCCATAATTTTTTTTGCATGAATGTTTATTAATGATATGAATAATCTCAATTTTTTCATATATAGTGATCATGATTAAGATGATCATTTCAAATGCAATGACTATGATTAATTTTGGATTTCATATATAGTGATCATGGTTAATATTGGATTTCATATGTAGTGATCATGGTTAATATTGGTGCACAAGCTTCCACAAGCTTTACATGATTTGGGGACGACCTTTTCATATTTTACAAGTGGCATAGTGTCCAATGCAACCATAAGTTTGTTTAGTGCACCAATTGCACTTTACATTTTTCCTTTGCATGGTTCACATACCTTATGAAGGGACAAGCTTGTTTTGTTGACCAATTGTGTGTTCTAGATATCTTTTGCAATGCTTTTATGTCTCGTGAAACGACAAGATTGTATTGTTGGCCAATTGCAATCTATATATCCTTTGTGATACTTTTATTGGTCATCATTGTGGAATTGCCTTAGAACACATACACACATGCACATATATATATATTTCTCTTTCAGTGTAAATAATTTTTCTTCTTAAAAATGCTTCTTAACTCAATAGAAGCATGGCAATTACATTGAAGAGCTTAGGGACCACAAGCAAATTGGCCCTTAGGAGGTGAACCTTTAAAAACAAGCACTTCAATGCAGTGAGGCTACCACAACAAGAGACCATTATTTTACCAAAACTCATCTTATATTGAGTTTATGTGGTTAAAAAATGTAATTATAGACTGTTGCCTAAGTAGTCAAGAAACTAAGAAAATTGACTTGTAGGTGCTTTAATAAATTTCCAAAGGGCTCCAACATTTCTAGAAACTCCATGAAAACTATGAAATAATATCACAAAGTGCTGAAATCATGGTATGAATTGTTTTCTTCAACACTATACAAGTTACAAACACTTACAAGGTACAAGAATCACTATCTTGAAACCTTGTCCCTCCACAAATAAATCATAACTTCTTCAAGATTTTAAAGTCATATTGCATATTGATATGTCTACAACAGAGATGAAGTAACCAGGACTTCAAAAAACCACAAAGAATTTGAGTTGCTTTGTTGCACAAGGGTGTGCAAAACTTTTAGTTTGGTGGGTGTGGTGGGGGATGATGGGCCCATTCTATGCCTACATTTAATATATTTGTCCCTTAGACAAGAACTTCATGAGAAACATTCATGCTTTTTGATGTCTAATATGAATTATGCTTGTTTGATTTATATTGTTTACATAATTCAAGTTGGAATGTGATTTATACTTGATTTGAGTGATTTTGATGGTTGTTTCACATGTCATATATGAAGTTGAATGTGATCCCCAAAGGAAAATTGCACAAAATCAAATCACCAAGACAAGAATTGATCCCCCTAATTCCCGGCTCTAAAGAAACATGATAGATGTTGAGTCTTTTAATGGATCTCATCCGTTTACCTTCTTAGAAGTTGCTAGTAGTTAGAGGTAGCATTAAATGGCCCAAGCAATGATATTCTCAACCAGTTGAGGGAAATTGAATTATTTAAGGGGGGACCAAATCCAACAGCAAAGGTTGTGTAATTATAGAAGATTTTGGGCTAGCCTCCATCAATCAAGGAATTAATTGGAAAGCTTAGATAGGATTTTTTTTGAAGTATAAGAAGAAGCATAATTGATAGGTTATGCTATTCTCCTTTAGAGGATTGTCATTAACTTATTTGCTACTTTAAAATTATAAATTCCAATGTGGAAGCAACACAAATTTTTGGTTCAAAGTCATTATTGTAAATAGTGTTTGAGGGATTCACCCTACTTCTTGTTTTGGGGTTTGGATACACTTTGAAGTTGCAATGGATATTGAATCCCCTCAACATATAGAGTAGATGGCTATTTTTTTAAGAGCTATTATTATTATTATTTTATTTTAAAGGCAACCATGGTTCGCAGCCACTGAGTGGCTGCTACATCCACGAGCAATAACCCACGCATATCCATCCCAAGACGACCTAATATGTTGGGCCCAACCCCAAGGGCATCGAGGAGATTTGATCTCGTGACCTCCCAATAGGTAAGGTACTTAGCAACGAGAGCTCGACCAATTGAGCTAACCCTTGGGGCTGAGCTATAATTATTTATTTATTTTTAATTTGCATTTTTGTTCCTTTACTTACTATTCATTTCCTTTAGTATTGTAATTTTATATACAATTAGTATTTGCATTTTATGTATTTCTTTGAGCAACACTTTCATTCTTATCATTGCTTTTATACAATTTTCATTACTTTGAAGTGGTTTTATGAATATGGTACATGATCATGAGTGTTATAATGATTGATTGATATAACAATACCATAAGGATCATAATTTCAAAGACTTCTCATTTGGTTTATATCTCATAGAATAAAAAGTCACCCTAATCTCCATCTACATCTACATATTGTTAGAGGAGATAGGAGTGGAACTCATGAATTTGAATGCATAAAGAGTAGATCATAATGCGCTATCAAATTTGAACATTTAATTTGTTAGTTCTAGCTGTTAGAAAATAGGGTCACTACTTGGGGGTGGGGAGGGAGTGAATCAATAGGGATAGCGAATACACAACTTTAATTAATCAAACATCGCATAGCATATCATCATCAGATCTAGGCAAATAAACCATAGAAAAAAGTCAATATAATCATGCATATGAGACACAAATCACATCACATAGGGACATTGGATGTTAGGTGGAAAACCCACATGGGAAAAACCATCATTCTACCGCTGCTCTACTGCTCTTCTTTTGTTAATTTTCAATCAATTTGATTTACATCATTCAGTTGGCCTCTACTAGCGAGGACCCATAACCCCTTCTCTAGTTTGCTGGCCACCACCAGCTAGGAAGCCCCAACTCCCATAAACTATGCATGCCACCACCTACTAAAGGCCACCACCTTCACTAGTTTTCCAACCACCACTGGAAGGAAGCCTCTACTCCATGAGCAAGTTCTCTAGCCTCTATTGGAAGGAGCCACCACCTGTATCTTGTTCAACCACCCCTGAACGAAGGCCACAACCTCCTCAACCTTTCTAGGGCCACATTTCAGAATGCATCAAACTAGACCCCAAATATAACATTAAATGAATACATCACTACATTACCAACCCTCTCCAAACCAATCTTATCAACACAAGTATATCAAAAACACTCTCCAACATGTCATTTATTCAGTTCAACAAATACAATCAACATCAAATCCTATTTCATCTCTTCAACACTCTCACCATACACCGAGAACAATATAATCTTCTCATCACTCAACATGACATTAACAACAACTCATGACAAATAACATACAATAGACAACAACATATAACTGATCCTCACTTATAAGATACACATACTATGTCTATAAAGCAACTATGACACTTAAGACTCAAACATACACACCACACTAATATAAAAGGCTTCACATATGTATGGCATTCATGAACTCAACCACTTGAAATCTCAAACAATATACCAGTAGCTCTATCTATGCCAATTAAACTTGCTAACACAAAGTTAGCTATATAAAAACAACAGAGCCAATAATCCTTGTTCTATCATCAATCCTCTGCCCATACTTGATCTGCTACAGGTCTGCACTATGACTCTTCTACTTGCACTCAATCTTCATGTTGTATGCATACCATATTCTGTCTCTCTGTCATGATCTCTGCTCATGCTTGATTTGCTACATGTCTGCACTATGTCATTAATCTTTCTAACTCTATCATGATATCTGCAATATGAATTATGTACTCATATTTGAAACAAGACACCTATCTATCATGATCTTTACAAACATATACACATCACTTTGTCACTTACTCTCTATAGGGTTTCTCCTCTATAGTAGGAGAATGCGTTCATCCAACAACAACTTCTATCCAAACGTGGATATAAATAGATGTGTCCCGATGTTCTAAATCAATCCAAGCAAATAATCAAAGAAGACTAATTCAACCACTCTCTTCGAACCTTATTTCAATTATTATAGGAAAAACACTAATTTTCCAGAGGTTGTTTTCCATTTTCTCACTCTACAAACCATAATGCACCCTATGCCTTCCAGAAAAGTGTTATATTGAGGGGTAACACAGGTCTTATGAATAAAACCTGAGTTATAATGTAGTTTCCCTTGCATTATCTGCGTTACCTTTTATTCAACCCCTTTTTTGCCCAAAAAATCATCTGCAAGCATCTCTAAGGCAACATGGGTACTCCTTGGATAAGGAATTAAATTCTACATCCAATGAGTGTTTCCACTCGAAATTTGAGTAAAATTGTAGGGAGATATGTTGAAAATACTAGTTGAAAAAATAGTTTTTTATTTTTGTACTCCAAAAATGGTGAATCATCACTTGTAGTTGACATCATCATCTTGAATCCTATTGGTTCTTATAAAGTTGATTTTGGTTGTACATTTTTTTGAGGCCCATTCTAGACCCTAAAATTTCTCTAATGCAAAGATATTGGCAACTCTTTCTTTTTGATGGTGCTTTTTGGTTCATGCTATTTAAAAATCAACCAAGGAGGGGACCTACACACCAAGGAAGCAAAGGACCGTAGCAAGGGGGATGCTTGTTCAACTAGCCTAGTCCCCACATGTAATATTTATCCTTACCATTAATAATATACTTTTCTTTATATTATTTCAAATTATTGTTCATGTTCATGTTTAATGTTGTATTTTATTTCTTCTTATCTTTCTGATTGCATGAATAAGTTGTAGTTTCTTTCTTGTCTTTCTTATTTCATGACTAAGTAAGGATTTGAAGATTGCAAAGTAGATCAAAGGTATGGGTTTCACATTCTAAATACCATTTTGTCTGGATCTAACACAACAATTAGATTAGTATAATTTCTACACCCTTGTTGAATTTTATACCCCTCACTTGGATAACCTACATGTCTAGAATATGGAACATCATGAGCTTCATGAAACGCTAATCTTCATAAACTAGTTTGATATGACAAATAAACTCAATTCCTCCGTAGCAAAACCCCAACTTCTACTAGGTGGTAATCTCATACTTCATATTTTATTTTCCACCCGAATCTTCCCTAATAAAGCTTGACATGCCTCTTAATATAACCAACTATTTGAGGATCACATTCTATTCATTATTCTCAAATCTGATCGAGCTTGGGAAATTGTCCATATATGCCTTCTTCTACTCATTGAATTTTCCGATATGTTCTTCTTCCCTTTGATGTGTAATATTTCATAATCATGACTACTCATGAATTCTACCAATCAATATTATTTGGCATTCAACTAAGGTTGAATCTATAAATATCTTAAAATTTCACGATCAAAATGCAAATCAAAATTTTGTTTGATCAAGTAATAATTCCATTCCTTTAATGCTTGTATTATATATTAGAGTTCCAAGTCATGATTTGGGTGATTCTTCTCTTAAACATTTAACTTCCTAGACGCGTAATTGACCACTCTTCCATCGTTCTTCAATACTCGATCAACACTTTCTACATTGGCATCTATGCATATCAAAGAATCCTTATTAAAATATATTAATACTCATATAGAGGTTAAAGAAATAAATTTCTATAGTTCTTGAAACCTTTCCTTATGTAAAATTGTCCATTAAAATTTTGGTCCTTTACCTTCCAAATTCAACAATTGTCTTGTAACTTTGAAAATATTTTGACAAATTTTAGTAACAACATGCTAAACCCAAAAAATTTCTCACTTCTAAGGCAATATTTGAGGTATGTCAATTGGATATTGATTCAATTTCCTTAGGATCCTTTTTTAATCCTTTATATAACATGTCCAAGATACTAAATCTCTTCGTTAAAATGTTCACTCTTACTCAACTTGGCCTATAACTTATGCTCTTCCAATTTCTGCAAAAGATATCTATAGATGTTCTTCAAACTCTTTCTTATTCTAAGAATAAATCATAATGTCATCAATAAACACCAACACAAACATTTCTAGTTATTTTTGGAAAAAATCATTCATCAATATCACGAAAGCTTGGTCTAATGACTCCTTTATCCAATAGCTCCTATAATTTCATTTGGAGCCCACTAAGCTCATTAGTTCCCAACTAATACAATTCCTTGGATATTATAGTTGTTCTAGGCACTAGATCAATTTTAGAATTCACTTATCTTATTGGAGGAAATCTAAGTAAATCTTCTAGAATACATCCATAAATTCTCTTACCATTGACTACTTATATACTACAATACTAAGTTTCTATTTTTTATTTGTTTTTTAAAAATGTTTATTTTATCCATGTATTCCAAATGAGGAATATACATGTTCCATTCCTTACATCAAAGTTCATTATGTCACTTATGGGAATTGAACTTGGGTGGTGAGGATCCCAATCGTTCCTCCCAACTACCTAGGATAAACTCAATTGAGTACGACAATACTAAGCTTACCTAATACTTCATCAATGTGAATAAGGGAACCTTTGCACACACCACACTTGGCTTGCATGAATGGTATTAGTCTTACTATAATCATATTTTTATCCCCTTGGACACTTTTAGCCGTGCTTTCATAGTCAAAACATTCTACCTTCTAGTCAATAAAATTTACCTTGGTTGAGTGGAGCTCTAACCAATATTATTCAATATATCATTGTACGATTCTAAACCTAATTAATAGAAACAAATAACATTCATCCATCTAGCTAGATATAATTCTTGGTATCAATATAAATTTATACCTTCTAAGGATCTTGGAGCTTTGTGGCATGAAGCCTAAAATTGGCCACAACTTTATGGGATCTAAAATGGTTAGTACTTCCTATCTTAATTACGGAAGTGTATGGATATCCAGGAATATTACCTCGAGATTTGATCCAAGAGGCCTAATACTATACTTGTTGGTCATCCATAGTTGCATATACGTTACCTCTAGCTACCTCCCAAAATATATATTTAGGTTCCAATTGATTCATTGTCCCCTTACTTTAATTCTATGACTTCAAACACTAGTAATATTTATGTCCCAAATATCCACATTTGTAACATTTGACCCTTTGGCCAGAATATCTAATGTTCCATCATGGTCTTCCTCCTCTTTTCAATTTGAGTCACATCCTCAAACAAAAAATTATTTGATCTAGTCTCCTTCCCCAAAACTTCTTATGGTTGATTCTTTTTAATTATTCTTCCTCTCAACTCCTTATTTTATTGCGCCTCTACCCTAAATTGATAGGCTAAAAATCTTGGGTAAGGATTGGAGGGTATTAAAACTCTCTTCCCATTCAATTTCAAATTAGAAAAGATAACAAGAAACCTCCTAGTCATTTTAAATTCAATCACACATTGCTAGCAAAAAAAGGATTCAAAGGTATGGTGATTTATACTTGGAGAATATACGATAATTTTACATGCAACTCAAGGTAATTTATGCAGGTCGAGGGAGAGTGCTAGACCATTCATTCATAGTGAAAGGTATTCCCACTTAGGGCCTTGTAAAAAGGTTAATAAGGTAGTATCAAGTTGGGCAAGAAGGAAAGCAAAGGAAGCTCAAAATTTTCTTGCCAAATGTAAGGAATATATTAGAATTTTGTTTGAGAACAACACAAGGTGTATTTTTATGGAGGAAGAGAGTATGAGACGAACATAACTAGAATAAATCAAAATGATGATTCTAGAAGAAAAGGGAAATCGAGTTTAAAGACTAGGGTGATTCGGTTGATAAAATGAGACAAAAATACTTTTTTTTATTAGTATGCCAAAGATTGTAAGTATATAAATACAATTTGGGAGATAAGAAAGCATAAGGAATATATGGATAGAACCCATTCATAAATTGTAAAGAAGGTAAGAAATTCTTCAAGTCATTGTTTCAAGAACATCCAAAGGAAAACATATAAAATATTATAAAGGTGTCAGTTTTCTTTTAAATATTGATTAATGCACAATCAAATGAAGAGTTAGAAGCAACAATTTACTAAACTAAAAGCAATTTTACAATATTTCAAAAATCATAAGTGTTGGGTATATGTTATATTCTTTGCATGACTATCCCCATGAGTTGTATAATGCACAAGGTGTAGTAGGGGCTTAAGGGCAGTGCTCCCAAAAAATATTTGGGTGATCTTTTGTGTCTATTTTTGATGGTTTTTGGCACATGCTAGTTTTGTAGTTTTGGTTAAGGAACTATGATTGCATTATAATCTATGATAAATGGATTGGTGGTTCATGGATGCTATAGGATATATATGTTGTATTGTGACATTGTACAAATGAGTATATATTGAAAAATCTTGCTCATTTTCCAGTTTTGGGTTTCCAGGATAAAATCTCTGTGTTTATGTCTTTGTTTTCCATTGCATATTTTTTGTTTTACTATTAATCTATTTGCAACAATTATTTATATAGGGTTAAAGCCTACATTTGGTATCATAGTAGTTTTGGCTTAAGGGGACTCCTTTGTGGCTAAGGGGTTTGGCTTGGGCATGTGGTAGACCTTGTTATAGGGAGATCTACAAAAGTGAGTCTTGTGGGAAAAGGAAATGATGATCAATTCAAAGCTAGAGATCGAGAAATTTAGTGGGAAGAGTTTTGTGCTGTGGAAGCTCAAAATGGAAGAATTGTTGGTGGACAGAGATTAGTGGATCATTGTGAATCCAAGTATTGTAGTAATAGGGATGTCAACAAAAGAGTAGACCAAGTTGGATCAAAATGCAAAGATCACAACACTATTTTGTCTTATTGAATATTTCAGTGGAAGCTACAACAAAGGATTTATGGACAAGTTAGGGGATTTGTCAGTCTAAGTCCCCGATGAACAAATTGTTCCTGTAAAATAAGCTGTATAACCTAAGGGTGAAGTATGGAGGCTTAGATTCAGAGCATCTAAATGAATTCAATACTGTGGTAATTTAGTTATTACTTTTTGATAGTAAGATTTTAGATTAATATAAGTGCATTAGTTTGTTATGTTGTCTAACATTTTCGTGATATAGTCTAGTTGTTGCCATATGTATTAATGTAACTACTTTAAAGTTTGATGAAAGAGTCTAATCCTTATTATCATAGGAGATAACATGGAAAAACATGGAAAACAAGAGTGAATATGCCTTGTCTATAAGAGGACACTCCCATAATACAAATAAAAATAATTCCTTGAGTGGGAGATCTAAATCTAAAAGAATATCTAAATCTCCAGGAAAGATCAAAAAGGTATGTTCGAGATGCGGAAAACAAGGGAATTATAAGAAATAATGTAGACCCAAAATTGCTGAGAATGGGAAGGGACAAAAGAAAAAACCTCCTTAGATGGAGGAGGGGATGCGTACTTGTCTTCTTCAAATACACATGTAGATCATGAGGCATGGTTGGTCAACTCATGCACATCCTTTCATATGAATCTTCACATGGAATGGTTTTGCGAGTGTGAAAAAACTGATGGTGGCGATTTTTTCTTAGGAGATAAACTGACAACCAAAATCATAGGACAAGGAAAATTCAAGTTGAAGCTCATGGGTGGAAGGATTAGAACACTCTATAGCATTCTGCACATCTCGGGATTAGCCAAAAATTTGATTCTTGTAAGCAAGATAAGTGATGTAGGTGTAAAAATAATAATTGAACTTGATACTTGCAGGATGGTTCAAGGATCAATGGTATTGATGAGGGGAGTTAAGATTTTAACTTTGTATAAACTATTGAGAAGAAATATTAGTGATGGATGTAACAATTCCATTGATCTTGAGAGTGAAGCAGGAGAAGGAAAAACTCCCAAAACTTCTAGAAAAAAAGACTATGATGTGGCATAAAAAACTAGGACATATCAGTGAGAAGGGCCTTCAAGTACTATACAATAATGGTATGATATAAGGTATGTCTAATTGCTCACATGATTTTTATTTTTGTGATTTTATTTATTTATATGGGAAGAATAATTAGGCAAGAGTCTCCTCTGGTTCTACAAGGTCAAAGGGAATATTACAGCTGGAACACAATGATGTATTTGGACTTGTGTTAGTTCTATCATTGGGTAAATATTTGTATTATGTCTCATTTATAGATGAATTCTTGAGGAATACATGGATTTATTTCCTTAGGAAGAAATATTAAGTATTTAACAAGTTCAAAGAGTTTAATATTCTCTTGGAAAATTGGGAAAATAATAAAATTAAGGTGTTGAGGATAGACTCACGGTAGGTAATTATATGGGAATGAATTCGAAGCATTCTGTAAGAAGTGCAATATAGCAAGGAATAAGACTACTCCATACACACCTAAAAAAATGGAGTTGGAGAAAGAATAAGCATGCCATTGATGGAGAAAGCAAGGAGCATGCTCATTGGTTCCGAGTTAGGATATGAATTCTGGGAAGAGGCAGTAGACATTGCGTGTTATCTGGTAAATATATCACCCTCATCAACATTGGATAACAAGACTCCACATGAGGTATGGCATGGTAAGAAACCTTTTCTTAAAGTATTATTGTATTTGGTTGTGATGCTTATTTACAAGTTCCAAAGGAGAATAGAAGTAAGCTAGATAAGAATGCCGAATAATGTATCTTTATTGGATATAAAGATGGTTTAAGAGGTTATAAGTTTTTAGGTCAAGAAACTAAGAAGTTTGTGCATAGTCAATATTTTGTATTTATAGAAGTCAAAGTTTTTGTCAAATAGGAAGTCTTACCCAGGGAGAAATAACCATAAAATATACAGTTTGAATTGAAGTATAATGAATCAAACTCTATAGACGAATAGGAACTAGAAGAAGAATAACCATAGAATATGTCATTGAGGGTATCGGTTCAGGAAAGAAGGAAACTAGAAAAGTACACTCGACTTGATTTCCATTTTAATTTTGCGTTGTATATTACTGGTGATGATCTTAGAAATGTTAGGGAGGTAATGGATTCAGAGGATGGAAAACTTTGGAAAAAGGCCTCCTTTCCCATCAGATAATGCTTCCACTTCTTCACAGCTTGCACCATGGCCTAGAGCTCCTTGTATTAGGTGGGGTAGTTAAGAATTTCACCATGAAAAACTTCAGAATAGTAGCATACAAGCCTTCCTTCCTGCATCAAGACAACTCCCATAGCATACCCACTTGCATTTGTCTCCACTTCAAAGGGTGGGTGTAAGTTTGGTAATGTTAGAACTGGTGCTTGGTTGATCTTCTTCTTTAACTCTTCGAACGCCCTTTTCTGACCTTTTCCCCACTAGAAACTTTTGCCACTTGTTGTTATGCAGTGGAGCAGTGATGCTACCGCTGAAAATGAGGATATGAACTTCCTCACATATTATGTTTCCCCAATAAAACTCCCGACCTCAGAAACATTAGTAGGCACTGGACATTTCATGATGGCCTCCATATTGGAAGGATCTATCTCCAGTTCTCCTCCACCGATCACATACCCCAGATACACGAAAGGCTACTATGAAAACTCACACTTCTTGAGATTTGCTAACAACTGGTGCTTCTTCAATGTTTTTAGCACCTACGTCAAATGTGACATATGCTCCTCCCAGGTAGCACTATATACTAGTATATAATCCAAATAGACAATAAAAAATGAATATATAAAAGGGTGTAGTACATCATTCCTTAATATCATAAATGTAGTTGGTGCATTACATAGGCTAAATTGCATGACTAACCACTCATATAAACCTTGTCAGGTTTTGAAGGTGGTCTTCCATGTATATTCTTCTTTGACTCGAACCTCATAATATCCAGAATTCAGTTCCAACTTGGTGAAGTACTTTTCTTGTTTCAACTGATCTAGCAGATCATCTATCCTAGTTAGGGGGTATTTGTTCTTGAACGTGACTTTTTTCAACGCCCTATAATCTAAACACATCTGCTAAGTCCCATCCTTCTTCGGCATAATGATGATGGGTGACCCACATAGTGATGTACTCGGTCAAATGACACCATGTTCCAACAGTTACTGCAATTTTTTCTTCACCTCACTTGCTTCTATAACAAACTTCTTGTACATCCCAATATTTGGTAATGGGGAGTTTGGAAATATCTATATCTCATGGTCCACTTTAGGTGGTAACCCTTTAGGCTCTTGGAACACATCCTTGTATGCCTCTAACAACTCCTCCAATTATTGTTTATGTTTATTAGTACACCCCTCCAGAGATGCCTTGCCTCTTGTTGACTCCTCTTCAAAGTGACTGTCTCTTAAAAAAAAATAAAACATACTTCTTGCTAGATGTGATCAATCTCTTGGCTTGGTTGGAACTTACTAGTGAGATTTTCAACTTGCCTTTGTGCATGTTGATGATGAACAATTTTATGTCCTTGACGAGCTGATACTATTTAGCTCTCCTCATGAAGATAGCATCAAGCATGTACATGTATGGACTCCCAAACACGACTCCACATACATAAATGGGAACCACATCTAGGTCTACTTCATCAATAAAATCAACACTGATAGCAAATATGATTTTACATTGTTTTGTTACCTTCATCTCTACATCCTTATTTACCCATCCTTATGGATATGGGTTTGGATTATCATGAAATTCTAGCCCCAACTTATTGACCAGCTCTGCTGCAATGAGATTCGCCTGCAATCCTGAGTCAAATAGAGAATCAATCTTTGTCTTCTTGACCTGTATCTTTAAATGGAAGAGGTTGGTCATTTATTTCTCTACTTTTTGTTGAAGGCTACTCAGATTCATCTCCTTTTGTACTAACGTATAGACAATATTCTCATCCACATATGAGCTTATTTCAATTTGTTTTCTCGAATTATTCGCCATGAGATTCTTCTTCTTTTTATCTTACTTCTTGTTCTTTGGGTTTAGCTCTGGATGCAACTTCCAAAATTTTTCCTTTGTATGGCCATAGATGTTGTAGTGGTGGATTGGATCTCTGCACTGGTGTGTTGTGGTTTTCGTCTTCATATATTTTCCCCATTTTTTCTTCTTCTTCCCCTCCTTAGAAGCTTCTTGTTGCTCCTTCTTCTTCGATCCATTTGATTTCTATCTCTTCGGGCCTATGTTCTCCAGGTAATGTGCCTGTACACAAGCCTCGTCCACTGATTTTGGCTTGAACAACATCACTTGCTCACACAGATGGCAGCGTAGAACCCCCAAATACTTGAGGAGTACATCTAGGTTCTTTGGAGAGATACCCAATATTATAGCCATCTTTCTGAATTTTGTGGTGTACACTTGCACTCTTTGGCCTGGCTTTTGCCTGAAGTAATGCCACTGGATCCACTAGTCCTCCACGTACCCGATAAGATAAAACTATGACTTAATGAGGGTTTTGAAATATTTTGACTTATTCACTGAAGGTTTTCCCTCCAACCTCATGGTTTCTGTGGTTCTCCCACCAAGTCAGTGGATGGCCCTCTAATTTCAGCCGCATAAATGAGATCTTTTTCCCTTCCTCGATATGATGGAAACTAAAATAAACTTCTAGTTGTTGCAACCAGTGTTTTAGCTTCAGAATGTTGATCTCACCATGATACAACTCGATATAAATGGTTTCTTCCATTTTAAATAGAGACCATGATTGGTTCACGACACTCGAACTGGGTTGATCTTTTTCAGGTCCTTTCTTTGACTGATTCTCCATTTCTCCCTGATCTTATAATCCTCGTTCTAATTTTTCCTCTGTATTAATACCCCCATATTCTCCAAATATACCCACCTTTTTATTCAAGACTGCCATGAGGAGGCTTACATTCTGGTTGATATTTGTGACTTGTTCCAATCGCGTAAACCTCACCTTTGTAGTATTATGAGGTTTGTTTACAGATTCGTCAACCATGATTAGGGTTTTACGATTTTCAGGTCGGCCGATCTAGATCTCTGCGATATCCACAACATACCCAAAGAAACATGCCTTGATACTAAATGATATGTAAATTGTCGTGGATATTTCACTGGACATTTCGTCACAACATATATGATAATATTATATTATAAATTTGAGATTCTACACTATTACAGTTTTATTAAATTTTAAGATATATAGATTTAATTGTAATTAGTGCATGCATGCAAAGGGAAATTATGCATAAAATTAGAGAATGAAAAAAAAATCTCACACATAAGACACAAGATATGTTCTCTAGGAAAGCCTTTAGGGAGAAAACTCAGGTAGAAGGTGAGGTCAATTTTCCCTCTTTCTCTGTCTGGAAATATGGCTGCACGTACAAATAAGTAATGTTTGTGGCCCATGGGCTACTACAGTGCATAGATGCTCTTTGTTTTCTATACCTCCTATCTCTCCTATCTATATTTGCTTAGTTATGGAACAAAATGCTCTCGAAAGAATGGAATTCCTTTTCCTTCGAGTGGTTTGGTTATAACACAATCTGATACCCTACTAGTGGTTAATTTTGACTACATCAACTCTTAACTATTGTTACGATATAAACTCTTCTAGAGTCTTTTACATCATAATCATGCGGCCAACCCTTTTTCCGTGAATAATGGGGGCTGACATGGCATCCTCCCGAACTATAGGTGTGAAAACGGGAAGGTCAACTTCTGAGTGGCGTACCTTTTGCATACAGAATCTGATTGACGCGCTTCTTGCGCCATTGGAAAGATCTCTGTATAGAATTGCATGAAATTATGCCGCGTTAAAGTGGTAAAATTTTACCCCCAAAAAATGTTTTTTATGCCTCAAAAATTTCCTGGAAGGTTTTTGACCCCATTTTTCCAAACTGGGCCCCACCAGTAAAAATGGTCACATGAACTGATTCCTCCACTTTTGCCACTCCAAATGCATTGAGATGGATGAAAAAAATATAATGATCTGATCTAGATGAATTACATGGAGAAATTTACTTCACCAAGCTTGATCTTCGTTAAGGATATCATAAAATTAGAATGAAGGCTGACGACATTTTGAAAACAACATTTAGAACTCATGAGGGTCATTATGAATTTTTGGTCATGCCTTTTGGACTTACTAATGCACCTTCCACATTTCAAGTTTTGATGAATTCCATTTTTAAACCCTTAGAAAATTTGTGTTAGTATTTTTTTATAATATACTAATCTACAACAAGTCTTGGAAGAATCGTGTTCAACATGTTGACAGGGTGTTCAAACTATTGGAGGAGAAACAATTATATGAAAAAACCTCCAAATGTTTCTTTGGAGTGTAGGAGGTGGAATATTTGGGTCATATTGTATCTCATGAGGGTGTTAAGGTAGACCCTAACAAAATTAAAGCCATTAAGGAATGGAAAATACCCACAACCATAAATCATCTTCGAGGATTTGTTGGGTTGACAGGATATTATCATAAGTATGTTAATAATTACGGGAGAATAGCAACAACTCTAATAACATTACTAAAGAAAGATGCATTTTCTTGGACTCCAGAAGCAACTAAGGCCTTTGAACATCTTAAAGAGGCAATGTGCCAAGTACTTGTCTTAGCTACGCCAGACTTCACAAAAACCTTTATTGTGGAATGTGATGCCTCAGGAAATGGAATTAGTGTTGTTTTAATGCAAGAAGGAAGACCCTTTTCTTTTGAAAGTCGTCTAATCAAAGGAAATTATTTACACAAACCTATTTATGAGAAGGAAATGTTGGAAATACTACATGCACTAAAGAAATGAAGACCTTACCTAATGGGAAGACATTTTAAGGTAGAAAAGGATCATGATAGTCTTAAATACTTTTTGGAACAAAGATGATCTTCAAAAGAGCAGAGAAAATGGGCCACAAAGATGTTGGGTTATGACTTTGAAATCATCTACAAAAAAGGGGAGAAAAATGTTGTTGCAGATGCACTCTCAAGAAAGGATGAGGATGTGGAAGCATTTCTTTGTGCCATTTCTATTATCCAAACTGATTGGATAACTGAAGCAAGGGCTTAATGGAAGAATGATTACAGGTTATGGAAACTCATTCAAAAGTTGCAACAAGATCCAAATACATATGATACATTTAGCTGGAAAAATGGTTCATTATTGTACAAATATCACTTATATATTTGTAAGAATTCCCAATTCAAGCAAAATATTCTTTTGGAATTGCACACCTCCCCTTTAGGAGGGCACTCAGGATTAAAAAAAAGATACCACAGGGTCAAGAATGAATTTTTTGGGGATGGCCTTAAATCTAATATTCAGAAGTTTGTTGCAGAATGCTTGGTTTTCCAACAAAATAAAGTTGATACAATTAAGACCTCATGTCTATTACAACCTTTAGCCCTTCCAAGTCAGCGTTGGGAGGAGGTCTTAATGGATTTTATCACAGGTTTACCCAAGTCTGAAGGAAAGAGTGTCATCATGGTGGTCGTTGATAGACTTAACAAGTATGCACACTTTTGTGCATTATCTCATCCTTTTAAAGCCAATACCATTGCTACTGCATTTATGGAAACAATTGAAAAGCTACATGGATACCCAAAGATTATTGTAAGTGACAAAGATCCCATTTTCAGTGGAAATTTTTGGATGAAACTATTTTCTTGTCTTGATACTCAATTAACTCATAGATCATCTTATCATCCTCAATCTGACAAACAAATTGAGATAGTGAAAAAAAATTAGAAGGACATCTTTGTTTCTTTGTATTCAATAAACAAACACAATGGTTCAAGTGGTTACCTCTAGTTGAATGGTGGTATAACACTTAATTCTATACTGTAGGAAAAAATGACCCCATTTATGGATATCATCCACCATCCATTACATCATCTTTTAGAGAAAATTATAAGGTTCAAGCAATGGAAGATCACATCAAGCATCAATAAAAAGTTCTCCAACTCTTAAAGGATAACCTCACTCTGGCACAAAATTGAATGAAACAACAGACAGATCAACATCGCAGTGACAAAAGTTTTGATGTAGGCGACTGGGTATTTTTACAACTACAACCATACAAACAAGTGTTCGTAAAGAAATCTAAGAAGGATAATAAATTATCACGCAAGTATTATGGTCCTTACAAGGTGTTGCAAAAGTTGGTACTATGGCATACAAATTGGAGGTGCCTACATATTTTTGAGTACACCCAGTTTTCCACGTTTCATGCTTAAAGAAGGTTATCACTAACAAGCTCTCAGTTCAAACTTTGTTTCCAGAACTTGATGAAGAAGGAAAGATCATATTTGAGCATGACGCAGTAACGAAAATAAGAACTCAGCAGCTACGGAATCAATTAATTTCAAAGTATCTTATTAAATGGAAGAACTTACCTACTGAAGGTTCCACATGGGAGGATGAGAATTTTATCCAAAAACATCTGGAACTCCTCAAGCATTGAGGACAACACCTTTTTGAAGGATAGGGGTATATTATGTCCCTATAATACTAGTGTATTCCCCTTATTGTTATTGATAGTGTAGCCCCCTATTGTTATTGTTGTGCCCATGTATCCCCCATGTTGTTATTGTTGTGCCCTTACATTATTATTGTTATTTAGGCTCTAATTGTATTGTGACCCCTTAGACTCCTATATATACCAAGGAGGTATTATCATTTGTATCATCTAATAATTGTTCATTTATGTAATGTAAAGGAGGTTTCCCCCTTGAAGAGGCTAATTTATAAGCCGTTGAACTATCTATTATTATGTTTTATGAGTCGGTTGCATAACATCTTCCTTGTGCCAGGTTGGTGCCATCATCTTTTGGAGAATTGTGCATTTGTAATTTTCTGAAGTTAATACAATATTTCATGGGTTTGTGGATTTAATATGCTTTGTTGTGTTAGTTTGCAAGATATGAATCAACAACTCCATGCTAAGGAGGAAGGGTCATCCTCGTTAGTAGGGATTGTCGTGTTAGATAGATAGTGTATCAGTTGTATTTTAATTAACTCACATATTATATTTAGTGTTGTTTATCTATCGATGTTACAAAATCTCATTGATATATTGTAGTTTCTAACTATTAACTAGTTCGCAGAATACTTGATATAGATTGTTTGTGTGACAACATAGTCCTTGGATTGATTGATCCAGATTTAGATAGGAATGCAACAAATTAAAGAGATAAGCATAAACACAGAGATGAAACAGAGATAATACTTCATTTCATTAATGTAAAATACTGAAATATGCTTACAAACAGAAATGGAAATAAACCAGCTAGGGCGATGGTAGCTTATCTTTGAGAAGAGATGTGGCAGCTACATGCCTCTGAACTGTGTTACAATCGAAGGCCTATTTATTGTTGAGAAACAATGGAAAACCCTAAACATCCAAAAACCTAACCCTAGAAGATGCAACGCGAAATTTTGGGCCTCATTTTGGGTAAGTTGGTACATCAACTTTCCGGGGTCGTAACTTTGGCACCCGATCTTCATTTGACGCGTACAATAGATCATTAGAAATATCTATCCGAGCACTACAACTTTCGGAAGAGAAACATAAACATGGGTCCATGGACCCATGTTGCTCCTAGATTTCCCAAAAATGTCATTTAGGGCCTCAAAACAGCTCCGGAAGTTCAGGACCCGAAAAATGCTAAAAATAGTAAATTGTGCTACAAATAAGGAAATTGAAAAGCTGAAATAGATAGTTGTGGGGGTCCAAATGGGATAGGTGGGTGGCCACCAACATCCGCCTGGATCATTCCCCCCCCCAGGAAGCAATCGTCCCCATTGCATTGAGTTCCTCCATCTACTGAACTTGGCCCTTGATGAGCTATCCTGCAATCTCTGATGTGTCTAGTAATGGTGGGAAGCATGGTCGAGGGCGTTCCACATTGAACACTCGGTGCAAGAAAAGGAATGGGGTAATGCTATGCTCCAAAGCATTGTTCCCCACAGCCTTGCTATTGGTGTAAGGACCATGTCGGAGTGGTCTGAGCTTCTGATGGGATCTTGTCAGGCGTTCTTTCTGTAGATGTAACCAAACTTTGTCGCCCACCTGAAACTTGTGTGGTACCCCTGTGGGTGAGGAGAAGTTGTTCCTGTGTCCTGTCATGACCGTATTCCTTTGCTACTGCTGCTGTGTGGAGGAACCCTTCATGGGGGTCATGGATGTGGCTACGATCTTCCCCTTAATTTGGGAGCGAACCAGACAGAAAATGAATTTCCTAGTCTTGGAGACGATCTTGCTGCATTTCTTAGCAGAGATCAAAGAGGTGGTGGTAGGTGGGGCTATCTACGATATCCTGTATAATGAATTACCCAAAGTGATAATAACAGTGCGAGGCCTTGAATCATACACATCATGTTGCCTCCACAAGTATGGCTGGCCAAATAGTACATCACAAACATCCAAAGGTGCAACATCACACAATACCTCTTCTATGAAGGGCTTGATGCTGTAGGGAAGGCCACACTACTGGCGAACTCGGAGATCTCGTCCTTGGTGAAGCCACCTGATATTGTACGGTTGCGGGTGTGGTGTAGTCGGTAGGCCCAACCGCTTCACGACCTCTGCTGTAATGAGGTTATTTTGGCTGCCACTGTCGAAAATGTATTGCAGTGATGAACCCTTCACCCACATCTATGAGTGGAAAGGACGCTCCCCCTCCTCTGGATCTTCGGGCTCATTCTTCTGGATCTTGGCGGTGGCAACAGTGACACTGGGCTCCACCTTAATGATCTACTTCCCTTTGCCATTCCCCTTGTCGAGTTCTGACTCACGGTCGGAACATGCATCTGATTCTGAAGCCTTCAACTCGGCCACCAGCGATTGCTTGGTCCGACACTCACTTGTGTTGTGAGTGGGGCTCTTGTGGAACTCACACCACTTTCTTGTGTCCTTCTTTGACTTCGTGGTGTTGTTCCTTTCTTGCGGCTTTGACGGGTTGTCTTGGGTCACCCCCCCTAGCTTTGTCCTTTGGTCTTCGGATTTGCAGATCCAAAGTCTCGCTTCTTTTGTTTGAACTTTTGCTCAATTTTGACAGCGTATCGGTACGTCGTGCTAAGTGAGGAGATGTTCAGGAACTCCATCTCTTCCTAGATGTATCTGTGTAGGCAGCTGCGGTATTTGAGTACCATATGCAACTCAGAATCTTTGATACCCAACTGTGTGCGAAGGGTATTGTTTTGGAAAAATTTAGTGTTTCTTCAAATGCCTAACCCTCTAGACCTAGTAGCTAGTCTAGAAACAACAGACAAAGTAATTCGTTGCTTTTCCTATAGTTAATAGATAAGAGAAAGAAGAACAAAGGTACCAACCTGTAAATTTCGCTTGATCCCTCTCTCCTTTGACTGATTTCACCACTCCTTTCTGTACTTAACTCGCTTGAAAAGTACCTGCACACAAGCCGAGACAGAAACCCATCAAAGCATACAATAACGACGATCTGTTCACTAAAAATATCATAGAATCAAGAATACGATATACATCATATAAACAAATGAATGGAAAAAGCTTAGAATGCTTTATTGGTAAAAGAAAATATTACAACCCATGTAGATGCATGCTCGATTCAGTGTCATACTTCCAGCTTCAAACCCTTCTCTCCTCATGAAGAAACAACTTGACATCATTACAATACTCTTACTAATCTCATTCAAACAACATTTCCTTAGCCCAAGAAATTCCAACCTCCCCAAGCCTTTGAATGCTTGGTTAATTTATAGCTGAATGGAGGAGGTTAAGCCATTAATGGCCTTCATGAATGCTTTGCCAAAATTGGGAAGTGGTTCCATGGAGGAAGGGATAATGGATTAAGGTTCATTCATCCTCTTCCTCATCCAAAAGCGAGCTCCATCCATATGGAAACTTCCAGAAACATCCATTGGATGAGGAATCCAATGAATTCATTTTTAAAAATTCGATGAATCTCGCTCATCATAGGTGAAACAAAGGCTAAGTGTGATGCATAGCACCCAGACAGTGCAGTTCCTGCAATTCATTGCAACCTGATAAAGGGCCATTTGCGCTGATCTCATTAGGGGTATTTTTTGGATGAATAGTGTCATGAAACTCTTGGGAAGCAAGCAGATGTAGGTTAACTTCATTAGGGAATGAAAACAACTGAATTATGGGTTGATGGACTCTAATAATACGTATCTGGAAGTCGGGGTTGATGTGCCCAAATTTTCCTATAACAGTTGCCCCTAAAGCATGAAGTCGAAAATAAAAATGTCGAGTGAGATGCTTTACCACTTGGAGAGAAGGTTTCAAAACGGAAGGTGACCTGCATCAGTTACAATACAAATATCATGATACTTTTATTTTTTCTCACAATTTAGCTGATGGAAGGCATACCCATGCTCAACTTTATAAACTTTCATTACATGTAAAAATATAGTCGTCTACAAATGTAGACCCATGAGTGGATGACCATGAATGTAAGGCCATTGTACATTTGATATAGTACTCCTAAAAATATATCGCAGCCTGGATGGATGAAACTAGATCCTGGGTCTTTAATCTCGTCCAATCTTTCACTCAAGTACAAGTCTAAACATGTGAATAGATGATCTGAAGTCGAACATGGAGAGACATCGTCTGATTACCAGCGAATGATGTAAGCCGTTAACAGATGCGAGAGGAATCACCGATAATGATAATGACCCTCAAGGTACTACAGTACATTTTGCAGGGAGGATCGGAGGATGGAGCGGAGCTATCGACAAGGGCTAGGTTAACTTAGCCGCAGGAGAGATCTAACCGCAGGAGCCGCAGGTCATTGGGTACTTTGTCGAGAGGTCACGGGGCTACGGTTTAGGGCTAGACTTACGCCGCAGGAGATACAGGTTCACGGAAGCCTCGCCGACCGGACAGCGCAAGAGACGGATTGGAGGACTCGGCGATCTGGAAGCTTGGGTTTCCGACAGCTGACAGCGATTGCGGTTAACTAACAGTTGACCGGCATGGAGGATATCGAGGAAATGGAGCAGGTAGATTATTCGGCGGACCCACTTGAAGACATCGCCATTTTTGGTAACCCTAAACAGCCTCCTGCACCAGCTGCTGCCAACATCGCCGTTCAGCTCCCTCCTCCTGTGGTTTCGCTGCAAAACTCGCCCATTCAGCCCGCATTGGAGGCACCTCCCCTCTCTCCAGGTACCGCCCTTCTCTTATCATCTTACCTGCCCGATGATTTCGCTTTCGATTTCACCTCGCCGCCCCGTAGCAATGAACCCTCCGTTCCATCGAAGGCTAGGGCTGAGGAAAACCCTACTATTGCTCCAGTAGAAAACCTCCCTGTCGCTGATCTTGCGGAGTCTAGGGCTGATGTATACCCTCCCTCTGCTCATACAGCGACCCCCCCCGCTACAGATCTGTTGAATCATCCCCGGGATATTAGGCCGCCGGGGCAAATCCCCTTGAGCTCCGCAGAAATCAGGCCCTCGGGCAGCTTTAGCACTCCAGCCATTCAACCCCATCCTGTTAAACCCTCCCCGGGGGTCGGGACTTCAAATCCGCTCGTCGATCATCCCACAGCTCCTCGCACAAAGAAGACTAAGTGCATCAGAGAAACCGCAAAGGACATAACAGTATCATTTGGTGATCCATCCAACTTTGAAGAGACCATGGCACTGGCTCAAACGACTCTGGTAGGCCATGTGAGAGGGCGAATTTTCACGGCGGAAAGACTGAAATCATGGGTGAAAGAAATTTGGGGAGAATTGTTCACGGAGTTGCCGGAGGTACAAAGGCATCCTAGAGGCTGGTTCTCACTTCATTTCGCAAAAGAGGAGCACACGAACACCGTTCTGGCACAGTACTGGCACATAGAATTGGCACCAGTACTTTTGAAAAGATGGAGTCCTCTATTTGACCCGGAACGTGAGCAGATCGGAGCAGGACCTATATGGGTTCGATTGCCAGGGCTACCACTACAATACTGGTCGGAGGAGGCATTCATCAAGATTGGGAATGCACTGGGAACATACCTAGACCACGATCGATCATACAAGGAGTCAAATGACCAACTCATGGCCAGAATTCTGGTACATCTGGATACCAGGGAAGGACTAGTGGGTAAAATGACCCTGAGATGGGGGAAATTCAGCAGAACACAGATTTTGGATTATGAAGGAGTTCCCTTCAGATGCAACTGGTGTCACCAAGTTGGTCATGTATATAAGGATTGTCCATTAATCATCAGTCAGAATGGATCACCCAAACAAGCACTATCGGACTCAGGCAGGGCACCCCCAAATTCGCCGCAACCACCAAGGAATAATGCTCCTCCACCAATTCCTCGTTCGCCAAAGAACAGCGCGGAGCCCCGAGGAACTCCTGCAAAAGTGCTTGAGCATCAAAAAGGTCCGCTAGCACCTCCATTGACTCGGGCACGGGCTGCAGCAGCGGCAGCGAAAGATCCGGGTAATTTTCCTATCTCTCAATCTATATCATCTGATATCTCTCTTGTGCACAAAAATTCAACTGCATGCACTATGGTACATTGTGATATCCCTCCTCCCCCCCCGTCGACCTCCCCTGCTCCGCCTTCTCTGCCCTTCTCATCTCCGCCCCTCTCGCCCATATCACCCCGGTCGACTTCATCTCACCCCTACTCCCTTCGCCCTAGGGCACCTCGCCCGGTGGCATCTGAAACCATTGCTGGTCTGGGTATTGTCCCTCTTGACATTGGGTACCATTCCTCCCGGGGTCGTAAATCAAACCTCAATAAAGCCATTAGACATGCGGGCGCAGAAGTTGCTGCTGGGCGACAAGCCACCATTTTAGGGGTCCTTAGAGCTTCAAATCCCCCTAAGATAGGTCCACCATGAAGTTCATCTCCTTCAATTGTAGGGGTATGGCAAGCGCCCCAAAAAAGCTAGCCCTTAAACGACTTTTTGAGGTCGAGTCACCGGATATCATTTTGTTACAAGAAACCCTTGGATCGGCAGAATCTTGTTCTCGCACACTAGCCTCTGTAGGGGCTCGATGGAATTTCATTGCCATGGATGCCATGGGAAGATCGGGGGGTCTGGCGCTCGGTTTTAACCCCAGCTCAATCAAACTGGTATCATCCTGGGGCGGACAGGGATTCCTAGGAGCAGACATCATCTCCATCGAACTCGGGCTCCCCCTCCGGATTATCAATATTTATGGACCTTGTCATCAGAGGGAAGATTTCTGGAGAAAAATACTCAGCTGCAACCTCCTATCTCTCGAGCACATCATCATCGGGGGAGACCTGAATTTCTCCCTGGGCTTCAGTGAGTCATGGGGAGAGGCGGCCCAGATTGACCCCATCACAAATTACATGAGACAATTATTGGAGCAGCACGATTTCATTGATATCCCTGTTCAGAAGCTGCAGCCTACTTGGAGAAATAGAAGAACAGGAGAGGCAGCCTTGGCCAGAAGATTGGATAGATTCCTCATGAAAGAACCTCTGATTAACCGGCTGCATTCATACAAACAGTGGGTAAGCAATGGAGGCATCTCAGATCACACACCTATAGCTTTGGAAATTCGGGGACCGGAACAGAAACCAAAGGCGCCTTATAAATTCAACCATCTGTGGCTACAAGACCCTAGATTCATTAACCTGATCACAACATACTGGAGAGCTCACCCCATTGATCGAGAATCTTCATTGGCAAGGGGATTCGTAAAAAACCTAACAGAGCTAAAACATATAGTGGTCAACTGGGCTAAAGAGAAAAAGAAGACTGAAGATGAGCAGCTTATCAAGGTGGAGGACGAATTGAAGGGCCTTCTGGACGAGAGAAATCTAGGGTTCTTATCTCAGAATGACAAGGCCCGACTGGTGGATCTGGAAAATCAGAAGAATGTTATCCTAAAGGGAAGGGAGGAATCTATCAGACTTCGCAGTAGAGCTACATGGCTGAAAGCTGGAGATGAGAACTCCAGATTCTTCCATAACTTCGCCAAAGGAAGGAAAGTGGCAAATACCATTTGGAACCTCCCCCTCCCCGAGGGAGGCCAGGCAGATACATTCAACAAGCTATCTAATTTGGGTACCTCACACTTCAGAAACCTATACAAGAGCCCTGTGGGCTCAAATCTGGCGGAAATCATCAATGTGGCCACCAAATTCCCAAGATTTGTAGAGGAAGATGATTTAGAGGATCTGGAAGCTCCAGTCACCATGGCAGAATTGGAAGGTACCATAAAATGGTTCAAGAAGGAGAAGAGCCCGGGACCGGATGGATGGACTATAGAGTTCTACTCTGCATTCTTTGAACTTCTGGGAGGAGATATTCTCAAAGTTGTTGAGGAGAGTAGGATCTCGGGAAGTATCTATCATGCCATTAACTCTACATTTATAGCCCTCATCCCTAAATCCGACAATCCATCATCCTTCGATGATTTCCGCCCCATATCCCTCTGCAATGTGCTCTATAAGATTATCTCTAAGATCATTGCTAACAGGATCAAGCCCATTCTCTCCAGGCATATCTCCCCACAACAATTTGCTTTTCTGGAGAATCGACAGATTCATGAAGCCATTGGATCAGCTCAAGAAGCAATCCACTCCATCTGGACCAAACACCTCAAATGTATTCTGCTGAAAATAGATCTCTCCAAGGCATTTGATCGTGCTAGCTGGTTGTACATCAAAATGATCCTCATTCATATTGGCTTCCCTCATTCATTAATCAATTGGATTATGGCATGCATCACCTCCCCCACCTTCAGTATTCTGATCAATGGATCTGCCTCTCACTTCTTTCACTCTGAAAGAGGGCTACGTCAGGGCTGCCCACTCTCGCCACTGCTCTTTCTCTTGGTAATTGAAGCGCTCAGTAGGCTCCTGATTTCTGCTAACAGGGAGGGATCTATTCGGGGCCTTAAAATATCAGACATCTGTTTCCTCACTCATCTCCTATTTGTGGACGATGTCTTGATATTATTGGATGGAAGCATTCAGGACACGACCGCATTCTCTCACTTGCTCGACCTGTTCTCAAAAGCAACGGGTATGGAAGTGAACAGATCAAAATCTTCCATCACTATGGTTGGCACCACTGTAAATGAATCACATGTTGCTAGAACGGCTTTTCCCTACAACCCTCAGCCTCTGGATAGAGGGCTCAAATACCTGGGGTACTGGCTCAAACCGACAAGTCAGAAGATTGCTGATTGGGTATGGCTCGTGGCGAAGATAGAAAAAAGATTAACATGCTGGAGTCACAGATATCTCTCAAGGGCTGGGAGACTAATCCTGATAAAAGCTGTTCTGGAAGCCACCCCTGTATTCTGGATGGCTCTGGCATGGATACCCCGGAACATATTGGCAAAACTTCAACAATTATGCAATCGATACCTATGGGCTGGGAATCAAGACAAACGAATCTTCGCATGGATCGGATGGAATAAGATCGCCCTGCCTAAGAAATGGGGAGGATGGGGGCTGAAGGATCTCCCGATATTTGCAAAAGCTCTGGCTGGAAAAATGGGATGGGCCCTCCTGACAACCCACAGTCTGTGGACAAATATCACTTTCCACAAATATATCTGGCCTCTCAGCATCATCGATTGGGTTAGACTGCCTACCTGGAACAAAGCAGGTATATCATCGATTTGGAAGGCCCTATTGCACTCCTTACCCCTCATCAGGGACAACCTAATATGGCGCATCAGAGACGGTAACAGTGCAAGAATTGGACTTGATCCTTGGTCCGGAAGTGGAGGCAGACATACACTCCCTCAAGAGCTAATTGCATTTCTATCTGCTCAAAACATAAAGGTCATCTCGCAGATTGCAGACCCAGCACAATCAGACATATTCCATCAAGCATGGAAATCGGCAAACCAATTAAATATCCCGAGAAGATGGCACACCATATGGGATGAATACAGAGATGCATTAGCGGAAGCTCATATTCGCATCTCGGAGGGGCCGGATGAACTTGTCTGGCATCGAGCAGAGCACGGTGTATACACACCAAAGGAAGGCTATATATACCTCATCGAACATCGAAAGCCTGAAGATATCGTAAACTGGTGGCAGAACATATGGAAATACGCTGCCTCCCCTCGATCAAAATTATTCAGTTGGTGCATTCTAAGGAACAAAGTTCCCACAGGTGATCAGCTTATGAAAAGAGCTATACACGGACCCTCTTGGTGCGTGCTATGCAAGGAAGCCTCGGAATCGATAGAACATATATTCATGAGATGTCGAGCAACCATAGACCTGTGGCGAAATCTCAAGGCGCATATAAATTACACAGGAGATTGGGAGGGACAGGATATCACAAGTGCATGGAATGATTGGGAAAAGAAAAATAAAGGGACGAAAGTGATAAACCTCCCCATCATTATTAACTGGGCTATTTGGAAATCAAGAAACCGAGCCATTTTTGATGAAAAGCCTATCCACTGGCCCTTACTCGAAGCTAGCATTGTTGCTGCCCTGAAGGAACTGCCCGATCCTACCCCTCCGCCTTCTCGACATCCCGTTCCGCCTCCTCCCATCGACCCAAGCATGCCTTGGGCATTTTTCGACGGTGCTGCAAACCAACAGAGCTGCGGAGGAGGTTTCATCCTCCATGTTACAGAAAACCATCATTACAACATTAAGGCTGGCCTGGGAGTCGGAACAAACAACTATGCTGAACTGATTACTCTTCGCCACCTTCTACACTTTGCATTAAGGCACCATTGCATTAGCATCAATATTTTTGGAGATTCTCAGATCATTGTTAATTGGATTAATGGCACAACTACATGTCACATGCACTCTCTCAGCACTATTCTACAAGAAGCACTCGATCTCAAAGCAGCTTTTAACTATATTTCTATCTCTCATATATACAGGGAACACAATAAGGGTGCCAGCAAACTTTCCAAGGAGGCAGCGCTGATGGACAGAGGACTATGGGAGATTACAGAGATCATTGATCAACAGGAGCAAAAATTCTATCATAGGCCATATATAGATCCAGGATACCCAACACTGGATCAGCAAATAGCACACTAAATGTATTTATTGTTTGACAGCTCTCCACAGAAAATTACTGTTATTTTGGTTTTTTGTTAGGATGAACAGCATAATTGAATGAACTGATAGCATGCCCTGCGTGGTATTGCACATACAACTTTTGAAGATACTCTGTATATAACAGACTCTTATGTAAAAACTGCTTATTATTGAAATATATAATGATTTTTCCAGAGGAAAAAAAAAACTACAGTACATTTTGCATGGTGTGAATAAATGATTTGATGTTGAACACAAAACAAAGTCTTTCGGTCGAAGGCCATTGATGTCAACCTATCGCCGGAAGTGAGAAACCTGCGATTGATGTATGCAAGCCTCAAGGTACTGAAGGGGTGTTTCTAAGTCAATTTCTTGGATGATGTGTTGATGTCGACAAGAAGCGACTTGTCGTAGATGGGCCTTGATGTATCCCACATCAATGACACGAAACGAGGTAAATGATTTTTGAGATGAAACATCGACTGACGACACAAGGTTAAGGAATGGTGGGCATGAAAATGAAGGTTTACTGTATTGTAAAGGATGAAGTTTTGAACTGAATGACTTCTCTTGAACATATCGGGGACACTGAAGTGAATTGGTAGCATTAACCCAAAACAAAGTGATGGATGGTATGATAGACCAACGGTGTGATAACCATCAAGTTGAATGACCCAACCCACATAGTGTAGGAATTTACAGGGTAAGTTCCTCAGAAAGAACACCAAAAGGACACCGCTCACAACCAGATCTCAAATCAATACACCAGTATTTTTGACGTGGTTAAAACAAAGAGGGAAACAGTCCACGGCCTGAGCCAACGTGGCCACTTCAGGCAATTTATTAATCAAAGAATGAAAATTTACATAACCTTTCTCTCATAGACGGATTACCCGAACAATGACCCTCCATGCGCTTTAAATAGAACTCATGGACCAATCGGGTGTCAAGCCACGGATCAAGTGTCGGTAATACCGAGGAGAGAGTGAACCGTCGGATCACTACATATCGTGACCGTCGGATTGTAAGTTACAAAATGTACAATGGTAAAGAAACACACTTTACCTAACTCTATACCTAACTCTATACTAGACCAAGTTGAACTTAACTATTTCCTATGTGTCGGAATATCCTAACATCCCCCCTTAAGAACAACTTGGGATAGGATTGAAGGATTTAAAAATATGACACAATAGGAGAAGGAAGGAGGCACTAGAGCCTATCCCCCCTTAGTGACAACTTCCTGAACTCCAAGCATATATCGAAGTTTAGTGAACTTCGCCTCTGTGAGAGCCTTTGTGAAGATGTCTACAACCTGATCATCTGTTGAACAATATTGCACTTCAAGAACATGGTCATGAATGAGCTTTCTGATGAAGTGCATGTGTAGTTCAATGTGTTTGCTGCGCTGATGCTGGACTGGATCTTTGCATAGCTGAATGGCACTTTGATTATCACACCAAAGTGTGGTTGGATGCTGCTGCTCAAAGCCAAACTCTGATAGGATCTGACGAAGCCACAAGGCTTCCTTACTAGCTTCCACGGCACCACGATACTCTGCTTCTGCTGACGAAAGAGAAATGGCAGCCTGTTTCTTACAAGCCCATGTAATAGGTCCTGAACCAAGAGTGAAGACATAACCGACAGTAGACTTCCGATCATCAGGGTCACCAGCCCAATCAGAATCAGTGAAACCAACTAATAGAGGAGCTGCTTTGGAACTGTAATGAATCCCAAACTGTACTATACCTCGAACATAACGAAGTATTCTTTTAGCTGCTTTCCAATGACTTTCACGGGGGTTTTGCATAAAATGAGCAACAAGGCCAACAACAAAGGAAAGGTCAGGACGAGTATGGGTTAAATACAAGAGTTTTCCTACAAGTTGACGGTATAAGGTAGCATCAACTTCAGGAGAAGTACAAGAGACTGAAAGTTTGACTCCAGACTGAACGGGAGAAGGGGCTGGCTTACAGTCTTCCATGTGAAAATGACGAAGAATATCACAAGCATACTTGGACTGGGAAAGGGAAATACCCTCCTTGGATTGCAAGACTTGAAGACCGAGAAAATAGTGTAAGTGTCCTAAGTCTGTCATTTCAAATTTCTTTTTAAGGCTGGATTTCACATGGTTTATAAGGTTGGGATCACTACCAGTAAGAATAAGATCATCAACATAAAGAACAAGGATGATAAGAGAGTTTCCCACTTTCTTGGTGTAGACAGTATTGTCAGAATAACACCTAGAAAAGCCAGATTCTAAAAGAAAGCTATCCATTTTGGCATACCAAGCCCGAGGAGCTTGCTTGAGACCATAAAGAGATTTCTTAAGTCGACATACAAGGCTGGAGTCTGTTTGGATGAAGCCAATGGGTTGTTCCATATAGATTTCTTCATGCAAGTCCCCATGCAAGAAGGCAGATTTAACATCCATCTGATGGACTTCCCATTTTAAAGAGGCAGCAAGGGAAAGAACAAGGCGGATAGAGTTCATTTTGGCAACAGGGAAGAAGGTTTCAGTGTAGTCAATGCCTTCAACCTGTGAAAAGCCCTTAGCAACAAGACGAGCTTTATGTTTATCAACTTTGCCATCTGGTCCATACTTGGTTCTGTAAACCCATTTACATCTAACAAGTTTGCGTCCCTTTGGTAGAGGAACAAGATCCCATGTATCATTTGCCAACAATGAATGATATTCTTCATTCATAGCTGCTTCCCAATGTGGATGGACTGAAGCTTCTGCAAAAGTGTCAGGATCATGATTTACTAGAGCTTGAGCCAGTAAAGAAGAGGCTCTTTCAAACTGAGAACGTGTACGTCGCTGATCTGTAGGATCACCGGCAAGATCACCTGCTGCATCCCGAGTAGCACGGACCCATCTTGGAAGTTGAGGAGCTGAAGGAGGATCCTGGGGAGGATTGTCATCCTCACTTTCATCATCTGAAGAAGAAATGTTTTCAAAAGTAGAAGAGATAGGAAGAGGTGGCACATCCGCCGGACTAGGCTCGCAGGCCGATTTATTTTCATCAAATTTTACATCTCTTCTAATGATAACATTTTTGGACTTAAATGGAATAAGTCTATAACCTTTTACATCTTCAGAATATCCAACAAAAGTACATTTCTCACTCTTAGGTTCTAAAGCTTTATGCTTTTCATCTGGAATATGGGCCCATGCTTCACTTCCAAAAACACGAAAGTGACTTACATCTGGTTTAATGGAACTCCAAGCTTCTTCTGGAGTGATATTCTTTAGAACCTTAGTAGGAGTGCGATTGATTATATAATTTGCACAATTAAT
The DNA here is from genome assembly GCA_031772625.1 of Pinus tabuliformis. NCBI lineage: Eukaryota > Viridiplantae > Streptophyta > Pinopsida > Pinales > Pinaceae > Pinus > Pinus tabuliformis. The sequence continues at coordinate 182,813,529 of CM062813.1, read as the reverse complement.
TGCTTCGGCCCAAAAACTAAGACTGATTCCTTTAGATTGCAGCATACAATTAGCCATTTCCTTTAAGGTGCGATTTTTCCTTTCAGCTACACCATTTTGTTGTGGAGTGTATGGAACAGTATGTTGCATTTGAATTCCATTTTCGGTGCAAAAGTTGATGAATGTGTTTTTAACATATTCTCCACCATTATCAGTTCTTAGCTTAAGAATTTGAAGTCCAGATTGTTTTTCAACAAAGGCTTTGAAGGCCAAAAAAGTGTTAAATACTTCGCTCTTGAGTTTTAAGAAGTATACCCAAGTGCGTCTGGAGAAATCATCAATGAAAGTTAAGAAATACTTGCAGCCAGAGAATGAAGCAACAGGAAGTGGACCACATAAATCATTGTGCACAAGCTGTAAAGGGGTTGAGGCGTGCCAAGAGGCACGTTTTTCAAAACTGTCCCGATGATGTTTTCCGAGTACACATCCGGAACAAACACCATCTCTGCAAGATACCATAGGAAGACCTGTCACCATATTTTATTTACATAGATGCTGAAGGGAGCGATAGTTTAAGTGACCAAATCGCTCATGCCAAAGTTTGCTCACTTCATCATTATGAGCAACAAATACTGAGGGAAGATTTGATGACCCAAAGTTGTGAAACTTATACAACCTTGTGGAATCATCAGCAATACCAGTAGCTAGAATCTGTTGAGGATTTCTTAGATCCTTGATTACAACATCATGAGGTGAAAATTCAACAATTTTACCTTCACCTGAATGAGTCATCTGATATACAGATAGAAGGTTGCAGGATAAGGTTGGAACACATAACACATCATTGAACTGACCATTGTCTAGATGAACAGTTCCAGTCCCTACAACATTAAGAGATCTATCATCACCAACATATATATTTTTGGTGTTACAATCATTTAAAGAAGAAAACATGGCTTTGTTTTTGCCCCCACAAAATGGAGATTTGAACCCAAGACCTCTACTCTCTTAAAATAGCTTTGAACCAATTGAGCTATACAAAAAATTTGAGAGAGAGAGAGAGAGAGAGAGAGAGGGGGGGGGGCCTTGGGTTGCGTGCTTGCCTTGAGAAAGCTCTTTTTTCCTACAAAACAAAAACACAAAACCCAACACGAATATGCAAAGAAAAATGAACCTTATGGCTCGAAGTTAGCTTTACCCGGAAACTAAATATTTTTCTCAATGTTTCTGATTTTCCAAGATCACACTAAGGTGCAGGGAAAAGAGCATACGCATGAGAAAAAAAACTTCCTTTCTGTTTCTGATTTGCCCAAATCGCACAGAGTCGCAGGGCAAAGAGCATACGCAGAAATGAAAGGTATAGATCCGGTAATAAAAAAGGCTAAATAAACAGAAACCGAAATAACCAGAGAGAAAATAACAGTAAACTGCAGATAAATACTGTATACCTCCAGATCTTAAAAATGACGCAGATAGGGCTACCAGAAACCTTTTCGCGTGAAACGAAAGGGGTTCCTCAATGGAACAGATGCTCCGAACACAACAGAGCAGTCCTCTCGGCCCAAAAGCAGTCAGAAACAGTAGATATAGGAAACGACAGCCGCATGCAGTTCTACAGGCTTCAGATTTGGATCACCAACGGGCGCGGCCCTCAAATAGCTCTGATACCATGTAGGAATTTACAGGGTAAGTTCCTCAGAAAGAACACCAAAAGGACACCGCTCACAACCAGATCTCAAATCAATACACCAGTATTTTTGATGTGGTTAAAACCCTCAAAGAGGGAAACAGTCCACGGCCTTAGCCAACGTGGCCACTTCAGGCAATTTATTAATCAAAGAATGAAAATTTACATAAGCTTTCTCTCATAGACGGATTACCCGAACAATGACCCTCCATGCGCTTTAAATAGAACTCATGGACCAATCGGGTGTCAAGCCACGGATCAAGTGTTGGTAATACCGAGGAGAGAGTGAACCGTCGGATCACTACATATCGTGACCATCAGATTGTAAGTTACAAAATGTACAACGGTAAGGAAACACACTTTACCTAACTATATACCTAACTCTATTCTAGACCAAGTTGAACTTAACTATTTCCTATGTGTCGGAATATCCTAACACATAGTCACGGTGATGAGGTGAAAATGTCATGTTCAAGAGCGTCCTGCTACCATAAAGTGTTCCCAACTTTTTCCCATTTCCCCCAGTCATTTCTGATCAGTAACTCTTTATTTTTAATCAAGATTGAGGAGGATAAGATATGCTTGTTGTATAATTCGCCCTTCGGGTGAATCCATCGCTATTTGATATTTTAACGAGTCTAGCGAAGGTGAAACTCAGTCTTGTCTAGATGGACAAGTTTTTTGCTATTTGATGTTTTTAACGAGTTTAACAACAAAGATAACTTGGTCCTTTTCACATTTAGAGAGTCTGAAAAGGGATTAAAAGGAAACTCCAAAAGTTCTTTTTCGTAAATTTGTCTCTCAAGTCCGAAAAAGCATAAAACAATACAAGAGAGAACCTATTGTTCATGTTTGACCAACAAGTACCTTTTTCATAATTAATCTATCTCAGCTCGAAGAAGGGGTAAAACTATACTGAATAGATATCGATTCTAATCCATTAACGAGCTAGAAACGACAAGTGCTCGACAATCTTTTCATGTTTAGAGAGTCTGAAAAGAGCTTAAAGAGGACTCCAATTTGAGGAACGAGTGGTGTCTAGGATAGAAACTGGTTCTGGTGATGTTGAAACTTCTCAAAACATGTTGATTTATGTGAAGAGGCTGGCTAATAAGACCACTCATTACAATTGTTCCTCAAAAAAGGTAAAACAACCAAGTGAAAGCGTATGATCGGCCAAAGAGATGGTGGTGATGGAATGAAACAACCAAGGCTCATCTGACGAAAAAGGCTGATAGAATGGCAATCACAAGGGTTAAAATGGAAATGGGTTCATTTTTACACAAGCTTGAACCATAGGGAACTATGCTTGGATTCGGTTTCATGTTTACACAAGCTTGAAACGAACAAACTATGCTTGGATTCAGTTTCATTTTTACACAAGCTTGAAATGAAAAACTATGCTTGAGATTGGTTTACATGCCCCCAACATAAAGAAAGGGAAAGTCTCCCGTAACCAGATGGAAATCGCTGCAGTGAAGCAGGACGGTTATCCAACACCTTTTTGGCTTCGTCCAGATAGAAAAAGGTGAATGGGGTCATTCCCTTCACATAACTTGCAGGGAAACTTAACTTTACCACTAGGTGCATGCCCCCCAAGCTTCATTTCATTCACCTAAGTAGACTACTCATGGCTATCAGGAGGATGGAATGAAGGTTATTTTACGAGATCAAGTGAAAGACTCGACTAAGATTTTACGAGATCTAATCAAAGACTCGACTTGGAACTTTTCTCCAGGGGACCTTGTTTCATTTTTTAATGAGCTTGACACAAGACAAGGAACTCTGCTCAGATTCCTTGTTTCATTTTTTAACGAGGTTGACACTTGACCAGGAACTCTCCTCATGGACCTGTTTCATTTTTTAACAAGGTTGACATAGTAAAAGAACTATCCTCATGGACCTGTTTCATTTTTTAAGAGGTTGACATAGTAAAAGAACTATCCTCATGCTCCTTGTTTCATTTTTTAACGAGGTTGACATAAGAAAAGGAACTTTCCTCGCACTCTTTGTTTCATTTTTTAACCAGGTTGACACAAGACCATGAACTATCCTCAAACTCCTTGTTTCATTTTTTAACGAGGTTGACTCAAGAACATGAACTATCCTCAGGTTTAATCAAAACTCATAAGAGGTCATGAAGGAGAGATCTGGATCCAATACCCCCAGTACATGATGTACAACATCACTTAATTGATCGTCAGTTGATGTAGGTATGGAACAGGTTGCCACATAATTAACCCATGGTGGGGATGATACCATTGGTATAAAAGGACCATATAGGGAAGATGGTTGACTAGGAGCCATATTTGGATCGGGAAATGAAAGTTGGTCAACAGTGACAATTCTGCCTTCATGCCGGAAACAAATCACTCGAAAGAGTGTTGAAACAATAGCTCCCATGTCATAAACATAGTCATGCCCAAGAAGTAAATTGTAATCTAAAGGGCCAGGGACTACCATCACGTTCAAGTAAAAGGTTTTTCCTCCCAAAGTAATGGGTAACCGAGGGAGGATCCCTAATGGTCGACTCGTTCCTCTATTAGAAGCCAACAGATTTTGTGTAACTGGTGCAAGCAGTGGAAAACCAAGCGCTTTCCAAGCAGTTGAGGAAAGGATACTCACTGATGCACCTTCATCTATAATAGTGCCAGATACAATCATATTACAAAATTGTACTATGATCTGGAAAGGCACATAAGAAGGAAGGCAAAATCTTGTCAGTCGATTCCAATCAAAGGAAGTGACTAGACTACTTGGAGGGGGTATCGCAAAAATGGGAGGATTAACCCCTTGAGTTACACGAATTGGAGGATTTTCCTCTTGTTTTGATGGAACAGGAGGATTTCCCCCAATCTCATTAGAATCTGAAGAAACAAAAAGAACTTGAGTGGTATCATGTTCACTCTCTTTGAGAAAGGTACGATTAGCTGAAGGTGAAATTGAGTCAACTATTACCTTGACCTTTTGATTTGGGTTGGGTATAGACTCATAGGATTCACTTTCAGAGAGAGTGGTTTCGACCGACGGTTGATTTTGGTTAGTCAATTCATCAATTAATGGAGGATTTAGGGAGAGTTTCCTGAAACCAGATGGAAGTCGCTGTGGTGAAGCAAGACGATTATCCAACACTCTTTTGGCTTCATCTAGATAGGGACAAAGGTGAATGGGGTGATTCCCTTCACATAACCTACATGGAAACTTAACTTTACCCTTATTTCCATGATCTTTACTACCACTAGTTGATGGTGTGTCACTAGCATGATCTCCAGAGGTTGATGGCACATGATGATGTGAACGGGAGGACCATTCTTCTAAGATCTGAGGAATATTAGGACAATTTCGAAGAAGATGGTCTCCCGCACAAAGTTTGCATGGATATCGAACTTTGTGAGGCTTGATGGACGATTTCTCACTAGATGTTGCATTCAAAACAATGGTTGCTTGGTTGCCCCTCTGCTGAATTTGCTTATTTTTCTTCTTCTTCTTAGCCACCTGGTTACTATTACCAATACTTTCACGAGGCGAAGAGGAAGAAGGGGAGGAAGAAACAACCGAGGAAGAAGGAAAATGGTCAACTGGAGGTTGATTTTTTCCAGTTTGATGTGTACTCAATTGCAGAGAAATCATGACATTTTGAACCAAGGAGGTTGAAAACAACCATATTGGCAAGCCAATGGTAAATCCCAGAAGGGACAATGTAGCCGTATATGGAGCACCAATATTTCCAAATGGAGGAAAAGGACTAGGATTCCCATCAAAAGGAATTCCTTGATTGGTGGACTCCGGATTTGTCACCATATGTTTCAACCTAAGATCAACTAAGGAGAGAGTGTGGAGGGTGTTATCTAAGGTCAATTAATTTTTACGACACTAGAACACAACTTTGATTTTTCATTTCTAAAGAGTCGAGAAAAAGAAAAAGATGACTCTATTTGCCTTCGATGTTTAATGAGCTTGAAGGGACAAGTGCTTAGATGATCCTTTTACTTTCAAAGAGTCGAAAAGGAACGAAAGTGACTGATCTGGAGATGCTAGACAAGAGGTTTACCAAACAAATCACAAAACTGTAATATACACCTTGGTGATAAATGAAAGAGAAATTACCAAGGACTTTACGTACGCAGTCAATCTTCCAGAATGCTGTGTTCGGTGCGTTGCGATCGGTAAGGTGGCAGACTCGACTTCCTAAGGATAAAGGATTTCAACCTATTGGGGTCTCCCACCATATACTCGACGATACAGGGAGCACAAGTCCGTACTAGCACTTATTGAATCAGAGAGGAGGAATCACCCAACCTCAATGAAAACGATAGCCACTAGGTTTAAAGATGCCGGAACACGTCTCTAGCCTAGACCTCTATATATTTTCATTAAGTTCCAATGCGTTATTAGATTAATTGATGTAAATTTTAGGTTGATCTTGCTTAAAATTTGCCTTTGAAGGTTCACCACAAGATGTTTTCCGAAATTCCTAAAAATGCAACTAGAATGAGAAGCACTCTTTCCATTTATTTTCAGCAATGAAAATCCTAGCTATGAGGGATAGAGCATACAAGTACTTTTTGAACAAGAAACAAAGAGCACAAACTAATGAAATTCCCTAAACCATTCCTTTCAAGCATTCACAAACTTTAATATGCACAATGCATGTTTTTCTTTTCAGTTTCTCTTAATGTGAATGATAAAATAAGAAAAACTAATGCAAAAATGATTCAGAACTCTTTTAATAAAAATGACCATTTGTGACAATTTCTTTTAAAGGGAAAGGAAGACTATATGACATTTTCGATTTTAAAGAAATGAAGATTTTTGACACTTTAAATTAAAATACAAATCAAATGCACAAATAAATCAATCGATTATTTATGAAGGAAGACTTTACGACACTTCATTTTTTCTAAGAAAATGACGATTTTACAACACTTTTCTATCAACAAAACAATCAATCAACTATATTATAACTTTGACTATATACTGATAATGACAAAGAAAACATTAAAGAAACATTAATCAATCCAATCAAAGTAAGGCTGGATAGCTAAGGAGATGAAAAGACTGTTTTCAGAGATAAGACATCATTGATATTCAACAAGAAAGCAATCAGAATAATTTTGGAAAAAATTCAATCCAAAGGTGGGAATTAACCTAAGGTTGATTAGTGCAGGTCAAAGAGAGGCTAGTTGTGCTGCATAACATTGTCTCTCACTAAAAACTGCACTGATTTCAATGAATTGAAAACTAATCAGTGCAGGTCAAAGAAGGCCAGTGTGCATTGATCAGTGCAGGCCAAAAAGGGAAAAAATGCTTTGATTAAAATATTCCTTTGTTAATAAACGCAGGTCTCAGTGTGATGCATAGCACTGTCTCTAAGGCTAGCCTGCACTGATTCCTGTGAGGCCACTCAAAAGTCATCTAACCTCAAATTTTGACCAAAATTCAATGAAAAAGGATGAATTACAACAAGTATGTCAAGGTGTCTAAGGAGGTGATAAGCTATTAAAAGGGTTAATATCGTTCCCTAGTGGATTTGCCATTTTGTTTTGGGAAAATTTAGTGTTTCTTCAAATGCCTAACCCTCTAGACCTAGTAGCTAGTCTAGAAACAACAGACAAAGTATTTCGTTGCTTTTCCTATGGTTAACAGATAGGAGAAAGAAGAAAAAAGGTACCAACCTGTAACTTTCGCTCGATCCCTCTCTCCTTTGACCAATTTTGCCACTCCTTTCCGTACTTAACTCGATTGGAAAGTACCTACACACAAGTCGAGATAGAAACCCATCAAAGCATACAATAACGATGATTTGTTAACTAAAAATATCATAGAATCAAGAATACGATATACATCATATAAACACATGAATGGAAAAAACTTAGAATTCTTTATTGATAGAAGGAAATATTACAACCCATGTAGATGCATGTTCGATTCAATGTCATCCTTCCAGCTTCAAACCCTTCTCTCCTCATGAAGCAACAATTTGACATCATTATAATACTCTTACTAATCTCATTCAAACAACATTTTCTTAACTCAAGAAATTCCAACCTCCCCAAGCCTTTGAATGCTTGGTTAATTTATAGCTGAATGGAGGAGGTTAAGCCATTAATGGCCTTCATGAATGCTTTGCCAAAATTGGGAAGTGGTTCCATGGAGTAAGGGATAATGGATTAAGGTTCATTCATCCTCTTCCTCATCCAAAAGCGAGCTCCATCCATTTGGAAACTTCCAGAAGCATCCATTGGATGAGGAATCTAATGAATTCATTTTAAAAAATTCAATGAATATCGCTCATCGCAGGTGAAATAAAGGCTAAGTGCGATGCATAGCACCTAGACAGTACAGTTCTTGCAATGCATTGCAACCTGATAAAGGGCCATCTGCGTTGATCTCCTTAGGGGCATTTTTTGGATGAATAGTGTCATGAAACTCTTGGGAAGCAAGCATGATGTAGGTTAACTTCATTAGGGAATGAAAACCACTGAATTATGGGTTGATCGACCCGAATAATACAAATCTGGAAGTCGGGGTTGATGTGCCCAAATTTTCCTGTAATAGGTATGAAAAATGTTTGTGAACTCCGGCACATATTGGTCCCATCCCTGCCGCAGCGTGGTCCACTTTATGTATTTGTCCTCATAGCTTTTGACAGGGTAGTACTGCTCCTTGATGGCATCCCAGAAGGAATTCCAAGTGGGTGTGGCTGAGAACAGTGAGTCCGTACTTTCATCCTTCTGCTCGCAGTAGGTTTCCCACCAGTCCTTAACATGGGGGGCTGCTTTGAGAAGAGCGAAAACAATCTTTTCCCGACTTGAAAATTCATGAACAGAAAGATAATCCTCTAGCAGATTTAACCATTTATCTATGACATCTGCATCTATCTGACCCTTGAATATGGGGATTTCAAAATTAACTTGTACCTTAAAGGGTGTGGCGTTTCCAGAGTAGCTTTTGGAAGCCGATGTATCGCCTCTGGGTAGCCGCTGAAGGATCTACGCAAAGTTGTCCATCATTGCGTTCCTTTGTCACTCGAGGGCTTCTTCGAGCAAGATTTTTATAGGATCTACTGCCCCCTCGTCTTTCTTTTCATCCGCCATGGGAGGCCATCGGGATTTATGAGGCTGGTCTTATGAAGGTTTGACCAGTTGAAGCCCTAACTCCTTATATCTTGACCTCGTTTGGGACATGCAAAAAAAAACACAGAAAAAGCAGACCGCTCTGATACCACTGATCCAAATTTAGGCAACATTTTACAGAGATAACCATAAACACAAAGATGCAGCGGAAATAATACTTCATTTCATTAATGTAAAATACTGAAATATGCTTACATACAGAAATGGAAATAAACCAGCTAGGGCGATGGTAGCTTATCTCTGAGAAGAGATGTGGTGGCTACATGCCTCTGAACTATGTTACAATGAAGCTCGAAGGCCTATTTATTGTTGAGAAACAATTGAAAACCCTAAACATCCAAAAACCTAACCCTAGAAGATGAAACGCCAAATTATGGGCTCCGTTTTGGGTAAGTTGGTGCATCAACTTCCCGGGGTCGTAACTTTGGCACTCGATCTTCGTTTCACGCGTACGATAGCTTGTTAGAAAGATATATCCGAGCACTACAAATTTGGGAAGAGAAGCATGTTGCTCCCAGATTTCCCAAAAAACATCGTTTAGGGCCTCAAAACGACTCCAGAAGTTCAGGACCTGAAAAAATGCTAAAAATAGTAAATTGTGCTACAAATAAGGAAACTGAAAAGCTGAAAGAGACAATTGTGGGGGTCCAAGTGGGATAGGTGGGTGGCCACCAATATCTGCCTGAATCATCGATCCCTTTTAGTCATGTGATGTTACTGTTTGATTTCTACTACGATTGAGTTATTGTTGCCAGAGTATTAGACTAATTATTGTTATATCTGTTACAATGTGATACATGGTCAATGGTTTAGATGATTGTGATCGGTTTGTTTATTATGTGATTGTGATTGAATGGATTATGCAATTTATTTCCAGGAGCATTATTTTCTTTTCTTGCAAACATGGTCTATAATAATTGAGTGATGTTTATTTTGCAAGAGTGATTTCAATTTTGATACTGTGTGCAAAGTGATTAAATGCTTGAGGGTTTGGCAGTGATGGTCTTGGTGTGAAAGAGTAAAGAGTTACAATGAACTTTGTTTTGATAGAGTGTTGTGATCTTATAGAGCAAGTTTAGTACTGATCATTGTTAGTTATCAGATGCTACCTGCATATACTTTGTGTAATAACATTGAACTAAAATACTTACTCTAATTGAAAATTTATGTGTGCGCAATTAGTTTGTTCTACTTAAATGACAATTAATTCGTCCAACATTTGGGCACTATTTCCAATGAAGTTATTAAAAGTTCATAAGTGTAACTTGCATTGTTTATTTTCTTAGATACATTGTTGAATAGAGTGCATTAGAAGTGTTCCTAGCTCTAAGGCGATAGGGAGGTAAGATGGAAGATAAGAACCTATGCATCGCTTCGACAAACTGAAGCTGGTTTGGCATCATAAGGAGCCAAGACACATAGTTTGCATGAATAGAGAAGAATAAAACACATTTTCCCCAAAAATACTAACCATGTAGGAAAAAAAGGATATGGAAGAAGGAAAAACCAAGATCTAAGATGAGTAACATTTATTCAAAACTTTTCTCAAAAGCTGAGGCAAAATCATCTACACTAAGAACAAATTCCTGGAAAATAGGATCCCATAAATTATCCATTGCTAAAAAATTTCCTCGTAGGGCAAAATCTCTAGGGTCATCCATGTTGGGAGTAAATATTTTGGAGGTAGAATCTCATGAACCTTTTGGCTCACAAGCAAGTCCAAGAATATATAAGTCATTTATATCAATAGAGGAAGAGTGTAAAGACTTGCTAGAAGGAAAAGGAGGTACATACAGACATAATTTGGAATCAAGAATTAAGTCTAGAGAATAAGCAACCTCATAATAATTTTATCCTGAACTGAGGAATTGTTGTAAAGTAGCCTTGGAATCCATCAAAAAACCTTTCACGACTAAGGGAACAATGAATACCTGAAAGTCTTGAAAAACCCTCAAATTTTATGGAAGAATTAGATGGAGGATGAGAGAGTTACCACCTTTGAATTCCTTATTGGAGATATCTAAGGGCAGGCTCCAATGAAGAATATTCCTTTGTTAGCCCTATGAATTTTCTAGGGCACAAACAATGAAGATCCAAACATTTTTCTTTTTGAATTTGATGTTTTATGTTGAAATTATGATTACACCTTAGATACCAAGAAACTAAAATTGTTCCCTACTACTATGAAGGGAGTTGCATTAAGATGGTTCATGGGACTTCGTGGTGCATCCATTTTTGCATGGGATGACATGAAGACAATCTTCTTGGAAAAGTACCAGGATTACTATCAGACTAGCGATCAAAGGGAAGAATTATTTAGAATGTCCTAGAGCAAGGAAAAAATATTGGAATATTATATTGAGCGCCTTCAATAAAACTTATAGAGGTTTAAGCATAATAATTCAGATAAGAACATTTTTTGAAGACAATTTTGGTCTAGGGAATGAAGGATGATTGCCTGGATATGTTAAACCTCATGGGAAAAGGAGACATATTTAATGAACCCTACAATGACACAGTTGCACTTTCTTGAGAATCTCAAGAGGACCAATGAGAAACAAAACTTTGGCATGAGATGCTCCTTCAAAAATATAGAAATTAGACAATGGTGGGGTGATAAGGGCAAAAATCAGTAATGTATTTGAATTTTTTAAAACCAATATTATTAGCTCTTTATCTTCACAATTAGACGTTTTTTTTTTTCCAAAGAAAAAATCGAACTTTTTATTACCAGGATAAAAAGTTACATAGTATATGCTGAAGCATTCATTTTGCTCTATAATTTGCAAATCATAGAGTTCACTATATGAGAATTCAGTCCAGCTAAAAACAAGTAGAGAAATTCACTGAACATATGCACAGCCTCCTCATATGAGGAAAATTTCGGGCCAGTGCCTGTTAGCGAATTGAGCTGCAACAAGAAAATAAAAGGCCAAAAATAAAGGAACAAAACTTCATGTGAAAACGACCACAGCGAGAACAGAGGAGTTACACTTTCCTCCCCTTTTTCTTCTCGACCTTTCACCATTCTCCTTGGGATGGGGTTATGGGAACAATTTGAAGTGGATTTTCTTTGCCTGGTCGAGGATTTTCCTTGTCTGAATCTGAGGAGTCTGATGAATGTTGCCTTTTGGTTCCACTGATTTCCATTGTATTTGGATTCTTTCTGGATTGTGATTCCATTGGCTCTTGTATAGAAGTCTTTTGTGTTTCTGTTTGGATACTTTCGTTTGGACCAGGTTTTTCCTCCTCATCCTCTTCCTCCTCTTCCGAATCTGAATGGGTGAATTTCCATCATTTTTGTTGACTGTCGGTTTTCTTCTTCCTGCGGCTGTTATTTTTGTATTCCGGACATGCATTTTGGAGATGTCCAGTTTGCCGACATATTCTACACCTGAAAGCTGTATTTTCATAGTCTAATGACTGCATCCAGCTGCGATCTTTGTGTTTCAGTTTTATGCTTCCCGGTAATCCTTTACTGAGGTCTACTTCCACGCATATGCATGCAAAGGTAAAAATTATTTCTTCTATTCCTTATGTATCCATTTTGATATATCTACCTATGGCGTTGCCTATTCTTTCCAGTACCTTTTGATCCCAGAAATGGATAGGGAGATTGTGGAGCCGAACCCATACTGGCATCTTAGAAACAATGAAAGTGTTTGCATCAAATTCTGGGAACCATGGAGTGATAAAAAGACCCGATGATCCCCAGAATCAAGGTCCTTCCTAAATCACGAGATCTATGACTTTTGGTGATTGAAAATTGACTATGAAGAACCCTTTGGAGCAGAGATGGATCTCACAGTCCAAAGACCAATTCGTGAGAATCCAATGAAACAGATCAAAGGGTTTGGGCCAAAATCCGTTAAAACAGCATATGATGGCTTGCTTTTCATAGCTGTTACATACCTTCTCTGCTTCTACTGTATTGATAGTTAGTTCTGGAGTGTGTTGCAGTTGCTCCACTATGTATGGGCTTGGTTCTAATCCAGCCTATTTTGGAGCTGTTGGAGAAACTTTTCCTCCTTGTAAGATATGCTTGTAAGATGTTTCTTCATTCCTGTGCTGCTGGAGTGGATCTGGGATGTGGTTTGTCTTAGATCCGCTACCTCCTTTTGTTGATTTTCTGGATGCTACACCTCCTTGTAGTCTCAAATTGAGGATGATTGTAGATCCTGGCTTAATGTTGTAATCCTTTATGGATCTAAAATTTTGAAGCGATCTTCCCCTTGATAATAGGTGTTGCTTGCCAGCCAAGTAGTCGATCTGATTGGAAATGTTGTATTTTAGATCTCTTACACTGTCTGTAGCAGAAACCCAGATCAATGTTGAGTTCCCCTTAGGTGTTCTAACAAATATTTGAAAGGGATTGGGATCCACTGAAACGACTTCGATTGCTTTTGCCCCCAAAATCTTACAGAGATCAGGAGTGTTCTTTTCACTCAACATCCTCTGCTTCCCGGTTACATCCTCAATTTCCTTCGAGAGCTCCATCAGCCAATGTCGCTCCAGTCCGTCTGTCAGAACCCTAGCTGGCTTCTCCAGTTCAACTTTAACGATCCCATCGATCCTTGACATAGTCTGCTCCAATAATTCCCAATCTGCCCCGTTTGCCAGATCCGACTCAATCAGATCTGCATCAGGTCTGTGGAGCAAGACCTGGTCACGGCACCAGATTCCGTTCCACCAGGGTGCAGGCATTGAGAGGTTGTCGTGCTTTCCAGCCGCCCCCTTGGATCCCGCTGGATGCTTGTTCCTGGTCGTCGAAGGCCTGATGCAACCGATCTCTGCCTTGATCAAATGAGAAAAATTGTGGGGCGGCCATTCCTTAAGGATCCCAGCCGCATCAAACTTGTGGACAGAGAAATCCGCAACAAATAAGGTAGATCTTATTCCAGATCCAGACCCTAGTGCTACCCGTGGCCCGAGATCTATTCTCCCAACAACATAAAGACTTCGATCTTGTCCTGGGTATCTCCCCTCCTTCGCTTGCAGATAGACGACAACCATAAATGCTGCATAGACCTCGCCGTTGCTTCTTTGTGTTCTCCTTTCAAAACAGATCTTGGATGCCTGCGCCCTCATCTTTCCCATGTTGCAGCCATTAGATTTCCTGTGAGGCGATTCGAGCCAGGGGCTGTTGGCTTTAACAAGAGAGACACCAATGAAGGGTTTCTTCATTGCAGGTTACTACATACTCAGGTTGCAAGGGATCGAAGCGTCAGAGCTCGGAACTTCAACCTCTTGATCATCTCAGATTTTTCCTAATTCCTCCCTAGAGTCCACAATTAGACATGTTACAAATAAATCAAAATTAGATTAAGGTTGAGAAATATCTATCTACATTTTACCCTAATTGTATAATGAAACACCCTCTTAGAGAGTGCCTACTTAACAATGTAGAAGTTTATAACATCAACGAGTAAGAGAATTCTACATGACCCTAACCATCATTACCAGGATTTAAAGTGGCATTCAAGGAATCTGGTGAAGAGGTTGAGAAAACATACTTCATTAACTCTAAGAAACCGTGGCAAGCTCAACCATCGCAGATGGCTCATGATCATTTATCTTCTTTCAATACCTAGCCTAATGTGTGAATCATGAACAAGTTTCTCAGCAAATGTAGTACCCTGTCGTTCCTTCGCAGATACCTAACACCCCTCTGGTTCAATACCCAATTCCTTGCCCCAATGGCCTTCTCCAAATCAACCATTTCCATGGCCTCAAGGTTGGCATGGAACCTATTTTCCAGGACAATTTCCTGTGCAGTTACTCATGCAGAAACAAAAATTGCAACTTCCCTATAATACATCAGTAAGTAACCCTCCTCTACGACCTCAGCTACCTATACAACCTAACCCTAATCTAAACTATAAGGCAATAAAACAAGTTGAAGCAACCACTTTTCCCACTTACTATATGATGAAAAGAAAATTGGGGGTTAACCAAAATCCCTTTTCTTTATAAAATATCGATCTTGAGACCTGTGGGTTATGGGCCCATAAAGCCTATCAGAAGCGTTTATTCATTTATTTGGGCCATAAGACTTTAAAATCATGGACCACATAACATTATCAGAGCCCATATAATTATCAGTATTTTCTTTAGAAACCCTCGGGACAATACATTAATTGGAATACAAGGAACTATGGGCAAATTCCGCTCTGGGCATATAACCGAACTTCAAAAGTTATAAATCCGCCACTATAACTTCTTCAGGTCCATTCCTTCAAGCCCTTTCGCAACTCTCCACCTCCGAACTTGGAATCCTCTGATCACCAAACCTCCCCTTCTCCTCCAGACTCCGACTACCCGATCACCGATTAGCATATCAGCGATATCGCCATTGGCTATTGGTCCTTCACTGTTCCGCTGTCCAAGTCCTTTGGCCTCTCCGATATGTGATCGCCGATCGCATCTGGGCCATCGATCTGGGATTCCGATCCGACAGTCCAGGATCCATCGCTTTATCGCTGATCACTCTGCGATGATGGTTGGGTTTCGATAACACCTTAAGGCCTCTGCCGATGCGATAAAGGATCTGTACCATTGATCTTTCAGATCCAATGGTTCTAGGGCATTCTGGTAAGTTTTCCCTCCTTAACTTAATCTTTCTCGCCCTTGATGGATTTCTGTGTTAAAACACAGTTCTATGCCATATACAAATTCACAGGTGACATGCATATATATAACGGTAATTTGATATCATAGGGTTGCCATCGATCCTACAGGAATTGATGGTTGACCAAACCTGCACACGGAAACATTCAAACTATCCACATGAAAAACACATAAATGCACAGTTTCAACATAAACACACATATATTATATTAACATAGCACAATTACAATTCTAAGGCATTTAAGCCTTAGCAGCAGTTCTCCTCTCGACTACATCTTGTCTATCTACTGCTCTATATCCCTCTTGAATGCGCAGGTTCATGACACATATATATATATGGAAACATTGTTGGATTGGATCATGGAAGGATCCGATCAATCCTCTAATAAAAGCCCTTAATGCTCGATAATGCATGCATGGTAGATTACAATAATAACAGGTCTTCAAGAGACTTATCCATTCCATATTTAAATCTGTTTTAAAAAATATTTTTGCTTGTTTTTCTCCCTTGGTCCATGTCTTCCTCTTCGCCTTGCTTTGGATTCCTCCCTTTGACTAAGGGTGCTGGATGCTCCTGCACCAGACTCCCGAGGCACAAAAATTTATGACCTCCTGGTCATATGCTTCTCCTTGTTCTTGGCAATTCTACCCACTGCATTCTTCAGTGGAACTGCCTTCATGGTCTTCTGTGAGCTGCAACCAAACCTCTGCAATAACAGTATTCCTCTGCTACACAATACCTCACCAAGCCCTCCTCACTCGTCTTTTGGCATCCTTCTGGTTCTCTTCTCTGGAACCATATGAGCACTCCATGCTCTAGGTTTGCTGCAAATATTCTCACTTTCTGCTATCTTTCTCTACACGATAGTAAGACCATAACTCTCCAGCTTTAAACAACTGTACCTCTTGCTCCTTCTTCTTTCTCTCTGGAGTCCTTTCCTTTCTCTTGCACGTAGAATCTTCGTCTACTTTGATACCACTAGATGAAAAGAGATTTTGGGGGTCAACCAAAATCCCTTTCTTTTAAATAATATCAACTCTGAGGTCTGTGGGTTATGGGCCCACAAAGCCTATCGGAAGCAATTTATTAATTTATTTAGGCTATAAGCCTTTAAAATTATGGACCACATAACATTATTGGAGACTATATAATTATCAAGATTTTCTTTAGAAACCCCCGAGAAAATACATTAATCGGAATACAAGGAACTACGGGTAAACTCTGCTCTGGGCATATAACTAGACTTCAAAAGTTATAAAGCCGCCACTATAACTCCGTCGGGTCTGTTCCTTCAAGCCCTTCCGCAGCTCCCCACCTCCGAACTCCGAAT
The DNA here is from genome assembly GCA_031772625.1 of Pinus tabuliformis. Taxonomy (NCBI): domain Eukaryota; kingdom Viridiplantae; phylum Streptophyta; class Pinopsida; order Pinales; family Pinaceae; genus Pinus; species Pinus tabuliformis. The sequence goes on along the minus strand of CM062813.1, from coordinate 182,796,769 downwards.
CCTTTGATCGCTAAACCTCCCCTTCTCCTCCAGACTTCGACTAACCGATTTCCGATTAGTTTATCGACAATATCGCCATCAGCGTATCGGTCCTTCGTTGTTCTGCTGTCCAAGTCCTTTTGCCTCTCCGATATGCGATCGCCAATCACATCTGGGCCGTTGATCTGGGCTTCCAATCTGACGGTCCAAGATCCATCGCTTTATCGTTGATCACTCTGCGATGATGGTTGGGTTTCGATAACACCCTAAGGCCTCCGCCGAAGCGATAAAGGATCTGGAATGTTTATCTTTCAGATCCAATGGTTCCAGGGCATTCTAGTAAGTTTTGCCTCCTTAACTTAATCCTGCTCGCCATTGATGGATTTTTGTGTTAAAACACAGTTCTCTGCCATATACGAATTCACATGCGACATGCATATATTTAACGGTAATTTGATATCATAGGGTTTCCATCGATCCTACAGGAATCGATGGTTGGCCAAACCTGCACACGGAAACATTCAAACTATCCACATGACAAACACATAAACACACAGTTTCAACACAAGCACACATATATTATATTAACACAACACGGTTATAATTCTAAGGTATTTTAGCCTTAGCAACTGTTCTCCTCTTGAATACATCTTGTCTATCTATTGCTCTATATCCCTCTTGAACGTGCAGGTTCATGACACACACACACACACACACACACACACATATATGGAAACATTGTTGGATCGGGTCATGGACGGATCTGATCAATCCTCTAACAAAATCCCTTAAAGCTCGATAATGCATGCATGGTAGATTACAATAATAACAAGTCTTCGAGAGACTTATCCATTCCATCTTTAAATCTATTTTAAAACATATTTTTCCCTGTTTTTCTCCCCTGGTCCACGTCTTCCTCTTAGCTCTGCTTTGGATTCCTCCCTTTGACTAAGGGTGCTGGATGCTTCTGCATCATTGTATCTCCCTTGTTGGATGTAACGAAGTATGATTATAGTCAAGGAGGATAGTAAATCCAGTAGTTTCCCCTTTTATTATAGAAAACAAAGAAGATAACTCACCCAAGGAAGAAACTCCAAACCAAATACTGTTAGATAACTAGCAAATTGAAACCTCTGTAATAGCTAATGACATTAACACTGTCAACACCATTTTAATAGTCGCTGTTGTTGTTACCACTGAAACTCCTATAACAGTTGATGTCGCTATTATTGTTGGACCTATAAAATTTGAGGTTGTTGTCAATACTGAGACTCCTTGGGATCCACCTTATCCAGAGAAATTAGTTGTATCTAAGGCTACCCTAAAACCTAAGTTTGCTTTTATAAAGGAATTAAAGATTTTGTATATCTGAATTCAATTGTTCCAAGCAAACAGAGATGTCCCAATTTATGCAAAAATAGTAAGAGAAATTTTTGTATAGAAACTTGGTAGGAAGCCATGAGATACTCACACTATGCATGTGTTGGGAAAGTTATCAAAATTGATGTTGGGTGAAATTCCACTTACCATGTATGATGACCTAGGGAATCTGACATTAATTGTCCACATTATAGGAATGACCATTATGTCCACAAATGTCAACTACTTGAAAATTATCCTCCTTTACATCACACAAATGAAAATTTATTGAATGATAGAAATGACGAGACCTCATTTCTATATATAGGAGTCTAAGGGGTCATGATATAATCAAATCCTACATAAAAATAATAATGTAAGGGCACAACAATAACAATAGTCGCTTCTATGGGGCACAACAATAACAATATGGGTGCTACATTAACAATAACAATAATGGGACTACACTATTATTATAGGGACCTAACAGGTTCCTATCCTTCAAAAAATGTGTTGTCCTCAATGATTGAGTAGTTCTGGATGCTTTTGTATAAAATTCTCATCCTCCCATGTGGAATCTTCAACAGGTAAGTTCTTCCACTTAATGAGATACTATGAAAATGATTGATTTCATAGTTGTCACGTTCTTGTTTTCGTGATCGCTTCAAGCTCCAATATGATTTTTTCTCCTTCAAAAATTTCTAGTAATATTGTTTGAATTTGGAGCTTTTCATCAATAACCTTCTTTAAGCATGACACATAGAAAACTAGGTGTACTTGAGAAGATGCAGGAAGCTCCAATTTGTAGGCCATAGTACCAATCTTTTGCAATTCCTTGTAAGGACCATAGTACTTGGGTGATAATTTATTATCCTTCTTAGATTGTTTGAGGGAAATTTGTTTGTAAGGTTGTAGCTATAAAAATACCTAGTCACATACGTCAAAACATCTTTCACTGCGATGTTGATGTGCTTGTTGTTTCATTTGATTCTGTGCCAGAGTGAGGTTATCCTTTAAGAGTTAGAGAACTTGTTGTTGATGCTTGATGTGATCTTAATTAGGGAATTTTTGAGGTCTAAAATGGGGCTTCTAAGGAAATTATAAAATAATATTGGAAATAATAAAATAATATTAGATTACACCATCAAATTTTGAAGGGAAAAAAGAAAAAAACTATTTTTCAACTTATCTCCCTATCGGTTTACTCAAATATCAAGTGGAAACACTCATTGGATGAAAAAATTGAGTCCTCATCCAAAGAGTACCCATGTTGCATACTTTTTATGGACCCTACTACACGAAAAATGAGAAATACCTGAAAAATGTGATTGCAATCAAATTTTTTCATGTATTTCTCATTTTGTGTGTAGAAGGGTAAACCTATGATAAAATTCATTGATACCTCCTCCCAACACTGAATTTGAATCGGTAAAGGTTGTAATAGACCCAGGTTCTTAATCGTCTCAACTTTATTTTGTTGAAAAACCAACCATTCTACCACAAACTTCTAAATATCAGATTTAAGGCCCTCCCAAAAAAATTCCTTCTTGATCCCGTGATAAGTTTTTATAAATATTGAGTGCTCTCCTAAGGGGGAGGTGTGCAATTCCAAAATAATATTTTGTTTGATTTGGGAATTCTTACAAATATATAAGTGATCTTTGTACCATAATGAATTATTTTTCCAGCTAAATGTATCATATGTACTGGGGTCTTGCTGCAACTTTGAAATGAGTGTCCACACCTCTTCGTTATTCTTCCATTCATCCCTTGCTTCGATTATCAAATCAAGTTGGATAATAGAAATGACACAAAGAAATGCTTCCACATCCTCATCCTTTCTTGAGAGTGCATCTACAAAAACATTTTGCTTCTCTTTTTTGTAGATGATTTCAAAGTCGTAACCCAACATCTTTGTGACCTATTTTTGTTGCTCTTCTAAAGATAATCTTTGTTCCAAAAAGTATTTAAGGCTATCATGATATGTTTTTACCTTGAAGTGTCTTCCCATTAGGTAAGGTCACCATTACTTTAGTGCATGTAGTATTTCCAACATTTCCTTCTCATAAATAGGTTTGCGTAAATAATTTCCTTCGATTAGACTACTTACAAAAGCAATGGGTCTTCCTTATTGCATTAAAACAACACCAATTCCATTTCCTGAGGCATGACATTCCACAATAAAGGTTTTTGCGAAGTGTGTCATAGCTAAGACCGATGCTTGGAATATTTCCTCTTTAAGATGTTCAAAGGCCTTAGTTTCTTCTGGAGTCCAAGAAAATGCATCTTTCTTCATTAATTCTGTTAGAGGTATTGTTATTCTCCCATAATTCTTAACAAACTTGCGATAATATCCTATTAACCTGAGAAATCCTCAAAGACATTTTATGGTTGTGGGGATTTTTCATTCCTTAACGGCTTTAATTTTGTTAGGGTCTACCTTAACACCCTCATGGGATACAATATGACCCAAATATTCCACCTCCTGTACTCTAAAGAAACATTTGGAGGTTTTTACATATAATTGTTTCTCCTCCTATAGTTTGAGCACCTTTTCAACATGTTGAACGTGATCCTTCCAAGACTTGTTGTAGATTAATATATCAACAAAAAATATTAACACAAATTTTCTAAGGAAGGGTTTGAAAATGGAATTCATCAAACCTTGAAATGTGGAAGGTGCATTAGTAAGGCCAAAAGACATGACCAAAATTTCATAATGACCCTCATGAGTTTCGAATGTTGTTTTCGGAATGTCTTCAGTCTTCATTCTAATTTGATTATATCCTGATCGAAGATCCAACTTGGTGAAGTAACTTGCTCCATGTAATTCATCCAACAATGTGTCATTGACAGAAATGGTAAATTTATATTTAATAGTGAGCTTGTTGAGTTCCCTATAATCTAGAAACATACACCATAATCGTCCTTTTTGTGCACCAATACTATTGGAGTAGAGAAATTAATTTGACTAGGTTGAATTATACCGACCTCTAGCATTTCTGCAACCATACGTTCAATTTCACTATTTTGGGCATAAGGATATCTATAAGGCCTGGTGTTTAGAGAAATACTTCCTGGAATCAAATGAATAGCATGATCATGATCACGAATAGGTGGGAGGACTTTGGGATTCTCAAATACCTTGAAATGAGTATCCAATACCTTTTGGAGATCTAGAGAAATAGATTGTTTTGATGTTTGAATCTCTAGTGAGAATAATTGCATAATTATACCCCATTTTTCTTTCTTTAGAAGATTTGTCATGCCATTAGAGTTGATTATATTTCCTGGTTTTCCTTTGATACCCCTTAATTCAACTTCCTTTCCTTCCCAAAAAAAAATTCATGAAAAGTTCTTGAAAATTAAAAGCTATCATCCCCAAAGATTCTAACCATTGAACTCCTATTACAACATCAACACCACTCATTGGAATGGAAATTATTGGACTATTCAATACTTATTCCCCCATGGTTAGGTTTGATATTGTGGCACTTTCCATAGAAATTTACAGTTCCTCCATTTGCAACCATAACTTGAAAATTTGGTGCTGGATATAGGAAGCAATTCAATTCCTTGGCTATCTTACAATGAATAGAATTATGGGTACTACCCGAATCAATCAACACTATTACTTTTTTATTCCTTATATATCTTTATATATTGAGAGTTTGAGGAGTGGTAATTCCTACCAATGCAATATAACATATGGTCGGATTCATTTCTTCTTTCTCTCGGGTTGGTTCCTGGTGTATATCCTCCTCTTTTGATGTTTATTGTTCCTTTTCTTCCTCCTCTTCGCAATATATGTAGAATAATTTCTTCTCAACACACTTATGACCTTTAGTGTATTTGCTATCAAAATTGTAGCAAATCCATTTTTCTCTTTTTTCCTCCAATTGTTGCGATGTCAACCTTGTATGTTGTGGAAGGCTATGAGTGACAACACTTCCATATTTATAGCTGTGAGTGGTAGACTTCATTGTTGCCATAATTTTTCTTTCAACTTTTCTAATACCAAATGTTATGTAACCAGATCACAAAAGAGAGAGATCAACGACTTCAATATTAGCCTCTTCAAGGGGGAAACCTCCTTTACATCACATAAATGAACAATTCTTGAATGATAAAAATGACAAGACCTCCTTTATATATATATATATATATATATATATATATATATATATATATATATATATATATATATATATAGTGTAAGGGGTCACAATATAATCAGAGCCTACATAACAATAATAATGTAAGGGCACAACAATAACAATAGTGGATTCTATGGGGCACAACAATAACAATATGGGGGCTACATTAACGATAACAATAAGGGGAATACACTATTACTATAGGGACTTAAAATTCTGAATACATAGGTTGAACTGGGTGCTATAATAAACGTAATGACTGGGGAAACCTTTGAATTTCTCAAATTCACCAATCTAAGACAAAACCCTATTATAATGGAACTAGTTGATAGGTCTAAAATTCATCGTAAGGGAAATTTAGAAGATATAGTCATTTTAGTAGACTTCTGGGAATATCCAGTTGATTTCCTAGTGTTACAACTTAAAACACACATAGGAGGACACCCCCTGATTTTGTGTAAAGCATGGTTAGCCACTGCAGATGCATTTATTAGTTATAGATCAGGTTTGATGATGATATATGATGGAAATACTACAAAGAACCTTGTTATTTACCCTCCAACTAATCCAAGTGTTGACTATGAAAGCCCTTTATGGTCTGAATTTGAGCTAGAAGGGGATAATGCATGACCCCTTCTCACCATTGGTAAGGAATTGTACTTTAAAAAAGAAACAGATAATGACATTATTAGTTGTTTTATTAGTAACTCCTATGTTGTTACTTAGCCAATATCCTAGTTATTGAACTCTATAATGAATGAACCCACTTTAATTAATTCTAATGATGATCCTATTGTAGAAAATATATTGAATACCCCAAATAATAAGAGTATTCCAATTGAAATTGAGCCTAGAAATACCTTAAATATTCACCTTAATTTATCTCCTACACAAACATAAAATTTGATTTAGGGTTTGAGAAAGCATAAAGAAGCTTTTGCATGGGATTATAAGGACATGAAGGGTGTTCATCCAATTTTATGTACTCATCATATTTATTTAAAGGATGGTTTCCATCTTTCCTGACAACCATAGTGACGAATGAACCCATCTTTGAAAGATATTTGTTATGGAAGAACTAAAAAATTTATTGAATGAAAAATTCATTTATCCAATCTCTAACATCCAGTGGGTGTCTCCACTTGTTGTTGTGCCTAAGAAGAATTGAAAAATGATAATTTGTGTTAACTATATGGATTTCAATAACGCCACTCAAAAGGACCACTTCCCATTACCTTTTATTGATAAGGTACTTGATACATTTCTTGGTGATATTTTTTTTTCATTTTGCAATGAGTTTAGTGGTTACAATAAAATACAGATTCCCCATGAAGACTATGATAAAATTACCTTGAATTTCCCCTGGGGTACATTTTCCTATCAATTCCTTCCTTTTGGGTTTTGTAATACACCAGGTACCTTTCAACAACTTATGTTAGGAATATTTTCAAACTTGGTTAATGGCTACTTAGAGATTTTCCATGGATGACTTTACACCACATGGAAATGGATTCAATGAACCATTAGATAATATTGGAAAGGTGATTGAACAATGTAAACAAACTCACCTTTGTTTTAGCACTAAAAAATTCCATATGATGATGAATGAAGGGATTGTGTTAGGAAATTGTTTTTCTGTTGCAGGGATACATGTTGATTCGACGAAGATTGAGGTAATATTAAGAATTCCTACTCCTAAAACCTAGAGGTGCACATTTTTCTAGGGCACGTAGCTTACAACATGTGTTTTATAGAATATTTTTCTAAAATTGTATCCCAGTTGTTTTCCTTACTTTCAAAGGATGTGGAATATATATGGACTAATAAAGGTAAAAATTATTTTTTAGACCTAGGGAGGTGTGTAACAAAATATCCTATTCTATGAGGACCTAATTGGACATTTACATTCCATGTATCTACAAATGCCTCTAATACTACTATTGGGGTCAAGTTGGGACATCAAGAAGAATGAAAGCCTTACGTTTTTTATTACATTAGAAATAATTCAACCCTTGGTTAATTGAATTGCATGGTAACTAAGAAGGAATTTCTTGTTGTTGTACATGCTATCAACAACTTTCAACATTATATTACAGGCTATCAAGTTTTTGTACATACTGACCACTCTGTCATTCTATACTTAATGAAAAAACAAGCCACCAATGGTAGGGTTAGCAGATGGTTACTCTTATTGCAAGAATTTGATATCACTATTATGAACAAACCTAGAAATGATAATGTCGTTGCAGAATTCCTTTCTATAATTCTGAACAATAGTGATAGTTTACCTGTTGATGATTATTTTATGGATGAATATCTTTTTGCAGTTTCCACTTTGTTATGTAACCAACTCACAAAATAGAAGAAAAGATAAATCAACGACTTCAAAATTAGCCTCTTCGAGGGGGAAACCTCCTTTACACTACACAAATGAACAATTATTGGATGATACAAATGAAAAAACCTCCTTTATATATATAGGAGTCTAAGGGGTCACAATATAATCAAAGCTGACATAACAATAATAATATAAGGTCACGACAATAACAATAGTGGGCATCTATGGGGCATAATAATAAAAATATGGGGACAATAGGGGCACACCAATAACAATAAGGGCTACAATGACAATAGTAATGGGGGGATTGCTAGTATTATAGGGACCTAACATGCCCCTCTCCTTCAAAAAAGTGTTGTCCTCAATGCTTGAGTAGTTCTGGATGCTTCTGTATAAAATTCTCAACCTCTCATGTGGAATATTTAACGGGTAAGTTCTTCCACTTGATGAGATACTCCGAAATTGATCGATTTCATAGCTGTCGAGTTCTTGTTTCTGTGACTGCTTTAGGTTCCAATATGATTTTTCCTTCCTCGTCAAGTTCTGGCAATATTGTTTGAACTGGGAGTTTGTCACCTATAACCTTCTTTAAGAATGAAACATGGAAAATTGGGTGCCCTCGGGAAGTTGCAGGAAGCTCCAATTTGTATTCCATGGTACCAATCTTTTTCAACACCTTGTACGGAGCATAATACATTGGTGATAATTTATTATCCTTCTTAGCTTGATTTAGGGACATTTTTTTATATGGTTGTAGCCGTAAGAATACCCAATCACCTACATCAAAACTTATTTCACTGCGATGTTAATCTGCCTGTTGTTTCATTCTATTCTGCACCAAAGTGAGGTTATCCTTTAAGAGTTGGAGAACTTGTTGTTGATGTTCGATGTGATCTTCCACTGCTTGAACCTTAGAAATTTCTCTTAAATATGTTATGATGGACGGTGGATGATATCCATAAAGTGCCATAAATGGGGTCATTTTTGCTACAGTATGGAAGGACATGTTATACCACCATTCATCTAGAGGCAACCATTTGACCCATTGTGTCTATTTATCAGATACAAAGCAATGAAGATGTCCTTTTAAACATTTGTTTACTATCTCAGTTTTCCCATCAGATTGAGGATGATAAGATGAGCTATGAGCTAACTAAGTACCAAGACAAGAAAACAATTTTTTCTAAAATTTCCAGTGAAAATGGGATCTTTGTCGCTTACAATAATCGTTGGGTTTCCATGTAACTTTTGAAGTGTTTCCATAAATGCAATAGAAATTGTACTAGCTTTAAATGGATGTGATAATGCACAAAAGTGTGCATACTTGGTAAGTCTTTCAACTACCACCATGATGACACTCTTTCCTTCGGACTTAGGTAAACTTGTGATAAAATCCATTAAAACCTCCTCCCAATGTTGGCTTGGAATGGATAAAGGTTGTAATAGACTTGGTTTCTTAATTGTTTCAAATTTATTTTGTTGGCAAACCAAACATTCCGCCACAAAATTTTGAATATCCGATTTAAGGAAATCCCAAAAAAATTCCTTCTTAACCCTGGGGTAAGTTTTTAAAAATCCTGAGTGCCCTCCTAAGGGAGAGGTGTGAAATTCCATAAGAATGTTTTGTTTGAGTTGGAAATTCTTACATAGTTATGAGCGATCTTTCTACCATAACGAATCATTTTTCCAGCTAAATGTATAAGATGTACTGGGATCTTTTTGTAAATTTTGAATGAGTGCCCACACTTTTTTGTCATTCTTCGATTCATCCCTTGCTTCATTTATCCAATCTGGTTGGATAATAGTAATGGTGCAAAGAAATGCTTCCACATCCTCATCCTTTCTTGAGAGTGCATCTACCACAACATTTTGCTTCCCTTTTTTGCTGATGATTTCAAAGTCATAACCCAACATCTTTGTGACCCATTATGTTGCTCTTCTGAAGATAATATTTGTTCTAAAAAGTATTTAAGACTATCATGATCTGTTTTTACCTTTAAGTGTCTTCCCATTTGGTAGGGTTGCTATTTCTTAAGTGCTTGTAGTATTTCCAACATTTCCTTCTCATAAATAGCTTTGTGTAAATACTTTCTTTTGATTGGACGAATTTCGAAAGCAATGGGTCTTTCTTCTTGTATTAAAACATCACCAATTCCATTTCGTGAGGCATCCCATTCCATAATAAAGGTTTTTGTCAAGTTCGGTGTAGCTAAGACCGATGCTTGGCACATTTCCTCTTTAAGATGTTCAAAGGCCTTCATTTCTTCTGGAGTCCATGAAAATGCGTGTTTCTTCAATAATGTTGTTAGAGGTGCTTCTATTCTCCCATAATTCTTAACAAACTTATGATAATACCTTGTCAACCCGAGAAATCCTCGCAAATACTTTATGGATGTGGGGATTTTCCATTCTTTAATGGCTTTAATTTTTCTAGGGTCTACCTTAACACCTTCATGAGATACAAAATGACCAAGATATTGCACCTCTTGTACTCCAAAGGAACATTTGGAGATTTTTGCATATAATTGTGTTTCTCCTTCAATAGTTTGAGCACCCTATTAACATGTTGAACATGATCCTTCCAAGACTTGCTGTAGATTAGTATATCATCAAAAAATACTAACACAAATTTTCTAAGGAAGGGTTTGAAAATGGAATTCATCAAACCTTGAAATGTAGAAGGTGCATTGGTAAGGCCAAAAGGCATGACCAAAAATTCATAATGAGCCTCATGAGTTCTAAATGTTGTTTTCTGAATGTCTTCAGTCTTCATTCTGATTTGATGATATCCTGAATGAAGATCCAACTTGGTGAAGTAAATTGACCCATGCAATTCATCCAATAATTCATGAATGATAGGAATGGGAAATTTATCTTTAATAGTGAGCTTGTTGAGCTCCCTATAATCCAGACACATGCACCATGACCCATCCTTCTTGTGCACCAATATTACTGGAGCAGAGAAAGAACTTTGACTGGGTTGAATTATATCAGCCTCTAGCATTTCTGCAACTACACGTTCAATTTCACTCTTTTGGGCACAGGGATATTTGTAAGGCCTGCTTTTTGGAGGAACACTTCCTAGAATTAAATGAATAGCATGATCATGATCTAGAATATGTGGGAGGCCTTTGGGAGTCTCAAATATCTTGGCATGATTATCCAAGAATTTTTGGAGGTCTAGAGAAATAGATGATTTCAATGTGGGAATCTCTAGTGAACATAATTGTGTAATTACGCCTCACTTTTCTTTCTTTAGAAGCTTTGTCATTCCGTTAGAGTTGATTATCTTTCTCAGTTTCCCTGCGATACCCCTTAATTCAACTTCCTTTCCTTACGAACAAAATTTCATGAAAATTAAAAGCTACTGTACCCAAGGATTGTATCCATTGAACTCCTAGTACAACATCAACACCACCCATTGGAATGGAAAACATTGGGCTATTCAATACATATTATCCCATGGATAGCTTGATATTATGACACTTTCTAGAGCAATTTATGGTTCCTCCACTTGCAACCATCACTTGACCCTCCGGTGCTGCATCTAGGAAGAAATTAAATTCCTTGGCTATCTTACAATGAATAAAATTATGGGTACTTCCCGAATCAATCAACACTATTACCTTTTTCTTCTCGATATGTCCTTCTATCTTGATAGTTTGAGGAGTGGTAATTCTAGCCAATGCATTACAAGATATGTTTGGATTCATTTCTTCTTTCTCTAGGGTTTTTTCCTGGTGTATATCCTCTTCTTTTGATGTTTCTTGTTCCTTTTCTTCCTCCTCTTCACAATCTATGTAAAATAATTTATTCACAGGACACTTATGACCTTTAGTGTATTTTCTATCACAACTATAAAAAAATCCTTTTGCTATTTTTTCTTCCAATTGTTGTGGTGTCAACCTTGTAGGTTGTGGAAGGATAGGGGTAACAACACTTCCATCTTTATAGTTGTGAGTGGTAGGCTTCCTTGTTTTCTTAATTTTGCTTTCCATTTTTCTTGCCAACCTGAATGACCTTTCTAATGAATCAGGTTCCCAAAGGAGAACCTCATGTTGGATGTTATCCTTTAAAGTCCCTATGAACACATCAATCTTATACTCCTCTGGAATATCTTTTACTCTTATAGTCAATTTTTGGAAGTCTCAATGTGATCCATCATTGAACCCTTTTGTTTGATATTTATCGATTGGCTAAAAAAGATGTTGCTTTTTGTATCCTCATAATGTGCTATCATTTCTTTCGTAAAAGTTGCTCAAGTGAAAATTTATTTACGAGAGAAAATCCATTGATACCTTACAAATAAATTTGGTTCCAAATATAAAGTTGAAATGTGTACCTTTTGTTTGTTTTGCACATTATGGAGATCGAAATATTGCTCCATCTGTAGTATCCATGTTACGAGATCCTTGCCATCAAACTTCCTCATATCTATCTTTGGAACATGGTGGGTCTTCAATCCAACATTAGAGTCTATGAAATCATGACTAACATTTCTTTTGTTCTCATCATGAGTTTCCTTTAATACCCTTTCACCATTAGTAAGCATTTCTTGTAGCAACTTTTAAAACCATGTCTTCAAATCTTCCATGTTGCCTTTAAGTTTTTCTTCTATACCCTCCATCTTAGCTTCCACACATTTCTTTAAACCATACATCTTAGCTTCCATGCCATCCATATTAGCTTCCACTCCATCCATCTTAGCTTCCATGCCTTTCTTTAAACCATCCATATTAACTTATGTTACTTTTTGTGAGAGCGAATTTCATTGCACTTGGTCTTGTAATTTTGATATATCATGTTGCATTTCTTCCTCTTCTTCATGATTCATGCTAGAGATTTTAGGTTGCTTGCTAGGTGTTCAATTTTATGTCTTCGGGGCATCAATTAATGATAATAATGCTTCACTATTCCCTTTGAATTCGTTCAAACTAATTTTTCAAACTGAACTTATGCAAAATTTAAAAAAACTACACACTTTTTTTCACTTTGTAGGGGCTTGATATTGAATCTATTGTATCTCTGTAATTTTGGATCTCCAATGTCTAAAATGGCGTCCTGTGGTATCCATCTGAGTCCTTTTTCCAACCCCGCAAGTCTGATCAAGATTGGATTTTCCAAGGAAGAGTTATTCCAAATCTCCCACGATGACTTGATTATAGGCTGGTTCAATAGAGAGAACTTGTATGAAGTGTCATGTGTCACTGTTTCGACCTTAAGACTTAAAACCGATACATAGAAAACTACATGATATTATCTTTCTGTAACTTTTTATTAAATTTCAATCTGATTCCCAAATAACTGACGATTTTCCCTAGGTCACCTGTTTGATATATAATTCGGGACCCTGCAAAAACCCTAACTTCCTTGGATCCTATTTTAGAAAAGATAGAGAGAAATGATCTGAAATTTGGATCCAAGGGTCATAGAGATTTTGGCTCAAATGGGTTTTAATTTCAGCTTCTGAAACTTCGTAGAAAAAAAATTATAGCGAAAATTCCACAATGACCTATTTGGAGCAGCGAAACCCTAGAATCCAAAGCTCTGATACCAAATGTTATGTAATCAGCCCACAAAATGGAAGAAAATATAGATCAATGACTTCAAAATCAACCTCTTTTAGGGGGAAACCTCCTTTACATTACACAAATGAACAATTATTGGATGATACAAATGAAAAAACCTCCTTTCTAAATATAGGAGTTTAAGGTGTCACAATATAATCGAAGCCGACATAAAAATAATAATATAAGGGCACAACAATAATAATAGTGGGTTTCTATGGGCCACAATAATAATAATATGGGGACAATAAGGACACAATAATAACAAGATGGGGACAATAGGGGCACAACAATAACAATAAGGGCTACAATGACAACAGTAATGGAGGAATCGCTAGTGTCATAGGGACCTAACACACTTACTCATTGTGGAATGAAAACAACGCTAATTATATTTTTATGGGAAGGCTTCCACACCATGTTTCTCCTAGGAAAAAACTAAAAATTGTTCAACAAAGTTCCTGACACTTTTGGGCGGATGGTTATCTCTTTCACACTAGGCTAAATAATCAAATTAGGTGGTGTGTAATGGAAGATGAAATCGATGAAATTTTTAAGGCTTGTCATTATGAGCCTTATGGTGGATGCTTTGTTAGTCATAAGATGCTTCATATGAGATACTTTTATCCTACCATATTTCAGGATGCAAGAAAGTATATACAAGGGTATGGAAATTTCCAATGGATTGGTCATATTATCCGATCAGATGAGATGCCATTACAACCTCAATTGGTGATAAAACCTTTTGAGAGATGGGTTTTCGACTTTTTTGGGCCTATTATCCCCCCATATCATCAAAAGTATTATATTTTGACATGTACAAATTATGTCTCCAAGTTCATTGAAGCTAAGGCACTTACCAAAGCTACTAAGTGGTTTGTTGTATACTTTTTGTTTGAATACATCTTTGTTTGTTATGGAGTGCTAATGAAGATAGTTATATATGGAGGGCCACAATTCAATTCGTAGTCGATTGAAAAACTTGTCAAAAAATATAAGATTCATCACATAATTACTTCATCTTAGCACCCAAAAAACTAATGGACAGGTGGAGAGTACTAATAAATTGATTGAATTAATTATTATAAATATTGTGGCCAGTAACCGTGAAGATTGTGTTGATATACTTTTATAGCTACTTTGGACCTACATAACTACATGGTGAAATACCATAGGCTTCTCCCCATATGAGCTTATATATGTTAAGAGTACCATTTTTCCCATTGAGTTGGAAATCAAGACACTCGGGATAGCTTTAGAGGTGAATTTAGACTTGACTATAGCACAAAAACAACATTTGGATCAACTAAATGAATTAGGAGAAATGTGTTTGGATGCCATACAACGCATTGATATCATCCAACAATAATGCACCAAGTGGCATGATAGATTCATTAAAAATAAGGTGTTCCAAAAAGGTTATTGGGATTTACTATATGATTCTAGGTTCAAGGATTTGAAGTGAAATATCGGTACCGGGTGGCTAGGTCCTTATGAAGTGGATACAATCTTCGACAATGGGATTGTTAAGCTGAAAAATATCGACGAGTCACAAACATATTTTCTTTCCAATGAACATAATCTTTGGTTGTGTCATAATCCATCTTCTAAGGATTCATTTTTTCACATTTTCTCATATTTAGATCCTGAAATTGCTGGGCAAGCGAGAATATTCCTGCATTGCCAACCACTTAATTTATTTTCTTCCATTTTTCACTTAAAAAAAAATAGATAAATAAAAACAAAATAAAATAAATCTAATGGTGAAAACCTCTTTGGGGCACAGTTAAACAAGTTTCAATTTAAAACCTTCTTGCTAGCAGTCGATACATTACATATTTACTTTGCAGTAACACTTTCATATATCCAAGTGTTGTTACATCTGCTAGTGATACAATTTATTTTGATATATTTTTTGATACTGGAGACTGTATATTGTAGTTGAATTGAAGGATAGATGTTGTTGTTGATACTGAAGCCCAAATGATGTTGTTGATGTTGATACAGAAATCATGAATTACTATTGGTACTACTATAAGAAACTAGTTTTGGTTACATTTGTTGTTACATTTTCACATTACTATAATGGCAAACATTTGATTGTAAAAAAATATCATTGTTGTTGCCTTTACAATTGCATAAGGGTACCCACCAAAGATGCTTTCCATTATCTCTGCTAGCATGCACTCTCATCTGAGTAAGCATTGTCCTAATTATTCATTGCGTCATCATAATCACTAAGTATCTGAAAGGTAATCTCTCTAATTACTTACAATGTTGTGGTTAAAAGCGATATGACTACCATACCATGGTGGTGAAGAAAAGCCTCCATTTCAGTTGGGGGGAAGATTTGTATCGTACTATCATACAATAAACATCAACGCCATGACTTGGCATGATGAATAATTGAATCTTTCACACACAACACCATTCCAAAAACCATCCATCGCTCACCACCTTTCGTTGTCATTACTCTGACGTGATTTTTCAAAATCCATCTGTTATCTGGATCAATTTCCAATTATGGCACCCCAAACACTAATTAAGACTATGTTGCAATTAACTTTCCAAATTTTGCAAAATTTGACATTCTTCTCCTAATGAGAAATTGCATGTTATGATTGTTGCACTTATAATGGCGCTTTGCATCAACTACTAAATATATGGGGGGAGAATTTGTGCATCATGAGCCCAACTCAAATGACGAATTAAGAGATTATCTAAGAAAATATACTATTTTTAAAATTACAAGATGGATGGCATATTTCAATAGGTTGTGTGGATTTAATGAGGATATTTCCCTGGAGTTTGCACAAAAATTGATAGAGCAAAGGATTAATTGTGATGGAAATTCAAGTAGAAGTTACAAAGGAGGACATCACTAAGATGGACACTTTGCCTTGAATCATATTGATTCCGCATGAAGACCTCGACCCCAATAGTAAAAGCTATTTTTTTGCAAGAGGGTGAATAGATTAGAAACAAAGGAAGATATGTGGATATAACCTCACTCCCACACCCATGGGAGGGCGTGGCATGTTTCATTCAGGAGTACATTACCTATGAAGGTTGGTTTGGAATAATTTTTAACTATCTTTTTCAGCTGTTGGCCCATCTTTGTAGTGGGAAAATGATTAAATTTCTGTATTTTCTCTGAAGTCACTAGAATACATGGAAATTGTCATTTGGCAGGCTAAGCACCCTGAGACGTATGTGAAAAACCATGGGTTAATTAAGATCATTATCATAGATGCACTAGCACGGCAAGGGAGAACGTGGGTATGGTTATTGGTTGTTGCTAGAGATCTAGTCCAAGAAGAAGTAAAAAGTGAGTTTAAAGAAAAGAGTGAGGATGTTGAGATAAAGGAAACATGGCCAAGAAAAAGAAGTGACACTGAAAATTCCCCTGTTGACACACCTATCCAAGTCTCTTACGTTGATATGCGTTCAAAATTTCACCTTGTTGATAGATCCATTGCGGATTATCAAGCTTATGAAGGTCTCCATGTTGATGCACTAGTTTACATAACTAGCAGACAATTAGAGAGCTTAGAATTCGGGGCCTTGCCCCGTCATACAAGAATATCCCTTGAAGAAAAAAAATAAGAAAAGGTCACTAATAAATCTAATAGGTGGAAATTTTCCAAAGAATATTGTTAAGGTTACTATCACAACATTTCCTACTCAATCGTTTAAAACACTCACTGCTACAGAGGAGCTAAAGGAGTCGAAGGAGCATCCTAGCAAGGAGAAAGAAGAGGAGTCTAAGCAGAAATAGGATGACAACTCCGCTTCTGGTAAGTCTAAATTTGAACCCTTGTTTCAGCAAGTTGATAGTTGAAGGAAATAAAATGATGGCTTGAGAAAGTAACTTGCAATGTTAAAATAAAAAATTTAGACTAAGAAATATTTAAGAATAGAAACCCTAGTTGAGGTTGTCAAGATGATGAGACTAAAAATATTGAAAAATCATTATGTAAAGTTCATGGGGAAATTCTTAATGAGGATAGATACACATGATATGAGGTATGGAAGCTGTAATCTATCTCAATATGAGTACGAATAGAATTTTAAGTGCAGGATATGGAGTTTCAAGTTGCTACACAAGAACATGTTGAAGATGTCGTTGCACACAAGAACCAAAAATTGAAGCAGAGTAGCTTGTGGAGTATCAATAGGCTAGCAATTAATAACATATTAACAATGTTGCTATCACGCAAGAAACACCAGTTGAGATAGAGCATCCTAAGGAAAATCAAAAGGTCGGTACATAAGAACCTGCTAACGATGATACTGATACATAAGAACCAGTAGTTGAGGAAGTACAATTGGAAGATGAAGTGGAGATTGAGAATTACAAGGATTTATATAAATATTTCGAAGATACTGCTGTAATTGCAAATGAAATAGTGTAGACTAAAATTGATGATAATTTAAATATAATATTATTATTTGTAGAGTTGAGGAAGTGGAGACAATTGGAAATTTCATTATAGAAAGGGACAATGTCATCAAGTGAGCATTGGAGAATTATCCATAATATTAAGGAAGCCTAGGTTGAAGAATTGATGATTCAAATATTAAGATGGGACAAGGTAAAGGAGGAAAGGGAGAAAGAAAATAGACAAGTGTTGGAACTACAAGAAAAAGTCCAACAATTATAGGAGGATAAGGAGAAAATGTATAACCTTGTACATATATATTGAGTTGTAGAAAACCCTCTTCCTTTTTACCCCTTATTTCCTCAGGAGAAACTTTTTATTTTTTGGTTGAAAATTGTGAAAGAAGGGAGGCCATATGAGATAACCACCACTACATCCTTTCTTGAGGTATTTAAGCAGAGCATCTTTGTAGAACAACACTTGACGTGTGAGTTGTATCTAAATGAGTTTCTTTGTTATGTGGAAAAGAGCTTCAATCTCTCACCTTATATGGGAGACATCCAACTAAGGGTGTTTACCTCCTTTACATAAAATCAGATAAGCTAGAAGTTATCCCGTGAAGTTGTAACAACAAACTAGGAATTTAGAATTTTGTGAACTCAAGAAGAATCAGGCTCTATTGCAGAAGTGGTGAGGACACATGGTAACTTTTTGTGATCTCCAGAAAGAAAGGCTAAAGTGATTGAGGTTTGTAGAAAGGTTTTATTTCTTTTTTCTAGGAGCATTGATTAGTTGAGATGGGGTGCATTAGAAGGTAGTAAGTTGATAGGAGAAGTATGTGACAAGAAGCAAAAGGATGAAGATCCATATTTCTTCCCAAAATTTATACATGCTCTTTCGAGGATCATTATATATGTTAATTGTATTAGACGATGTGAGCCTAATTGGCTTGGTCTAAAATTGAAATCTACATTGATTTGGCTTCCCCCATTAAAGTATCATCATTACTTTCAGTTGAAACCAGAAGAGGCAGAGACTTGTTGGTCAGACTTGATTGATTTTGAAGGATATAGGGCCATTACAGAGGATACAACGACAACCTATAATTTTACTGAGCTACATTCACAACATGGATTGAGACTGATTGAGGGATCTGCATGAGGACATGTAATTTCTTCAGTTGGGGGAAGATGTTGGGTCTTGGAATTGGCATATTTTTCACCACCATTTCCTCACCTTTTCAATTACTTTTACCCTTACAATCACATCCTTTTACTCTACTTATTACCATTTTTACCAATGCTTGTTATACCTTCATGTCACCTTAATTTATGCATGTTTACTTGTATATTGACTAGAGGTTAACTGTTTTTGGGTAACTTTACTGAAGAAATGACAAGGATGTTTTAGGATAATTCGACTTGGTAGGATGTTGCTACTCATTTTTTATTAGGAAATGAAATGTTGTTTTTCAAAGATTTTGTAATGATGAAACACTAGCGTAGGTTATGTTGTTGTTGTTACGATGTTGCTACTCTATTTTATATTGATAAGTACTATGTTTTCTCGATGCCATTTGCAGGGGTCAACATGGGCACTGCTACTCAATTAAGTCAAACAAGACCATTATAACAATAAGGAACAAACCACTTTTTGACAATACAACCAACTCGGCTTTGATAGTTACGATTCCCCATTTTGGTCTCTCACTAAATGAAGATGTTGTTACAATAATTATTTTATTTTTAGAGAATTGTTATATTATGTTAAACAAGACTCTCAATTTTGACAACCTCATAATTAAGAGATTCTCATGGATGATTTTGGCACTGAAATTACACATGATGTAATTCTATAAAGACAAAAACCCTTTTCCTTGTGCAGGGTGGCATCATCATCTTTTGGAGAATTGCACATCTGTAATTTTCTGAAGCTAGTACAATCTTTCATGGGTTCATGGTTGAATTGTGGTTTGTTGTGTTAGCATGTGAGTTGTGAATCACCAGCTCCCTATCAAGGAGGAAGGGCCCTCCTCTTTAGTAGGGATTGTTGTGTTAGAGAAGTAGTGTGGTAGTTGTATTTTAATTCACTTGCATATTATGTTTAGTGTTGTTTATCTATCGTTGTTACATACTCTTATTGATGCATTGTATTTATTGATTATTAACTAGTTTTCAAAATACTTGATATAGATCATTGTCTGACAGTGCATAAATTGACCTCACATCCTATTGTCTTCACCTCGTGAGGAGACAATAGAATGGATCATAAAATTCATTGAAGTCAGTGATGTGACCATTCGAAATAGCCATGGGGAAGGTATAACAACATTCACATACTCCTGCATTGTTGAATACTATAAGTTTCCTATATTTCATGTGGTACTCACGATAGAATGGTATAACAACTTTTCCCAAGCAACAAGGAAATCTTGGAAGGTTGTAGGTAAGATTATAGAAAGTTCTACACTAAAAATGATGGTGTCTGGAGAACTAAGATGATAAGAAGAGCATATCATCTTGTTGTGTCCATGTGTTCTTAATTATATGTTAGAACAAATGCAGAGGTATTTGAAGAGAGTTGGGTACCATTAACGTACACATGTGCCAAAGAAGGAAACAAATTTAACTGGGTAGATATTTTGGCAGCTTCCATCCAAACAAGAGTAAGAGAATCCCAAACTCCACTAGTAGGAAACCAACCATAATTATACATGGTCACATACCTTATTGACTACATATGACATAGGAATGAATTAAATATGTTGGTATGGAGATCAATTTTCTCCCCTGACATTCAACTAATTCACATCTATTGTAGGCATTTATGGGAGAATTATTACAGTTCATCTTACTCAAGAATAGCAGAAGGATTCATCTCTAAAATTTTTCACATTCTCTTTGATAGTGAAGTTGATTGTATGTTTGATAGTTCCAAGGAAACATTACAAGACATGGTTGACTAGTTCACACCACTTGAATGCTACATATATTAGGGTGTTTACATCATGCAAGTCCCCACACCAACCTCCACTATTCTTCACATATAAATTCATTCTACAAGAGGTAGCATAATAAGTGACAATGGGAATTGCAGGAATGTTGGCTTGAAGTAAGAAGGCAACTAGGTATGCCTACCCAATATATGTAGGCACACATTGTGTAAAAAGTTACAAAGAAGTAGAATTCAAAGAAAAAGGCATCGAATGATTTAGAATTGGGGAACTCAATTTCCACATGTATGATCTAAGAAGTATAGCAATGGATCATTGCTCTCAACTAAAATATAAATGGGCATAAACATTGAGCATTGATGAAGATGAAGAAAAAATCAAGAACCACTGTAGTGCCATAGAAGTCGTGGAAGTGCAAAAAAGGGCCAATGACCCTCGGTTGATGGATGGTGTTGAACCTACTACTGGGGAATAATTAAAAGGAAAAAATTCCAAAGACAAGAAGGTTTCCAAAAATAGGGAAAGAGAGAAAGAAGCAACCAAGAACGAAAAACAAAATAAATTTAAAGCATAATAAAAGGCCAAATTAGAAAGGGAAAAGGCACAGAAAGAAGAGGAATAAAGGAAGAAAAAAGAGGAGGAAAGAGGAAAGCAGCAAGAAGAAAGAATGAAAGGGGACGAGGAAAGACTGGAAAAAGAAATGAATGACAAATAAGTATAGGAGGAAATAAGATAAAAATAGTAGATTGAAAAGGAATCTCATGTCATATTGCCTAGCATGGATGCTAACCCTTCTACCCTAATTTTCATGCCACTCATAGGAGGCCACCTGCCACTCAAAGAGATGGGTATCAAAACTTGTGAATGATATCAATTCTTAGATATTGTGAACTTTAGATTTAATCATAGCTCTAGCAAAATTGTTCAAGAAAGACACATGTACTTAGCCCAAGAACCAAAAAAACCGATCTTGATGACTATTGAATGTAATATAGTGTTGGACACCATGAACAATTCTCTAGCCATTTCTTTGGCATGATTGACATTATCTATTGTGATCAAAAGAAACATTGAGCACCTATTGAATAAGGTCAAATACTTATAAAGGTGCCTGAGAAATGCACAATAGAAAAGGAGAGGCTTTGTTAGGAGAATCAAGCTTTGTTGGATTCAAGCTCCAATGATGATGATTTACGAGTAGTAGCATTAGAAGAAAATAAAGTGTTGGAAGATACCATGAAGTAACTATACAAGGAAATGATCATACTTCAAAAGGTGACTACTATGATTATGACCATTTAGAATGCACTCAAAGTGAAGAAATTTAATAGAATTGCAATTGCTCAAGAAATCTAATCTAAAATCAAGAGACACAATTCTACTCTACTGATATGCGATATGAAATTCACAATTTAGAAAAACATGCATAGACATGCAATAAGAAAAACCAAAAATACACAGTTATTTCTAGGGGAACCCAATTGGGAAACACCCCTAAAGCCTCTTTGCATTAATCAGATGAATAGAGAAACTATTACAATTGCTAGCTCCAGCTTTGAGCTCAATATGCAAAAGAATAATTGTTCTCTCTGCTCAATGAACAACTTTGGCCAACACTTAGTCAAGTATCAACTAACCTAGCCTCTTTTTTCCTTGTGAAAATCTTGAGTAATTAGGCCCTATTATTTAGGAATTTCCTCCTAATTGATTGCGCAATTCCCAAGGATTGGTCGTTGATTGTATGCAACACTTGTACACTCAAAACTAGTTTATAATTGTTGTTTCACTACCTTGTAATCTCCACTTTAGTTGAGGAACTCGAATTCCTTGCATGCACTAGCTATTTTGGGATGATTGATCAGTTAACTAACAAATCTTTGAGTTAGACTATTGTCCCACTGCACCACTAACCTTCAATTGACTCCAACAATAGTTAGAGGTCAGTTAACTTAATACAATTGAAAATAACTAAATTGGATTACTAAAATTTAGCAATCACACCTGCATAACTAAACTCCAAGTCCTCTAACTCGAATTTACTGAGCTAACTGTGTGATAAGAGTTATGTCACACTAGTTAACTACCTCAAAGTTGTCATATTGATGTGGAAATTCGATTTACTCAATTTGACTAAGGCTAAAGTCAAATTGAGCCTTTCTTGCTACATTTTCTCAACACTCCCTCTTAGAAAGAAATGAATTTTCTACCACCCCTATCCTACACCTATGGAATTTAAATTTACCTCTTGACAATAACTTTGTATGATGTCAACATATTTCTCCTCAGTTGGAATGTATTGTAGAAACATAAGTATCCTTTGCACACAGTCCTGCAAATGATGATACCGGATATCTCGAAGAGCTTAATGCAACTTTGATTATCACAATATATCATTGTCGGATCCATCTCTTGACTGAAGAGACGCCAATATTTTCCTCATCCAGATTACTTCATGTGCTTCTTAGATTGAAAAAATGTATTTAGCCTCTGCTGAGTTGAGCACTACAAGCCTTTGCTTCATGTTGTACCAAGAAATAGTTGTGGACCCAACACTAAAGATAGCACTTGATTTAATTTTTCTATCGGATGGACTCCCTACCCAATCTGCATTGGTGAAGCCTTGCAACTTCACTCTCTTTGTCTGTCTATACCATAATCCATACTGGGTAGTGCCTCTACAGTACCGTAACACATTCTTTTCTACCTTCCAATAGAACTTGGTAGGCCTCACCATAGATTGACTAAGTTGGTTTACTGCATAGCACATGTTGGGTCTTGTGTTCACAAGATACAAAAAAGACTCCACAAGCATTCTATAAATGGTAGTATCCACCTCTTCACCTGAAGTGGCATTCTCCTTCCTCTAGTTTGTAGCTAGAGGTGTGTCCATGGGAATACAACTCTCCATGTGAAATCTATGAAGTATCTTGGTAGAATACTTGCCTTGAGATACAAAAAAGTTACCATCACACTGCCATACTTCTAGCCTGAGGAATTAATGCATTAGGCCCATGTCTTTCATCTCAAATTCCCTTGCAAGATCTTTTTTGCAAGAGCGGATCAACTTCTCATCACCTGTCAATATTAAATCATCAACATACAAAACAAGAACATGAAACTTACCATCTACGAAAATGTGATGAAGGTTTGCATTTGCTTCACTTTTGGTGAAGCTAAATCCAATGAGATAATTTTCGATCCGAGTGTACCATTCTCGCGGTGCCTGTTTAAACCATACAATGCTCTCTTGAGTCTGCACACATGTGACTCTCAATCAAATGCCTCAAATCCTTTTGGATTATCTATGTAAATTTCCTCCTCAACAACATTGTTGAGAAAGGCAGTCTTCACATCTATCTGGTGTATTTTCCACCCCATATGTGCAGTCAACGATAGAATGGATCTAATTGATGAATATCTTGCAACTGGAGCAAATTTTTCCTCATAGTTTTCTCCCTCTACTATAGATAATCCTTTGGCCACAAATCTAGCCTTGTATTTCTCAATTCTCCCATCAGCTGCATGCTTCACTTTGTAGATCCATCTCAAATCAATCACTGATTTCTCTTCTGGTCTCAGCACCACCTCCCATACACTATTCTTCATGATGGATTCATATTCTTCCACAATGACATCAACCCAAACTGGTTGAGAAATTTCTTCCTCAAATGAAGAAGGCTTTCTCTCAATGAGCTCTGTCATGAGATCCATGTAACCAATGTACCTATTAGGTGACATCTTCTTCCTGTTTTGTGATGTGTGGGCTCCCACATTCTCCCTTGCATCTTGCAACAATCTATCAGCTTCTCTGGTTCTCTTTCTCCCCTCCCTAGAAGATTCTGGTTGAGTGGGTGGCTCTACTCTACCTCCTATTTTCTCCACTGCATGTGGCTACTCCACAACCTCCTAAAGCTCATCCAAAGGCTCCTCCTTTGGAGCTAGAAGATCCTACTTTGGTGGGATACTCATCTCTCATTCCAGAGAGCATCTCATAGCCTTACAACTCTCCTTAAAAATTTCATCCTCATTGAAGGAAAATACACCCAATAATTTTGTGGATTTTCAGTGTATCCTACAAAAACTCCCAACTCTGATGTAGGCTCAAGTTTCTTCCTTGAGCTCTTAGAGACATGACAATAAACTGAAGCTCCAAAAATCTTGAAATGAGACACATCAGGCTTTCTCCTAGAGAAATATTCCTCCGGTATGATCATACCAAATATTTTATGAGGACTCTGGTTCTGCAAGTATACTGCAATGTTGCATGATTTTTCCCATAGATGTAATGGAAACCCTTGATCATGAAACACGGCCCTTTCTGCTCCCACTATGCTCCTGTTCTTCCTCTAAGCTACACCATTTTGTTGTGGGTTATGTGGTGCTATCAGTTCTCTTCAAATACCTTCCTTCACATAGAAATCCTTGAAGGCATGTGAAACAAATTCACCTCCATTATTGCTCCTGATAGCCTTCACCTTCTTCCCAGTATCCTTCTCAACTAATGCCTTGAACTCAACAAATTTTGAGAAAAATTCATCCTTCTTTTGCATGAAGAAGATCCAATTTATTTTAGAGAAATCATCAATAAAAATAACATTATACTTATGTTTCATGGTGGAGACTGTAGAAAAGGGTCCACAAACATCAGAGTGGAATCACTCCAAGACTGAATCTGCTCTGCTATCTCATTCATGGAATGTTGATTTGACATATATCCCCAATGTGCAATCCTTACAGTCATCTGGTTGGTCAAGGGAGCCTTTAGGGAGACCAATGGTAATTTGTTGCATGATTTTTAAGGCACCATGGTGTAAATGACCCAATCTCATATGCCAGAGTTCTCCAACATCGTGCCTCGGCACTTTCTCAGCCTTCTCAATGCAGTTCAATCTTCCACCTCAATTTTGTATAGGTTGTTCACTCCAACCCCGATCTTCTTCACTTTCCTAGTAGCTATGTGTCTCAGAAAGGCTTTCCCTTTACCAAAAATAACATCATAACCATGATCCTCAAATATTGCTATAGAGTTCAGGTTCTTCTTCAGCTCATGTACAAACATAACATCTTTGAGGCGAACAAGATAGGATTTATCCCTCTCAAAGGTGATAGTACCAATTCCAGTAGCATTGTACCTCCCATCATCCCCCATTTCGATATGCATATGGAGCTCCTTCTCCTCTATGATACTGAAAAAATACTTTCACCCTCTCATATGGAATGTGGCACTGGAATAAATATACCACACACTCCCCATAGCTGTGTTGGCCATGCATGTTATTAGGGTGAATTTTAATTCGAATTGTGAATCCAATGCTTCACCTACTGCTCCTCTAAAGAATTCTTAGTAGCATTCTTGTGGAGACATTTTGTTGCATAGTACCTGAATCCATGGCAGTTGAAACATTTTATATTACTCATGTCTTTCTTCTTACCATTATTTTGGCTAAACTTAGGTTTGTTCTAGGTCTTCTTCCCTTTGCCTTTCTTCCCCTTTCAGACCAATGAAAAAATATTTTCATCCTTAGCTTTGGATGATGTTACATACCAATTATTCTCCTAAAATCTCCTTGAACCAAATTGGACCACAACCTTTTCCACTTTGGTCATTTCTCCCTTCCATTCACAGAGTCCTGGTAGTTGTGTTAGGATTTTGGAAGGCCTAGAAGAGCTAGGCTCACTAGGTCATCTTCCGTAAAATTCACCCCATCCCCTCCAAGCTCATCCTAAACTTCTGTAAATCTAGAGAGATACCGTGGAATAGTATCATTCTTCTGCATCTTAATGTTTTGAAGTTTGTATTTCAGGGCCAATTTTCTATGGTCAATGTTATTTTCGAAAATCTTAGTTAGTTCCTTCCACATCAAAAATGGTTTCTATTTTCCATGGATATTTGAGACCAAGTGGTCTCGCACACCTTCTAGAAGAATCCTCCTGGTCTTTGCAACATCCTTCTTCCATTGGGCTAATTATTTTGCATTTGATTGTGGAGGGTTTGCAATGTTAGTTTTAACATATTCTAACACACCATTGTCATCGAGCATTACTTCCATCTGATCCCTCCAGGCTATTAAATTTGAGCTACCCTCTAGGGAATACACGAATCTCAGTCCGCTAGAAGACATCCTCCTGATATTGAATAAAAATTGTTGCACATAAGCTGCAAAATCAAAATTCTTTGAGAGACAAGTTCGAAATACTAGTTCTAATGTGAATTTTGAGGCTCTAATACCATGAAAATATTTTATAGAATTGAAACTTCTCAAGAAATTTAACCTAAAATCAAGAGATATAATTTTACTCTACTGATCTGCAGAATAAAATTCAAAATTTAGAACAACATGCATAGACATGCAATAATCAAAACCACACACACACAATTATTTCTAGGGGAACCTAACTAGGAAAAAACCCTCAAGCTTCTTTACATTAATCATATGAATAGAAAAACTATTACAATTGCTAGCTCCATCTCTGAGCTCAACTTGCAAAAGAATAATTGTTCTCTCTACTCAATGAACAACTCTGGCCAACACTTAGTCAAATATCATCTCACCTAGAATTTTATTTCCTTGTGTAAATCCTGAGGAAATAGACCCTATTATTTAGGAATTTACTCCAAATTGATTGCTCAATTCCCAAGGATTTATCCCTAATTGCATGCAACAACTATACACTCAAAACTAGTTTGCAATTATTGTTACACTGCCTTTTCATATCCACTTCAATTAAGGAACTCGAATTCCTTACATGCAATTGTTCTTTCAGGTTGATTCATCAGTTAACTAATAGATATCTATGTCTAATAGGTATCTATGTTATACTGTTGTCCCACTGCACCACTGACCTTCAATTGACTCCAACAGTAGTTAGAGGTTAGTTAACTGAATGCAATTGAAAATAACTGAACTGGATTACTAAAATTTAGCAATCACACATGCATAACTGAACTCCAAGCCCTATAACTGAAATTTACTAAGATAACTGAGTGACAAGAGCCATGTCACACTAGTTAACTACCTCCAAGTTTTTTTGCTGATGTGGAAATTTGATTGACTCAATTTGAATAACACTAAAGTCAAATTGAGCCTTTCTTGCTACATTTTTTCAACACAAAGAAAAGGGAACATTGTTGAAGGAAGCCTCAAAAATTGTGTACATAATGTATGGGTGGAATGCGGAACATACAAATGCACCGAAAAATTTACTAAGAAGAGAAGAGATAGGAAAATAAAAGGATAATTTTGAGATTAGGTTGACGATCCAAGCTTAAGAGAAGCTATGGAAAGACGTAGTTAGAATTATAAATAATTATTAGCAACTTCATAGCATAATGGAAGTTTTTATCAAAGATCACAAAATAGTCCCCATTGGAGCACGTGGAGAGATAAGGTTGGAATAAGAAATCTAACCAGAAATTCAAGAGATGATGGATGCATGTAAGTTGGCCATTGCTCAGTAGGACATGATTCCTACCAAGGAGGCTATTGAGTGGCATGCGATAGAACCAACAAATTTGCACATGATGCTCACCACACTATTCCAACGAGTACAGTCTGATATGAAAATAATAGTTCCTGGTTGTTTTGAGTGTCAAATTACCTATGAAGAGCTTATATCAAACAAAGTATTTTCCATATCATTTTATTACAAGGCATGACATGCTTACTTGACTCAGGAATTACAAGTTCAAGCCCTACTCTTGGCTATTTTGGAATTAGTGCCATAACAGGTGTTTATTTTATTATTTTGAATTTTAATGTAATTATGTGAAAAGAAAACAGGACTAGAAATAAAATAAAATATAAATTAGACATGAGAATAGTTGAAAAGTCATAGAAGGTGAAGAGTCACCTAACTTTGCATAAATATACCCTCATAGCTAGTAAGAAAGGACTTTTTAGTTTTGGACTATTTAGAGCACTCTGAAGGAAAAGCTTGTACACTTCTTTGAAGATCAAGTTACAATTTTGGATTCCCACTTTTGGGTCTCTTTGATAGATTGCGTGATTGTACATTGGATATTTTAGCATCAATACTCAAAATATATTTTGGGTGCAGAAAGAATTTCTTTCACATTTTATTTAACGTTGTAAGACTATTATTGTTGCTATTCAATACTATGTGATTGCTGTCCATGTGTTGAGAACCTATGAATTATTCCGTTAATCGAAAACTTATATATTTCCAAGGATCATTTGATGATTTATATATGTGTTCATGTTGGTTATTAATTGTGAATTACTTTACAATTGATCGCTAATACGCTTCTATATTCATGTATCTTAATTAAATTTTGTTATCTCTCTTTCTTTTACGGTTCATGATCATCTACCAATTTGTTTCAATATTATTTGTTCCTATTATTTAAAGTATTTCCATAAGTTGTTCTAATTTGTATATCACCTATAATATTATTTGGATTTCCTTTCCCTTGCTTTGTTCATCCAAAATTTCGTTTTCAACCAAACAAGATATGAAAATCAGGCCAACATTTTGAATGGGACTCTTATCCCAAAAGGAGTGAGGTCTAATTGGGATTTCATACTGGGAAGATCCCCTTAGACTATAAGCAATTCATTTCACCTCGTCAATAGTATTTTGGCGCTAGAAGGAGGGTCACCATTGCATCGATGGTAGGTTACCTCACTCATATCAATTTGAAACATATGTAAAAGATAGCAATCAACATGTTTCCCCTCTGTCAAATCTTGATCCATTTTAAGAGCCTAACCTTGAAGACTTACCACCTCCAAATATCCCTAAGTAATTGTAAGAGATCACACAAGACGATCTAATATCTCTTAGACTGTTCACCTAGGCTTATGCAAAACAAATCAATAGACTTCCTATTTCTAGTCTTTTACCTTATAGGTGTGCAACAAGGAGACCAAAAACTATTCATGGTGTATTATTTTATTTTTTGGAAGACTTGGTTAGTGTGTCTCTAGTTGATATAGTAGAATTTGTGGAAAGACCACACTTGTTTGGACCTTCTAATGAAGAATACGAAAGGTCACAAGGTAGTAAGAACCCCGAAGGTGAAGAAGAACATACGAGTTTTGACAGTGAATAAGAGTATTTAGGTAACAATATGGTCAATCATAAATTATCATGGATGGCCCAAGGGCCTTTTAACCTTCAAGGTATACTACATGACTTTCCTTGGTATCCATAAAAGTTACTTCTAGAATTTGACCAGATCAATCCACCTCTGGGGAAGATCACATTCAAAATTTCTATTTGGCCTTGAGGTTAATGAGTGTTCAACATGAAGATGTGTGCAGATTATATCCTTACACTTTTGAGAATAAATATTCCACCTAGTATTATAATCTCTGAGTAGGCTCTATCACAAATTTGGAACAATTTCAAAAAGCGTTTATGGATAAATTTAGAAAAGAGAAAATTGCGTGTTATGCTATTAAGAGGACTAAGAGTATTGAAAATAGAGAAAAAATAAAGAAGATATTTAAAGATTTTAACCAACGCTTCACTACAATATTAAGTAAATTCTCCAACCAATATACCTCCTCATGATTTTGTAGCCACTGAATATTATACATCATCCCTTCATTCTAACATAGCAATGTTTGTGAAAAGGAAAATGAGGCTACATTGGTAGAGAATTTTATTGAAGCATTGGCAGTCAAAAAGGACATGATCTCTATTGGTGTACATCATACCCATGAAGATTCAAAGGCCTGCAGAAAGAAGCCTCAAATAACTACAAGCAAACTTGTTGAGAAAGAGGCAAGTGACCCAGAGAGTGTTGTGAAGATAATGAAGAAACTAACCAATGAGTTGACTAATTTGAAGAAAAGTGCCAAGGAAAGTTATTCAAGTAATAAATATTTCAAACCTTTCTTCAAACGCAAAAATGATTCCCCAACTAGATCTGCCTAGAGCTCTAATGTAAACTTGAATGTTGGAGAGCTTGGACTGGATAACTTCTATACAGATCATCAAGCTAATCATTCTAAAAAACATGTCTGCAATGTATTAACTCTATGACTTTAGTAGTTAATAATATGTTGGATCAATTGTCTATATAAGACCAATTATAACAACCAGTATTTGAGGATTCCCCTCCAACTGATTTGAGTTCAACACAGGGTCAACTATGTTATTGTTGGATCTAGTGGTTGATGGAGATACATAAGCGGTAGGAGAAATATTGATTGGAGAAACACAACTAGCTAAGGCCACTAAATCTTATAACTTATGAAGTAAAGGTTGGTAGCTAAATCTAGTCGATTAGAGTGTTGTTGACACAAATACTTCACCCAATGGCTAACAATCAGAATTCAACTTCCCAATCAAAGAATAATCAACCAACCAAAGATACATCAGGGAATGGTAGAAAAAATAGAAAGACATCCGAAGAAACTGCTAAGTCTTCCCCAACTACAACTTCAACCCAAACAACCAAGGACAAGAATGAAGGTGGTTTAATCGAGTACAATGTTATTGATGATATGAAGAATAATAGGGAAAATGTAACAATTTATGATATGTTTAGCTCCACCAAAAAAGAGAGTTATTACTTTGATCATTTGAGTCACCTGTTATCAGAGCAATTTTGGTCCTATATCTTCCAATTTTTGAATATGACATAAGTAGCTCAAGAAAATGCCACTGGAAGTGAGAAGGTTGTAATCAATTTTGCAAGTACTAGAGTTCATTCAAGATCACAAACATCACTTTTTATAATTACTTTTGAAATCTTTAATCATAATGTGCATAATTGTTTAGTATATTTTGGTGCTTCAACTAATGTTATTTCATGGTTAGTTTGTCAGAAAATCAACACAACTCTAGAGAAAACCAACACTAGAAACATACAACTAGATGATACTCAAGTGCAAGTAGTTGGCGAACTCAACGATGTGCTTATTCAATTATCATTAGATCCAAGGGTAAACCAAGTTATCGATATAGTGGTGGTTGACATAATCAAGGCCTATGGTCTTCTATTAAGTAGAGACTGGTCTAGAAATCTTCAAGGGTATTTTTCTTCTGACTAGTGTCACCTATGGCTTCCCTACAAGGAAAATAATATTTAGATAATGGTGGACAATGAGCTACATATAAAGTATAGCATGATATAATTGCAAGGACCCAATGAGCTCATCATCTTTGCTCAAGAAATGTTTGGAAACTTATTTTTGGAATCACAAATGGGTTCTATATGGCTCAACTATCATCAGTACCATTAGACAAACAATCAAAACTCCTTCCTTGCCATCTAACTGATGCAAACAAAAATTATATCATAGATGTAAATAGTCTTAGTTTAAGTAATAATAATTTTGTAAATAATAATATATGGACTATGTATTATGATGGATATAAAACTCAGGATGGAATTGGTACAAGTTGCATCTTATTGGGCCCAACAAAGAATAAAATTATCATCTCATGTCACCTAGAATTTGAATGCACAAATAACACAACTGAGTATGAGGCACTGATATTTGGGTTAAAGAAGCCCATCTATTTGTAGGTAGAATGCCTTAAATTAATTAGTGATTATGAAATAATAACCAAAGAGGTACGCAACATGATTCATCGTTTATCTCCACATTTCAAAAACTACCAGCAAGAGGTATGGTGAATTATCTCATCATTTAAATCTTTCAATATTGTTTCAGTGCCTAGATCTAGGATTATTACAACCGACACCTTGGCCAATGCAACAAACTCTTTCACAACTCTCAAAGATGGATTTTCAATAGAGATGGTTTATAAACCCACAATTCTAGATAACATGACAATTTCCATGTTTTCAATGATGATGAACATACATTGTAATTCACTGTTGATTTAGATGTGTTTAAATATGTGGATATCGATGAAGATGGACATGAAAAATATCTAGACAACGAAGAAAATTTTCATAAAGGTAACCTGATGCCCAATGATGTTGTTACATTGGAAAAACAATATGATTCACAAATCCATTCGAGAGGAACCAAAAACACCAAATCGCAAAGTTCAACACTAAGGAACGAGAAAGTAAATATGGAAACGGAAAAGGACCCCAAGTTTTTGAACCACGATACATGTTGTACCTCGGTTGAGTGCCAAGAATTTATACAACTATTCAAGTAATATGCAGATGTTTTTCCCTGGACTTACAATGATCTAAAAACATATGATACTTGTATCATTCAACATGTGATTCCCATAAAGGAAGGTGTCAAACCTTTCTAGCATAAGTTGAGAAAAGTACATCCAACTTTGGAACTACTCCTACAGAAGGAGTTGTAGAAGTTGTTGCAAGCTAAGATCATATTTAAAGTCTGATATGTTGGCATTATGTTTATGGTATTGTTCTATGTTACAGATGTTGTACTTGATGGCAACACCCTCAAGTGGCAAAGGCTCTCAAAATGGTGTAAATTAAGAAGTACGCAGGAGAATAGAAAAAAAGGTGCGTACTCGCAGGTACGCCGTGAAGGGACTGCGTCCGCACACGCAGGTCAGCCGTTCAGGAGGTGCGTACCCCTAGTGCACTCACTTCAAGGCAGAGAAAAGCACACGTGGGGTTTCTTACGTTTAACCCTTGGTATTTAGCCGTCGGTATTTGTGTTATTATGGTTTTGGCTCGTGGTGTTGATCCATGATTTTAGGAGGAGCTTGCCTATATAAAGCAAAGGAGATCACTTGGCTAAGCATCTTTTGCAAATTGAATATCTTAAGATCTGAAATATTGGGTTATTGTCTTAAAAGCTTGATCTATATGAAAGTGAAGTTGAAAGCAAATCTGTGAAGGGTGATCTCTCGAGCGCATGATCAGATCTGGGCATCTGACTAACTGTGGCACACTGGTGGGCTGCCAATTCGGCCCTAATCATAAGTACGCAGGTGATTAACGGTACATGTGCGTAGGTACGCAGAGCAGAAACAGGAGAGCTGCGTAGGTACGCAGAGCAGAAGAAGGAGAGCTGAGTGGGTACGCAGCGCGAAAAGGTTCAGGTACGCACGCACAGTAAAAGTACGCGGCGCAATAGTATCTATGAGTGCGTGGCTACAGTGGCAGTATGCGGTGCGATAGTGTCTCTGGGTGCGTACCTGCAGTAACAGTACGCAGCGCGGTTGAAGAAATAGTGCGTGGACACGCAGTGCGACAGAGGGGTCTCTGCGGGTATACGCAGGGGAGAAGAAGGTGAAGTGCGTACGCACGCAGACGAGAGAAAGAAAAACTGCGTATCTGTCTTAAGACCTTTTGTTTGGCTGCATATTTCTGTTGATAAGGTGTTCTGGGTTTAGTTCTATTATTGTTGATCTGGTTACTACAGTTGACTGGGTGATTTTCTTATACTTGATGATCATTTGATGTTTATGGATCCAGTTTGAAAATTTATGAAAAGTGGTCCTTGTAAGAAAAAAAGTAGGGGGTTGTAGCTCCCTTCCAGGAGAGACTGGAAAACGAGAGAGAGAGTTGTAGCTCTCTGCTGGTGGCAGCTTGCGTACTGGTAAAGGACTGCACCAGTACAAAACCATTGTAAAAGGAGTTTCTAATTTGAAAGAAGATAGAGACATATTGCAGCAGGTGGTTTTCACCCACATTGGGTTTCCACCTTATATCTGGTGTTCTTTGGTGTGACTGTCTGTTTTTCTTGTTCATGCTCATTATTTTATGGTACTGATATGCAAAAATAATTCAAAGTATAAATAAGGAAGATTTGTTAAAAGAACTTGATAATACTGATTCACCCCCCCTCTCAGTATTATTTCCAACAATTGGTATCAGAGCAGGTCCTTCGGAGAAGCTTGATCGCTTGAAGGAAGATCATTCATCATGAGCAACTACGAGAGGGAAGCATCAATCAGGCCACCAATTTTTGATGGGACAAACTTCAATTATTGGAAGGTAAGAGTTACTGCCTATCTTCAATCTCTTGGTACAGAAGTTTGGGATATCATAGATACAGGCTACGCTTTTCCTTCAGCTACTCCTACAGATGCGGCTGAAAAGAAGAAATATGAAACAAATGCTAAAGCAGTCAATACTTTGCTAGGATGCTTATCTCAAACAGAATTCGTAAAGGTTATGCAATATAAATCCGCAAAAGAAATATGGGACAAGATTGTCTTGAGCTACGAAGGAGATGAACAGGTAAAGCGAGCTAAACTTCAAACTCTCAGGATTCAGTATGAAAATCTCAGGATGTATAATGATGAAAGTGTGGCTAACTATTTTCTTCGGGTAGATGAGATTGTTAATTGCATGAAAAATTTGGGTGAAGAAATAAAAGAGGATATTGTGGTTGAAAAGGTTCTAAGATCATTGTCCCCCAAGTTTGAATCTAAAGTATCTGCAATAGAAGAAAAGGAAAATCTACGAATTCTTACTATGTCTCAGCTACATGGAATTCTAACTGCTTATGAAATGAGAAAGGGAGGTCCATCAGACAGAAGAGAAGCTGCTTTCAAGGCATCAGGCAAAGGAGATTATGAAGCGAGTCATGTACCAGAAGAAGAAGAAGAAGAATCAAATTTTGTCAGAAATCTTCAAAGGGGTTCTGGAAGGTTCAGAGGTAAGTTACCTTTTAAATGCTTTGCTTGTGGAAGAGTAGGTCATTATGCTGCAAAATGTCCTTATAAGGATAAAGGAAAGGAGCCTGCTAGATGGAACAAGAAACAGGGTGCAAATAAGAAAAGCTACTACACTCATGAAGATAGTGATGGTCTATCAAATAGTGATGAAGATGAACAAGGTAATGAATATAAACTGTTAATGGCATTTGAAGATGATGATTATATGGATGCTATAGATGTGGATAACCTTTTTGAAGAAATTACTAGACTCAAGAGATGTATAGAAGAAAAGAATATGATCATTGATACTCTACAATTTCAAATTGATGAAAAGGAAAAACATCTTGAAAAATTAGAAGGTGAAATTGTTGCTCTTAGAAAAGAGATTGAGAAAACAAAAGCTATTAATCTTAAGTTTGTCAAAGGATCTGAAACTCTGAATGAGATTATCAATGTACAGCGTTCTCCTCTAAACAAGACAGGTCTGGGCTATAATGAAGAAACTTCTCAAGCATCCACTTCAAAAAGTTATCTTGATGCAACAAAAAGGAATGAGCAAAAGCACAATGGAGACTATCAGGTAAAGCAAGGACGAATTGCAAACAAAGACTATCAGGGGCAATCCATCCTAAGGATGAATAAAAGCTACAACCAGCCACAGGTAAAATCTTCTCAATTTGGTTCAAGAATGAATGACAATAGAGATTACAATCACTTTGCTGGTAGATTTGATAACCGCAGAAGTTTCTTCAATGGACAATGTTTCTCTTGTCATAACTTTGGTCACAAAGCAGCTCAATGTGTTGCATATAAAACAATCATGACTAGAGAAGCTCAAAAACAAAAAAGTATGACCGGGATTACTAAAAGGACCTATAACAACTTTTCGGCTCTTGAAAATGAAGTTGAATGTTCTATTTGCAATAAATTTGGTCATGAAGATTCTGAATGCAGGAGCAGGTTTCAGCAGAAAAAGGAACAAGCCTCAAGCACCAAAACATGGAGAATAAAGGAACCACAAACAGAAAGATGTGGGATAGCATTTTATGCAGAAGGACAGGAAAATCTATGGTACATTGACAGTGGATGTTCGAAGCATATGACAGGTGATAAAGAAAAACTTGAGTCATATTCTGCTCTAGAAAAGGGAAAGAAAGTTTCTTTTGGAAATGATACTCCTGCAACTATAAAAGGAAAAGGCATTGCTCAGCTAAAAGAAAAGGTCAAGGCTGGAAATGTTTTGTATGTTGATGGATTGAAGCATAATCTTCTAAGTGTCAGCCAGATGTGTGATCAAAGAACCGAGGTGATATTCAGATCAAATGGATGTCTTGTTCGTGATCTTGATACAGGTAAAACAGTGATCAAAGGCAAAAGAACTCCAAATAATCTGTACATATTTGAAGAAGGACAACAAAAATGCTATCTGAGCAAGGATGATGAGCACTGGTTATGGCATCGGAGGTTGGGGCATCTAAGCTTTTCAAAAATAAGGAAAGCATGCAAATATCAGGTAGTTCGCGATCTTCCAGATATCAAAATTCCTGACAACACCATATGAAAATCATGTCAGTTTGGAAAACAAACCAGAACTAACTTTCCAGAGAAGGAAGGATCAGCTAGCATGCCTCTTGAGCTAGTACATACAGATACATGCGGTCCATTCAGGAAAAGAACACCTCGAGGAGAAGAATACTTGATATTATTCATTGACGATTTCTCCAGGTTTGTCTGGTTAGGACTTATGAAGCACAAAGATGAAGCATTCGAAAAATTCAAATACTTCAAAGCCTTGGTTGAAAATGAATCAGGTCACAAAATTAAGTGCCTCAGATCCGACAGAGGTGGGGAGTTTACCTCAAATGAATTTTTCGATTTCTGTGAAGAACATGGGATAAGAAGAGAATTCTCTACAGCTAGAACTCCTCAGCAAAATGGAGTTGTGGAAAGAATGAACAAAACAGTCCAACAAATGGCTCGTGCTATGCTTGATGAGTCAGGAACTCCCGCAACTTTCTGGGGTGAAGCTGCACATGATGCGGTTGTTATTCTCAACAAAACAAATGTCCGGGTGAACAACACTCAAACTCCTCATGAGCTCTGGAGTGGTAAGACTCCTTCGGTAAAGCACTTCAAAATCTTTGGGAGCAAATGCTATATTAAGAATACTGATGAGCAGCTTGGCAAACTTGAACCTAGAGCAGATGAAGGCATTTTTCTTGGTTACTCTCCACATAGCAAAGCATACAAGTGCTACAATAAAAGACTTGGCAGAATTGTTGACAGCATTGATGTAGTGGTTGATGAGAAGGGATACATTCCTAGGGAAGTACATCATGAAGACATCGAAGAAGATGAAGGCTACCCTCAAAGACAGAATGATGAAGAAGAAGAACCTCAAGAAGAACCAGAGGAGCAGACAAGAATAGAAGAGAAAGCTCCATCCAGATATGTTCAGAAGAATCATCCAGAATCTCAGATTGTGGGGCAGAAAGAAGCAGGTATACAAACAAGAAGAACAGTTGCAGAAGCTTCAAGCTATTTGGCATTACTCTCCTCCACTGAACCACAAAATGTGAAAGAGGCATGCAAAGATGAATGTTGGGTGAAAGCAATGGATGAAGAACTTGAGCAGATCGAAAAGAACAACACTTGGGAACTGGTTTCTAGACCAAAGGATAAGAATGTTATCGGAACAAAATGGGTCTTCAAAAATAAATTGAATGAAAATGGAGAAGTAATTAGAAACAAGGCCAGACTTGTTTGTAAAGGGTATGCGCAACAAGAAGGAATAGATTTTGAAGAAACCTTTGCTCCTGTTGCAAGACTTGAGGCCATCCGAATGTTCCTTTCTCTCTCAAGCTTCCAAAACTTCAAAGTATTTCAAATGGACGTGAAATCAGCCTTTCTAAATGGAGACTTGGAAGAAGAAGTATACATCGAGCAGCCAGATGGGTTCATTCTTGGAAATGATCCAAATCTTGTGTGCAGATTGAAGAAGGCTCTCTATGGTCTCAAACAAGCTCCAAGGGCTTGGTACTATCATTTGGACAAATATATTCATCAACAAGGCTTTTCAAAAGGATCAGCAGATAGCAATCTTTATATAAAAGTTGAAAATGATAAATTACTAATACTTGTTGTTTATGTAGATGACATTATCTTTGGCAGCAATGAAGAAGCTATGAGTCAAAGCTTTGCCTTGGTGATGCAGAAAGAATTCGAAATGTCCTTGCTGGGAGAACTGACATATTTTCTTGGTTTGCAAATCCAACAAAAAGAAGGAGGAATCTTTTTGTCTCAAACCAAGTATCTCAAACAGATTTTGAAGAAATATGGCATGGAAGATGCAAAACCAGTATGTACACCCATGGTCACAGGATGTAGCCTCAGTGCAAATGATGAATCTGCAGCAATGCATCAACCAACCTACAGATCTATGATTGGAAGTTTACTTTATTTGACAGGTACCCGACCGGACATCATGCATGCAGTTGGAATAGTTGGAAGATTTCAGGCAAATCCGAAGGAGACTCATCTTCAGGCAGTGAAAAGAATTTTCAAATATCTTCAAGGGACTCAAAATTATGGCTTATGGTATCCTAGAGATACAGATCTCACACTTCATGCTTATACAGATGCAGATTGGGCCGGAAGCGTGGATGACAGGAAAAGCACAAGTGGTGGTGCGTTCTTTATGGGTTCTAGACTAGTATCTTGGTTCAGCAAAAAACAAAGTTCGATTGCCTTGTCTACAGCTGAAGCAGAATATGTGGCTGCTGCATCTTGCTGCACTCAACTCCTTTGGATGATGCAGACTTTGCAGGATTTTCAAATCACTTGTACACCACCTATCCCCATCTGATGTGATAACACAAGTGCAATCAGCATATCAAAGAATCCTGTCATGCATTCAAAAACCAAGCACATACCCATCAAGTATCATTTTCTCCGGGAACAAGTGCTTGAACAGAAGGTCAAGTTGGAGTATGTTCCTTCTAAGGAACAAGTTGCTGATATACTCACCAAACCATTGCCCAGGGAGACTTTTGAATACCTCAGGCAAAAGCTGGGGGTAGTTGATGCATCATCTTATTGTTGAAACTCTTCTGATTGATGGTTGTACGCATGGTGCATCTGGGGTATACGCGTACATGTGCTGGGTGGCTGATTGGTTGAAGATTGAATGGCACTGGTTCAGGGGGAGCATATAATGCATTGTTGGCATTATGGAGGGTGTACAGAAGGAGATCATGGAAGCTTGTCTGAATATAGCTGCAATATGTCTCTATCTCTTTCATGGTCATTTATGGTGTTTGGTGGATTATGGTTCTTCTTTGCAGATCTGGTTCATATTCAGGGGGAGCATGTTCTTAGGGGGAGCATAACCCTTTGCCCTTGATGTCAAAGGGGGAGAATGAAGTTGAAGTTTTTGAGGTTGCCATCAAGTCCAAAGTGGGAGATTGTTGGCATTATGATTCTGGTATTGTTCTATGTTACAGATGTTGTACTTGATGGCAACACCCTCAAGTGGCAAAGGCTCTCAAAATGGTGGAAATTAAGAAGTACGCAGGAGAATAGATCAAAAGGTGCGTACCCACAGGTACGCCATGAAGGACTGCGTCCGCACACACAGGTCAGCCGTTCAGGAGGTGCGTACCCCCAGTGCACTCACTTCAAGGCAGAGAAAAGCACACGTGGGGTTTATTATGTTTAACCCTTGGTATTTAGCCGACGGTATTTGTGTTATTATGGTTTTGGCTTGTGGTATTGATCCATGATTTTAGGAGGAGCTTGCCTATATAAAGCAAAGGAGATCACTTGGCTAAGCATCTTTTGCAAATTGAATATCTTAAGATCTGAAATATTGGGTTATTGTCTTAAAAGCTTGATCTATATGAAAGTGAAGTTGAAAGCAAATCTGTGAAGGGTGATCTCTCGAGCGCATGATCAGATCTGGGCACCTGACTAACTGTGGCACACTGGTGGGCTGCCAATTCGGCCCTAATCATAAGTACGCAGGTGATTAACGGTACAGGTGCGTAGGTACGCAAAGCAGAAACATGAGAGCTGCGTAGGTACGAAGAGCAGAAGAAGGAGAGTTGCGTGGGTACGCAGCGCGACAAAGGTTCAGGTGCGTACGCACAGTAAAAGTACGCGACGCGATAGTATCTATGAGTGCGTGGCTACAGTGGCAGTACGTGGCGCGATAGTGTCTCTGGGTGCGTACCTGCAGTAACAGTACGCAGCGCGGTTGAAGAAACAGTGCATGGACACGCAGTGCGACAGAAGGGTCTCTGCGGGTATACGCAGGGGAGCAGAAGGTGAAGTGCGTACGCACGCAGACCAGAGAAATAAAAACTGCATATCTGTCTTAAGACCTTTTGTTTGGCTGTATATTTATGTTGATAAGGTGTTCTGGGTTTAGTTCTATTATTGTTGATCTGGTTACTACAGTTGACTGGGTGATTTTCTTATACTTGATGATCATTTGATGTTTATGGATCCAGTTTGAAAATTTATGAAAAGTGGTCCTTGTAAGAAAAGAAGTAGGGGGTTGTAGCTCCCTTCCAGGAGAGACTGGAAAACGAGAGAGAGAGTTGTAGCTCTCTGCAGGTTGCAGCCTGCGTACTGGTAAAGGACTGCACCAGTACAAAACCATTGTAAAAGGAGTTTCTAATTTGAAAGAAGATAGAGACATATTGCAGCAGGTGGTTTTCACCCACATTGGGTTTCCACCTTATATCTGATGTTCTTTGGTGTGACTGTCTGTTTTTCTTGTTCATGCTCATTATTTTATGGTACTGATATGCAAAAATAATTCAAAGTATAAATAAGGAAGATTTGTTAAAAGAACTTGATAATACTGATTCACCCCCCCTCTCAGTATTATTTCCAACATGATATTCCACTTGGGTTTCTAACTTGGTCCTTGTCAGAAATAAATTAGGTGAGATATAACTTTGCATGGATTTTTGTAATCTTAATCGCACCTCGGATAAAGACAATTACCCTATTCCATCTATTGAACAAATTCCTCAGAATGTATCAAGTTTTGAAATGTACTTTTTATTAGATGGATTTTCTGTTTACAATGAAGTTCTAGTAACTGAACTAAATATGTTAAAAATGAATTTTAGAACCAAGTGGGGCACATCCACGTACATATGTATGAATTTCAGGTTGGTGAACTTTGGAGCTACCTTCCAAAGAACTATGGACATTGCCTTCAGGGGACTAATCGGGCAAAGTTTGGTTTTGTATTTGGATGACGTAATGGTGTTTTCCAAAATGAACTCAAACCATGTATTTCATCTTAAACATAATTTTGTACACTATTGGAAATATGGTGTCTCACTTAACCCCAAGAAAATAATCTTTATGGCATACAAGGGGAATCTTTTGGGACATATTATTGCTAGGAGTGGGATTATTGTGGATCTGGAGAGGGTAAAGGAAATCACATAGATTCCATAACCTAATGGAAAAAAGTCTATGAAGTATTTCTTGGGGAAGATAAAATTTGTATTAAATTCATATTTGATTTCCTGCAAATTATGAAAACTTTACAAGATATGATCAAGACAGATACAATATTTAGGTGGAATGAAGCAGAAAAAGAGGCATTTGCAAAAATAAAGGAAGCGATTGTTGCATCCCTCGCTTTATTTAGTCCCAATTTTTCTCAATAATTCATGCTTTATTCATCCGCATTGGATCATTATTTTTTTTTCATCCATATCGATGCATTCAGAGTTGAAAAAGTGGAGGAATCAACTCATGGGACCATTTTTACAAGTGGGACCCAATTTGGCGAAATGGGGTTTGAAACCTTCCAGGAGCATTTTGAGGAATAAAACAACGTTTTTTGGGGAGGAAAACTTCACCACTTTAGTCCACACCTTTTCATGTTGTTTTACACACATATATCTTTCCAACGGGGCAAGAAGTGTGTCAATCAGAGTCTGTATAGAAAAGTTATGCCACTCAGAAGTTGACCTTCATGTTTTCACGCCTATAGTTAGGAAGGATGTCACATTAGCCCCCATTATTCATGGAAAAGGGGCTAGACACATGTTTATCATGTAAAAGACTCTATTTTGTAACTCTAGTTAAGAGTGGATGTAGTCAAACTTAACCACTAGTAGGCTATCGGGCTATGTTATAACCGGGCCACTAGGAGGAAGAGGCATTCCATTATTTCGAGAGAATTTTGTTCCATATCTGAGAAAAGATAGCCAAGAGGGATAGGAGGTAGAGCACATAGGGAGGATTTGTGCGTTGTAGCAGCCCATAAGCCACAGGTCTTACTTCATTGTACCTACAACCAAATTTCCAGATGGAGAAAGAGAGCGAAGCGACCTCACTTTCTAGTTGGGTTTTCTCCCGAAAGGGTTTATGAGAGCATTTTTTTTGTATTATGTGTGTGTGAGAGACTATTTTTTCATTCTCTATTTTTCTACATAATTTTCATTGCCTGCATGCACTAATTACAGTTAAACATACATATATTAAAGTTTAATAGAACTGTAATAGTGTATAATCTCACATTTTTAATATAATATTGTCATATTCATTGTGATGAGCTATCCAGTAGAATATCCATGGAATTTTATGGATCATATTGGTATCAGAGAAGGTTTATCTGGTGTTTTGTGGGGGCTTTAGGGATTTGGATAGGCGGGGGCCGAAAATCGAAAAACCATAATCATGGTCGACAAATCTGTAAACGAACCTTGTGATGCTCTAGAGGTGAGGTTTACGCAGTTGGAGCAACACGTCACATATATCAACTGCAATGTAAACCTCCTCATGGAAGCCTTAAATAAAAATCTGGGGATATTTAGAGAATATGAGGGTTCAAATGCATAGGAGAAATTAGAACTGGGATTAGAAGATTGGGGAGAAACAGAGAACCAATCGAAGAAAGAACCTAAAAAAATCTACCCAGTTCAAGTGTCATGAATCAATCCCTATTTAAAATGGAATCACAAGTTGATATCAAGTCGTACCATGGTGAGATCGATGCTCTAAAGTTGAATCACTAATTGTAATAACTGAAAGTTTATTTCAATGTCCATTAGATTGAGGAAGGATAGAAGATCTCATTTGCAAGGCTGAAATTAGAGGGTCATGCACTGACTTGGTGGGAGGGCCATACGAAAACCTTGAGGTTAGAGGGAGAACCTCGAGTGACTAAGTGAGAGGATTTCGAAACCATCATTAAGTCACAGTTTTATCCCATTAGGTACGTGAAGGATGAGTGGATCCGATGGCATTACTTTAGGCAAAAGTCAGGCCAAAGCATGCAGGAGTATACCATGAAAATTAGAAAGATGGTTATAATGTTGGGTAGCTCTCCAAAGAACCCAGATGTACTCCTCAATTATTTGGGAAGTCTACACCACCATCTGCATGAGCAAGTGATTTCATTTAAGGCCAAATCGGTGGACGCGGCTTGTGTACAAGCACAATACCTGGAGACCATAGGCCTGAAGAGAGTGAAATCAAGTGGATCGAAGAAGAAGGAGCAAAAAGACACTTCTAAGGAGGGAAAGAAGATGAAAAAAGGGGGAAAATATAAAAACAAAGCAGCCACAACACACTAATGTAAATATCGTAGAAACCACTGCAACATTAATGGCCATATAGAGGAGAAGTGTTGGAACTTGCATCTAGAGCTAAACTTGAAGAATAAGAAGAAAGATAATAAGAAGAAGAATATCATGGCCACCGATTCGAGCAAGAAACATAGACGTGGATGAGAAGATCGTTTATACATCAGTGCAGAAGGAGGTGAACCTGAGTAGCCTTCAACAACAGGAAGAAAAATAAATGACCAAACTCTTCCATATAAAGATATAGATCAAGAAGGCAAAGATTGATGCTCTATTTGACTCACGATCATAGATGAATCTCATTTCAATAGAGCTGGTCAAGAATTTGGGCTTGAATTTTGTGATCATCCAAACCCATAACCACTGGGATGGGTAAATAAGGATGCAGAGTTGAAGGTAACAAACCAGTGTAAAATTGATGAAGTAGATCTAGATGTGGTTCCCCTTGATGTATCTGTA
Organism: Pinus tabuliformis; assembly: GCA_031772625.1. NCBI lineage: Eukaryota > Viridiplantae > Streptophyta > Pinopsida > Pinales > Pinaceae > Pinus > Pinus tabuliformis. Next base: position 182,752,413 of record CM062813.1, on the reverse strand, counting down.
GTCGTTTTTGGGATTCCATACATGTGCATGCGTGATGCAATATTCATGAGGATATCCAACTAGTATCAGCTGGTCAAGTATGGAAAAGTGTTCATCATCAATGCACACAAAGGAAAGTAAAAAATTTCACTAGTAAGTGCCAGCCAAGCCAAGATATTGATCAATTCCAGCAAAAAGTATGTTTTAATGTTTTTAAGAGAAAGTCAATTTGAAGAGGAGTCAAAAAGGGGTAGGCATCCCTGGATGAGTGTACTAAAAAATAGAAACAACAATTGGGGTAGTTGTTGCAGGCATACTAGGATATGTTCTGAGAGCCTAAAGGGTTACCACCTAAGAGAGAAGTGCAACACAAGATCCAGTTATTGTTAGACTCCCCATTGCCGAATATTGGGTTGTACAAACAATCTATTATAGAAGCAAGTGACGTGAAGAAACAATTGTAGTATCTACTGGAATAGGGTGTCATTCGATCGAGTACATCACCATGTGGTTCAACCATCATCATTGTGCCAAAGAAGGATGGGACTTGGCATATGTGTATAGATTATGGGGCATTGAAAAAAATCACACTCAAGAACAGATGCCCCCTGCCCAGATTAGATGATTTGTTGGATCAGTTGAAACAAACAAAATACTTCACCAAGCTAGACTTGAAGTCTGGATATCATTGGGTTTGAGCCAAAGAAGAATATACTTGGAAGATCGCTTTCAAAACCAGGAAAGGTTTTTATGAGTGTTTAGTCATGCCATTTGGCCTATGAAATGAACCAAATACATTTATGCTATTAATGAACGATGTATTGTGCCCCTTTATAGATTCAATTTTTATTATCTATTTGGATGATATATTAGTATATAGTGCTACCTGGGAGGAGCATATTTCAGATTTGACGTAGGTGCTAGAAACATTGAAGAAGCACTAGCTACTAACAAGTTTCAAGAAGTGCGAGTTTTTGCAGCACTTCTTGGTGTATCTGGGTTATTTGATTTGTGGAGGAGAATTGAAGATAGATCCTTCTAATATGGAGCCCATCATGAAATTGTCAGTTCTTACTAATTTTTCCGAGGTTAGGAGTTTCAGTGGGGAAGCATAGTACTTGAGGAAATTCATAGCGTCATTTTCAGTAGTAGAAACACTGTTCCATGCCATAACAACAAGTGGTAAGAGTTTCCAATGGGGAAAAGGTTAGTAGAGGGGTTTCAAGGAGTTAAAGAAGAATATCAAAAACACTAGTTTTGGCATTACCAAACTTGTAAAGACCATTTGAAGAGGAGACAAATGTGAATAGCTATGCTATGGGAGTTGTCTTGATGCATAGAGGAAGGCTTGTATGCTACCATCCTGAACTATTTCATGGGGAATTCCTTAACTACCCTACCTAGAACAAAGATATTTATGACATGGTGCAAGTTTTGAAGAAGTGGAAGCACTTCTAATGGGAAAGGAGATAGTTATCCACACGGATCACTAGTCGTTACAGTACTTGTAGGCCCAGAGTAATCTATAATAGACTAGGTATTACAAGTGGATGGGGTTTTTACAATAGTTTCATTTGGTGATCAAATACAAGAAGGGAAGAAAAAACAAGTTGGACGACATGATTTCAAGGCCACCCACATAAAATATTACATATTTGGGGAATATTATGCACATGGTGCCATTCACCCATGATGCATATATGGAATCATTTTCAAAGGATGAGGACTTCAAGGAGGTGTATCAATAGTTGCAGAGTCAGAGTCAAGTGAAGGATGGTGACAACACCATTGACTACCATCTCTAGGATGGGTCACTATATAGGCTAGATAAACTATGTGTTCCTACAGGTGAGCAATTATAGTTGATTAGATAGGCTCACACCTCCAAGGTTGCAAGGAAGTTTGGTGTAGGGAAGATCGTGTCTAACTTGTAGAGGTCTATGTATTGGCCCAAGATGCAAGAGTAGGTAGCTAGGTTCATAAGAGGATGCATGATTTTTTGTACCATAAAGCCTAGCAACAAGAAACTTGGTTTATATCATCCTTTACCTGTACCTACTCATCCCCAGGAAAGCATTTTCATGGAATTTGTGGGAGATTTACCAACAACCAAGAAGGGACATGACTACATGTTCGTGGTATTTGACAGGTTCAACAAGTTGTGTGTTTTGATGCCTTGTAAAAAGACCATAAATGGACAAGAAGCAACAAAATTTTTCTTTGGAAAGGTCTGGGTGCACTTTGGGATACCAAGGATCATTTCAGATAGGGATACAAGATTTCTCAGTGCATTCTAGGCTACATTGTGGGAGAAGATGGGCACAAAGTTGAAGAGATCTACAACATTCCATCCACAAATAGATGGGCAGACAAAAGTACTCAACAAGAATTTGGTGTAGCTTCTGAGGGGATTCAACCAGGAGCATTTGAAGACTTGGGATGAAAATATAGTATATATACAACATTCTTACAACAAAGCAGTCCGCACTTCTACATGAAAGTCCCCATTTGAGACTTGTTTTGGATATTTTACACCTTCACCTTTGGATATTGCATATGGGAAGTAAGTAGGAGTGGGGGAATATCTTACTGGAAATGATTTGAGGGCTGAAAAAATTACAAAAAAGATCAAGTAGGTCCATCTACAAGTATAAGACACACTGCAGAAGTCACATGAGAAGTATAAGGCCAGACATGATCAACACAAAACAAAGAAATTGTTCAAGGTGGGAGACAGAGTATGGCTACAATTGAACAAGGAGAGGTTGCAGGGGCCTGGTAAGAAAATCAAGGCTCTGAGGTATGGTCCCTTTGAGATACTGGAAAAGGTGGGTGTTAATGCCTATTGACTCAATTTTCCACCATATATACGCATTTACTCACTTGTGAATGTGGATAATTTGAAACTCTATGAGCCTTCCATGTTAGATCAGGAAGAGGAAAATGTCCTACCTTCTGTGGAGGATTTGTAACCAAATACTTAGGTAGCGTTGACAGAAGATACAATTTTACAAAAGAGGTCCAAAACTACAAGACATGGGCAACATGACCTTTGGCAGATTAGGTTGAAGGGACAATTTCTAAGCAAAGCTAAATGGTACACCAGAGAGAAGGTGGAGGAAAAATTTCATCACCTCATTAAGTAGAAGCTTTTGGAGACCCAAAGCCTCCCAAAATGGGGAGGTGTGATCAGATTATATCATTATATTTTTTTCATTCATCTCGATGCATTCAAAGTGGAAAAGTGGAGGAATTAGCTCATGGGACATTTTTTACTGGCAGGACCTAGTTTGGTGAAACGGGGTTTGAAACATTTCGGGAGCGTTTTGAGGCATAAAATGACATTTTTTGGGGGGTAAAAATTCACTACTTTATAATGCCCCTTTTCATGTTGTTTTACACACAAATATCTTTCCAACGGTGCAAGAAGCACATCAATTAGATTCTGTATGCAAAAGTTATGCCACTCAAAAGTCGACCTTCTTGTTTTCACACCTATAGTTCATAAGGATGTCGCATCAGCCCCCATTATTCATGGAAAATGGGCTATCCAAGTGTTTATGATGTAAAATACTCTAGAATAGTCTATATTTTAACTCTAGTTAAGAGTTTATGTAGTCAAACTTAACAACTGGTAGGCTATCAAGTTATGTTATAACTAGGCCACTAGGAGGAAGAGGCATTCCATTCTTGCGAGAGCATTTTGTTCCATAATTGAGCTAAGATAGAAAATAGGGATAGGAGACAGAGAAAATAGGGAGGATTTGTGCACTATAGCAGCCCATGGGCCATAGGCCTTACTACTTTGTACGTGTAGCTAAATTTCCAGACAGAGAACGAGAGTGAAGTGACCTCACCTTCCAGCTGGGTTTTCTCCTGAAAGGGTTTCCCAAAGCATATTTTGTGTCTTATGTGCGATTGTGAGCTTATTTTGTCATTCTCTATTTTTTTCATATTTCCATTCACATGCATGCACTAATTACAATTAAATATACATATATTAAAGTTCAATAGAACTGTAATAGTGTAGAATCTCATATTTTTAATATAATTTTATTAGATATGTTATGATGAACTGTCCAATGGAATATCCACGACAGTTTACAGATCATATATAATTTTACTTTTGAAATATTCTCTTGTGGTCGCACTGACACAAAAGGACGACTAAAGAAATAAATGACATATATATTTCATAAGCATTGATATGAAAGGATTTGAGTTGAAATATCATGATATCGATAAGCAATCCTACGTAGCGAAGCACTTCAAGCCTTATATCCTGAAAATCCACATCAAGGTAATTGTCCCTCACCCTGTGCTTAGATCATTATTCGTGAAAAAGGATATTAGGGAACAAAGACGAAACTAGATGACATCACTGCAAGAATATGGCCTCGAATTTAAACTAGAAATGTTATTAAGGGCCAAGGACTATGAAAATTAGCAGCAGAATCTATGGATTCTAAAATAGAACATGATGAGGATTGGGACAACAAGATTGAGATGTATAACTCAAATATGGTGTATAAGTCCACTACAGAACCTTTGTGATATAGTTAGTTGAGGTAGTATTTGGAATATGGCACTTTTCCTTTGAAATTATCATCAAATAAAAAGCACACACTTAGACTCAAGTATGCTCAGTACCAAATAATAAATGTTATTATGTTCAAAAAACATCACAACAGATTCTTATTTCGATGCTTATAATCATCTGAAGCAGACAAATTACTTATTGAGCTTCATGATGGATCGGTTAGAGATCACTTTGCCAATGAAACTACGACGCACAAGATTTTGTGTGCATGTTACCACTGGTCCACTCTATTCAGATATGGACATGTGTATGCTAGAAAGTGTCCTACATGCCAAAAGTGTGTCAGAAGGGAGAAAAGAGTGGTTTCCCCATTACAGCCAATCGAAGTTGAAGAACCATTTCAACAATGGGGGCTTGATATTATTAGTGATTTTTTTTTTCATTCATCTAAGAAACACTAATATATCTGTATGGATATGTATTATTTTACGCATTGGTTTGAAGCCATTATGCTTAAGCAAGTCAACGATAAGATGGTAATGAAATTGATTCAGCAGAACATCATTACCAGGTCTTGTGTTTTGACATCTCTTATTTTTTATAATGCTACTTATTTTTCATCATTGATACTATATTAATTTTCTTTGGGCAAAGATAGTGTTTTGAAACATTCTTCAAATTATTACCCCTGAGGAAATGGTTTGACAAAGTCAAGTAACAAGAAACTAATCTGTATCATTAATAAAATTGTGGTTGCCCAACAATGTAATTGGAACAATTCCTTATCTAATTCTTTGTGGATTGACTTGGTGACACCAAAATCCTCCCTTGTTACCTTTCCCTACTTCTTAGCATACATGAAGGAAGTCACCCCCCCAATATTTACCTTCCTGCATTGAAATTTTATCAAGATTCTCGTGGTAGGTCATGCCCTTCCATTCAAATTTGAATTGATACTCTTCTAAAACTTGAGGAAGAAAGTAAAATCTCATTCCAAATTCACAACACATCACCAAAGGATAAAAATATGGTTCGATAAAAAAATTGCAGGTGATAAATAGTTTTGTGTGGGCGAGCTCATATTGAAATGGGAAAAACACCATGAAGACAATGGAAAACACACCAAGTTCCAATCTCTATGGCTTAGTCCATTTCTTGATTATGAGAAGCTTGGTCTGAATACTTATAGACTACAAACTGTAGATGGGGATATTGAGTCCCTCCCTATTAATGGGCAAGACCTCAAACCTTATTTCTAATAAGAGCTCTCTGAGCTATCCTCCTTTATACATATTTTGATTTATGCTTTCCTTTGTCGTCGCTTTCAGTTGTTTTGTTGAATTTTATTTCAGTTTCATTTTTAAATGTCAGATCCTTGTACATAAATAATTAGGTTTCGTACATAAATAACTTTCTCATCGCATGAATAAATGAAGATTTATCAAATGTCGTGAATAAGGTTGTTTTAATCTTTCATAATTTGGCTAGCATTATATCTCCATCAATTTGTTCATCCCTAATTATCTTTTGAGATTTTATCATCCAAGTGAAAAATAAGAATTGAGTATTGTGGGGAAATCTACTAAGTTGGTCAAACCCAAATCTTTAATAGAATCTTTGCAACTTGATTGGTCTTGAATCAATGAATTATGTGAGTGAATTAGTTGACCCATTTCTTATAGAAGGGATGGGAAGAAAATTGTAACTCTGAACAACTCATTTTAGAAAATATTTAAAGTATTTAAAACCCAAGTAGAAACCTCTTTTATCATAAAATAAGTCGGGATCCTGCAACCACCTTGACACAAAATTCACAAAATAATGAGAAAATACATGCAATGAATATTAAATAAAAACAATAAATTAATGAGAAAGGATTCCTGCATAAACAGGTGACGCAAGTAAATTTGTCGGAGTTATGGATGCTCGTTGGTAGTGAAGAAATGCTTATGATTTCTTGAGTGACTTTACTAAGGGAATGAATGCTTGTTGGCAATGAAGAAACACTAGAGACTCATTTCTAATTATGAAAATTTGAAGCCTCACGTGCATAAATTTACATTTCCTATCGAATATTTTGGTGTTTGAGTCTTATTAATATTGATGCATTACTAGTCAGGACCAAAAGACAGTTTGTAGAGAGATTAAACTTTTAATCAAGACTAGACAATTGAACAAGTGGTTCCCATGGATTCATATCAATACTTCTTGAATGTTACGCTCCATACTAAATAAGGGCTAAACCAGAGATGTTGAGGTCTTACCAATGATTTTCCAATTGTTGTAGTAGCTACAACAACCCTAAATTTTTTGACATAAGTCAAAATTTGGAGTCATACCCTTTTTTTCATGTGATAAACATATTTATGATTGGGATTATCAATCCCCTAATATCATGTCAGCAAGGTATGGGTAGCTTTGCTTGTGCATCTTTTGAATTTGTATAGTGCATTGCATATTCACCACATAGCTCATCACATCTTCTTAGCATAGCTCAACGCTATCTGACAATGCAACGCACCACAGTCTGACAACCCAACCCTTCACATCCTTACAAGTCAGTGCATCATTTCTTTCCAGCTTAACGTAGTGCTACACTTTAGAATAGAAAAACTTTAAAATGTAGTGCATCGCCTCACTATCTGTTGCGAAACCCTATATGAGAAGCATTTAATGCGCCATTAACACCCTCGCATGTCCAAATTCCTATAGATATAACCATACCCAATTCATTTTTATAATTCATTTATAACAAAATCTCTTTGTCCCTCATCACGTTGAATCCTATCATTAATGTTTGTGATACTTTCCCTCCTAAGGTGTGTTGTGTCGCCAAGGAAGTAATGGTTGTGATATATGTCAGGTATTTCTTTACGCCTTGAATTTGTAATTATTTTCTTGTTTGCATTGCATTTTTTCAATGATATTTCATCTCCTTGACCTTGTGCAATCCCTAGATACCTATATATATTCTCTATGCACAGACACACAAGCCCTTTCATTGCTTACTCTTCTTACTCGTTCTATTTATGTCCCCCATTCTCATTGCTCTTTACACACTTACTATATTTTCTCCTTCTTTGTTTCTCACAGTCACAACTCAAATTACCTCTGGATACTATCATCTACCAATGCACTATAATGCATTCCATGCATCAATGATATGTTATAACCTCACACTGTGTTTTACCCCAACATTTGACTGCACATTTGGCACAATGCAGGTGGACTTCTCAACATGAATTACATTATCGCGCAACATCCCAATATTTGATCATAAACTACAATTAGAACATGAGTAACAACGCAAGCCTGAATCATAGTCTAGACCTTAACCTTGTGCATTGGTTTAGGTTTGGTTCGTGGTCTATGATTTGTAGTCTACCTTTCCTCCCTGCACAATAGTGAAAAATTTGCACCTTGTCTACTCTAACTGGATGTGCCATGATATTCTCCACTATAGCGCAACTTGCCTTGTGGTTGAAGGGAAAATACCCCTAGGGTCCTTTGGGCTAAGACTCTACCAGACTGAAAATTGCTTATACAAAGAAACACACACACACAGCCATCTTTTTTACTTTTAAGCAAATTCTAATGTTTAGGGTACATACCTAAGGTCCTACGTTCGAGAAGACCGTTAGGGTGCAAACCCTTCTTGGAGTTCCCTTCTTCTTTCTCTGACCTGCAAGACAACCAAATCAAAGAACACAACAGTACATGTATAGAAGTTTATGTATAAATCATCTTTATGCTATAAAGTTAGTTATAAAAAATCTTTAAGTAACCACTTTCATAAGAATTCAACACAAGAATCTCATAAGCATAAAGAAAGATTATTCGGGAACAAAGACGTGTTTCTTTATATATAAAGGCAAATAAAGTACATATATCAAAGATATCACCTGAACACCTTCAGCAGGCTCCAAGCAAGCTTCCTCCCGGATTCGTTCCAGCCTCCAGCCTCCAACAAGAGCTCCTTCCAAGTCTTACTCAATGATGATGTCAAGGATGAATGATCACCAATACACATGGAAACAAGGGTTTCCTATGCAAAATGGGGGAAGTGCAGGATGCACCAAGGACTTCAGACCTGGTCTAAGGGAAAAATCTCAGCATAATAATCTTGCTCTCCTTTCTCTCTCCCCTTGGCCTTCCCTTTGATGTCTTTTTATACCCTCTCCAAAGTAGTTTTTTAGTTAGGAGTTGGTTGGGAACAGTTGGGCCACAGGCACTAACAGGTGATCCAGCAGGTAAACCCGCGATCACCGCCCGAAAAAGAGGAAATTATATTTTTTTAAGTGTTTTAATAGATACACGCGGGTTGGGTATGACAGACCCGCGTGTACACGCGTTTAACACAGGGCAAAGTCGCGTATAGGGAATAAAACACTGTTTTTTAAATTTTTGGACCAGGTCTGGAAGGAGGGGTTGCCCTAGGCCATAAGTGCAGCATCACAAACCATAAGAGTGAGATTTGGAGCTATAACAGATGCCCCCTAATGTATGAGGTCAGAAGGGGAACATGATGGCCGAAATACATTAAGTAAGTACAAGGAAAGGAACTCTGCCGAAAAACCGAGGAGGACTTCACCAGAATTCAGCCTGCCAAGCCACCGAAAGGAGATCAGAAAGAAACACTGTCTGAGGCGGGCATACCCATGCTCAGGAAAAGTAAAGCATGTCCGCATATCAAGTACAAGCGGATCCACTAAGTATACAAGTATAAATGACTGTAAAATACATAATGGATCATCTGATCATAATGAGTAAGTACATGTCTGAATATCACATATAAAACTGTCAATGATGCTGAAAGATGCAACGGATCACTGAAATCAAAGACTGATCCCATAAGGTACCAACTGAACATGATGGAATAGGATGGTACTACACTGCAAACTCAGGTGCCAGCATATAGAATGTCGCCATGACTGACTGCAACATATAAGGTGGAATGGTATCAACTAGCAGCAACAGGAGCAACTGTCAAGTGAACCAATGAATGCTGATACAACCTGAGGTCTTCACCGACCGCCGTGGTACATTTCTACACCATGGGAATAAATGATCTGAAGTCGACCATGTGAGAAATCGTTTGATTACCGGTCATTGATGTATACCGTTAACAAACGCGAGACTACTCACCGATAATGATAATGAGCGTCAAGGTACCCAGTACAATCTAACAAGTGTGAATAGATGAGCTGAAGTCGAACACCTGTAAGAATCTATCAATCAGGAGACAATGATGGTTTCCCACTGTCGATAGCGAGGAATCTGCCACTAATGACTGCAAACCCCAAGGTACTGCCAAATGGACTCTAGATCTTTGCCCCAGAGCAATGAGTCGGAGTCGATAGGGAAAGATCCGCTAGAAGGAAGGCATTAAGGCATCCTCCATCAATCTAGCGCGAGTGTAACCCGTAGGCCAATAATGTGGAAGGAATCGGACGAAAAAGATGTAGTAACCCAACCGAAGTACGTTTCCGGCGTACACAAGATGTGGCTAGCGCACGGCAGAAACCCTCTGAACCAACCAATAATGAAAGCTGACACAGAGGCGAGGTATCCACCAATAGGGTCAAATGGAAACCAAGGTACTGCACGAATCCCAATGTGTGATAATGTATGCTGATGTCGAACACAAGGGAAACCACTCAGTCAAAGACCCATGATACTGATCGATGCTGAGCACAAGGTGACCTATCAATAATGAAAATAGGGCCAGGGTGCGGTCTCTAGGTCTGCCCTCAGAGCAATGTGTCGTCGTCGATAAGGACAAGACCCGCCAGCAAGAAGTCAATGGGGACCTTCTCAAACCGGCACGAGTGAAGGACCAATATAACTGATGTGATGATAGACATGACACTGACAACCAGGGATGGCCGACTGAAAAATGAGTCAAGAGACACCGCAGAAAGGCCGACTCAGGCTAACTTCCCTTGAACAAAAGCACGACTCAATGTGACTATGTGGCAGCATATAATGAATCTGTATAAGTTCGTCATGCAGGAGGCACGAACGAACCCTCCATATGATTGGAAGAGATAACCAATCGGGGGAGAACTGACTCGATAACAAGGTTATGGCTTACCTAAGTCAAACTAAATCCCACCCATGCGGAGGAGACTTTGTTTTGAGTGCTTTGTTCAAGGGCGACACGACTGACTCTAGCTGCCAACAATAAATGGAAGTAATGTCCCTGTTCCCGCTCTTTTTGGAATATTTAATTTTTTTGTCTTTTTCTGATAAGCCGGAAAAAGAATAAAAGAATGCTATGGTACAGTGGAAAGAACGAGTGTCGGTGAAACAGATGCTCTAGTTCCTGGGAAAGGAACGTTCCTATGCTCAATGCAGGGAGGTGAAAAACTGGTCAGTGACACTCAGAGGTATGTCCCTTCCACGGATCTGGGTATGTCAAGCTGCAGAGGTCAAGGGTATGCAAGGTTGATTTTTGCAGACGTCATGGTCAAAAGTGGGCTTAAACACGAGTCCAAGTGAAGCCGGCTATAGGCCAAAAGGTGCAAATGGTCAACATGCAATGCAGAAGTACAACTCAACACACATAGGAGCCTCTAGGGTATAAGGCCAGAACGAAGCGAAGAAGCAAGGAAGAATGAGTCTTCAACGCATAAGTCATGGCGGGACTACAGAGGACTCCCGAGCCTACTCAAAACGAAGCAGCATGGGCAACAAATGTCAGTGAGGTGCTAACTAGGATGCCCATGTAAAAGGATGGCTCTACCATCATGTCATGATTTAAAGAATCGGCGAGTGAAAATGGCTTGCGAACCATAACATGATGGGGTCGACCCTACGGCAGATGTATCGGTCAAATGGAGGCTAGTATGCATAATGCAACGGAAAAATGGTGTCCCTAACCTATATGCCAGTGAGAACACGATACCTGCCATGACGGGTCAGCAGTCATGGAACCGTCTCGAACCGTCGAAAAATGTCCAAAATGTCCTGAAAAACAACTCAATCTCGACATTCCAAGCTCCCAAGTTAAAAGTGACATGAAACCAAACAAAATAAAATTTTGAAAAAATTTTGCATTTTCAAAACTTATAAAAAGAAATTTTGGACTTACCATTTTCACCGTTTGACTTGGAGAGCAAATTGTGGAGCAAAAGGAGCAAACTTTCCCCGTGACTTATTCAACCGTTCAAACTTGCCGAAAACTTCCAGGTAAGCACTAAACTTGTCTTGCAATCAATTGTGATAGTTTTTAGGAAGTTTAATTAATGTTTCACCGTTAGATTTTTGCAAAAAATTGCTCTGCGGCGTACACGCGGGTTGGATGTATATAAATCGCGTATACGACGGCCCTACACGCGACTGTGTATAGGGTAAACCGCGTGTGCGCAGCGAAAAATTTTTATACAAAAAACTAATGGATGAAAATGATTTTTTCTTCCAGGATGACTCTCACATGGCGTGAAAGAGAGCACTCAGCTGTAGATAATGAAGTTATGGACAATGATGAGGCATTAGATGCCTTACGGGGATGCGGATTGTTAAAATTCTTCAAGTTGCCGAATATGAAAGCAAATGTGCGTCTGCTCGAGAGACTTATTGATTATTGGGATGTCGAGGAAGAAGCCTTTATGATTGATCAAATGCCACTCAGGATAGAAGTGGAAGATATATATTTCATCACGGGCCTTTCCCGAAGGGGAGAGGTAGTCCACTCCCGGGGCAGGACCCGGAATAGTCTCAGCGTGGACGACTATGTACAACTTTACTGCCCAGGTCATCGGAAGGTCGGGAGTCAAATCTCGATCCCACACGTGGCGAGTTTGTCACTGCGGATAATCCTGTTCACCATAGCTCGAGTGAACGGGTCATCTTCGCTACATCAGGCATCACGAGTAAACATGAGCGTAGCAGTGGACTGTCTCACCACGGTGTTTGACTGGTGTACTCCTCTACTTGCCAACATGAAGGAGCAGCTTGCTTCTATCAGGAAGGGACAGACCAAGAACTTTGGGTATGGAACCATTTTATGCACATTTTTCTTCGAGAAGGTTCCTGCACTCCGCCCCAGGGTAGCTGTTCCCATCAGTAGTCCACGTGATCCACGTATGGGCCGGTGGGCTGACTTGATGAAACGTCTGGGGGGTGGGGAAGTGCCCAGGAATGCATTCGACGACGACTTTTTTGCTTGGTGGGAGCAACAGATCATCGCCATAGACGACTACCCCTATGCTGGACTGGATTTCCGAGGAGATCCTGACCTAGTGCTGCCACCAGATGCAGCATGGGGCGAGATCGGTAAGATTTTTTTTGATTTTTATGATTTTATGATTTTTAGGATTTTTCAAGCATAATGATGAACTTTGAAAAATATTTTTTTTTTTTGATGAGATTCAAATGACTGATATGATGATCATGTTCTAGACATTGGGCCTGTGCGACCAGATGGATTCCCACGGCACGGACGGCATGGCCGAGGAGCCGAAGAGGCGGCTGCGGATGCAGAAAGGACCCTCGCCAACGTCCAGCGACACTTGGCGAGATTGAGCTATCAAGTACCGATGGCCGAGATAGAGGACCTTCCTCCAGATATGCAGCGTCATGTGGTTGGGATGCCACGTGACTGGGTTCGCGTTTTTCGGCGCGTGGCCAATGCTATAGTTAGTTATTTAGCTGCTCATCCAGAGCCGAGGCATTAGATATGCCTGACATGATTATGGGCATTTGAGTCCCAATTTTGTATATTTTTGGACACACATATGTACACTCGAGACGCTTTGCGATATATATATATATACAGTTTGACTTTTTGATGCATGATTTTATGATGATGAATGATTGATATGCCAGTCTAATGCTTGATTAGCGATAGAATCAGCTAACCAATTTTGAGATCTTGGAATGTGCAAATAATTAATGTAAATAAATGATCTTTGCAACAACCTCACCCTTAAATATTGGCGATATAATGATGGATCTCTAACCCGATAAATGTTATTTAACTGAGACACTATCAATTGAGAATCAAGATACACTACCAACGAGTCGATCCCATGAGAGATTGCCTCGGATAATAAATTGATAACAGCTGTATACTCGGCCATATTGTTTGAAGCAGGACCGATACACACGCCTCTCGATGTCATCAACTGACCAGTTGGGTAATAAAGTACCCAAGCTGCGGAAGCAAGATTCCGAGTGTGCCGACTAGCACCATCGGCGAATCCAAAATAAACCAAATCATCCATCAACACCTGCCAAAGCAGACCAAAAGTGCTGATATCAGAAAACGCTCGATAATATATGTACAAATATACATAAAATACAAAGAAGCCATTGCCTGGTAAAACTAAGCAAAATACTTCTTTAAATAGAGCCCATTTCGGGGCTCCGCCAGCTTGTTTCCTTCGAAATCAATTAACTCATACGATCCTTTTTCTAAGACTCGTTTGATAATGAAAGGACCGTACCACATAGGCTTGAATTTGCCTGCCCCCAAGGCGTCCTTATCTTGGTCATAGACCAAGACAAGGTCACCTTCAGAAAAGACACGAGGTCGACAGACTTATCATACTGAGTTTTGACCCTTTTCTTATGGGCCTCATTCGTCGTGGCGGCATCTCGACGCTGCTCATCGAGATGTTCCAGGTGAACTAGGCGCTCCTCGAGACTCGAAGTCTCAGGAAGAAGCTCGACAGCCAATTTCAGAGATGGAATTTCACATTCGACCGAAAGATAGATTCCACCCCGTAAACTAACTGAAAAGGAGTAAAACCAGTAGCCGTTTTAACGGAGGTTCGGTATGCCCAAAGAGCCGGATACAACATAATGTGCCAATTGGACCGATTTTTATCGATTGTCCGTTGGAGTATCGTCTTAAGAGTTTTATTGACCGCCTCGACCTGTCCATTGGCCTGAGGATAGTAAGGAGACGAATGCTCTTGACGGAAACCTAATTTAAAAGCCAATTCGGACATTAGCTGATTTTGGAAATGACTGCCATGGTCAGTGACAATCTCTCTTGGGATACCGAATCTTGAGATAACTTGATTGAAAAGAAACAAAGCTGCCGTGTCACTGTCGTTCTTATAAGTAGGCATGGCTTCAGCCCACTTCGTGAAGTAGTCTACAGCCACGATAATGTACTTGTGATTTGCCGCTGAAGGCGGATTACAAGTCGTAAAATCAATACCCCACTTAGTAAAGGGACCGACGGTGACAACGGGAAAAAGGGGAGCTGGATGTGCGCGCATCTTGCGAGTAAAAATTTGACACGGGTGACAGCGTTTTACCGCTTCCACACAGTCCTTAAAGAGTGAAGGCCAAAAGTAGCTGGCACGTAAGATGCGCTGGGCTGTAGCAAGCCCGGATAGATGACCACCACAAGCTCCACTGTGGCAATCATTAAGAACAGACTCTGCTTCCTCTAAGGTTAAACAACGTCGAAGAATTGAATCAACCCCTCGACGGTATAAAGTGTCACCAATGATAACATAGTTTTTAGCCAGGTGACGTAACTTGCGACGTTCATCCTTGGAGGAAGTAGAGGGAAACTTCGAAGTCTGGAGATAAACAATGATATCTCCATACCAAGGGTCTTGTGAAGAGATGAGGAATATATGTTCGTCGGGTAAACTTTCCTCATAAACAACATCCTCTCCACAAGGAAGCTCAGAAATTAGCTCCGCGAAGACCATAGATTTCTTAGACTTGGCGGACAAGAACTCGAGGTCGAATTCTTGTAAAATGACTATCCATCTATTATATTTGCCCCCAATCACTCGCCTACTGAGGACAAATTGGAATGGATTGACCGCCGCTAAGACAAAAGTTTTGCGTAGCAAAATGTAATGACGGAGCCTCTGGACAGCATGGACTGCTGCCAAGGCCAACTTCTCAACAGGAGAATAGCGGAGTTCAGGGCCTATCAAGCCTCGGCTCAAATAATAAATCACGTGCTCGACAAGAGCATCGTCTTCCTGAACTAGAACCATACCAATGGTAGATTCTGCTGCAGCGAGATATAAAAGGAAGTCTCTACCGTAATCCGGTGGACTCAAAAGCGGGGCAGAGACTAATGCCTTTTTCAAAGCATCAAACGACCGCTGCGCAAAGTCGTCCCACAGGAATGGAACTCCTTTCCGTAGCAAACGCATGAACCCTTTAGTGATCTCGGCATAGTTTGCTATAAACCTTCTTAAGAAATTGGCCTTCCCTTGAAGACTTTGAAGTTGACGAATTGAAGACGGGGGAGGCAACTGAATATTGCCTCAACCTTGAAGGGATCAACCCGAATCCCTTCATTGGAAACTATAAACCCTAACAACCGACCTGATGTAACCGCGAAAACGCACTTATTAGGATTCAACCGGATTTTGTAAAAACGACATCGCTCAAAGACTAATCGAAGATGACTAGGATGATCAGTTCTCTTTCGAGAACGAGCAGCGAGATCATCTAAGTATGCCTCGATGATATGTTTGATGTCGTGGAAAGCGTAAGACATGGCCCGCTGAAAGGTGGCTCCAGCATTTTTAAGACCGAAGGGCATCTTTCGATATGCAAAGGTACCCCAGGGACATATGAAGGCAGTCTTATGCTGATCCTCAGGACGAATAGAGATTTGATTATAACCTGAGAAACCATCCATAAAGGAGAAAATCGCATTACCCGCACACTCGTCAATAATTTGATCAATAAATGGCGTGGGGTAATTGTCTTTTGGACAAGCCTTGTTTAAGTCCCTAAAATCGATGCATACGCGGATTGTTCCTTGCTTTTTGTCCACAGGGACTGGATTCGAAACCCAATCCGTAAGAGGAACAGGGTATATAAAACCCGCCCTTAGCAGCTTCTCAACCTCAGCTTTGATAGCCGCTGCTTTCCTAGGGTTAACCGGCCGAAGCCTTTGACGAATCGGTTTTGCGTTTTCGTACGTCTTGATCTCATGTTGGACTATAGAAGGATCAATGCCGGGCATTTCCTCATAAGACCAAGCAAATACATCACGATATTCCTTGAATAGGTCGGTGTAAATTTGAATTTCTTCAGGGGAACACTCACTTCCGATGAAGATATTCTCGATGATGTTAGGATTTTAGAGATGTTTATAGGTATCGTTTTTGAGATTACCGACATATTACCTTCAGCACGTGTGTGTGTTGGAGCCAAAGGGTTCGATACCGTACAAACATCACTACCAACGAGCTCGGAGAATCTAGATTCTACTTCCTGCAATGGAGGAAGAAAATATGAGCGATGGTGTAAGTCTTCCCAAGGTCGATCTATACCCATCATAATTTCGAGGATTGCTTCTTCAGAAGGTAGAACCGAATCTAAGCAGTCCAAGGCAGAGTTAGAATCAAAGCTCCAAGCGGGGGCCACATGACCATCTAGCTCCTCTTCGGAAAAGGGAGTAGAATGGTTATCTGCAGAGTCTACGATAGCCTGATATCTAAGCTCAGCTGCAGATATAGGAAACGCCATTCCATTAACTTGCCCTTCAACTAATGTGGTCGTAGGTGAAGGCAAGGTCCAAGGGTCGGAAAAATGATGAGTTCGGAAGAACTCCTCTCGAGAAGATTCCTTGGATGATGAAATAGCATTGATTCTTGCAAAAGGAGAGGGAAGATCAAACGTACCCATCAATGAGGAATACATCCCTACTCCTAAATTCTCAGTCGGCGGGCGAGGGTTATCCACCAAAGGAACAGTAGAGTCGGAGGTTGCTTGAGGATCGATTGGAGCATAGTCCAATTGATCAACCTTAACGATTTTCCCCTCATGAGGAAAGCAAATGACACGAAACAAAGTCGAAACAACGGCTTCCATCTCGTACACCCAGTTCCTTCCTAATAGGAGATTATAGTCTAGGTTAGCATCTACGACTTCAACTTCGATATTAACGACCTTCCCTCCAACACATATAGGAAAGGCCGGGATAATCCCATGCGGCTTGTGAGAATGGCCATCAAATGCAGTTAAGACGGTTGGTGAAGGAACAGCCGAAGGTGAACCAATAGCCTTCCAACAAGACATGGACATGACGCATGTGGAAGCTCCTTCATCTATAACGGTGCGAAAAATATTGATTTTCCGGTATGTTGACTTTACCTGAAAAGCCATATGATGAGGGAGTCTTTTTTGACACTTGACATGTCAAAAGAGAGCACTAGAGAGTTAGCTGGATCGACTGCTCCAATGGCGGAGAGTAAAGCACTTCTCTGAGACGGACACGACTGGAGAACTTCCAAAGCGGACATAGCACATGGGCTTTGAGCCAAATCCTCCACAATGGAGTAATTTTGAGCAGCTCTAGCATTGGGGTTAATTGTCGCGCGTTTGGCGGAACCTTTCGGTATCCTAGGTACAGTCTCAACAGGAGGTCGCTCAATATGAAGGTCATTACTTCCGGGAACCGTTTTATCCTTAGATGTTTCGGCTTCACCATAATCACGTGACCGAGTAGTCACGTTAACGTTTGAACCCATCATAAAAACATTTGATGCTTTTTCCCCTTCCTGGTTGCCCCTGAGGAGGTCCCAGGATTCGAATTTGCGCCAGCAAGAAGTTGCTGCCCTTGGGGAAACGGGTTAGTCAACACAGCTTGCGAACTAGAAGTCCCTTGCTGTGCTAACAAGCGCTGAGCGTCTTCGATTCTAGGGCAAAGATGAGTTAGATGGTCCCCACTGCATAACTTGCAAGGAAACTTGACTTTCTTTCTCGACTCACCCTTACCACCACCAGCGTTGTTGCCGGATTTATTTGCATCGGGCTTCCCATCCGAGTTCTTCTTTTACCACGTCCTTTCTTTTTTCCATTGGAATTTTGATTTCCTTTGGGGTTATCGGATTGGACGGCGTTAATGGAAGAATTTTGGGAAGCAGGAGGATTAGACATTGTGACTTGGTTGTTAGGAGCAGTTTGTAATGACAACTGCTGCAATTGATTCAACAAGTTCACTGTAGTCGAGTCTACAGACCCCACGATACCATCCGCATGCGGACCTGGCTTTGGCTTAGCTAAATCAACCTTAGATCCAGGAGCATCTGGCAAGTACTTTTGGAGGATCCCAGACTGAGAGTAGATCAGTTCTAACTGCTGGGCCCTGAAAATGGCTTGCTCCTCAGAATAGACCCCAGACATGGAGACATCCTTGGAGATCTCAGGTTGCAAAGACTTCAAAAACCACTCTAGACGGTACTCCAGAGGGATTTCGGCTTTAATGAGCCTTTTTCTCTCTCCTTCTGTCTCCATTCCTGTATGTGATCAGAAATGTGGGTTGCCTTATCCTGACGAAAGGTAGCCAGAAGTTCAGTTCCGGCATCATAGCGGACAGGCAACTGAAAGTGATTCAAGAAGATATTAGCTAAGTCTGCGAACGATGTAAAGCTGCCCCCTGGCAACTCTATGTACCATTTAGCCGCATTACCAGTCAAGGTGCGCTGAAAAAGTCTCAACCTAACCGAATCTTCGATGAGGGAGTTAGATGAGCACCACAAATGGAATGTGGTTACATGATCGCCCGGATCTTCACCACTCTTCCCTTCGAATTTTGGGATGTCCGAAGGGAGTTTGGTTGGGACCGGAGGCCAGGCTGGATTGTATCTGATAGGGTCGTTCGTTAGCTTAGTGAGATCTGGCAAGTTTAACGTTGCCAGAAATGGAAGCCTAGGAGGACCTAGGGGATTCCACCCAGACTGGGCAGAACTCCCCAAGTTCTGAAAAGATTGTCCTGGGATTTGAGAGGCACCAGGCTGCCCCAAGTGACCAGTAGAACCAGCTGAACCAAAGGGCAAGCCTTGTGGTCCAGCAAAATTCGGAGTTTGACCAACTCCTGCCGTATAAGCTCCATAGCTTGCAAAGTTTCCTCCTAAAGAATTGTAAGGAGTCGATAACCCCTGATATGGGTTCCAAGCCGAAGCGAGGGGGAGGAATACTTTGAAACATGCTAACCGTGGAATACGGCCTACTTCCTTGTTGGCCAATGAATGGATTCGCAGTTCCTGCGTTACTAGCCCCAGGGTTATTCCAACCTTGGAAAGGATTGCTGCTTTGTCCTATTGAAGAAAAAGGCATGGATCCTACCGTTGGGTTGGAATGTGGAATATGACCACTTCCAAAAGGAAAACCCTGAAATGAAGCCGATCCGCCCATCATGGACGTAGCGGCACTGAACGGAACTGACGGAATACCCTGTGATTGGGTGCCAAAAAGGAAGGAACCAGTACTAAAAGCATTGGTTTGGGCATTTCCACTCGTGGACGGAATGGAGGTAGACCCAACCAAAGATGTGCTAGCAAACGATCCGAACAAGGAAGCGGAGGGGATGGAAATGGTTCCTCCCCCTTGCACCGATGTTGGGGTTTGCATAGTCGCAGCACTCGTGGAAGCCATGCTTCCAGTAGTGATCATAAATGGTAAGCGCGTAGCGTAACCTGGACTCGCTGGTCTATATAATGGAGGCCCAACGTATTGCAATACGTCTGGGTAACTAGATGGTAGTGGAGAATTTGGAATCACTAATGATTCTGAAAGTTCTTCTACCTCTACGTTATCCTCCGCTTGAAAGCGAACTTGAGAAAAGACTGGAGCGTCCCTCTCTTGTTCAAAAGTACCAGGCCTTGCTTGGCCGCTAATATCCCCGAGAGGAGGATCAATCCCCGATGCGTCAGCCGGCGTGGGACGGACCCCACCGGTAGTATTCCCTCTGCGCCTTCTAGGAGAAGGCTCTAAACTAGGTGGCGAGAGACCACGAAGTCTTCGAGACCGTCTTGGAGACCGGTCAGCCACTTTGAATTTTTTTTTTAAGATCTAACTAAAGACTCAAAAAAAATAAAAGCTAAGCCGACTAGGAGCACAGAGCACACAGTATAAAGTTCCTAAAGATACAGCCAGTCAAACAACTTTCAAGTATTTCCGCTCCAGGTGATTGAGACCGGACACCAAAATACGAGAAAGTGAATCAAAGGGCCTTCCGAGGATAGTCTGGGATGATGAGGGCCCAGTCCTATCAGCGAAGGTATCAGAGGAAGTTACGCTGACCTCCTAACAACAGTCTGCGCCGGTGCAAGCCCCCAAGCTTCGCAAGGGTGCCCTCCGGAAGTACTGTCGAGAGTGATACAACGTCGACCTCAGGTGCCACGGGATTCCCCTCCGCAGCCACCTATGCAGATCCCTATGAGAGGCAACTATGGGTACCAACTCGTCGCAGAAGCCAGGCGGAACAGTCGTGAGGTAAGTTCGGACAAGTAGGAGAGGGGGTATCTCTCTTCCCTGTCTTCACAGACCCTCGTGCTTAACTCCCAGATCCGGAGCTTTCCTGGTCTCCCTAACGCTATTGGATTTACTCTCTTTAATCAGACTCTTATGTTTGACGTTTTGTGTGGCCTTGGAGAGTTAACTCTCCACTCGCCTAATCCAAGGCCCTAAAATCCTAAACTTGTTGGTGTAATAACTAAAACAAAAAGTTCTAGTGGATTTTAATTAAGCGCTTGATTTTATTAGGCTGTTCTTTAAGTCAAAGGTAATGGAGGTGAAACTTGTGGTGTTTTATGGACGCAAAAGAAATTAATAAAACCTAGCTACATGCACATGCACTTTTGTTTTCGATGAATAGCAATTTCTATGAGGTTCAGAAGGCACTTGTAATATAAACAAAAAAATTTTCCTTTTTCTTTTCAGACTCCACACTCACAAAAACTAACAAAACTAAATATGCCTAAAAAGAGATGCAAATCTTTCCCTAATGCAAGAACTAAATGTGGGTGCATGATTCAAAGACTACTCTAAAAACAAAGAAGGAAAGTTGCTGCTTTACCAAATTTTGTCTTGCCACTGAAATGCTTAGATAGAAGATGATTTGTTACTAATCATTTCGTCCAAACAATAAAAACAAGTTTTAAGATAAAAAACAAAGCACTTTCACTTCGCAAAAAAGGAAATCAGATGAGAAGCAAGTTTAAGAAAGCGAAACTCAAAAACTTTCAAAAGATTTTCTTTCAATCAAACCAAAAAGTCTTTTTCAAAGGAAAACTCTAAAAAAAAACTGACACTAATGATTGATAAACAAGCCACCAAACACTTTTGTGAATTGACACCTCCAAATGATGAGAACTCAACAAAAATAAAATGTGTTCGAAATCGCTTTTGACAATCAAAAGCAGCAATGAAAGTCCAAGAAATCAAAAGACAAGTTTCAAGAAATGGTAACAAACAACTTTCCCGAAACGAAGGAGCAAATGGTCATAAAAATGATTTCGTTAAGCAAACACAAATGTCATGAAAACAAAATGGACACAAAGATTTTAAGACAATCTTCCCACTCTGCCGAAACAGAGCAATCAAGATTCTTAAACAGAAACCTTGTGTGTCAAAAATCAATGACGCTTGCAATCAACGAAAAACAAGACTAGCACTCCTTATAACTAGAGAGAGTTTGAAACAAGATGCCCCCTGTTAAACAGAGAACTGTCACTGGGAATTGACTGCTTTAAACTGACCCAAACCACCAGACAGACATTCAGCCAAAAGAAAAATTATAAATCTTGAAAATTATGTGATATACGCGCCTGCAATTATTTGGAGAATGCGTGTACACGCGACTGTAACTAAGGAAACCTGCGTATACGCGTTTACTTAGTGCAACTTGCGTATATACGCTTCTGTAATCCAGAAAAAGTGCGTATATGAAGTGTTTCAAGAAAAATAAAAAAACACAAACTGAAAAACTGGAAAAGCTTGGAGTTCAAGAAAATATCAGACAGTCAGAACCAACAAACAGAGGGACTGAGCCTTGATTGGCTTGAGGACTACCCAAACTAGGAACAACAAGAGTGTTGTCCCCAGTGGAGTCGCCAATTCTGGTTGAAGGGAAAATACCCCTAGGGTCCTTTGGGCTAAGACTCTACCAGACTGAAAATTGCTTATACAAAGAAACACACACACACAGCCATCTTTTTTACTTTTAAGCAAATTCTAATGTTTAGGGTACATACCTAAGGTCCTACGTTCGAGAAGACCGTTAGGGTGCAAACCCTTCTTGGAGTTCCCTTCTTCTTTCTCTGACCTGCAAGACAACCAAATCAAAGAACACAACAGTACATGTATAGAAGTTTATGTATAAATCATCTTTATGCTATAAAGTTAGTTATAAAAAATCTTTAAGTAACCACTTTCATAAGAATTCAACACAAGAATCTCATAAGCATAAAGAAAGATTATTCGGGAACAAAGACGTGTTTCTTTATATATAAAGGCAAATAAAGTACATATATCAGAAAGATATCACCTGAACACCTTCAGCAGGCTCCAAGCAAGCTTCCTCCCGGATTCGTTCCAGCCTCCAGCCTCCAACAAGAGCTCCTTCCAAGTCTTACTCAATGATGATGTCAAGGATGAATGATCACTAATACACATGGAAACAAGGGTTTCCTATGCAAAATGGGGGAAGTGCAGGATGCACCAAGGACTTCAGACCTGGTCTAAGGGAAAAATCTCAGCATAATAATCTTGCTCTCCTTTCTCTCTCCCCTTGGCCTTCCCTTTGATGTCTTTTTATACCCTCTCCAAAGTAGTTTTTTTAGTTAGGAGTTGGTTGGGAACAGTTGGGCCACGGGCACTAACAGGTGATCCAGCAGGTAAACCCGCGATCACCGCCCGAAAAAAGAGGAAATTTATATTTTTTTAAGTGTTTTAATAGATACACACGCGGGTTGGGTATGACAGACCCGCGTGTACACGCGTTTAACACAGGGCAAAGTCGCGTATAGGGAATAAAACACTGTTTTTTAAATTTTTGGACCAGGTCTGGAAGGAGGGGTTGCCCTAGGCCATAAGTGCAGCATCACAAACCATAAGAGTGAGATTTGGAGCTATAACACCTTGCGGTGCATCACTCCTCTCTAGTACCAGTCCCTCCTTCATGTTATAACACATAGCCTTTTAACAAACAACACTACCCCCTTGCGCTATGAACTAAGTTTTAATTGTTTCTTAACATTTTTTATTGTGATGAATATCTTTGAAATGTTAGATACAGTAAATCTTCAGTGTCTAAGCATCTCCTCATCATCAAGCTAGATGGAACCACCACATAAAAGGTTGAGAAAAGAGATAACAATAGAAGGACTGAGGAGAGTTATATTATCTCATTCCATATATATATAATAATAATATAATATATATATATATATATATATATTAAAGATTCCATAACGATCACATCGTTAGATATCTATGAGTTGTTTTCCAATAAATAGATTCATAAGGATGAGGAAGATGGTGAAGTATATCAAAATGTTTGATAATATTGGTTGCATAAAGTTGCCTCACATCCCACAGTCCTCCCTTGTGGGGAAATGATAAAATGGATCATAAAATGCATTGAGGCCAATGATATGACCATTCGAAATAGTCATGGGGAAGGTATAGTAGCATTAACATACCCTTGCATCTCCAATAACTATAAGTTTTCCATATTTCACATAACACTCTTGACGAAATGGTATAACAAATTTTCCTTAAGTAGCAAGGACATCTTGAAAGGTTTGTGGCAAGGTTTTAGAAAGTTTCACACTAAAACCGACAATGTCTAGAAAACTAAGATGCTAAGAAGAGAGTATTAGCTTTTTGTGGCCATGTTTTCCCGATTATATGGAATAACAAATGCATAGATATTTGAAGAGAGTTGGGTACCATTAATGTACACATGTGCCCAAGAAGGAAGCATATTTAACTAGGAAAATATTTTGGCAACTTCAGGGTGTTTTGAGCATGCAAGTCCTTGCACCAACTTCCACTATTCGTCACGGATAAAGTCATTCTATAGGAGATAGCACACCAAGTGACAACGAGACTTGGATGAATGTTGGATCAAATGAAAATGCACCTTGGCTTTACTACCCAATTTATGTAGGCACATATTGTGTAAAAAGTTACAAAGAAGCAGAAACTGAAGCAAAAGACCTAGAACGATTCAGATTTGAGGAACTCAAATTCCACATGTATGATCCAAGAAGTATAGAAATGGCTCACTTCTCTCAACTGAAATATAAAATGCCATACACATCGAGCATTGATGAAGATGAAGAAAAAAAATAAAGGACCACTATAATGCTACAAAAATCATGGAAACGTAGAAAAAGGTCAATGACCCTCAGTCGATGGATGGTGTTGAACCTACTGGTGAAGAATCATCAAAAGGAGAAAATTCCAATGACAAAAAGGTTGCCTATAAAAGGAAAGAGAGAAATAAGCAACCAGTAATTAAAAACAAAAGAAATTGAAAGCAAAAAAAAAAAGCCAAAGAAGAAAGGGAAAAGGCCCGGAAATAGGAGGAAGAAAGGAAGAAACAAGAGCAGGAAAGAAGAAAGCAAGAAGCAGAAAGAAAGAAATTGAAAGAATAAAATTTGGCAAAAAAATTTGATAAACAAGTATAGGAGGAGACAAGATAGAAGGAGAAAACTGAATAGGAATCTCAAGTCATATGGGCCTAGCATGGATGTTGAGTCTTCTACCCCGATTTTCATGCCATGCACAGGAGGCCACCTGCCACTCGCAGAGATCGGTACCACAATTGGTAAAGGAAGTTAAGTCCTAAATCAAGCAAGCTTCAGATTTGATTGCAACTATAGCAAAACTGTTCAAGAAATAGGTATGTACTTATCGTGAAAACCGACAAAATAATCTTGGTGACTACTAAACAAATTATAGTGTTTGAAACCATGAACAATGCTTGATCCATTTCTTTGGTAGGATCGACATTTTCTATTGACACATAAATAAAAATTGATAAATTGTTGAATAACGTCAACAAATTAGAAAGGAGATTGAGTAATGCACAATAGTAAAATGAGAGGCTTCATCAGAAGAATCAAGATTTGTTGGTTTCAAGCTCTGATGATCATGATTTCTAAGAAACAACATTAGAAGAAAACAAAGTGTTCGAAGATATCATGAAGCGATTGTATAAGGAAATTATCATACTTCAAAAGGAGGCTTCCAAACTTTTGGCCATTTAGAATGCACAAAAATCAAAAGGTATGTTGCTAAAGGAAGCCTCAACGTGTATGGAAATAATGATGGGTGGAACACGAAACATCCAAATTCACTGGAAAACTTACCAAGAAGATATGGGATAGGGAAAGAAAAGGATACAAGAATAATCAAGTTGACCATCCAAGCTCAAGAGAAGTTAGGGAAAGGCATAATCAGAAAAATGAATAACTATAAACAACTTCACAACATGGTGGAAGTTCTTATCAAATCTCACAAAATAGTCCTAGGAGAATGTGGAGAGCTAATGACAGAACAAGAAATCCAACAAGAAATTCAAGAGATGATGGATGTGTGTAAATTGGTCATCGCTTAGAAGGACCTGAAGCTTATAAAGGAGGCTATTGAGTGGAACATGGTGGGACCAACAAAGTTACACACGATTCTCACCACAATATTCCGCTGAGTACATTCTAATATGAAAACATTAGAGCTTGGTTCTTTTGAGTGTGAAATTACCTATGAAAATATTATATCAAACAAAGTCTTGTTAATAACAATTGATTACAAGGTATGGCATGCTTACCTGACTCGAGAATTACAAGTTCAAGCCCTATCCTTGGTTTTTTTGAAAAGGCTATTTATTTTATTAGTTTGAATTTTAATGTAATTTTTCTAATAGAAAATATGATTAGAAATAAAATAAATTTGAAATTAGACACAAAGGTAGTTTAAAATTCATGGAAGGTGAAGAGTCACCTAATTTTGTATAAATATACCCCCATAGCTAGTAACAAAGGACTTTTATTTTTGGACTCTTTGGAGCACTTTGAAGGGGAAGCTTTTACACTTCTTTGAAGATCAAGTTACAATGTTGCATTCCCACTATCTGATCTCTTAGATACATTGTGTGATTGTACATGGGATATTTCAACATCAATATCAGAAACTATTTTGGGTCATTGCAAGCATTTTTTTCACATTTTATTGAACATTGTAAGAATATTCTTGTTGTTGTTTAATGTTATGTGATTATTGTCTTATATTGAGGATCAATGAACTATTTCACTAATCAGAAATTTATATCTAAGGATTGTTTATTGATTTATATATGCATTCATGCTAGTTATTAATCGTGAATTGTTTTACAATTGATGACTAGTACACTTCTATATTCATGTATCTTAATTCAATTTTGTTATTACTCTTTCTTTGAGGTTCATGATCATCTACCAATTTTCTACAATATTCTTTGTGTCTATTACTTAAGGTATTTCCATAAGTTTTTATGATTTGTATCTCACCAAGAGTCTTATTTGGATTTCCCCTCCCTTTCTTTGTTCATAAAAATTCTATTTTTTGCCCAAACAAGATATGGTAGATGGGCCAACATTTCGGATGTGACTCCTATCCCAAATGGTGTGACGTCTAAGTGGGACTTCAAACCAGGGATATTCCCTCAAACTGTAAATGATGGATTTTACCCCATCAACAAAACATTACTCTCATTATTCTAATAATCATCAATACAAGGGTATATTTCACATATTTTGTCTTATTTGTGTCTTGTATCTACCTTTTTGCATTTATATTCCCTGTATACTTAGATTACGTTTTAATTTTTTTAAGGGGTAAGGATCACCACATTCATGTTTTGTTCTCCATTACTAAACATCACAAATGTGGAAATTAACCAAAATCAACATTAGGAAGAGGAAAGTGAAGACCTAAAATGAAATACAGTTGGTTGTAGGTGAGCATATGCACTACAACAAAATAGGCCATTAGCATTGGAAATAGTGTTGAAAATCAGTGTATTTGAGCCTACAAATTGGGTTCGATTGGCAATGCAAAACTTGGTGCTACAATGCATTTTCACTTGGGCACCAGAAATAGCAATAGTAATAGCATTGAAAATACCATCAAGTTTAGCACCAAGAAATGTTTCTTCCTTTCTTGCTTCCATAGTTGCATGCATTTATACTTCTAGTTTTTATCCCAATTGTGGTTTCTATTTTTCTTCTAGTATGGCATCAAAAATAGCTTCTTTTTTGGATTCCTAATTTATACCAAGTTATGCTTCCATTATAACATCATTTGTTGCTTTCAGTTTTGCTTCCAATATGGCATCGTTTGTTGCATCTAGTTTTTCTTCTATTATGGCATCATCTTTAGCTTCTAATATGGCTTCCATTATAGTGTTTTTTTTTATTCTAATATTGCTTCCATTATTGCTTTGTGGTTTTCTACCTGAATGGATTCTTTTTTTTGCTTCTTAGAGAACGCCAAGTTTGACATATAATATTGCTTCCATTATTACTTATTTATGTGCTACCTGGATTGCTTGTATTTTTGCTTCTCAAGTAATGCCAAGTTTGCTTGCTAGTATTGCTTTCATTATTTATTCTTTTTTTGCTACCTAAATTTCTTCTTATGTAATGCCAAGTTTTGCTTCCAAGATTGCTTCTGGTATGCTTCTAGTTTGGCTTCCTTTTTTCTTCCTTTTTCGCTACCAGAATTGCTTACTTGGTAGCCTGATGGTTTTCTTCCTTTTAGTTGCAAGGTTATCTTATTGTTAAGTGCTTGGGTTTTTTTCTTTTTTAGGTTCAGTTCTTGCTTCCTTTTAGTGTTGGGATTTTCTTCTTAATTAACCTCCAATTTTGCTTCCTATTAAGCAACCAATTTAGCTTCCTATTTAGAGCCAGCAATAGCTCCAAGTATGGCTTCCAATTTAATGTTGAATTTTTCTTCCATTTTAGAGACACATTAGGCTTCCATTTTAACAACTCCTGATGCTTCCTTTATAGCTTCCATTTATTGATTTAATATATTTTTTATTTCAATTAAATTAGTTATGTATATCATGCCTCTTAAATAAATTATATTATTATAGAGTGAGTCATATTGCATTTGAGATATTTTATAGCATACCATTTATAAAGATTTTTTAGGGAAATCGACATCCATACATACTAACAATGTCACATAATTACAAACCACATCACAACATAACTATAACTGGTATTTTTATATTATTAATAAACAAAATTGTTGGTCGTGGCTCTCTACACATAATGCAGGCATAAATTCACTTCATAGATATTTCCGTAGCGTATCTCTTTCAGGTTTCTTATAGTTACAGACCACACCACAACATTGGAATAAAATAAAAAGATAATTTTTTTTTAACTATAACCAATATTTTTATATTATTAATAAACAAAATTGTTGGTTTGTGACCAACTACACATAATGTAAGCCCAAATAATACATGTCCAAATGATATAATTCAAAATTATACATGTCAAAATGATACAACTCAATATGGTAATGTAAGTGAAAATGATACATATGATAATAAACATGAAAAGAGGCATCATAATGATTTATCAACAATGATCCATGATGGATTCTATATGATCAATGTTATTGGCTACTACCAACAAATTTCTCATCATCATCATCATGTCTATCATGATCATCATCGTTGTTTTCTACCTCGGTGTCCTCTCCATCTACCTCATCATCATCATCTTGAATGTTTGAACCATACCCAACATAATCTGGATTGATCTCAAGATCAACTAGATCTTCTGGAAGACTCGTGTTCTGCATAAAAAAAACATTCAAAATGAAAATTTATTATTTATTTCATGCAATATTTAATATTTCTATTATATTTCTAATATTACAACATATGAAACAGAACCATAATCATATTACATCATATCAAAGTGCACATATATACCATAATAAAATTTCAATTAAGTTACAACTAAGATGTCATTCCAATGATGTAAAACATGCAACAATTCTAATAAACATCAATAAATATCATAAAAAGAATTGGTATACAGTTTAACTATGAACTATAAATTCTATTACATAACCTTAAGTTCCAACCCTCTCCTATCAATATATAAAAGTATTTTGTGTGTCAACATTAATTTTGTATATAATTCTACAATCAAATAAAATTATACAATATGCCCTAATTCAATTGACAAGATACCATAATTCACTTTTGTCTTCAGAATTGTGTTGAATGAAGGTCTAGGAACCATGGCCATCTCTCCCTTGACCAAACACGCTTGAAAGATCATATGAAACTAAATTCCATTGCTCCATTTGGTTTTTATGCCCTCAGTTGTAATTTGTCATGTATCCTTGACTGGCATTGGGAAGCGAACTAAAACTTTCCATAACTAGCGTCGAGGCCTGGTTGGAAAAATTGTCAGGTTTTTTGGAATAATGACATCGGATTATCACTAGGGACACCCCTCTCCAGTGAATTCATGGACCGATTGTTGTCTACATGAACAATTTTTGCAAATAGGGTTTCACTCAGTAGCATGCAATGCAATTTTTGCATTATATGATCAAAACTTGATAATTGTGCCAAATAAGTGTTTTGTTATTGTGGCCAATTCAACCTTGACCAAACATACCAACAAGAGTGATGGAACTCAATTATGTTGCTCGGTTTGGTTTTTATGCCCCTAGTTTAAATTTTCCACATGTCCTTGAATAAGATTGTGAAGTGAATTGAAACTTGCCATAACTGGAAAATTGAGGCCCGGTTGGACAAACCATCAGTTTCGTTGGAATTGTGACATCAGATTATCCCATGTCATTGTTAGGTAGTGGAATTACATGAAACTATCATATTTTAAGCATTGAAAAGGAAAACCTAGGATTTAAACTTAATGACGGGCATTTTATATGTCTTGAAAACAACTTTCACTTAGTTCAATTATCGGTCGGCGAGCTCGTAGGCTTCGAGGAATCAACACAACATGTGTCAATTAAAATCTATCTTAAATCTTATCCTATGTCGTTGTTAGGTACTAGAAGTATATTTAAAAACTATCCTAAGCACTAAAAAGGAAAACCTATGAGTTAAACTTAATCTATCTTAAGGAAATTATCTAACTAAAATTTCAAAGTAAACTAAACTCTATTCTAATCTGGTCTAAAACAGAGTATGTCCAAAGATGAGGCTTATATCTTTAAGTTTGATGATGGAGGTGTTCAAGAACTTCTTAAGGATTAAAGATCTTGGGGGTTTAAGAAAATGAAGGAACTTATGAGATTCACTATGAACTAGGGTCTTTCTACTAGCATTCAGTATTTAAGATCCACTCGGGTGCTAACATGCCATGAGAACTTAAAACCAATCTCAGAAAAACACATAGTACCTCATTAACCAACAAGTTTCATCATCATGAGCATCAATTTCACAACAGTGCTACTCTTCCTCAATAGTAGTATAATTCCAAAATAGAAAAAGCAAAAGGTAAAAGATAGTGAACTCCTTCCTCTTGTTACCCATGTGTTACAATTTACAAATTAGAAGTCTCTTCCTATTTAAACATGACCTTGTCAAGAAAATTACTGAGATTGGGGGGGAGGGGGGTGGGCGGCGAGGTGATGGTGAATCAATATTTTAAAATAATTAACCTTTTATTTTCTCATTTAGATTTATGTACATTACTGTTATGAAGTAAACATGCGTATATACGTGACTGTGATGAAGACATGTAGCATATATCCAATTAACTAACTTTTCAGTTAATGAATCATCTGTTTAAATCGAACTAGTTTATCAGTTCTTCATTAGGCATTAATTAAACAGTAACCATGTGCAGTAAGAATAGAATAAACCATCACACATAAGAAACAAATCAAAATTCATGAACACCAGGATTTTTAGGTGGAAACCCAATGTGGGAAAAAACCACTGTTGTTGTTGTCTTTGTCTTCTTCTTTTATTATAAAGAGAAATTTCTTATAATCTTGTACTAGCGCAGAATCATACCAATATGCAAGCACCCACCTGCAGAAGGCTACAAACTTCTCTCATTCTCTAGCTTCTATTAGAAGGGAGCTACAACATCATTATGCACTTGTGGATCAATTTTCAGAATATTTCAAATTGGATCCATTCCAAATATTAGAAGCAATACTGAAATCAACACTCTATCAAGTCACTAAATCAACTAGATCACCAAATTGAATATTAAAATAACTCATTTAAACAACTAGACCAACATATATCATTGTATACCCATTCTTCATAATATCAGACTACATACAGTTCATCACAGAAATCAGATCCTGTCACTACAAACCCTAATTAAACACATGTCAGAATATATACGCTATTTTTCAGAAGAACACCCGCATATATACACGTTTTCCCTTAGGATGACCTGTGTACAGATATCAAAACATAGAAATTTGAATCTGAATTACTGCACTGTTGAAAAAATCACTGAAACTCATATTGACCCCATCACAGATCTCTGAAACACATACATATCATCACATAGTAGCATCATTACTATTCATAAATTCACCTAGCATTGTTAAACACAGATTATCATGAATGACTTCATCAACAGACAACAGTAACCATAATAAAATAAATCAATCATTATCATAAGCTCATACTGAAAAAACCTGACTGATGTATGCGACCCTTATAAAGCATTTCCACGTTTGTACACGCATTTCCTACTTGACACCCGCGTATAGATCTGTCCATACTACAAAATATATATGCGACTACCTAGAAACATATTCCTATATGTACATGAACTTCTGAAGAAAGCTTGTATACATATCTATAATCACTGTTTCAAACCTTTGTTACACAATAGAACACTTATCAAACCCAAATCTCGACATACACCATAAAATATATACATCATAACATCATCATCACAGATCTATCAAACCATAAGAACATTATTCAATATGTAGTCATTTCAGATCTAATAGATCTAATCCATCATCATTGTTG
The DNA here is from genome assembly GCA_031772625.1 of Pinus tabuliformis. NCBI lineage: Eukaryota > Viridiplantae > Streptophyta > Pinopsida > Pinales > Pinaceae > Pinus > Pinus tabuliformis. Next base: position 182,720,116 of record CM062813.1, on the reverse strand, counting down.
CACACCTATTTTAGATCAAACCAATCATCAATAACCCAAAAATTGCACACTTAGCACTTTGATCTCCATATCCTTATATAACTTAGGCCTTAGCCAATACCTTATGCCAATTCTATAGTTATGTCGATGGTATTCTTTGACGAGATCAAATCTCTGTTGTTGCACCCATTACTATGGGCCAATACCGTGGTAAAGACCCCTAATATTGAGAATACTATGGTGCGGAAACTGCACGTGACTTTGCTTCACCATACCTGCGTATGTACACGACCTTTGTTCACAAGACCCGTGTATACTTCTTAAAACATCACCTTTATCCTTTCTCTGTCTTTGAACTAATATTCCTTTATCCAATCTCTTTGTCACATCTGTACTAGCCTCTATACTCAATTTTGTCCCATCATGTTGACACTTTTATCAAGTAGTTTTCTATCAAGGACAACACATTAGTCATAATGCTAACTATCTCCCCCTTTCGACTTGATGGAAACCACTTGGTTTGGTCACCACCACTTGTAGATACATGTAACCACATCTGTAGATATACCAAGATTCTCTCCCAAGTCACCAATCATTCCCAAACAACAATCTCCCCCTTTGACATCAAGGGAAAAGGGTTGACCAATGTTGAATGAAGAATTCTTTTGTAGAGATGATAATCATAGATCTGATGTTGTTGAATATGAGCATTAACCATGCTCCCCCTGAGCATATGCTGAAACTTCTAGAAGATATACAAATAAGTACATGATGCTATGACTCAACCAAATCTAACCTTTCCTATCACCAAGGACTCATGCTTACATCAATTACCCAACACAGTGGGGTTACATCTTTGACTCAACATTACATCAAGTGCCCAAAATAATGGGATTGCATACATAATGGAATTGAATCCAATAGTCCAATCATGACTGAATATAACAATTTTATGTCATGGGTCTTTATATGACCTTTACATCAAGAGACAAATAGGACATTTATAACCAAAACCAAAAACCTCAATAGTGAAGTAGCAAGACCATGATAGTCAGTGGTAACCATCATTCACCATATAAGGACGTGAAAGGAATGATCAAGAAATAAAATGCCAATAATGTAGACTATTAGAAATATAGAAAATGCTCCCTCTGAACCTATGCCATTTGTTCACTGTGAGGACTGATCATATTCACTAGTAAAGTCATCAAAGTAACTTCATCAATCAGTAAAGTCATCAAAGCAGTAATGTCATTTAGCAACCATCATAAGCCAATATCACTTCTAAGTTTCATTTGAGCAACAATAGACTGTAACCAGTCAATATCAGAAGTAGAGGGCCAAAGAACCACTGACTGAAGTATACTAGAACCTCTCCTTGAGTCTGTCCCATAGTTTCTTCTTCATAGAGAAACATACGTTACTGTCAAGAACCAAACTTGCATATATATGCGATTGTCCTTGATGGGATCCACATACAAAAATTAAACTATAGTAATTTCAAACTCAGCTCCCCCTGGACATGAAATATCTGTCACAATAATTAACGAAGTGATGAAGTAGAGGCCACTCTTAGTTTCTGATTGAGATATTCAAAGGAATCACGTGGAAGTAGTTTAGTAAATATGTCTGCAACTTGTTCCTTTGAGGGAACATATTCTAGTTTGACCTTTTATTCAAGCACTTGTTCTCTCAGAAAGTGATATTTGATTGGAATATGATTGGTTTTTGAGTGCATGATAGGATTTTTAGAAATACTTATGGCACTAGTGTTATCACACAAAATAGGTATAGGTTGAGGAAAAGTGATTTGAATATCTTTGTAATGTTTGCATCATCCATAGAAGTTGAGTACAACAAGATGCATCAACAACATATTCTGCCTCAACAGTGGATAAAGCAATGGAGTTTTGTTTTTTTTTTTTTTTTAAAAATGATACCAAGCGAGGTCCTAAATAGAATGATCCTCCACTAGTACTCTTTCGATCATCAATGTTACCAGCCCAATCTGCATCTGTGTAAGAATGAAGAGAAAAATATGCATCTTTGGGATACCATAGACCATAATCTTGAGTTCCTTGTAAGTACTTGAATATTCTCTTGATTGCATGCAGATGAGTTTCTTTAGTATTTTCTTGAAACTGTCCAACAATCCCAACTTCATGCATGATGTCTAGTCTTGTGCCTATAAGGTAGAGCAAGATCCCGATTATAGATCTCTATTCTAGTTGATTTGCTAAGGGAGAATTAGCATGTGAACTAAGATTATCTAATGTTATCATTGGTGTGCATACAAGATTGTAGCCTTCCATCCCATATTTCTTCAAAATCTTCTTGAGGTACATAGTCTGCGAGAGAAATATACCATTCTTTGCTTGCTGAACTTGAAGACCAAGAAAGTATGTTATTTCAACAAATAAGGACATTTCAAATTCTTGCTATGTGACTGAAGCAAACCTTTGACTCATAGAGTCCTCATTTCTTCAAAATATGATGTCATCTACGTAAACAACAACTATCAAAAGTTTATCATTATCCATCTTTATATATAGATTGCTATTTGCAGACCCCTTAGTGAAACCTTGTTATTGAAGAAACTTGTCAAGGTGATAATACCATTCACGAGGAGCTTGTTTTAGCCCATATAATGCCTTTTTTTGTTTGTACACAATAATTTTATCATTTCCTAGAATGAGCCCTTCAGGTTGTTCAATATAAACTTCTTCTTCTAGGTCCCCATTCAGAAATGCAGATTTAACATCCATTTGATATGCTTTAAAGTTATGAAAGCTTGAAAATGCAAGGAACATTCTTATGGCTTCAAGTCTGGCTACATGTGAAATTGGATCTTCAAAGTCTATTCCTTCTTGTTGCATATAGCCTTTGCATGCAAGTTACCTCTCCATTTTCATTTAGTTTGTTTTTGAATACCCATTTTGTCCTGTTGTGCTATACAACAACCCTCCCCATTTCAAATTTTTTCATATAAAACTTTAATAAGAAATGGGTCCCCTTTTAGAACTTAAATAAAATCAATAAAACTTCTAAAAAATCAATATTTGTAATAAGTCTTTTGCTTTTAGGATAAGTTAAATAATAATCGCAATTTGCAAAATCCACACAACGCATGAAATTCCTTATGATAAGGTCCGATCCGATTTAAATTATAACAAGACCTTGTCATAAAACAAATATAAATGAAAGTGTCGCATCGCACACATCCTTTGTTTCAAAATTGGACTTAATATGTTCCATTGACATTCGTCGATGCAATAACGCCATCGGAAAGCACATATTGCTACTTATCAAGGAATCATATCAAGGGTTCATAGAAGTCCTCCGATGCAATAAGCCGATCGCATTCACGCATTGCTCAAATCATGAAATACATATCATAAGCCCCTTTGAAATAGTCCGATGCGATTTCATTATTGAAAAGTGTGCTTTCTGATAAAGGTGAAATGTGAGCCATTACGAAGAATTGTGGGTTAAATTTATAAATCAATTATAAAGAGAAAAACAAATGATTTATCAATTTTAAAAGCCATCCCACCTCCCCATGCCATCTCATCATTAATCGCAATCACAAATATGCAAAGGAAACGTTTAAAGCATAATGCTTATACCTTCCTATCTGCGACATGTGATTATCGCTAATCGCCAATCGGGAAGTCACAATATTCATTTTAAAAGGACCGTCATAAATTTGCGATGCGACATGTTATTACGACATTAAAGTGTCACATTGGAAGTTATGGGAAATCATTAAAAGAGCAGTTATGTTTGAATCCTTCAAGGATTTCATCCGTGGTAGCTTAATATATTAAAATCCGTATCACCCATTGCGCTTAACTGCTATTTAGTCTTGTATGCTGTGTATTAGTTTTGAACAAGTTTATCCTATGTTATGTTCTTCTGGTTCGTTTTGCAGAGCAAGTCTGAATTCATCAATCTAAAAAAAATGACGAAGAAATCGAAGAAAGTAAAGGTCCCAGTCATAACCAAAGATGAACCAGTAAAGAAGGTACTGATAGCTGATACTACCTGTCTAGGTCTTGGCAAGGCTTCATGGGAAAGCACATATAATTTACTGGAAGCCGAGGATCTAGCTGAAATTGAAGAAGAAGTAGGAACGACCGACTCCAGTAATAAAACAGAAAGTACTCTTAAGGATTTGGCCAGCTCCTTCCTCCACAAAATAGTGGCCTGCGCCAAAATATTACCCTACAATGACTTGGTTAGATGGGTAATTGAGAGTATCGGCATAATAGACAAAGCTTTCTTTACTGCCGATGGAAGGATGTTCGGGTCATTTAGGGCGGAAGATATAAAAAAGGTGTACCATTTTTTGAAACCACAAAAGCATTACAACAAGGCATTTTTAGAAGCTTTCATGAAAGAGAACAATGTGGAGTCTGACCCTATCAAGCAGTGGAGACATTTTCCAAACAAACACTAGCATGAATCTTTGGGTATGTACTCCGTAGACTCCTTAGTATCTCCTTATTGCTATGCTGGCGCCATGATATGTAGACTCTTTGGAGTCTCTGATTCAGCTAGGTTTTCTATACAAATGGTGCCCTTAATGGAAGCAACAATTTACTCTTATATCATGAATTGGGCAACCATTTTATATGATAAAATGGCCAACCAAATCCTTGATTATAGAAGAAACAAGTTTGTTACTACCCGGATAATTCCCCCATTCTATATGAGTGCCTACCTCATGGATACCATTTGCTTCAATTCTGATTACCCCATTTTAGGCTGGAAATGGACTCCACAAGACCCAACTCCCATTCATATCTATCATAAGCATTTGTGGAAGGCCCACTATAGAAATCATGTTTATAGAATCTGCCATGGATTTGTCTTGCCCGTTCATTATGATATATTCAACAAACCTGCTCCTCGGTTGTCTGATGAAGCCAGTGTCGACCTAACATCAATTGGTAGTTGGTTCGATGAAGAAAAGTTCACCTACATCAGACTTTTTGGCAGCACTACAGATCCACATGTCCTCCCCTTATACATTCCTGATAAGCTATTGGCCAGAGAAATAGCTTATCAAATAACAGAAACACGGATGTTCAGGAACCTTAAGGAGTCCAAAAAGAAAATATGGCCTTCATTCCCCCTCCAAGGTGGTATTTACACATTGCATGACTTCAAACATGCAGAGAAAGAAACAGAGAAAATAAAAATGTTAAAGTTAGCAGTCATTCCAAATAGGCAGTATGATACAAAAGCAGTGGTCTACAACTTCACCTCTCATGTGAAACTTGCCAAGTTTGAACATGAGAAGGATGATTATGATGATTTTTTCACTTCATCTGAGTTGTTTTATCAGGTAAAACATCTAGCAAAAATCAGATTGGGAGCATAGGGATTAGAGAGATTTATGAAGTTTAGAACACAAAGCTTGCAAACATTACCTCTGGACTTGTTAAATACTACCTCTATGGTTGATCCGGATTTAAGCAGGAACACAATAGATTACAGAGATAACCATAAATACAGAGATGTGATAACCATAAAAATAGAGATGCAGCGGAAATAATACTTCATCTCATTAATGGAGAATACTGAAATATGCTTACAAATAGAAATAACCCAGCTAGGGCGATGGTAGCTTATCTCTGAGAAGAGATGTGTCGGCTACATGCCTCTGAACTGTTTCGAACTGTGTTTACAATGAGGCTCGAAGGCCTATTTATTATTGAGAAACAATGGAAAACCCTTAACATTCCAAAACCTAATCCTAGAAGATGAAACGCCAAACTATGGGCCCCGTTTGGGTAAATTGGTACATCAACTTCCCGGGGTCGTAACTTTGGCATACGATCTCCGTTTGATGCGCATGATAGCCCGTTGGAAAGATCTCTCTGAGGACTACGATAGAAAAGATGATTTTTTATTCAAAAAATCACGGAAGGTAGATTTCCCAAAAAACGTTGTTTAGGGCCTCAAAATGGCTCTGGAAGTTTAGGACCTGAAAAACTGCTAAAAATAGTAAACTGCGCTATAATTAAGGAAACTGAAAAACTGAAAGAGACAGTTGTGGGGGTCCAAATGGGATAGGTGGGTGGCCACCAACATCCACCTAGATCAATGGTGCAACATGAAGGCCACAGTAAAGAAAAGACTATTGAGAAGACTCTTGAAAAGGATAAGACTCATGAAAAAGAGAAGAGCCACGAAAGGGAGAAGAGCCCTAAAAGGGAGAAAAGTCCCGAGGAGGAGTGAAAAAATGAAGGAACCAGTGAGCTCCTTGATACCAATGTAAATATTGATTCTAGTTTACTCAAGGAAAGGGAGCAGTTCGATCAAATGATAAAAAACCAGAATGAATCCCAAAAGCTCACTACACCAAAATCGCCCACAGCACAAGAGCTTGGAGTTACTAATGTTCAAATTGAAGGGGCAATCAGCACACCCAAAATTCAGCAGGATATTGAGATAATTCCTGAAAATCCTACAGAGGAGATTGTACTGAAAATAGAAGAAATACCACCCCTAGATGTATTCTACAGTCCAAAGCATAGGGCTGTGGTTAAAAGACAAAGGAAAAAGAGGAAAATTGATCAAGGATCTCTTTTAACTCCTCATGCCAAAATGATGAATGTGGTATGGAAAGACTCAGAAGTTAATCCTTTTGAGGATTTAACCAAATATCTCAGTATGTAGGGGCTTATACAGCTGCAACAATGGACAAAGCCTCAGAAGTTAGCCAGCTAATCAGGAAAAAGGATAAGAGGATCACTCAACTCGAAGGGAAATCGTTGGAAAAACAACAAAGGATTAGTCACCTTGAACAACAGCTAGTAGAACAAAGACGACAAAATGAGCAACTAAAAGAATAGTTGAATCTGGGGAAGTAGAAGATTGATCAGAAGGCTCTCGAGAAACAACAGAAGTTGTCTCAAGAACTAAGCAGGCTTCAGATGGCAGTTCAGCAGGAAAAGAAGGCTAAAGAAGATCAAATTGCACAACTGCAATTACAGATAGAAAATTTCAATGGTTATCCATAGGTTAGTGAATTCATGAAAGAAGCCTTGGAAGTAACCAAATCCTTATCCCGACAGTTAAACATCCTTTGCCATAATATATCATTGACTGACCCATTGTGCGCTATCTTTGCATCGCTGATTGAAAAGGCGGTTGACACTAGATTGGAATTTGAAAAAGCAGATGAAAAGATAACAAATTTTCTCTCTTGGCAAAATTCAGAAGAAAGCATGGTTGCCGATTTGCCAAAAATACAAGAATCACACAAGGAAATATTGTTTTTGGAATGAGAGTCACAACTAATAAACGCTGAAAGAGCGACTTCTAGAGCCAGGGCTACAATGAAAGGTGTAATCGAATTAATAAATGACAGTTTATATATGGCTAATTTGATCTCCGATTGCTCTCCAGGAAAACTCCTGAGAGAAAAAGCACTAGAAGATCAATGGAGATAGGACCTCACAAGTAGAGAAAAATAAATCGGAGAGGTACAAAATTTGACATGGGATGCATTCTGGTTTTTCTTAGTCAAACCACATAGCCAATAGATGGCCATGAAATTCCTCTCTGACGCAGTCAACCGCATGGTTCCCGAACTCTCTGATGCCACATACATAACCTAGCTACATTCCAGAATGAGTCACCCTCTGGAAATCCATCCAATGGTTGCAATTTGTCAGCTGCAAGCGCAAGAGAGGAAGTAGATTCAATGTATCAGTTCAATCGCTATTGCACTGTTATTTTTATATCAAATCCCAGATTTTCATATTTACAGTTTTAACAGCTCATATCGATTTTTATTGACAGTTAGTTTTTATTTTGATTATTTAAACCCTTTCATGTCTTTTAAGAAAGGGTCCTAAATTTGTATAAGATTTAAGTTAAGAAGTTTCACTTTTGTACTTTTAAGTATTTTTATCAATAGTGGATCAAGATTCTACATTTTTGTGAAAGAAGCTTTTTAAATACCTGCACTTCTGTATTTCTTGGAAGTTTTCTCAAATAAGAAAGTGGAATCAGAGTGTTGTTTACATCAGAAGGATTCAAATGCATGCTGTATTCCTATAACTGTTTTTGTCTTATTTCCTTATGTGAATAAACATTTCTTTTAAAAGTTGTTATTGATGATATATATGCATGCTTTTTCAAACAATTCTTTAGCATTTCATTTATGAAGGTTTTAGAATTGTTATCATTTGAATATATATGTTAGCGATATACATTACAATGAACGCGATATGCTTTTATTACTGCTTCGTTTAACTTTTTAAACGAAGTAATGATTATATGAATACATCCTTCTATTGATGAATAAGCCATCTATATGATTATTTGTCTGTTATAAATAATCAGAAATTGCATTGTTTACAAAATACCCAGGTTATATAATTATATTTGTATATTTTGAGTTATAAGTTGAAACATCTATTCATCTCCATTATACGAAACAACCATCCATTAAACCATTCATTTAAGGGAAACTGGTCCCATAGATATCCATTCAGAGCCACCACACAAATGGAAAAGGAGTTGCACTAAGGTCCGGACCGGGTGGTTATCCTCGATGTTGATGCAAGGACTTTAGTGGCATCAACATTTTTGGTGCTAGAAGGAGGGTATGAACTGTGAATGGTGTGCAAAAACAAATCAATAGCCCATTCTAAGAGTAAATATCCCTCACCATCTCCTCCAACTTCTCCCTCGCATTCTAAATCTCCCATTTTCAAGCGAGAAGTGGAAAAGACAACACCCACTGTTGAAAACTTGAACACACTTGACAATTCTTCCCTTGAACCCCCAGAAGTTTAGTCATTGATTCATAAACTCCAAGGGTTTTCAATATCCCAAGAATAGTCTGAGTTATGCCAAGGCAATGTGACTTCGCAGTATATCCCATCTCAGCCTCTTACAAGATTGCAAAGTGAAAAGCTTGGTATCCCACCAATAGAATTTCCTCTGCCAAGTCAAAAAAGGGCCAAGAAAACACCTTTAGAGTCTGACAGTGAGACTCTTTCCTCATCATCATCCATCCCATCCATTCCCCAACTCAACATCATAGTCCAAAAGGGTACAGGTACTCCGACATCCTTTACCCAATCACTTTCAACTGCATCCACACCATCTTCTACTGTTAGTTCGATAATGGAACATAATCAACCACAACCAAGGCCATGGACAAATTCAGGAGCAGTTACAATGCCTACACCTTTGAGTCAATTACCGGCCCATCTTGAAAAGTGGTTGCCAAAGTTTAATCCTGACATTGGCATACTAGCAGAAGAACACATAAACAACTTTATGTTGTCAATAAACTTAAATGGGGTAACAGAAGAAGATGCTGTTGTTAGGCTTTTCCCATACACCCTACAAGGAGCAGCTAGATCATGGTATTTTTCATTACCACCAGGATCCATTAATAGTTGGAATGCTTTCCAGGAGCAATTTTTAACTAAATTCGGAGATGATAGGTCCACAACGACATTAATTAATGATCTCTCCAATCTTAAAACTGAGTCAAAGGAACCCATTAAAGATTTCAACTCGCGATTTAATAAGCTCTTAAATAAAATTCCTGCTACATCCAAGCCTAGTGAAGAAGTCCGAAGTGAATGGTATATTTTTGCCTTACCTTCAAATATAGCCATCTTCGTTGATAGGGCTACCAAGCCTACATTAGCAGAAAATATGAAAGAAGCGATCGTCGTTGAAAAACGTATTATTTCTTTAGAAAATAAAGCCGCTTTTGAAGAAAGAAAGTCCAAAAAAGTTACTTTTAAAGGTGATTCAAAAAACAAAGCAGCTAAAGACCCATATGATATGGAAGGTTTGCAAATTTTTTTGAAGACTATGTCCAATGAAATGGTAGAGATAAAAAAACAGGTAGCTGAAACCTCTACTAAAAAACCATTTAGGAACTTCAAAAGAACTGAACCAAAACCACCTAATTCCATATCTAATGCAGAATCAGATCCACATGACGATGAGGATGAAGAAACAATTTTGTCATCAGAGGAAACGAAAGAAGATGAGATAGTTGAATGTCATGGGACGTGGGATTTTATCTTGCCCAACTATGACAATGAAAGTGAACAGGAAGCTCTCCCAGTAAATACCAGAAGTAAAAATGTAGTAGAGCTTGTTCAAACAAATTCAAAGAAGAAAAATGCAAGCCCTGTCACTAAAGACAAAGCTCATATGAAGAAAACTCCAATTGTGCTTACCCAAAATCAACCATCATCTTCCAATCCACCCTCATCATGTAAAATATTAGTAGTCTTTGACTCTATAGATTACAACATTGTAGAGGACATGAAGAAGACTCTAGCAAATATTTCTTTACAGGAACTTAGAAAGTTAAAAAACCAACTGAAATTGTTACTTAAAGAGTTAAATTCTGTACCTTCTTCTCCTCTTCCAACCAGTGTATTATCCAAAGTGGCCAAAGGATCAGATAAACCACCATCGAATAAAGTAGATGCTAATGATGTTGTTTTGATCGGAGATAGTTCCAATTCTCATACTCCTCCTTTTCTCTTGACCTATGAGATCTACAATAGAAATCTGCATAACTGCCTAATAGATTCAGGGGCCTCATCAAACGTAATGCTAGCCTCGATTTTCTCAAAATTAAACATTAAGCCCCATAAATCTGCAGTCCATATTGTTCAATTAGATCAGACTAAGGTTCAAGTTTTAGGAGAGATTAATTCAGTCACCATTAGGTTATCAACTGATCCCAGAGTAGTTTAGAGAATTGATATATTGATTGCTGACATCCCTGAGTTTTATGGTTTAATTCTAAGCAGGGATTGGTCTGAGAAACTCCATGGTTACATTTCTACTAATTGGTCTCACATGTGGCTTCCCTATAAAGGGAAACCAAATCAAATCAAAATCGATCGGGAGAAGCACATGACCCATACTGTAACAGAGTTTGAGCAGGAAAACCAACCTATAGATTTCAATAACAACATTCTAGGAAATTACTTAGCCGAATCATTGTTTGGTAATTTTAACACTCAATCATCACCTTTCCCTGTTAATAGTTTCACATTACAAATTGAAAATTTCTCTCATATTGATACCTCAAGGTGTGTTAGTATTGCTGATGAACTTGTAAATAAATCTGTAGATAAGCCCTTATTTTGGTCTTTATATTTTGATGGATCAAAATCCAATGATGGTGTCGGAGCAGGATGTATTTTAGTTAGTCCAGAAGGGGAAAAAACCATGCTATCATGTAGACTGGAATTTGAGTGTACCAATAACACTGCAGAATATGAGGCATTGATTCAAGGGCTTTATAAAGCAATAGGCCTGAAGATTCAATATCTGAAAGTATTTGGTGATTCTGAGATTGTCATCAAACAGGTAAGGAACACTATCCATTTCCTTTCAGGACATCTCAAACATTATCAATCCCTTGTTCAAGACCTCATAACTCATTTTCTAGCATTTGACATTTCTCCTATTCCTAGATCTCAGAATGCAACAACTGATTTATTGGCTAATGTTGCTTCTAAGCTCCTTCCATCCGAGGATTATAATCCAGATAGGTTTTCAATTGAATTAATTTTTCGACCATCTGTTCCAAATAATGTCACCAATTGGCGGGTATTTAATCATGATGAAGACATTTTAAATTTCTTAACTTCTGAAAAATATTATGATTACTAGATTATTGACGAAAATGATCACAATCTTCAAATAAAACAAAGACCGAATGAAAATTCTATCCCTAAATCAGTGGTCAAGCTTGAAGATCTCTATGATATCAAGGATAGGTTCAAAAAGGTCACTAATTCAAAACTTCAAAGTTCTACTTTAAGGTTTGAATTAGTAAATCTTATCACTGAGGCCAAGCCACAAAATGTCAATCTGGGACTTGGACTCACTTCAGAAGAAAGAATTGCTTTTATCAGATTATTATACAAATACAAATTTTTTTTTGCTTGGAATTATGAAGATATGAGAATGTATGATACTTCTATCATTCAACACACAATTCCAATGATTTCTGAGGAGAACCCTGTACAACAAAAATTGAGGAAAATTCACCCAAATTTGGAGAGTCAAATCAATGCAGAGTTGAATAAACTCTTGGAAGCTAATATAATTTTCCCGGTTAGAAATTCCAAATGGGTTTCAAACTTGGTACCCATAAGAAAAAAGAATGGTGATATTAGGATTTAGAAATCTCAATAAGGCATGCTAAAAGGATAATTTCCCATTACCAACAATGGAGCAAATACTTCAATCAATAGCTAGTTTAGAGTTAATGTCCTTTCTGGATGGTTTTTCAGGATATAATCAAATACTGGTACACCCAGATGACAGACTAAAAGCTACATTCAGAACTAAATGGGGAACATATGCTTATTAGAAAATGCCTTTTGGTTTGATTAATGCTGGAGCTACTTTCCAATGAGCAATGGATATAGCCTTCAAAGATTTGATTAACAGGTCAGTTGTTGTCTACTTAGATGACATAACTGTCTTTTCCAAGAAAAGGGCTAATCATTTACATGATTTAAAACAAATATTTGAGTGATGTAAAAGGTATGGGATTTCTCTAAATCCCAAGAAATCATTCTTTTCTCTTAATGAAGGAAAACTCTTAGGATTTATTGTATCCAAAGATGGCATATATATAGATCCTGACAGAATTAAAGAGATTTCTAATATTTCTTTGCCAGATAATAAGAAATAGATGCAATTATTTTTGGGACAGATAAATTTTGTGAAAAGATTTGTTCCTGATTTTTCTCATATAGTCTTACCTTTACAAAATATGATTAAGAAAAATTCAGTTTTCTAATGGGCACATAACCAAAAGTAAGCCTCTGACTCAATTAAATAGGCAATTATTAATGCTCCTGCATTGAATACTCCCAAATTTTCTAATCATTTTATTTTGTATACTTTGGCCACTGAAACATCTTATGCTGCTGTTTTAACACAAATCAATGATCAACAAATAGAAGCACCTCTATCTTTCTTTAGTTCCAATATGCAGGGTTTTGAACTCAACTATTCAGAAGTAGAAAAAAAAAGCTTTCGCTGTGTTTAAATTTATCAAACACTTTAGACCATTTCTCCTAAAAACACACACAAAAGTAATAGTCTATTCTCTGCAGTGAGATAATTGCTAGTGCAAAGGGAAGTAGGGGAAAAGAGAGCTAATTGGGTAACAACTTTACAAGAGTATGATATTGATATTAAACCAACGAAAATTGTGAAAGGGCAAGGTTTTTGCAGGTTATTAGTAGGAGCTTATAATATTCTAGAACATGAAGATTCAGATAAGACTTTTCAAGTGAATGAGATGAGTATCATAAATTTTGAATCACAGTATGCTGATATGATCTTTTACTTGAAAAATGGATATGCTCCCCCTAATTTTAGTTACAAAACAAAATGTGCCTTAAGATTAAAAGCAAAACACTTCGAAATCATTGATGATGTGTTATTAAGAAGAAATTATGATTCAATTTTATTAAGATGCCTAGAAAAAACTGAAGCACAAAAGGTTTTGCAAGAATTACATGATGGTCCAGCAGGTGGACATTTTAGAGGAGATACTACAACTCACAAAATCATACATGCTGGATATTATTGGCCCACTTTGTTTAAATATTCCCATGATTATGTCAGGAAATGCAAGATATGCCAAACTGCTAGTGGGAGACAAAGGAAACCAGCCTTTCCTTTACAACCAGTAAACATTGAGCAACCATTTGAACTGTGGGGGCTTGATATCATAGTAGAGATTGTTCCACATTCTTCCAAGCAACACAAATATATCCTTATAGCCACAGATTACTTCACAAAGTGGGTAGAAGCAATTCCATTAAAGGTAGCCAATTCTGATGCAATCATAGAGTTCATTGATCAATTCATCATTACTAGGTTTGGTGTACCTAATGCCCTTATTTTCGACAATGCATCTTATTTTTCTAGAAGTACTATACTTGAATTTGCTCTTAAGAGAGGTTTTAAATTAAAGTATTCTGCAAATTACTACCCTCAAGGTAATGGTTTGGTAGAATCAACTAATAAGAATCTCATAAATATTATTAAAATAACCGTTGATCAAAACCAAAAGAATTGGCATAAATATTTGATATTTTCATTATGGGCAGATCACATAACTCAGAAGACCTCAATAGGTACTTCTCCTTTTAACTTAGTATATGGGAAAGAAGCCGTAATACCTTCAAACTTAGCACTCCCATCTCTTTCCCTAATGCAATTTATTGAAGAAAATCCTTCTTCCTCTATTCAATTAAGAATTGATCAAATCCTCAAATTAGGGGAAGAAAGAGAGAAGGCCAAAATCACTCATGCTGAACATCAATAAGTCATTAAATCTTCTTTTGATGCAAGTTCTAGCGGCCCAAAAACTTTAAAAATTGGTGATCTTGTGTTGAAATGGGACAAAGCGCATGAAGATAAAGGTAAACATACAAAGTTTCAAAAGATGTGGCTTGGACCATTTCAAATCATTGAGAAGATAGGCTCATCAATGTTCATATTGCAAGATTTATCAGGAAAGAGAGATTATCTTCCTGTCAATGGGCTTATCTTAAAGAAATTCTTTACTTAAGGAGGTAACCCCTTCTTACCTGTAAATATTCATTATGCAAGTTTGTTTATTTTTAGATAATAATGTTGTAAATAGTCTTCCATTGACCTTTTACTATTGGAAAGCTCTTTAAGAAAATATTATAAATACTTGCTTTCAATAGACAGAAACCTTTAAGGAAAAGATTACAGTTTTACAAAGATATATAAAATATGAAACTATGAGAGCCTCTTTTAAATTTGTAACATCTTCACAAACCTTGAAAATACTGTAAATCATTCTAAGTTTTAAAAAGCTGAGAGAGGTTATTTGTAAAAAGTAAAGACTTTTCCAAACTTAGCATCTACAACTCTAAAATTGTCATCTGTAAACTCTTAAGGAGAAAGTCATTCACCCCATCCACTAAGTTTATGATTTTTCAGAGTGTAATTCTAAAATATATCTGATTTGAAAGATAAGGGGTCTCATCATGAGCCTGCTTACCATGATCATAGGGAACTAATTAAACTAACATTACCAATACTGCATATCAAAATAGGGTAATGTCTTATAATTATAAGACAAGGGGTCTCATCACGAGCCAACTTGTTCAGTTCAATTACAACTAGTGAATGGCATTGCCATCAGCTGGCCCCCAAACCAGGACAATGGCTTTTTATCTTAAAAAATTGAAAGAATAAAAAATCAAAATATATGTAAACATATATTTTTGAATTTATATTTCAAAAGTTATACTCTTAGATGGATGGGACAATGAATGATTAATGGTCAAAAGGTAACCCTGTCGAGAGTATAAATGTTTGTTGGCAGCAGAGGCACTACCTGTGACAAAAAAAAGTAAATTTAAAAGCTAAGTTGGAGAAGCCCCCTACTTTATCTATATCAACCAATCAAAGCTTGAAGAAACCCAAAATGTTTTCATTTTTAAAGGATTGGAAAAGAAATTACAAAAAATTGTTATTATGTTCAGAGTTAATTTTTATTTAACTATTCTTAGATGGTTTTCTTTATCCTCTATGGTTTCCAAACTAAGAAAGTTATAGATATTGCATTATTTTCTCAGAGATAACTGTTTCTCCTAGTGAATTGCCAATTTTTGTGCTATACAACAACCCTCCCCATTTCAAATTTTTTCATATAAAACTTTAATAAGAAATGGGTCCCCTTTTAGAACTTAAATAAAATCAATAAAACTTCTAAAAAATCAATATATGTAATAAGTATTTTGCTTTTAGGATCAGTTAAATAATAATCACAATTTGCAAAATCCACACAACACATGAAAATCCTTATGATAAGGTCCGATCCGATTTAAATTATTACAAGACCTTGTCATAAAACAAATATAAATGAAAGTGTCGCATCGCACACATCCTTTGTTTCAAAATTGGACTTAATATGTTCCATTGACATTTGCCGATGCGATAATGCCATCGGAAAGTGCATATTACTACTTATCAAGGAATCATATCAAGTGTTCATAGAAGTCCTCCGATGCGATAAGCCGATCGCAATCGCGCATCGCTCAAATCATGAAATACATTTCATAAGCCCCTTTGAAATAGTCCGATGCGATTTCATTATTGAAAAGTGCACTTTTCGATAAAGGTGAAATGTGAGCCATTACGAAGAATTGTGGGTTAAAGTTATAAATCAATTATAAAGAGAAAAACAAATGATTTATCAATTTTAAAAGCCATCCCGCCTCCCCATGCCATCTCATCATTAATTGAAATCGCAAATATGCAAAGGAAACATTTAAAGCATAATGCTTGTACCTCCCGATCTGCGATATGCGATTATCGCTAATCGCCAATCGGGAAGTCACGATATTCATTTTAAAAGGACCATCATAAATTTGCGATGCGACATGTTATTACGACATTAAAGTGTCACATTGGAATTTACGAGAAATCATTGAAAGAGTAGTTATGTTTGAATCCTTCAAGGATTTCATCCGTGGTAGCTTAATATATTAAAATCCGTATCACCCATTGCACTTAACTGTTGTTTAGTCTTATATGCTGTGTATTAGTTTTGAACAAGTTTATCTTCTGTTACATTCTTCTGGTTCATTTTGTAGAGCAAGTATGAATTCAACAATCCAAAAAAAAATGACGAAGAAATCGAAGAAAGTAAAGGTCCCCATCATAACCAAATATGAACCAGTAAAGAAGGTATTGATAGCTGATACTACTTGTCTAGGTGTTGGCAAGGCTTCATGGGAAAGCATATATAATTTACTGGAAGCCAAGGATCCAGCCAAAATTGAAGAAGAAGGAGGAACGACTGACTCTAGTAATAAAACAGAAAGTACTCTTAAGGATTTGGCCAACTCCTTCCTCCACAGAATAGCGGCCTGCACCAAAGTATTACCCTAAAATGACTTGGTTAGATGGGTAATTGAGAGTATTAGCATAATAGGTAGAGCTTTATTTACTGCTGATGGAAGGATGTTTGGGTCATTCAGGGCGGAAGATATAAAAAAGATGTACCATTTGCCAAAACTACAGAAGCATTACAACAAGGCATTTTTAGAAGCTTTCGCCAAAGAAAACGATGTGGAGTCTGACCCTATCAAGTAGTGGAGGCATTTCCCAAACAAACAAAAGCATGAATCTACGGGTATGTACTCTGTAGACTCCTTAGCATCTCCATATTTCTATGCTGGCGCCATGATATGTAGACTCTTTGGAGTCTCTGATTCAACTAGGTTTTCTATAGAAATGGCACCCTTAATGGAAGCAAAAATTGACTCTCATATCATGGATTGGGAAACCATTTTATCTGATAAAATGGCCAACCAAATCCTTGATTATAGAAGAAACAGGTTTGTTACTACTTGGATAATTCCCCCGTTCTATATGAGTGCCTACATCATGGATGCCATCTGCTTCAATTTTGATTACCCCATTTTAGGCTGGAAATGGACTCCACAAGACCCAACTCACATTCATATATATCATAAGTATTTGTGAAAGGCCCAATATAGAAATCATCGTTATAGAATTTACCATGGTTTTGTCTTGCCTGTTCATTATGTTATATTCAACAAACCTGCTCCTCGGTTGTCCGATGAAGCCAATGTTGACCTAAAATAAATTGGTAGTTGGTTCAGTGAAGAAAAGTTCGCCTACATCAGAATTTTTGGGAGCACTACAGATCCACATGTCCTCCCCTTATACATTCCTAATAAGCTATTGGCCAGAGAAATAACTTATTAGATTACAAAAACAGGGATGTCCAGGAACCTTAAGGAGTCCAAAAATAAAATGTGGCCTTCATTCCCCCTCCGATGTGGTACTTACACACTGCATGACTTCAAATATGCAGACAAAGAAACAAAGAAAAGAAAAATGTTAAATTTAGCAGTCATTCCAAAGAGGCAGTATGATCCAAAAGCAGTGGCCTACAACTTCAACCTCTCATGTGAAACTTGCCAAGTTTGAACATGAGAAGGATGATTATGATTATTTTTTCACTTCAGCTGAGTTGTTTTCTTAGGTAAAACATCTAGCAAAAATTAGATTGGGAGTAGAGGGATTAGAGAGATTTATGAAGTTCAGAACATAGAGGTTGCAAACATTACCTCCAGACTTGTTAAATACTACCTCTATGGTGCAACATGAAAGCCACAGTGAAGAAAAGAATACTGAGAGGACTCCTGAAAAGGAGAAGACTCCTCAAAAAGAGAAGAGCCCTGAAAGGAATAAGATCCCTGAAAGGGAGAAAAGTCCCAAGGAGGAGCGAACAAATGAAGGAACCAGTGAGCTCCTTGATACCGATGTAAATATTGATTCCAACTTACTCAAGGAATGGGAGCAGTTCGATCAAATGATCAAAAGCCAGAATGACTCCCAAAAGCTCACTACACCAAAATTGCCCGCAACACAAGAGCCTGGAGTTATTAATGTTCAAATTGAAGTGGTAATCGACACACCCAACATTCAGCAGGATATTGAAATAATTCCTGAAAGTCCTACAGAGGAGATTGTACTGAAAATAGTAGAAATACCACCCCTAGATGTATTCTACAGTCCAAAGCATAGGGATGTGGTTAAAAGACAGAGGAAAAAGGGGAAAATTGCTCATGGACCTCTTTCAACTCCTCATGCCGAAATGATGAATGTGGTATGGAAAGACTCAGAAGTTAATCCTTCTAAGGATTTAACCAAATTATCTGAGTATGCAGGGGCTTATACAGCTACAACAATGGACAAAGCCTTAGAAGTCAATCGGCTAATCAGGGAAAAGGATTAGAGGATCACTCAACTCGAAGGGAAATCGGTGAAAGAACAACGAAGGATTAGTCAACTTGAACAAAAACTAGCAGAACAGAGACGAAAAAATGAGCAACTAAAAGAATAGTTGAATATGGAGAAGCTGAAGATTGATCAGAAGGCTCTCTAGAAACAACAGAAGTTGTCTCAAGAACTAAGCAGGCTTCAGATGGCAATTCAGTGGGAAAAGAAGGCTAAAGAAGACCAAATTGCACAACTGCAATTACTAATATAAAAGTTCAATGGTTATCCACAGGTTAGTGAATTCAAGAAAGAAGCCTTGGAAGTAACCAAAGCCTTATCCCGACAGTTAAACATCCTTTGCCATAATATATCATTGACTGTCCAATTGTGCACTATCTCTGCATCTCTGATTGAAAAGGCGGTTGACACTAGACTGGAATTTGAAAAAGCAGATGAAAAGATAATAAATTTTATCTCTTGGCAAAATTTAGAAGAAGGCATGGCTGCCAATTTGCCAAAAATACAAGAATCGCACAAGGAAATCTTATTTTTGGAATGGGAGTCACAGCTAATAAAAGCCGAAAGAGCGACTTCTAGAGCCAGGGCTGCAATGAACGGTGTAATCGAATTAGTAAATGACAGTTTATATATGGCTAATTTGATCTCCGATTGCTCTCCAGGAAAACTCCCGAGAGCAAAAGCACTAGAAGATCAATGGAGACAGGACCTGGCAAGCAGAGAAAAGAAAATTGGAGAGGTGAAAAATTTGACATGGGATGCATTCTGGTTTTTCTTAGTCAAACCACATAGCCAACAGATGGCCATGAAATGCCTCTCCGACGCAGTCAACTGCATGGTTCCTGAACTCTTCGATGCCACATACATAGCCCAGCTACATTCTAAAATGAGTCGCCCTCCAGAAATCCATCCAATGGTTGCAATTTGTCAGCTACAAGTGCAAGAGAGGAAGTAGATTCAATGTATCAGTTCAATCGCTATCGCACTATTATTTTTATATCAAATCCCAGATTTTCATATTTATAGTTTTAACAGCTCACAACGATTTTTATTGACAGTTAGTTTTTATTTTGATTATTTAAACCCTTTCATGTCTTTTAAGAAAGGGTCCTCAATTTGTATAAGATTTGACTTAAGAAGTTACACTTTTTTACTTTTAAGTATTTTTTCAATAGTGGATCAAGATTCTACATTTTTGTGCAAGAAATGTTTTAAAGACCCGCACTTCTCTATTTCTTGGAAGTTTTCTCAAATAAGAAAGTGGAATCAGAGTGTTGTTTACATCAGAAGGATTCAAATGCATGCAGTATTCCTATCACTATTTTTATCTTATTTCCTTACGTGAATAAAAGTTTCTTTTAAAAGTTGCTATTGATGATATATATGCATTTTTTTTCAAATAATTCTTTAGCATATCATTTTTGAAGGTTTTAGAATTGTTATCATTTGAATATATATGTCAGCTATATACATTACGATGAACGTGATATGCTGTTATTACTACTTCGTTTAACTTTTCAAACGAAGTAATCATTATATGAATACATCTTTCTATTGATGAATAAGCCATCCATATGATTATTTGTCTGTTAGAAATAATCAGAAATCACATTGTTTACAAAATACTCAGGTTATATAGTTATATTTGCATATTTTGAGTTATAAGTTGAAACATATATTCATCTCCATTATACAAAACAACCATCAATTAAACCATTCATTTAAGGGAAACTGGTCCCATAAATATCCAGTCGAAGCCACCACACCAAACGGAAAAAGATCTGCACTAAGGTTTGGACCGGGTGGTTATCCCCGATGTTGATGCAAGGATTTTAGAGGCATCAACATGTCCCAATAGCATTTTTATCATGAGGCCTTGGTACTAATTGCCATGTGTGGTTCTTTTATATTTGGTCAAGTTCTTCATCCATAGCCTTAACCCAACATTTATCTTTGTAAGCTTGATTTACATTTTGTGGTTGAATTGTGGATAGTAAGGCTAGATAACTAGAAGTTCCAACAAGAGTTCTTCTAGTTTGTACGCCATCTTCCTTATCACCTAGAATTTGAGATTGTGGATGATTTTTCAGAATATACCTTGATGGAGTCTTTTTTGATGTTTCTGCACGGTCAATTCCTTCTTTTGATGCTTCATTGATTCCCTCTCCTACATCGTTTTGGCTTGTTGTAGGAGTATATTTGGATATGCTGGTGCTTATTTTTTGGTACCTATGGATGCTTAACTAATCATAACATCAATGCATTCAAAAATATTTTTGAAGTCGTTTTATTGTTGCATTTATATCCTTTGCTTCTAGAGGAGTATCCAAGGAGAATTTCTTCATCAGCTCTAGATTCAAACTTTCTAAGTTTATCATAATTATTCTTTATGTAACATGGGCTTCCAAAGACTCTACAATTCTTGACAGTTGGAGGCTTACCAAACCATATTTCATGAGGAGTTTTTTCACTATTTACCTGAATATGAGCTTTGTTGAGGATATTTACTGATGTATATGTTGCTTCCCCTCATAAGTTATGAGGTGTTCCAGACTCATCAAGCATGGCACGTTCCATTTATTGGATTGTTGTATTCTATTCCACCACTCTATTTTGTTGAGTTTTAGCTATAGAAAACTACCTCTTGATGCCATGTTGTTCACGAAAGTAAAAAAAGTCATCTCATATAAATTCTCCTCCTCTATTAGATCTAAGACAATTGGTTTTCAAATCTAACTCATTCTCTACTAGAACTTTGAATACTTTAAATTTATCAAATGCTTCATCTTTATTTTTTAATAATCCAATCCAACACATTCGAGTAAAATCATCAACGTATAATATGAAGTATTGTTCCCCTTGAGGAGACTTCTTTTTCATATGACCACACAAATCAATATGAATAAGTTCAAGTAGCTTACTTGAATTACCTTATTTGGCATTAAACAACACCCTGGTTTGCTTACTGAATTGACATGATTTTCATATGGTATTTTATGGTAGAGAGATGTTAGGCAAGTCGCTAACTGCTCCCATTTTTCTTGACTTAAGTAATTGACTGAAGCTTAGATGTCCCAATATTTTGTGCGAGAGACAACTTTCTTTTCATTTTCTCAAGTAACAATGTTCTAGACTGCCTTCCAAGACATAGACATTACCTGGAGTTCTTATCCCTTTTATTATGAGCTTACCTGTATCGAGATTTCATACAACACAATTCTTTAATCTAAAAACAACCTCATTCCCTTGATCACACATCTGAATAACACTCAAAAAGTTGTGTTTTAATCCATCAACGAACAAAACATTTCCAACGTTACCCATTTCTTTAAGCAAAACAATTCCTTTTCCATTGATAGCAGCAGGTGAATTATTTCCAAAGGTTACATTCTTTTCTTTCTTTATTTCATTAAAGGACATAAAATTATCTTTATTACGTGTCATATGTTTTGAACGTCCACTATCAATGTACCACATATTTTCTTGATCTCCTGCATATAAGGCTAAACGACAATTCTCATATTTTATGGTTTTATTTTTCCATACCTTAGATGTTGTTGTTTTTTGTTCATTCTGAAGAGTTGATCGCATTTTTCTTCTGCATCCAATTTCTCTATGCAAAAATTTATTGCAAAAGGAACATTAATATTCATTTTAAAGAGGTGAGAAGGTATTATAAGAGCATTTCTTTAACCCAATCTCATTATTTTGTTTTCTTGCTTCTCTAGTCATTATAGTTTTATAAGCAACACATTGAGCAACCTTATGACCAAAATTATGACAAGTAAAGCATTGACCATTAAAGTAAAATATCCTGGGAGAGTATTACCTTCTTGTGTAGCTTTCCCTTTGATTGTGGTAAGGGTGATTTACCTAAGAAACATTTGATCCCTTATTCCTTTGCTGAGAGTTGGAATTTTGTTGACTACTTCATTTTACTGCATTAAGATAGCTTCTTGTACCTGTTTCAGAAGATTTAATGTTTTTTATGATTCTCCATTATATCCAAGACCTATCTTTATAAGAGGAGAGCGTTGTACTTTGATGATTTATCCTAAGGTCTCAAATCCTTTAGCAAATCTAAGTTTTAGACTTTTTGCTTTTTCAAGTTCCTTCCTTAGACTTACTACTTCTAGTTCTAACTTTTCATTATGCGTATTTTTTTCTAGTATTTGTTTCTTCAGAGCTTATTTTGCTAATTTAGCTTCTTCTAAACAAATTTTAAGCTAAGTTATTTTTTCAACGAGATTTTTATTTTATTCTAGGGCATCCATAAAAAAATCATTAGAATCATCGATATATTTATATTCAAATTCCATAAGTAATATATTTTCTTGATTAGACTCACCTTCTTCACCATTTGAAATACCATCAATATCTTCATGTGTGTAGAGGATTCTCTTGTTTTCGAATCTTCCTCTAAACTTTACTTTTGTTGAATTCTTCCCTTTCTCATGGTTTTCTTTATAAGGGAATTTAGTAGCATAATGACCAACTTTACCACAAGCAAAACATTTGAAAGGAAGCTTACCTCTAAATCTACTAGTACCTACTTGGAGTTTCTTTACGAAGTTTGCATCTTCTTCATCTGATACATACCATGATTCTTTGAACTCTTCCTTTTCCTTTCCTTTAGAAGTAGCTTTGAATGTAGCTTCTTTGATATCTAAGGGACCCCCTTTTCTCATTTAATAGGCTGTTAAAATCCCATGAGTTGTTCAAAAGTAAGGTTCTTTAAATCTTGCATTTCTTCAATGGAAGAGACTTTTGAATCAAAATTTGGGGTTAGAGATCTTAATATGTTCTCAACCAGTGATGATTATTTTACTTCGTCACCAAGATTTCTCATTGAATTAACAATCTCATCTACCCTAAGGAATAAACTTGCAATACTTTCATCATTATGCATTATGAGAGTTTCATATTGAATTCTATGTGTTTGAAGTTTGGCACTCTTTATCTTGGTGTCATCTTCATCACTTTAGATGATCTTGTCCCATATATCCTTTGCGATATTCAACTACATGACTTTGACAAATTAAAATTATTCCAGGCTTCCTAACAGAGCATTGACATCCTTTACATTAGTCTCATGTTTTTTCTTTTCTATTTCATCTATGGGAATGAAGGATGGATACTGATAGCCTCCTTTAATGATTTCCCAAACATCTGTTCCAAGTGATTGTAGGTAATCTAGTATTCTGACTTTCCAGAAGACCAGATTGGATCCATTAAACAATCGTGGCCTGATATATGTTTCTCCCTCTTGGTTTCTCACCTTAATGAATCTTCCTTCAAGAGATCAAGCTTATTTTGAAGGACCTTCTCTGATACCAATTGTTAAGAAAAATAATTGGGGGGGAAGGGGGGGGGTGAATCTACATTTTAAACGACTTAAAATTTTATTTTCTCATTCATATTTTTGTACGCCATTGTTATGACGAAAATCTGCATATGTATGTGACTGTGATGAAGGCAAGTAGCGTATATCTAGGTAACTAAATTTTCAGTTAATTCATCATCTGTTTAACTTGAACCAGTGTATCAGTACTTCATTAGACATTAATTAAATAGTAACCATGTGCAGTAAGAAAATAATAAACCATCACACATAAGAAACACATCAACATTCATGAACACCATGATTTTTAGGTGGAAACCCAATGTGCGAAAAAGCCACTGTTATTGTCGACTATGCATTCTTCTTTTATTATAAAGAGAATTTTCTTACAATCTTGTACTGGCATAAACTCATACCAGTACACAGAACCCACCTGTAGAAGGCTACAACCTTCTCTCGTTCTCTAGCTTCTACTGGAAGGGATCTACAACCCCCTTATCCTTATTTCTTTATGGATCACTTTTCAGAATATTTCAAACTGGATCCATTCCAAATATCAGATAAGAATATTGAAATCAACACTGTATCAAGTCACTTAACCAACTAAATCACCAAATCAAATATTGAAATAACTTATTCAAACAACCATACCAACTTATATCATTGTATACCCATTCATCAGAATATCAGGCTACATGCTATCCATCACAGAAACCAGATGTTGTCACTGCAAACCCTGATTAAACAGATGTTAGAATATATACACTATTGTTCAGAAGAATACCTGCATATATATGTGATTTCCCTTAGGATGACTTGCGTACATATCTCAAAACACGGAAATCTAAATCTGAATTACTCCACTACTGAAACAATCACTAAAATAGATATTGACCCCATCACATATCTCTAAACTACATACAGATCATCACATAGAAGCATCATTACTATTCATCAATTCACCTAGCACTGCTAAACATACATTATCAGTAAAGACTTCATCAACATGCAAGAGTCAACATAATAAAACAAATAAATCATTATCATCAACTCATACTGCAAAACCCTAGTAGATGTGTGTGACCCTTATAAATAATTTTTGCGTATGTACACGCCTTTCATACTTGACACTAGCGAATAGATCTGCCCATACTACAAAATATATATGCAACTACCCAAAAGCAGATTCATGTATGTACACGACCTTTCTGAAGAAAACCTATGTACATATCTATAATTACTGATTCAAAACTTCGTTGCACAACTGAACACTTGTCAAACCCAAATATTAGCATACACCATAATAGATATACATCATAACGTCACCATCACATCATCATCACATCATCATCATAGATGTATCAAGCCATAAGAAAATTATTCAAAATGTAGTCATTTCAGATCTAATAGATTTGATCCATCATCATACTCCTGTTGGGTTGTGTTATATTCTTTCCACGACTAACTCCCCTAGTTAGCTGGGGGGTTAGAGGGGGGGTGGAGCCCCCCCTTCGTTGCGACGATTGCGTAATGGGGGGGGACACAGGGGGGCTGGTGGCCCCCCTCTACAGGGTCTGGGGCAGTGCCCCGAGAAATTTTTTTTTGGACCCTATATTAGGAGGGGCAAACCTACCTATGGTTTTGTGCATGGTTTTCACACATGGTTTTGGGCACGATGGTTTTCGGTCCATGTATTGGATGCTTCGGCATGTATAAATATGTATTGTAACATTGAAAGGAACATAATGAAAAATCAATCTCGTAGTCCCAGTTTTGGGATCCAGGGGAAAATATCTGTGTATATGTGTTTTATGTGTTATGCTCTCGCATTGTTTATTTTTTGTGTTTTAGAATTCATATGTAGGTAATTTTTGTACGGGGTTAAAACCTACAACTCCTTGATGCACACCTATTTTAGATCAAACCAATCATCAATAACTCAATACTTGCACACTTAGCACTTTGATCTCCATCTTTATATATAGATTAGGCCTCGGCAAATACCTTAGACCAATTCCATAGTTACGTTGATGGTATTATTTGACGGGATCAAATCTTCATTTTCGCGCTCATTACTATGGGCCAATACCATGGTAAAGACCCCTTGTATTGAGAATACTATGGTGCGGAAAATGTACGTGACTTTGCTTCACCATACCCATGTATGTACGTGGCTTTTGTTCACAAGACCCACATATACTTATTTATCTTTCCTTTGTCTCTGAATTGATATTCCTTTTTCCAATCTTTCTGTCACATTTGTATTTGCTTGTATACTCATTCTGCTACCATCATGTTGAAATCTTTATCAAGTTGGTTGCCATCAAGGACAACACATTAATCACAATTCCAATAGCCCTAAGAGACCTTTTAAATGTGTGGGTAACATGCCTTATCACATAGCATGAATTACAACCTCATTTAATTTGGGTGGACAATAAATCATCCTCATTAAATTTAGGTTGTGCATGAATTCTCCAAATTGGATTGATTTTATAAGTTAAAAGGTAGGGATTGTGTGCCTCAAATAAATGCACACTAGGCTTTAATTAATTAGCAGTGAAACAATTATCATTCCATCCTAAAGATACAAACATTCCCACATACATAACTTTCACATAAGGCAAGTTGAAGCAAAACTTGGACTGTTGTATGAAATCTGGAGTATAAATATTTAAGCTCAAAGTAAAGATATAAAATGTAAAAGTGTGTAAAATCATTAAATAAACAATCTACTATTTGAATCAATCAGATTGGCCAAGCAATGAAGCCTGGATGTGCATTATAATGAAGCAAGGCAATTTTGGCCTGCTTCACAAAAATGCACGCCCAACCTTCATTTTAAGGACAAATTGAATGATTCAACTTGGAGAGTATTTTTTTACTCATAAGTAACAATAATACAAGTCAAGGTTTCTAATTTAGTGATCTAAAGGTTGAAGTTAATCTAAATGAATTTTTGCAACAATCACAATTCATGGTGTCACCCCAAAAGTGTCAATAGTTTGTGAACGACAAAAAATTATTGGAAGCAAAGCAATGTGTAAAACTAGTAATTATATAGTATACAATTTGAATGAATCAAAAGCCAATAAATTAAGCTTGGGCATGCAATTTAGTGAAGTAAGGAAATTTTGGCCTGCTTCAGAAAAATGCACTCCCAACCTTCATTTCAAGGCCAAATTGAATTATTCAAATTGGAGAGTGTTTTTTTTACTCATAAGTAACATTAATACAATGAAAGTTTTCTAATTTAGTGATTTGAAGGTCAAATTTAATGTAAATGAAAGTGTTGCAGCAATCGCAGTTCACAGTATCACCCCAAATGTGTCAACAGTTTGTGAACAACATTAACTTACTGGAAGAAAATTAGCGTGTAAAATTAGTAATTAAATAGTATAAAATTTGAATCAGTCATATTGGCTAAGAACAAAAGCTTGAGAATGCAGTTTAGTGAAGCAAGATAATTTTGGCCTACTTCAGAAAAATGCATGCCAAGCCTTCATTTCAAGGCAAAATTGAATTATTCAACTTGGAGAGTATATTTTTTCTCATAAATAACATTAATACAACTAAATTTTTCAAATTTCATGATCTGAAGGTCGAAGTTAATGTAAATGAAAGTGTTACAACAATTGCAGTTCACGGTGTCACCCCAAAAGTGTCGACAATTTATGAATAGAAAAAACTTGCTGGAAGAAAATTAGTGTGTAAAATTAGTAATTAAATAGTATACATTTTGAATTATTAAGATTGGCCAATAAATTTCATTTTAGTGAAGCAAAGAAATTTTGGTTTGCTTCACACAAATTCACACCCAACTTTCATTTCAAGGCCAAATTGAATGATTCAACTTGAAGCGTATTTGTTTACTTGTAACTAACATTAATAGAACTAAAGTTTTCTAATTTAGTGATATGAAGGTTGAAGTTAATGTAAATTAAAGTTCTGTAGCAAATGTAATTCACGGTGTTGCCCAAAAGTGTCAACAGTTTGTGAACAACGAAAACTTACTAGAACCAAATTAGTGTGTAAAATTAGTAATTATATAGTATACAATTTGAATCAATCATATTGGTCAAGAAATGGAGGTTGGGGGTGCATTTTAGTGAAGCGGGGTAATTTTGATCAATGTCACAAAAATGCACACCCAACCTTCATTTCAAGGCCAAATTGAGTGATTCAATTCAGAGAGTATTTTTTTTACTCATAACATTAGTACAATGAAAGTTTTCTAATTTAGTGATCTAAAGGTTGAAGTATGTAAATGGAAGTGTTGCAATAATCACAGTTCACATTGCCACCTCAAAAGTGTCAACAATTTGTGAACATCATAAACTTACTAGAATCAAATTAGTGTGTAAAATTATTAATTAAATAGTATACAAATTGAATCAATTATATTGGCCAAGAAATGAAACCTGGGCGTGCATTTTAGTGAAGCAAGGCATTTTTGGCATGTTTCACAAATGCATGCCCAACCTTCATTTCAAGGCCAAATTGAATGATTCAACTTGGAGAGTATTTTTTTACTCATAAGTAACATTAATACGATTAATTTTTTCTACTTTAGTGATCCAAAGGTTGAAGTTAATGTAGATGAAAGTGTTGGAGCAATTGTAGTTCATAGTGCCCCCACAAAAGTTTCAACAATTTGTGAACAAAAAAAACTTACTGGAAGAAAATTACTGTGTAAAATTACTAATTAAATAGTATACAATTTGAATTAATCAGATTGGACAAGAAATAAAGTTTTGGCGTGCACTTTAGTGAAGCAAGGCAAATTTGGCCTGCTTCACAAAAATGCATGCCCGACCTTCATTTCAAGGCCAAATTAATGATTCAACTTGGAGAGAATTTTTTTTTTCTCATAAGTAACATTAATACAATTAAATATTTTTAATTTTTGACATATATATTTATATTGTTCAGGAATACTCCAATTGCATGGATTTCATAGGGTAAAAGGCAAGGTTTCTCTGCCTCAAATAAATGCACACCAGGAACTGTAATTAATTAGTAGTGATATAATGATCATTCCATCCTATGGGTTTGAGAAATTGTACCTGAATATTGTGGTGTAATAGAGCCCTAATGGGCCACAGTCTTGTGGTGTAACAACACCCTAATGGGTCTCAATTCTTGGGTATGAAAGCAACTTATTTGGGCCTTCTTACCTATGATATGAGAAAAGAATATGACAAAGATATAAAGGAGATATGTTGAGCCCTATGACATAGATATCATGACAAACCTATGACTATTCCACTACATTTTTATTGTTAATGTTCTCTTTATATAATTGCTTATGATAATATGGGGTAAATGCAATGTGAAAATGTTGAAAATGTTTTACAATGCAATTATCTGTAGAAGAGACTTCTAGCCCTAAGAAAATTAACATTGTTAGTAGTCTATTGTTTAATGGTTAATGATTATTATTCTTGAGTAAATGTTGAAAAATGCAATAAATTATATGGTTTTCAAATCATATCCATAAAATTAAACTTCTATGGGGAGAGAGGCAAAGTTATAGGTCACCTATGGATGGTAATGAACCTATCTTCCCTGTTAAAA
This sequence comes from Pinus tabuliformis, assembly GCA_031772625.1. Taxonomy (NCBI): domain Eukaryota; kingdom Viridiplantae; phylum Streptophyta; class Pinopsida; order Pinales; family Pinaceae; genus Pinus; species Pinus tabuliformis. The sequence continues at coordinate 182,690,364 of CM062813.1, read as the reverse complement.
ATATGGATAGGTTTGTAATTATTATTATTATTTTTTAAAATGTGATTATTGAGGTGATTGGTCTTGTCAAATACTCAAAAATGCTTTGTCCCTCCAATCCTCTTGTTGTTTTATTTTTCCTTTGTGGTGGTAGTATTAATTCTGGAAATACTTGGAGTCTTGGATTTTGGAAATTCCTAGATACAATCATGCCATGGCTAGCTATCCTCCCCCTAGAGGGTGCTATAGTGACAATATGAATGATATAAGGAAGGAGATGAGACACCTATCCAGTCGATTGGAAGGCCTACGTAAGGTCATGTTCTACATTAGTACCCAGATGGAATCTCAAATGAAGAAGAATGAAGAGTTGGAAGGGTAGATAATTCAAGGACCCTTATTATTTAATGCAAGGTGTTGTAGTCAAAAGTTACTTTTTACTTTTCCTACAAATATATATATATATATATATATATATATATATATAGAGTTTGGATGTAGGGACTAGGAATTTTTTTATATAATAGTGCCTTTTCAAAAGTTTTATTTCTATTATGTATACAAGCCTAACCTTTAAGGCCAAAAAGCACAACCTCAAACTATATAAAAGTTGGTTTGAAACTTTTATAAATTGAAAATTAAAGCATGTGCAAGCTTGGGGTTAGATCGTTGCTCATTTGAATCAACCTGATGAATCAAAAGCTTCCCAACGGGTTAAAGCAATTGAAAGTTATGGGATGAGGACTGTCGGAAAGCAGGATGGATTAACAACCCATCTCCAAATCAACGACCATGATTGATTCTGACAAGTCCCATTTTATTTTCAAAAACCATTATGGGGATCCCTTAGAAGTGGTTAATGGTTTTTATAAAAACCACACATTGGAAGTTGGTGACAGGTCGTCCCCCTGTTATTTTCTTTGTCCTCCAGTTGCACAGTTATGGTGACCAACATCCAGAGTGTACACTATTGATTCCACATCAACATTAGGCTTTTCATTATCTATGGTTAATAGGTACCTAATAATTCCACAGTTATTCCTTGTCCTTTCTTTCAAATCATAAACATGGAGAAAATCCCAAAATCAACAAAAAAAATTGCAATCTCTATGTCGTATGTTCATATACCCCTTATGGACAAAGAAGTCGAAGTATATGATTCGCGTTTCCCCTTGGAACTTTTGGATATTCGATAAGACATTCTTGACCATTCCAGTGACTCAAATGATCTTTTTCGAGTTGTCCAGTCCAACCTTTTGTCATGTAATTGTCCCACATACCTATAACTTCCCCAATTTTTTCAGTGGGTTAGTGTCTTCCCTTATCCCATAAAGGAATTTTTTTATGTATTCTTTAGGGGAGAATATTTTTGAGTTCACTTCAAAGCTAATAAACAAAGCTTTTAATTTTCCTACAGTTAAGAATCACAAGATATTTTAGATGATTCCTTACTGTTCACTTATAAACATCTTTCTAAAGAGACTAAGAAAGGTATGTTTAAACTCATTCTGCCACCAAATTCCTCCACCTATAGTGAATTATCCAACAAACTTATTTTCTAAAGTTGTAAAACATGTCTTAATTGTAATTTTGTCTCTTTTGGTAGAAGATGATATTGGGATACCAAGTGAACAAGCCCTGGGGTTTTTGAATTTGATGTTGAAACCATATAATGTTTTGGATATCTATTCTTACGTAGCCAAAATAATTTTTCAATTTTAGAACAATCATACTTTCGGTTATTTTAGATATCCCTTTATCATGGTCTATCTGTTCTTATATGTACATGTTGATAAGTTTGGCCATATGGGTCTGAATATGTGGGATTCAAATAATCAAATGAAATTTGTGATTTAATGGACTAGTTTTTTCAGGAAGAAGGAAAATAATGAGTTATTTTAGATATCCCTTTGTCCTAGTCTATTTGTTCTTATATGTGCATGTTAATAAGTTTGGCCATCTGGGTCTGAATATGTGGGAAAATAATGAGGGATTTTATTATCACTTGTCATAATCATTCATGGCCATTGTATATACTATTTTGAAAAATTAGTGGCCTCTATGGATTTTTCTTGAATCAAAAGAGTTGTTGCAGCTCCACAAGGATATCGGAGTGGGGGACTAGTATATTTTTGAAGAATACACTGAGATAAGACTATATGGGGCTGAAGTACCACCATATTTTTTGCCAATCTTTTTTCCTACGAGGATATTTTCTCTTGAATTTATAAGGCAAAGTCTAAATGTTGACCAAGTTCATTTTGTTCCCACATGCAAAGGGTATATTTTTAATTTAGAAAGGATTGTTGGACATTCATCGTGAATAGAAAAAAAACCCTCCTACAAGTTGAAGAAATGGTGAAGGATTTTGGCTTTGATTAAGGAGAGAAGTGACAATATGACCCTCATCATATAATTTAAAATAAAAGAGGCAAAACCAGTTATGCACCATACATTCATAAAAACAAGCCAGAAATTGAGAAAATGGCAAATCAAGAAACATGGTCATGTAGCAAAATGCAGCTAAGAATAGATGTTGAAACCCCTATAATGAGGGAGAAGAGCTTGAAGAGAAATATACCTGAACAAATGGATGTTGAGATATAAGACTCACAATTGCAAACGATACCAAAGGTTCAAAGAGAAGAATAAGTAGAGGTACAATTTAAATTAACAGATGAACCTTCGAATCATCCAAGTTTTCAAATGCAATTGGGAAACCTAGAGTGCTCTACCTCCTCCTCTATTTGCATTGGTTTGGAAGCATTCTCAATTGAATAAAATCCCTCCACCATGGAAGTGTCAGAGAGGAATTATCAACAGATTAAAGAAAGAAGTCATAAGGTGAGAAGCAACATGGAAACTCAACTAGCAGTACAAGCAACTCAAACTTATCAAACAAGACTACTCTCTGCTATGAATTTAGAAAGGAACCAATTAAATTGTCCCTCATGCATCCAAATGTTTAGTCTCTTCCTTCAAGACCTTATTTTAAAACATTATACCTATCCATAAATATAGTTAACATCTCATTGTTTGTCAAGATTAATTTTGATAGACAAGCAAGGGAAATTCTCTATAGTGACCTAAGAAAAATCTCTTTGAGAATAAGTAAAACATAAAATATTTTCGAGAAATTTTAAAATTAGCTCAAGCAAGAAAAGGAAAATTCTAGAGCATTGCATATTCAAAATGAGGAGTATAAGAAGCTAATTGTTAAATCTGGAATAAATCCATAAAACAAGGAAGTTATCAAATGCCTATTGAAAAACATAGAATCTGAGGTGCAATCATTAAGGAAGAAGTTGAAAATTCTTAGGATTGAGCATGCTCAAATAGTTGAACTAGCTCAGGTTGAGAAAGAGAAGGAATTGTTGATGAGAGATTTAGTGGATAGAAACAAAGAAATTTTCATTTTGCAGGAACAATTACAGAGCTTACAATAGTCAATCAAAATCCATGTTTTCACTATTGTGGTCCCAAGTGAATCAAATGACCCCTCATATAAGCTTACAAAATTTATGGAAAAATTCAGAATTTATAGGTTGAACTAAAGAAAATTCAGGACAACCTACTCGGGTAAAGGAACAACTTAATATAAAGGAGACGTATCTAAAAATAGAAAAAGAAAACAATGATTAGTTGACCACCAAGAATAAGGCAACACAATATGAGATCAAGAAGTTAAAAAACAAATTGAAGGGAAATAACTCTCTAATTAAAGCTAGACAAATTGATTGGGATGATATCATCTTGGAGGTCCATTCTAGATGGGAGTGTATTTATATAATTTCTCAACAAAATATTATGATGAAAGGGTTTGAATTAAGAATTGATGCATGCAAGAAACATGCACAGAAATAAGCAATGAAGGCTAAAAAGATGATCAAATATTCAAATGAAAAATATTCAACTGAACTAAGGGCACTAGATATCACAGATAGAGTTGAAGTAATAATGGAAATCAGTAAAATGAATGAGAAAAACCTACTTTTTATTTAGGTTTAGAAGAAAATAAATGAGGTTCAGAAGTTAGTATCTTTATTTGATTCCAAATTTGACCAGAGTACTAGAGCTAGTCTACCTAATTGCTGGGACCAACAAGGAAATCTGCTATCTTGGGAACTATATGAAAAGGAACTAGTGGTTGTTAAAAGTAGAGCATATACAACACATGAAAAGACTATAATATTATAAAGGGAAGAATTGTAGTGAATTATTTGTAGAGGGCCTTCCATCTTATTTGGATAATGAAGACACTATTTCTTTTAAAACCTAATTATACAAAGCTTTCAAATTTGAAATTTGCATTCCAGAAAATGTTCCATTGTAATATCATAGATCAAGTACTTTGGAAGAAGCGTGAAAGGTTGATTACTCCTATTGAAGCCACAGTTCAAAAGGCGGAACCAAGCACCAATCTTAAAAATCAATGTTCCACTAGTCATACAACTTCTCAAAAATGAGAAAATCTCATTTTATAACGCTGTAAAAGACTTTTTAGTTACATATAGTTAAGTAGTTATAGAATTTTTGGTAGTTACCTTTGTAACTAATCTTGATTTAATATTTAAAAGACGTGAGAACCACTGGAAAAGGGTTCGGAGCTTTGGCATTTTGAGTACTTGTGTAATCATTTTGGCTTCATTGGAGAGAATAATAAAAGTCACCAAGTTGATTATAGTATATATTGGTACATTTCAGTATGTGTTGTTTCTCTTATGCGTTTTCCATATTCATTTTCCTTATTTAAAGCACGTGTATGATCATAGCAGATTTATTTGAGCAAGTTACAAATTTATTTTATGTATCTTTAACAGTTATATTGAATACATGTATTTTTGGTCCAAATACATCTTAATAGGCTCTCCACTGATTCTGCACTTCCATTCTTAATCTAAATCATTCATACTTTCATCTTAAAGCTTTAAATTTGGATTCTTTTAGCCCAAGTTATAAACCCTAGTCTCTTACTGGTTCTCATTTCCAACAAAATATTAAATTTTGCAATTGCTAATATAATGCCAATCTAGGCATAAATATTCATCTCCAATATTAAGTTCTATTACACAATGGAATATATCACCTCTAAGCACATTTTAATAATTTTTTAAAAATCTCTTAAAAGTTTTGAAATAGTTATGTGGATGTCTTAGGCATTGGATCCCTTTTAGCTAGGAACTGTCTCTAGGGTGACAACATAAGGTATGGTAGGAAACATTCCATCAATATGGTGGGAAACATTCCATTGATGTGATGGGAATCATTCCATCAATATATTACCCTAGAAGGATTTCATTTATACTATCATGTTCCAACCATCTTCCAACCAATTTTACAATTAGAATGTACAACATTTTTCATTGGCTAAATATGGAAAACAAGGGTATGTTGCCTCTACTCTATGTTGCAAGAAATGCAAATTGACATATAAACACAACAATATCTAACTAACTTATTGAAAGTCAATTATTGATACCTCTTTCTCCATCTAATAACAAAGCCGGTCCACTTTTTTCTTTGTAACATGTCCTTTACGAAGTTTGTTGGATGACGGCCATATTTATCCTCCTATCAAAACATGGCACATGGACTAGTTAAACTAATTAATATTCAATCATTTAAATTTTTCTAGGAAATAAAGAAAATAGCATTTCACACATTAAATATACTTACAAATTTACAAATCAAGGCCTGTAGACTTTTCTAGCTACTATGATGCATGAAACTTCATTCACAAGCCTAGCGTGGGAGGCCTGGTCTTGAAATATATATTAATTGAGTTATGCACAAATAAAATATAAAAATAGTTTAAGAAATTTGATATTTTCTTATGAGAATTCAAATACCTAGGTACTCTCCTCACTGTAATTCCTTCGTTCATCCAACTTCCCATATGTTTTTACAAGTCCTCTCCATACTTTTAAATTTAAATCAAATTCCCTTCTTTTGAGCCTTTGCTTGGGCAAGAGTATTTTTATCATATTTGTTTGATTGCACCTAAAACTCTTGCAGTTCTGAGACATTTGTAGTTTAACCTTTTTTATGGACCAACCTATGCCAAATTCAGTCTCCATGTCGTGAATTATTGTTTTCTATAGGTGCAATGGTATCTTTGAGAATGGCAAATGGAGATGGTATTTGAACTGTTGAAGGCATGATTCCTTCAACCTATTCACAAAACAATTCCTAGTAAGTGACCTACGGATTTCGCCTGAAACCACATTGTATTTTATCCTTGTATCATAGCTACCAATGCAAGATTCATAATGTGGCATGGTGGAAGAAGAGATTTGTGTCCCAGGAGTGGATTGGGCATTAGAAGTCTTTGTTTCATGTTCCAAATTCTTAGTGGTTATGATTAATGATTTCCTCCTTGATATTTTTCTCGATCTAGGAGTAGTTGGGAATCAATTGATTCCCTTTGAAATGGTTGATGTGCTTGCTATGTTTTAGTGGTTCTAGTTGATCATTTTTCTATGTATCTAGTAAGCATTTTCAAGTCCACATCATCAATTTTGTTAAGTGCCTTCATGCCTGATATCGAAGCCAAGGCCTATTTCTCCCAGTCAACCTCATGTGCCTATATCTCACACACACACACACACACATATATATATATTTGGAATAAATAAATTTAAAAAACTAAAAATCAAAGAAAAATTTAAACAATTACATATCTATAATTTCACAATGACTTACCTCATTTTGTCCATTGTCTTCTCCCTTCCCTCTTCTCAATATTTTGAGGTTGGGATAACAAGTCCTATCTATGAAGGTGATCCAAGGAAAATAGCATGAAAAGAAGGAGATCGCACTACACGAAGAGTAGAAATTCGATATGAGGTAAGAAATATGGTCATCACATACACACAATCTGCCTAAATTAATTAGGGAAAAACACACAGTGCCCTTGGCATCTGCGCACCCATCACATAATGTATATACCACATTGAAAAAAATAGATCATTCATATTATAAAATGAAAATCATAGGATGTTCTTGGCATTTCCACGCAGCTAGCATATACACACAACCTGCATAAATAGTTAGGTCAAAACACATGATTCCCTTGGCATCCCCGCAAGGCCATCACATACACACAACCTACAATTAAAACACATATATATTCATTCACAATAGCCAATATACATTTATGAGAGTGATCCATAACCAGATTCTTATGCTCGTGAGAGTGATCGAGAGGAAGAGCCAAATGTCCTAGATCGAGACAGTAGATTTTCAACAAACCTTTATGATAATCAAACCATTTTGCACCAATACATGAATAAATATCCCACAATTTAACCCTAAATCCACCCTCTATTCACAAAATCGACAATGCCTTACTCTGCAGCTCCAGTTTCTGGATGAAAAAGGAAGAAAAGTAAAAATCTCATGTAAGCTTCGTTTGAATCCTTAAGATCCTTTAAAATCCATTAAATATCATCAAAATATATAATTTTTTTGCGGTATTTGAAGTGTCGCCACAAATCCAAGAAAAACAAGGCAATATCGAAATTGTCCATTCACAACAAAATAGGTGGACTTTGAAGCTCCCAGATTGAGACCCATGCAGGGTTAGAGGAGCTTATTCTTTTCTTTTTAGGTCTGGACCTATCAACTGTGAAAAAAATTCTCAAAGGAGAAAGAAAGAGTCTGAATTTTTTTAGTTTAATAGTTCATGTGTATTTAATTTCAATGTTTTGGCTCGCAAGAATTTTTAAATTTCTACTCGTTGATGGTCGAGTTTAGCGCCGACTTAGGTATCATAATGTCATCCAATTGAGGTGTAAAATTTCAATGCAAGCAATGACTATTACCACCTGCCTACTAGTATGGCCCGCAATCCTCAACCCTGGAGGGGCCCATTAACTAGTCGACATAGAGGCTGGAACATAGACCATTAGTGTCAAGCCAAAATTAGGTCGAGAACTAGGGCTGAAATGGCAGCTCGACAAGTCACCTTGAATTTTCACAATTTCATCTCTCAGGAGACCCAGGACTGTATTACTAACCCGAAGAATCAAGCTAGGTACATCAGACAACAAACCATCATAGAAGATGTTAACGCCCAGTTCGAGTGGATTCTTGATCCAGGTCTCATGAGAGCTCGAGAAAATCTATACAATAGAACCATCGAGCTTTCCTGGAACACGAAAACTATTTTGGGTCTAGCGATGCAAGAGAATATCCAGGTCAAGAAAGACCGTGGAGGACAAGCTAAATGATAGATTCATGATTTATGTCGAAATGGTACACCAAATGAGATTTGTTACCAAGGACCCCCCGCACTTTGCTCTTCTCAAGTGCAGGGTGGTGACAACTCAAAATGAGAAAGGGACAATGCCCAGAATTAAGAAGGAGCCTAGAGGCAACTCTACCATCTAGCATACCAATGATGGTGCTCCTATTTGTAGTACGCCAGAGAAGCCCATCATGTGGATGAGGACCAATATATTTGATAAGTCTATGATGTGGTATGTAAGTACCCAATTTTTGTCTTTTCCTAGCGGGTTTGTTATTTGTGTCTTTTTGATCAGGTTTCTCAGGGTTAAACGAATAACAGAAGTTCTGGAAGTCCTGGTGAGGGGTGTTTTGCCACTTATTTTGTATATTTTGAAATTTCTAAGGTTGGTAAGGAAAACGGTTCCAATCATTACAGATAGTCTAGAAAGGAGTTATGCTATTGGTGGTCAAGCCTTTCGTCTGGCCAACTGTGCTCATCTGCTTCTCTATGTAATATTTTGATTTTAAAAATATAATATAGCTCTCTCTTACTTACCAATATCAATATATATATATATATATATATATATATATATACACATTATTCTTAACTAAAATAAAGATTAATAGAATACATTCAGTAGAATAACCATAATTTCAATAATCCACTACATTCACTATAGATTAATTTAATTAGCTCTAAAATGATTGCATAAAGTAAGTTATAAATGAGGAATGAAACAAAATTGATATACACACTAGTGGTAAAGTGTGTTACATGGGGAAAAATGTTAATCTCAATTAATATTTATGTTGTAAGGACAAATTATACTCTATTCAAAATATAGTCTACCAATAATTCTACCCCTACATTTATTGTATTCATTGCTAATAATTGGATTTGATTGGTGTACTAAAATAATTTTTATTGTTGTCTATTATAGGATCCAAAGGAGGCCATAGACATAGGATGTGGATGGTGTAGAACTACTAAATCATAGAGAGGAAAGTGGGTCGAAGAAGATATGACAACAAAATCTGCAGATACAATATAGGTAAGAAGACAAAGCAACCTCAACCAAAGGAGGAATGTCTTTATGAATTCAAAAATACTACAACATAGAGGAGAGAAAGCCATTTTTTTTTTCCATGAGGCCTTTTAGGTCAAACTTATTGGTTGAAAATGCAAAAAAATGGTGATTAAATGTGATTCTATGATCAAGAGAAATGTTTGAAAATTAGGATGGCCGCGTGGGATAGGGATGTTCGATACTTTTCTTGTTGAAAATTTGACTCGAAGTATATACCTATGGTCATAAAAGTATTATTTTTTCAACTCCAAATTAGCATGATACTAATATGTCAAATATATGACTGAAGAGAAGTTTTGTGTTGGATAACGTATTCATTGAAATGATCTAATTGGTGTACTAAACATTATTGATTATGTTGTGTATTACAGGAGCCAGATGAGGCCATGGCAACATATCATGTCATATCAAATGAGGACACAATCAATGACGCAGGACATAAGGTACTCAAATTTTGACTTAACTTAGGAAAAATTAATATAATGGCATTTTGTGACAAGTCCATCTTTTTTCACGATATTATTGAAATTTATAGTGTATTATCCAATCTTGATATAAATCTCGAGTTACATAAACCCCGCCTTTTACCCTATGAAATCCATGCAATTTGGAGTATTATTGAAAAAAAGAAATATATAGGGGAAAATTAAGAATATTTAATTTTATTAACATTACCCGAGTAAAAAAATACTCTCCAAGTTGAATCATTCAATTTGGCCTTGAAATGAAGGTTGGGCATGCATTTTTGTGAAGCAGGCCAAAATTGCCTTGCTTCACTAAAATGCATGCCCAAGCTTCATTTCTTGGCCAATTTGATTGATTCAAATTATATACTATTTAATTACTAATTTATACACTAGTTTTCTTCTAGTAAGTTTTTGTTGTTCACAAATTTTTGACACTTTTGGGGAGACATCGTGGAGTACGACTGCTCCAACACTTTCATTTACATTAACTTCGATCTTCATATCACTAAATTAGAAAAAATTAATTGTATTAATGTTACTTATGAGTAAAAAAATACTCTCCAAGTTGAATAATTCAATTTTCCCTTGAAATGAAGGTTGGGCATGCCTTTTTGTGAAGCAGGCCAAAATTGGCTTGCTTCACTAAAATGCACACCCATGCTTCATTTATTGGCCAATCTGATTAATTCAAAATGTAGATTGTTTATTTGATTATTTTACACAATTTTAAATTGTTTTATATTTACTTTGAGATTAAATATTTATACTTCAAATTTCATACAACATTATAAGTTTTGCTTAAACTTGCGTTATGTGAAAGTTGTGTATAAGTGGGAAACATAGTTATGTAGGATGATTGTCAAACATGATGCAAGGTTATATCCTAAGTTTAGGAAAGAGTGCAATCAATTTGGCGTGGGAGTGCATATTTGTTCTAACTGTGATCATTGGAAAATATGATCAATTGTTATTCCGACAGACATGGATTTCAGTGTATATCATTTCCTTTATGAAAATAAATATGAGATGTGACATAAAATGGTTTTATATTTAGGTTGGAATGATCATTATCACACATTCAATTAAGTACATGTCCTGGTGTGCATTTATTTGAGGCACACAAACAAATTTCTATGTGCAAAATTAATGTTAACTATGAGTAAAAAAAGTACTCTCCAATATGAATCATTCAATTTGACCTTGTAATGAAGGTTAGGCATGCATTTTTGTGAAGTAGGCCAAAATTTCCTTGCTTCACTAAAATTGACACCAAGGCTTCATTTATGGCCAATATGATTGGTATACTAAAATTTTTTGTCATTTTTGTGTATTACAAGATCAAAAGGAGGCCATGGACATAAGACGTGGATGGCGTAGAACTACTAAATCGCAGAGAGGAAAGTGGGTCAAAGAAGATATCACAATGGAATCTATGGATACAATAAGGTAAGAAGAAAAATCCACCTCAACCAAAGGAGGAAGGTCTTTATGAATTGACCAATACTACAACATAGAGGAGAGAAATTCATTTTTCTCCATGAGACCTTCAGGTCAAACTTATTGGTTGAAAATGCACAAAAATGGTGATTAAATGTGATTCTATGATCAAGGGAAATGATTTAGAAATATGATGGCCATGGAGAATAGGGATGTTAGATACTTGTCGAAATTTTGGCTTGATGTATATACCTAGTATCATAAAATTATTTATTTTTCAACTCCAAATTAACATGACATCAATATGTCAAATATATGACAAAAGTTAAGTTTTGTGTTGGATTTCATATTCATTGAAATGATATATTTGGTTTATTAAACATTATTGACTATGTTGTGTATTATAGGATATAGATGAGGCCATGGCAGCATACTGTGTCATATCAAATGAGGACAAAAGGGATGACGCGGGACATCATGTACTTAAATTTAGACTTAACTTAGGAAAAATTGACATAATGGAATTTTGTGATATGTCCATATTTTTTCACTAAATTATTAAAATTTATAGTGTATTATCCAATCTTGAAAAAATTTAATGCATGTTGTTGATTATTTTAGATGGATATTGGAGAAAATGTAGAGCCTAAGGCTTTAACTATCAAAAGAAAAATATAAGTACGTGGACATGGACCTAAAATTGTTAAATCACATAGAGGATAATGGTTGGAAGAGGATGTCACAATGGTTCCTGTAGACATAACAAATGGTTGCATTGAACAAGAGGTTGGTCAGGACTATAGTACATGGGATGAATATTTAAAGAAAATCGTTGTTTGTGGATGTTCTATATGTCATGGAAAGAAACAATTCAAATGAAGGATTGTGCAAAGACATTACTTATATGATAAGATTCTAGTGGGTACTATGCATCCTACAATCAATTTGAATCCAATAAGAATTGTGGTAAGAAATTTTCCAATTTGATATAAATAATATGTATTCTTATTTAAAACATTTTTTAATTATTTAAATAATTTTTTTTTTTCTTAATGATTACTTGCAAGATAAAGTTCTTGGTTTAAATTTTCCTAGAGCACCAACTTCCAGCCTAGAGGGTGATGATCATTTATCTAATGATACATCTAACAAAAATATGTGCACATATACCAACTTGGAAGATGAGGAATTGATGAAAACAAGTAACAAAACAAGAACCAATTTAAATATGCATAATTTTCTTAAAGACAAGGGGAAGGTGGACTACATACCCTATGAGAATGAATGTGATGGAGATGATGACTTTCCCTTGAGTTTGAGATTAATTTACAAAGAGACATTTGATCGTTGACTATATTGTGCTTGGCCCAGTGATCAACAACTACCTAGAGTGTATGAGGTGTTTCAATTTTGGGGATACAACTACATGATATAACCCTCCAATATTCATGGAGCGAATCTAGGCCTCTTTATTGTCCAAAATTTCCATGTGGGATCTAAACATAGAAACAATTCACAACAAACCACTAGGATATTAATGCCATATTATGGTTTGTCATATTACAATGGTGAATGGAGAAGGCTAGCAAAATATAAGCATAACATGTCAACATATGGTCTAAATTTGAATATGTATACACATCGTCTCCAATTGGAAAGTGGAAAAGAAATGAATAGAGGTCATATTATGTATATAGATGGATGTGCATACACACAAAAAATATTGTAGGATTTATAAATAGTAGTAAGGGAAGGGACCCTATTGTAAGACCGAATTGTCAATTTGTTGAGGTTATAAATGATAAAGATGGAGATATGGAAAGAGAGGTTGATAGATTGATAATGGTTGAGGCTATTATGGACCTTACCATTGGGGATGAGTTATTGATTAATTAACCCTTCTTAAAACACACTCCTGCATGAAAGAAAAGGGAAGAACAAGGTCTCCCTAAGGATGTTCTTAAGGGCATAAAACCAAAGAGTAATAAATGAGTGTGGACTAACGTTTTATAAACTATGTTGTCAATATTGTATTTTATTTTAAATTATTGTATAAAAGGTAGTCTATAAAATAATGTTCCATTATTCAATTGATATGTGTGTGTGTGTGGGCATTTTATATTTTTATTTGTTAAGACATATTTGATTATATTATTTGAAATTGATACATTTATGATTTATCCAATTGTTTCCTAACATTAAATAATGCTTGCATTTGTTGATAGCTAGAAGATATTGATGATAAACCTACTAATACCCAAGATCAAAATGGGTTATTAATATTTGGACGGGATGATCCAAACCATCCTTTAAACCATACCAGGGTGAAAAGAGCAAGATTGAAGAGAACACTACCAGCTAAGAAATTTGAAGAGCTGATGAGATTAACATACATTGATGACATGCCACCTAGCCTTAATGATGATGATGATAGTGAAAATGAAATGCTTGAAGAAGTATTGAATTAAATTCTTATTGGTTTCTTTGGGGATGGAAACAATTATGATGATAATATGGTTGAAAGTAATGATGATAGCAGGGGTAATTACCATAAACGTAATCTTGATGATAACCACCAAAAAGACTCAATCAAGAAAGAAGTTAAGACACATGTGTTCAGATCAGGTACAAGGGTAACCTAAAAACATGCATGCACATTAATATTATTAGAAATTAAGTCACTATTTGGTTGGTCAAACAATGGAGTCAATATCCTATTGAAGTGAGTTGAAATCTATTTCTTACTTTGCATTGTCAATTCGTGTATGTAATTCATAAACATTCATAAACTTCATTTATATTTCTTTAAGGGGATTTTAACACCATATATTGTAAATAAACATTCCTAGTATATATTGACATATCAAACATGTTCATCATAAGTCGAATGTTCAATTGATTCAATCTCAGAAAACCTTATAGGGCACTAAAAACTAAAACATTCCCTAAAGAGAATGTGTTACCATCAACTTGTAGAGAAGTGCATCAATTGTTGGTTGAGTTGGGGATTGAATATAAAAAAATTGCATTCATGAAAAAAATGATTGCAATTTTTATAGAGATGAATATCGAGACAAGGTAGAAATCCCTATATGCAAAGAGAAAAGATATCGCAAATGTACAAGGTCCTACAGTTCCAAAGAAGGCTTTACGTCACATGCCAATTGTACATAAACTTCAATGAATGTTCCGTTGTAAGTAACTTGAATAGTTGATGGATTGGTGTGCAAATAACAAGAGTAAATATGGATTCATGGGAATTCCAATCGGCTCTAAAGCAATGAAACACATAGAGGAAAAAATGGCCAAGAAAATTCAAAGATGAACCCTGTAGTATTAGGTTTGGTCTTGAAATTAATGGAGTGTGCCAATTCTCTTTCATGAGCTCAAATTGTAGTGTTTGGCTAGATGGATTAATAGTATACAATATTCCCCCATGGATGAGTGTTAGAAAGGAGCACCTTATGTTGACTCACATTGTTCCAGGAAAGCATCAAGTAAAAAAATGGGACATTTATATTGCGCCTTTTATTAATGAGATGTAATTACTATGGCAGGCATAAGAATGTATGACGTATCGCATCCTCTATCAAATAGGTCCTTCATGTTGTATGGTGTGCTATGTTTGACTATTCATGAATTCCCAGGACTTGGTTTTTGTTCTAGTAAAATAAAATATTTACATATTTATAGTCCTAATTTATTTTCATCCCAACTTTCATACTTACATTTATAATATTATTTTGATATTATTAAAATTACTTATTGAATTTTAGGGCTTCAACCAAATGGGATATTTGCATGTCCAAGATGTGTAGAATAATTTCAATGGCGTTATTCTAAACATCTACATAAATTTATTTATGCAAACAACAAAGTTTTTCAACCACCAAATCATAAGTTTAGAAATCACTAAAAGAATGAATTTGATGGAAAAAATGAAAATAGAGGCCCTTCCATGATTATGGGTCCAAGTGATTGGCTTAAGAAGTATGAAGATGTTGAATTGAAAGCTTGGAATGATTTTTTTGATCGAGGTGATTCAATTAAAGAACCAAAACAAGTTCTAGTTAATATGCCAAAAGGAATGAAAAGGAAATCCATATTTTATGAGCTCCCTTATTGGAAGGATCTATTAATAGCTCACCTATTAGATCCTATGCACATCTTCAAAAATGTACTATATTATATATTTCAACATATATGAAGAAAAGAGAAGGATACCTTGTCTTCAAGGAGAGATATTTCTCTTTCATGTACCAAATTTGATAGAAGAAATTTGTGGCCAAACAGGGAAAATGAAACATATGCAGAAGCTCCATGGATTTTGAAAAAAAAAGAGCTAGACCAACTAAAATAATTCATATGTCTAGTTAGGACACCAACTGGATATGGGTCATCATTAGAAAAAGATTTTACAGTTGATGGACATGTGACAGGATTTAAAACACATGATTTTCATAATTTCATGAAGGTATTATCATCATTTAACTTTTACTAGTAACATTGATTAAGTACAAAATATATTTTGATATTCTGTTGTGTGATAAAAATTACTAATGAACTTTGAGAAATTTGTTTGATAGCATATCATACCATTGGAAATTAGGTGGGATTCATGTCTTACCGTTGACTTAAGGAATGCCATAAGTCAATTGTCAACATTTTCAAGGTATGTGATATGAAATGTTCATGTGTGAGAGACAGAGATATTATATTTCTTTTTAATTTTTGACTAAAGGTTCATACTAATTTGTTATTATTATATTAGGTGGATGACATCCAAGGAGATCCACGAATGTGAAGTTCTAAAATGGAAGAAGGGAATTGCAGAAATTGTATGTATATTTGACAAGGATCTCCCTACAAGTCCATTTACATATATACCTAATCGATGACATTGAATTAGCGGGTGTCATATCAACGAGGTGGATTTTTTTCTTTGAGAGTTATATGAAAAATATAAAAATATATGTCTACCAAAAGGCACATCCACCGAGTTGCATGGCTAAAGGGTATGTATTAAAAAACATTTTTCTTCTGATGTGAATTCCTTGGTAAGGATTTTGAATGTGGGTCATTCTTCTGGGATGAAGAACGAGCATGAGATATTATTGATGGAGAAAACCCACAATCTAATTGATTTCAAGTACAAATTAGTAAGTAAATTCATTATCATTGTAGTTGTTTTCCTTGCAATCATTAATTTACTCTGTAATTTATTTGTCGAATTAATAGCATGAGATTTGGAGTTTGAAAAAAACATGTTGACATGTAATAGGTGTAGATGAAAGTGTTATACTAAACAATTTTATTTTGTACCACATGGATTGTATGAAAAAATGGATTGACTTATATGATAAAAAGAGAGAATAAGTTTCTATAAGCAAGGAGATAGTTTAAGAGATCGAACCCAAGGAGTATTCGAATTCCCACTGATATGCTTGGGGAATGGGCAAAGTTTGCATATTATAATGGGTTACTAAACATATTCAAAATCAAATAGAAGATGCAGGTATAGATTCAAATATAAAAGAAGATGAGATCAACATGTGTAGAGGATGTGAAATAAATGTACAATCGGAATTTACAAAATGTTCTTTCCTTACAATTTTGACACTATTAACTATTTTAATATTCATTGTTATATTTGTTTTCACTGAAATAAATGGTCTTTCACAAGTGAGGAAATATCCTTCATTGTGGGCATATGGTCAACATTATTGTGTAGAAATTGTAGATGTAAAGAGACGATCCTTTGATTGTGGCATTATGGTTGATTTCAAGAAATCCAGTAGATCGAGCTCAAAAGATAAGAATATTATTGAAGGGAATCTATAATAGGTTGGGAAAATGCAAGAAATTACTGAGTTGGATTACCTCTATTTTAAATGTGGCATTTTTAAGTGTAGATGGTATGAAGCATTTGAGAGGACATGGAGACATGATACCCATAGTTGATTGTGTTTTATAGATTCCTCAAGGTTCCTACCAGAGGATAAGTAGCCTTATGTTCTACCAATTCATTGTGAGTAGGTATTTCTTTAACTCAAGCAAGAAGAAATAGTGATCATTAATCTATTTTTTCATAGTTTATTGTGAATATATGTGTGTGTGCATTTATTAAATAATAAAATTGTTATAACATAGGTATAATATATGTATGTTGTTCATGTGTAGGTATTTTTCTATGAAGATATTTTGGACCTAAAATGGATATTTTCCATACATTATGATCTAAGATTAAGGCATGTATTTGACGATGCATTAATGGATATTGAGTAGAACAATGATGGCCAACAAAATAAGAGAGGAATTAGAGAACATCAAAGAAATTGACATCCACGATGATGTTGAATATGGTTATGTTCAAGCACAAGAAGGCAACAATCCAAAGTTAGATAATGTTATAAAATAAAACAATATGGACAGTATAGAAAATGATGATCGAAATACATCTAGTAACAATATATTGTTGGGAACAATACGGCGGGGGGCGGGGTAAATTAGTGTTTACAAATCAATAACTTTTTCCATTTAATAATCAGATTTATATACGATACTTCAGTGAAGGGAACTCATGTGTGCACACAATTGTTCTTAAGGCAACCAACGTATATCCAATGAACTTATGATTCAGTTAATTCATCATATGTTGCTCTTTAATCAGTGCATCAGTACTTTATTAAACATTAAACAGTAACCATGTGCAGTAATAAAATAATAAACCATCACACATAAGCAACACACATGAACACCAATATTTAAGGTGGAAACCTAATGCGGGAGAAAATCCACCTACTGCTGTTGTCTCTATCTTCTTTTTAATATAAAGAAAATTTGTTTAAAATCTTGTACTGGTGAAAACTCATACCAGTACGTAGAGATGCACCTGCAGAAGGCTACAACCTTCTCTTGTTCTGTAGCTTCTACTGTAAGGGAGCTACAAACCCCCTATCTCTTTTACTAGCCGATATGTTTACTAGCACATAGGTGTCGGCCTACAGAAGGCTCCAACCTTCACTCGTTCTCCAGCTGCTACTGGAAGGGAGCTCCAATCCACTGATCTAATCACCAGCTACCACTGGCAAGAAGCTTCAACTTCCTCACTGAAGGCCCTAACCCTAAATATCCTCGAAGGACGACGTTTCATAAATTTTCATACTGGATACTCCTAGTACACAATAACACAATATGTAGGCCACATTTCATCAAATTTTCATACATGACCCATCAGTAACATTGAAGCTCAAAATAAATCACCATTGTAATACAACCATCAAATACATCTGCAACATCCAATCACTGAAACACAATCATCAATCTCTGATATAACTGAAACCCAATCATCAATCTCTGAATCAACCACATCTGAATTAATAAATCACTAAAACCTCTGACATAACTAAATCACCCAATTATCAATTTCTAAATCAACCACAACTAAATCAATCAATCACTGAAAACTCAATCAACCGACACTTAGTCAAAATTCAACCAATCAACTGGAACATACAGAAAACTGTAACCAATACACAAAACTAAACCCAGAATACTGCATCAACAACTAGAACCAACTGTAACCTCAAAAATCACGTATAAAAATGTATACGCTACTCCAATGAAGCCATCCTACGTGTATACGCTACTTCCTTTAACCCAGCCTGTGTATACCTCTAAAAATACTGAATCATAAAAACCTCTGAATCAAAATCATATCAACCAGTAACATTCTGAAGATCTACTATCAAATTATAGAGATCTATACAGACAACAACAAAGATCACCCTTCTCACTTAATCAATCAATCAATCAGACTCAATCTCCTTATGCATTCAAATCTACTTTCAGATCTAAGAAGATATCATTGACAAACATCAGTGAAACAACAACACTGATCATATAGATCAATCATTTCTGAATAACAGGATTTTCATTTGCATATGCTACTTGGAAGAGTCGAACTAGTGTGTATATGCACCTTCACCAAGTGTTGAGTCCCAAACTTGCATCTTCCCTATACACCTTTTCAGCCTTCTTTTCCATTTACTTGACCCACCAAGCTGTCAAATCATTGAATATTAGTTTAAAAAGAGCTTATAAAATGGTTTCCTAACTATGTCTTGTGACTGCTGTTTGATTTAGATTTTTGTTCAATCAGCTGCAGAAACTTGTCACTTTCCGCAGCCAGCTCAAGTTTCTGCAACCATTTTGTTGAAGAATATGTTACAGGTGTCCACTGGAGAATCCGGCCACATGGGCAAGCTGCAAATGACATGTACATGGATCGTGTCCCCTTGGTTCAGCTGAATCACTCAAAAACAGCCATGGTCAAGGACGGTCAAAGGAGTGGTCAAACCAAGAGTTTTGCGATGGCACAACTCTATTTTTACCACGTGAAGTTTTCCGTGGCAAGTTCCTCAAACTTCGGAGGTGTGATAACACCTGTGGATCAACCCGTGAACCAAATCGAACAGCCACCACTCCATAGATTTATTTGTCACGGCTACCATACTGCTAGATCTCAGGACATGGATATTTACGTGTCTGTTTGGCAGCGCAGAATTTAGGAATCAGTTATAGCATCTTCAGTTATAAATAACGCGTTATCATACACTTGATAGTTAGCTTTTCATATGTAATCTTGACTATTTTTATAAGCCCAATGTGTCGTGCTATATCTTTATCTTATAACAACATTTTAATATATGAGAAGACAACGTTCTTAAGTTCAATTCGTGACTGAGTATTGATTGGCCGAGGTTGCACAGGGCCCCTGTATACCAAGACTCTGTATTTATTGTATAGTTTCTTGCTTGCTTTCATTATGTTACTGATTTTATAATCATTTGCTTGTATATATTACATTGTTATGATATTCATGTTAACTGTTGTCCATCTTTTCTTTTATGCTTTCTCATGATTGTTAACTGATCAATGTTTTTCTTTCAGGTTCTTGTAGGCAGCTCAGGCAATTTACATAGTTTTAACAACTAATGACATGAAATCATCTTGTCCTTTCTGCTGATTTATTTTCTGAGTTTTAATTCCAGCATTGTCATTTCTTTCAGTTCTGTTTTTCTCATTTAGTTTCATGCAATTTAGATATCATATTACTCCATTTGTTTATGATTACCTTCCTATAGCCAAGCGACTCAAATAGTGAGGAATCAGAATATTATTTGATGTAGTATGATTTAGTTTACTTTCCTGAAAGTTAGTGATTAGATTACTTATGTCATTTTCAGGGATTGAAGTATGAATGAGTAGTTTAATCTTAGTTTCATTTTATGCAATTTCATTTCCTGCAATTTAGATATCAAATTACTCAATTTGTTTATGATTACCTCCTATAGCCAGAGCGAGTCGAAAGGTGAGGGGTCAGAATATGAGTTGAAGTAGTGTGATTTAGTTTGCTTTGCTTACAGCCTTTGAATTGCTTAGAGTTCAGTTTTTATTTTCTTTTTATACAG
The DNA here is from genome assembly GCA_031772625.1 of Pinus tabuliformis. Lineage (NCBI taxonomy): Eukaryota > Viridiplantae > Streptophyta > Pinopsida > Pinales > Pinaceae > Pinus > Pinus tabuliformis. The sequence goes on along the minus strand of CM062813.1, from coordinate 182,669,688 downwards.
CAGTAAGGATACTGGGCTTCATTGTCACTAGTTCACTGTTTTGGTACATTTTTGTTTTCTTTTGGGAATTGATTTCATCACAGCAAGTTTTGCAGCCTTTTTGAGAACTTTAAAGTTTGGAAAATCATTGTATAAATCACCATTTCCATCCATACTTGACTTTCAATTCTGCCATCTCACATTAGGGAATCAACAGAAGATAAACCCAAAAACAAACCAAAAACTCAAAAACGACAAAGAACTAAGAAATCGGTTATCTTGCATATACAGTGCACTTCACTTCAACAGTTTACGACTCTCGGATTGACATTTTAAATAGCAATTTAGGACACACTAAATTGACCAAACACCAAGGCGAATCAACGTGTAGATATGTATATAATAACTTATAACTTTGCAGCTATTCCAGACTTCAGATATACCCATGTCATAACATTTAAAGGAAAAAACATTTGTTAGCACTCAGATCTATCCTATTCATTATCAGATCACATAATGATAAGTCATTTAAGGTCTTATGATCCTGATTCATCATTAGATCTCATCCATCATCAAAAACTCAGGCGCATACTTAGTTCAAAACTAGCAAAACATCAAAAACCCATAACATGCATATTTTGTTTTGATCTAAATCTTCATAAGATATTCATTACTTGTACCCTTAGCCCTTTGATCTTCTCCTCCTTATATAGTTTTAGTCTTTCTCAATACCTCAGACCAAAACAACACTTAGAACCTATGGTATTTGTGGACGGGATCAGGTAACCATTATTCCGCTCAATATTGTGGGTTAATACCATGTTATGGACCCTTGGTATTTTTTAACTTTAATTTAACTTAATTTTCCATCCCATCTGCGCTTTTCCTCTTGTGAAAGTGCGTTCATACGTATACGCTATTTTTGTACAGTGAACCCACTTGTATATGCTCTTTTTGTACAGTGAACCAACGTATACAACTTAACATACCTGAAAACATTCTTCTTCCTCAATTTCTTGATTCTGATCTATAGTCCTTTGTTCCATCATCCTGTTCTTTTTACCATTACTCTATTACCTATTAATAGACCTATTATAATGTGACTTTCCATTGTATATTACTTATGAACTGATTCGTTTGAACTTCCCTACATTTTGTCACATCTGTAAACACCACTGCCATGCATTATGTCACATCATGTTTATACTTTTATCAATTAGTTCATCCATCAAAGAACAATTGTTATCAAGGACAACACACACTAACAATCTCCCTATATCAAACCTTTGACCATTATTCCGTTCCATCATTTTGTCATCTCTGATCTATCTTGTAGATCCATCTAGTTACCATATACTTGTTCTGCTACAAGTGGGTTGCCATCAAGTACAACACATGCATCATAATGCCAACAATACCCCCCTCTTTACTTGATGGAAACTACTTTGGTGTTTGGTCACCACAAACTGTTAATAACATCAAGACGAGCACCAATCTGTTCTAAACATCAAGCTACTCTCCAAACACCAAGCTACTCTCCCCCTTTGACATCAAGGGCAAAGGGTTGTCTGACCAATGTTAAATGAAGACTTCCATATCTGAATAACTGAATATGAACATTGATCATGATCCCCCTAGATATATGCTAAATTCTTTGATCAAACTCCCCCTTAGTACATGCTGAGATTCACTATATCATCCATGCTCCCCCTTGAGTATATGCAGAGTCTGCAAAAATATTTTGAAATAATAACGTGACTCTATAACTCAACTATGTGAGTATGACCTTCCTATCACCAATGGCTAATACATACATCAATCACCTAGCCAAGTGGGGATACACCAAATGACTCAACCATTCAACCAAGTGGGATTACATATTTTTCATGATCTCAAAAGTCCATAGATGATTGAATATAACAATTATTCATCATAGGTATAATCTAGGTGGCTTCAGAGACACACACAGGACAAAGAGGACTTATGAAATCTCAAAATCAAAGTGTTTGGATTATGCTTGAACCAGGTTCATGTTAAATATCTCTTCGTCGTGATCGTGGTGGTGCGAACGTTTCGTCAATTCGAGTCCAGATGAAGGAGATAGAGGCAGTCAAAGTTCAATTGACTTTTGCTGACTGGGCAGGATTAATGGAGACACAATTTGGAAGTTTTTCGATGGACAAAATCCGACCAACTCTGGCTAGATTCCAGGTGAATTTGTGGCTTGTTTAATTTGACTCCTTCAGTTAAATTTTGGAATTTTTGAAAAGGCCTATTATTATTAAAAATTTAAAAAAATTATATATAAGGAGGTGGTGGGCCACCACCCCCACCACCCCACGCCTCTCCATAAGCATGCATACATAAGTTAATCACTTTATGTGGAGGTCGGCGGGGATTGAACCCGCCCAGCCCACATGGGCTGGCCCCCACTGGGTGGCCCCATGAAACGTACCCTCCATTAAAGCATGTACAACAAAACAACCAAAACAACATGCCATTAATACAACACCTAAGTTTAACCAAAATATGCCATGTAAACAAGGGCAATGCTTACAAATCATAACCGCACAATGTTTAAAAAAAATTATGTGTTAAATTGGGTTTTGCAGGGGTTCGAACCCGGAACCACCTCCAATGAAGTGCACTAGACTTAGCCACTGACCCAACGAATTTTCCTTTGTAACTTCCGCCCTTGAATTTTACATAAGCCTTAATTTTGCTTAGTGCGCCAGAGGCGGAGGAGAGCAAAGGAGAACGAACACGGAAAATGAGGAGAGCGTGCACGCTGATCAAGATATAATATTTTTTTAATGCAGGTGGAACCATGAAGGAGCAAAATTTCCAGGAGGGTGAAATTTTTGTAGCGTCCAAATTGGACAAATTTCATGTCGATCTTACACCTCTTGGTGACACGAACCTGATGGCATAGTCAATTTCCTAATCTAAGCAGCCGATTTGTAGAGGACTCGGAGGAGGGAATCTTTAAGGAATCTAGGGTGAATCTAAAATATTCCTTAAGCCCCAGATTTTCACTTTCTCAAAATTCAGAAATTTGATAGTCGATTTTGCACTATTCGACACCACAAATCTGATGGTGTTTTCATATTTTCCATTTTATCATTTCATTTTTTGGCCACTTTTCTAAGTGGAGTGCAGGTTTCAACATTCATGTGCGAGCAATCATTTCCATACGATTCTAAGCTGTGAGATCGATGGAACGAATAGCCTCAGCAGCTTGACATCCTCTTCTTCAGATGGCTCTTGGATGTGAGGTATATGCAGTGTGTTCATATACTTCTTTTTGCAATGCATTGTGCTACACTGATCCCTGTTTGATGTTTGATGAGGGATCTTGTTTCTTACTTGTTTTCATGATTCCTTCTTGATGTGATGTAGAATCATTTGTGGGATGTACTTGTTGTCATGATTCTTCATGTTTTATTTGAGATCCCTTTGTTGTTATGTTGCTGGGATACTCATGTTGTCGCCATGTATGTTTGCATTGAGATCCCTTTTATGCCATGTTGTTGTGATGCTCATCATGCATGAGTTTGTGTCATACTGATAGTAGTCCGTTTGATTGAGAGTTCCTGTAGCGGAACATCTTTTGGAGCCACTCTTGCATGAGGGAATTTTCCTTGTATGATAGCGACATCACCTCTTATGTACATCATCACTATTGACAACACTTAATGCAGCGACCTACACCACCTTGACACCGGGGCCCAGAGATGTAGTCCCTCCTCGATGAACTCTGTTATCAATGGCTTATGTTTTCATGTGCTGATGATTGTCTTGTTGATAATCATCATTGTCTTCAACTTTTCTTCCTTCTTCCACTTGTTGCCTTAATTTTAGAACTTCATTTTCTTGTTCTTTAAATACTTGAAGTAGTTGTTCATTCTACTTATTTGAAATTTTAAGATCTTCTTTTAGAGAGACGACCACAGCTTCAAGACCTTCACAGTAGCTAGTTCTTTCTATAAGTTCCTTGGTTGTTATATCCTTTTCATTCACTTCATTTCTCAATGATGTCACTTCATCTTGCAGTCTTTGACATTGATATTCCTTTTCCTTGTAATGCTTCTTTACTTTGTTTCCTTCCTCTAACTGAGCTTTTAACCTGGTAACTTCTTCTTTGAGGGTACACTCCCTTTTGTCAAATAGATCTTGTTGATCTCTAATTTTTTCTATGAGCCATTTAACTTATGCCTCTATATTCCTTTCACTTTCACCCATAAGCTAAAATTCAGTTGTTTCAATCATTTTCATTATCATCAATATTGCATGAACAGAGAAATGTATCACCAAAAGACCAAAAATTTGTACCTAATAATTATTTTGATTGTTCATCTTCAATCTCAGGTGATTCTAAATCTGAATACTTACTCCCCACTGATAGCCAATTATCTCTCCTGTTGTCACTGTTCCTTTGAGATGTCTTCTTCTTCTGAGGTTCTTTCTTCTTTTGCTTATTTCCCATTGTCTCTACGAATCGCCTTCAAGTGATCAAGCTTCTGCCAAAGGACCTGCTTTGATACCAATTTTTGGGAATAATATTGAGGGGGGGAGGGTGGTGAATCAGTATTTAAAAATCAATAACTTTTTCCATTTCATAATCATATTTATATACACTACTTTAGTGAAGGGAACTCACGTTTACGTGCAACTGTTCTTAAGGAAACGAACGTATATCCAGTGAACTTATGATTCAGTTAATTAATCATATGTTGATAATTAATCAATGCATCAGTATTTTATTAAACATTAAATAGTAACCATGTGCAATAATAACATAATAAACCATCACACATAAGAAACACACATGAACACCAAGATTTAAGGTGGAAACCCAATGCGGGGGAAAAACCACCTCCTGTTGTTGTCTCTTTCTTCTTTTTAATATAAATAATAAGTTCTTTACAATCTTGTATTGGTGTAGAATCATACTAGTATATAAGAACCCACCTGTAGAGGGCTATAATCTTCTCTCGTTCTCCAGATTCTACTGGAAGGGAGCTACAACCCCCCTAGCACTTGTAGTAGCCGATATGTTTACCAGTACATAGGCTCCGACCTACGGAAGGCTCCAACCTTCACTCATTCTCCAGTTGCTACTGGAAGAGAGCTCCAACCCCTTGATCTAATCACCAACTACTATTGGTAGAAATCTTCGACTTCCTCACTGACGACTCCAACCCTCATTATCCTCTAGGGACCACGTTTCATAAATTTTCATACTGGATACTCCTGGTACACAATAACACAATATATAGGCAACGTTTCATCAAATTTTCATACTAGACCCATCAGTGACATTGGAGCTCAAAATCAATCACCATTGTAATACAACCATCAAATACATATACATCATCCAATCACTGAAACCCACTCATCAATCTCTGATATAACTGAAACCCAATCATCAATCTCTGAATCAACCACAATTGAATGAATTAATCATTGAAACCTATGACATAACTGAATCACCCAATTATCAATTTTTGAATCAACCACAAATTAATCAATCAATCACTGAAAACTCAATCAACCAACACTTAGTCAAAATTCAACCAATCAACTGTAACAGATAGATAACTGTAACCAGTACACAAATCTGAAGCCAGAATACTACATCAACAACCAGAGCCAACTGTAACCTCAAAAATCATGTGTCAGAATGTATACGCTACTTCAATGAAGCCATCCTGTGTGTATACACTACTTCCTTTAATCCATACTGCGTATACCTCTAAACATATTGAATCATAAAAATATCTGAATCAAAATTATATCAACCGGTAACATTCTGAAGATCTACTGTGAAATTACTGAGATCTATACAGACAGCAACAAATATCACCCTTCTCACTTAATCAATCAATCAATTAGACTCAATCTCCTTATGCATTCAATTCTACTTTCAAATCTAAGAAGACATCATTGACAGATAGGAGTAAAACAACAATACTGATCATATAGATCAACGATTTTTGAATAATAGGCTTTTCATTTGCATACATTGCTTGGAAGAGTCGAACCAGCGTGTATACGTGCCTTCACCAAGGCGAATTAGCATATAGATTTGAAAATAAAAATTTATAACTTTGCAGCTATTCCAAACATCAGATATAGAATTTAAAGGAAAAAACATTTATTATCACTTAGATCTAGCCTATCCATTATCAAATCACATAATGATAAGTCATTTTAGGTCTTATGATCCTGATCCATCATTAGATCTCATCCATCTTCAAACACTCAGGTGCATACTTAGTTTAGATCTAGCAAAACATCAGAAACCCATGACATGCATATTTTCTTTTGATATAAATCTTCATAAGATATTCATTACTTGTGCGCTTAACCCTTTTATATTCTCCTCCTTATATAGTTTTATCCTTTCTCAATACCTCGGACCAAAACAACACTTAGAACCTATGGTATTCGTGGATGGGATCAGGTAACCGTTATTCCACTCAATATCGTGGGCTAATACCATGGTATGGACCCTTGGTATTAGTTAACTTTAATTTACCTTAATTTTGCATCCCATACGTGCTTTTCCTCTTGTGAAAGTGCGTGCATACGTATACTCTCTTTTTGTACAGTGAACCCGCATGTATATGCTCTTTTTGTACAATGAACCCATGTATACAACTTACCATACCTGAAAACATTATTTTTCCTTAATTGCTTGATTATGATATGTAGTCCTTTGTTCCATCATCCTGCTCTTTTATACCATTACTCTATTACCTCTGAATAGACCTGTTATAATGTGATTTTCCATTGTATATTACTTCTAAACTGATTCCTTTTAACTGCCTTGCATTTTTTCTCATCTGTAAACACAACTACCATGCATTCTGTCACATCCTAATTATTCTTTTATCAATTAGTTGATTCATGAAAGAAAAACTATTATCAAGGACAACACACACTAACAATCTCCCTGTATCAAACCTTTGACCATTATTCTGTTCCATAGTTTTGTCATCTCTGATCTTTCCTGTAAATCCATCTAGTTACCATATACCTGTTCTGCTACAAGTGGGTTGCCATCAAGTACAACACATGCATCATAATGCCAACATATATATGGTCTATAGTCAAATTTCAAAGATGATGAAGATGATGCAGGTCAAGACGAGGATGATCATAATATTAAATACTTGAAAGAACATATGAACATTGACAATGATACACTAGATGGCAATATTGTAGAAACTATGTTAATGAGCAATACTTCTAAATTTTCAGAATTGTTGGTAATCCATGCTTAAAAAATGATGATTTTTATGGCCCAAACTTTCAAATGCTTCGGGATTATTTGTGTTGATACAAATTATCTATTTTTTTGGAGAATTTTGTATCTGCAGATAAACACTAATTCCCTAGATAAGTAGCCATGTCTAGAACAATAGTTTAAAGAACTTTAACCTTTTTCTATAAACAATAGATAAGACAAAGAGAATGAGAGTACCTACTTGTACTTTCGCTTTCCTCTTGTCTCCTTTGTATCGGTGTCACTCCTTCCCGTACTTAACACACTTGAGAAGTACCTGTAAACATCAACAGAAGACAAAGAACCAATAAAAGAAAAAGATCTATTGATTATAAGTAAATGGAATCAGATACATTCACACATATAAGTATCATATAACAAGATAAGCATATGGAAAAAAGTGCAAATACTTTATTGAATAGAAGGAAGAATTACAACCATGAAGCCTAATTCGAAGTCACTCCTCCAGCTTTGGTTCCATCCACATCACATCATAAGCATGACAATCTGGCAGCATAATGACACTTACAATAGTCTCAATTCTCAAACTAACATTATCTCCTTACAATCATCAAAGTCCAGCCCTTGATCACTTAGATGAGTGCTCAATTTATAGGAAGATGGAGGAGGTTTTGTCATCAATGAGGGTATTGAATGGCTTTCCAAACTTAGAAGTAGTTCTGTGGAGGAAGGGATGAGAGGATAGGAGGTATCTTAACTCATTCCTCATCCATTTTCGAGCTCATAGGAGATGATAAGTGTGGGAATATTCTAGAAGGCTCCAGAAGATAAGAATATTCCCCAAACCCTATGTGAATTTCGCTCAAACTCACCCAACACAGGTCAAAGAGGGCCTAAGTGCTCTGCAGAGCACCCTGGCATGGACTTAACTACTATGCAGTGCACCCTTTCATGGACCTAGCTGCGTTGGTCCCTCTAGAGGTCATTTCAGGATGTCTTTAGGCCATGAAACTGTCTGGGAAGGAGGCATTCAAAAGGTTGACTTGTTTAGGGCATGTAGCAACTGAAATTAGGGTTTGATGAGCCCTAAAACATTGATCTGGATGATGGGAGCGATGTGCCCAAATGGATCTGTAACAGCTGCCCCCTAAAGAATGAAGTCGAAAAATGTTAACGTCGAGTGAAATGCTTTATGATGTGATGAGGAGGTTCCGAAGTGGTTAGTGACCTGCATCAATTACAATACATAATATCATGATATTTTTATTTTTTCTCATGAATTGCTAAGGGAAGGTGTTATCACTTAGAACTAATAATTTTTTTTTTGTATATAGTTGTTTGTCCTAAGTCCAAGTACGAAGGTCTGTGTCAAGTTGATTTCGTTTTATATGTCTTATTTAGGATTTGAGTGTTAAAGTTCTCAATTTAAAACCATACTCAATTCCTATTGGTCCTAATTCATCCATCATCGTGCCATATTCATGTCCTCCAAATCATCATGTCTCATCCATCATCGTTTCATAGTCATGTCCTATCCATGTCCAAGTCATCATGTCTTTTAGTGATTTCGCAGCGTAATCCTATTGGCCCATTTCGCAGCGCAATTATGGTTTAGCAGTTTCGCAGCGCGTCATCATTAGGCCGTTTCGCAGCGCATTATTAGAATTTCAAACTAACCACGCTGCGAAATCATGGATTCGGGCTTTTTGCAGCGAATCTTTCCTGAAAGGTTAAGTCTGTTATCCGAGTCAGTGGTTGTGTCCACTCATGTCAGGTTTTGTACCTTTCGTATCATGTTTAAACACTCATTTGCCACTATCCCACTAATAGCTCTGTTAACATGCTCGGAAATATCATTCCCAAGGGATTTGACCGTGCATGTACTTAATGATAGTCGTGAATGCTGCATGAGTGACAAGAAATCGAATTTGGTTTTCAAGCGAGGTTGTTTTCAAGCGAGCCAGAATTCAAGCGAGGCTGAATAGAAAGGAATTGAACCACCATTGCAGCTGAAGCTGTTAGACTCTCTGTGTGTGAAGATTTTGAAAGGAATATGGAGAGAAAAGAACACAGATCCGGTAAATGCCAGAGGACTGAACCTGAGGGCTTGGATATAGCGTTGAGGGATGAAGGCGTGAAGAAAGCATTCAAAGATGCCGGCTGCTGGAACTTTTGCAAGAAGCTGCAAGGAGGACATGCGCAGGTAACCAAAGAATTTGCGCTTAATTTCACTGGGTTAAATTCGAAGGTAGCCATGTTAGAGGTTCAGGTGTCTCCAGAAGCAATAGCTGCTGTAACAGAGATTCCAAGAGGACGGGAAGAGTGGTTTAAAAATTTTAAGTTTGATATGAATCCCTGTAAGGAGTTTTTAAAGGAGGCATATATAAATGAAGACTTAACAAAAGCAGTGCCCAGAAATTATGTCAAGGAACATTATGCCCTTCTTCTCACCTGCATTCAGAAATACTTGACCTGTGAAGGGAGGTACAATAAAGTCTACTCTTACCATTTCAAATTGCTCTTGCATTTCACGGGAAAAATCTCCATAGACATTCCCTTTTATTTGTTTCGCAGTCTGAGTAAAATGTGTGATAAAGTGCAATTAAGGAAAGAGGACTGTGAAACCTCTTTGTTTCATCATGGTTTGATTAAGTTGCTAGTTTTAGATGGCCTCCAAAAGATAGGCAGAGACTGGAATTCGTTTATTTTTATGGCCGGATTTCAAAGCAAGACTGGCCTTACTCCACAACCAGTCAAAGAACTCACCATAGCTGAACTTCAAAAAGAGGCAAAAGCTAAAAAGCAAAACAAGTCAGAGCCAAGAAGACCAGTGAAGCCATTGATCATTCAAGAACCACCTCAGCAGTCAACAAAAGAAAAATCTCAGGATAAGAAGACTATACCTGGAACAAGTGGAGCTGAAGCAGTTTCAAGAGTCAGGACAAGAAGCCAAATAAACAAAGAAAAGGGTAAAGCCATAGCTGTTGATGAGAGCCCAGTGTCAAAGGCAAGTTTGAGTGATTTACTACAGGCCATTGAATTTGAACAGTGTGAACCAGTTCATATTGATTTGACACAGTCACCACAAGAAGGTACCAAGAAGTCTAAAGCCTCAAAAAGGCTTAAGTTCGATGAGCCAGGTGAAGGATATATGTTCAAACCCAGAAGACCTATTACAAGGAAACAAGTAAAAGAAGCGCTGTCAAAAACAGAGGAAACTAGGAAAGTTAAGCAAAGTGACACAAGCAGAACAGCTATCACATCTCAAGGAGACAACATAGCAGTCATAAAGAACCAGTTGGAGGCAGCTAAACATGAGATTGCCAAACTGAAGCAAGCAGTTAGAAAACATGCAGATGTGTATACACATTATCGTAAAGCTATATGGGGAGGGACCGAAACCTATCAAAAGCAATTGAATTCAGTAGTTGATGGCCATGCACAGTTTCATACATGGACAGTACCAGCAATCGGGGAGGCCAAGTACATTAGAAAAATAAATATGCACCTAAGAGCTGAGAATAGAGCTCTGAAGAAGAAGATTGAAGGCCTGAAGGTACAGCTGTATCAGTTATCTGCTAAATGAATTTTCTCTTCAAGAGAGGTTTTGTTCCAAATTTTTGTCGTATCTGCTTAGTCTTATTGTTTTTGAAGACATATAAATCCTTGCTATATATATGAAAGATCGAAGGAAGTTTTGGCAAGCAAACGTTTTGGTGATAAGGGTCTCAGGTCAAAGGTAAGCTGTTTCAAATAAAACAGCAGTTTCGTAGCGCGCTACGAAACTGCTGAAGGTGTGGATTTTAACGCAGAACAAGCCAGTTTGCATTTTGAGCGGAAATTTTGGAAAGGGAACGCCAAAAGATCATGCAAGATATCAGGTGGAGCTACAATAGCCGTTCAGATCAAGACAGGTGTACCTTGAAAAGGGTGGAATATTTTATCCGAAGTTAAATGTCTGTTATAAAGCCACTTTATCACCATTCAAAGGGTAAATGCATGGTATACAAAGAACTGTTGCCCGCATACATATCTATTAATGCAGCCTCCAACACATCAGGAACGTGGCAGCGTTCCATATTTCGAGTCATTAAAAGCTAGAAGACATGCTGCTGTGCATTTGAGAAAGTTAAGGAAAATTAGGGCCGAGAAGCAAGGGACATCTCCCAGCATGACTGAGCAGTTAAAGGAGTTGGCGTACAAGGTCGATATGGAGTACTAAAAACATCCAGCTCAGCCATATCAAAAAAGGACCAGGTGTCAAAGAACAAGGAGAGGTCATTATGCGTGGAAGATAGAGTTAGAGTTATAGTTAGTTTAGGACTCTTAAACACTACAGTCAGTTCCTTATTGTATTTATGAGTTAGTTCAATAGCTAATAGGTGTCATTTTGAGGCAGTTATCGAGCTCCCCTCATGCTGGAGGAGGAAGCTCGAAGTAGTTAGAATAATTCTTCTATATATAGCTGAAACATCTATGTAATGAGGGTTGGATATTTGATAAAACAGAGTATTGTTTTGGCTTGTGTAAAAACTCAGTTTCAGTAATATAATTTGCTGCTTTTCTTCTCAGGATTCATACAGTATTTCTATGTTCAAGATGTGTGGTTTTACTTTGTCCTTGATGTTTTTACAGTTGTATAAATACACAATCACTCAGAATTCACTTATGCTGCTCTGATTTCCTGTGTGTATTTGTAAACTGTGGTTTTCTATGAGTTGTGTTTTGAGCATCTAAATGCCACATGCCCTGACTTCTATGTAAAAGCAGTGTCATTGTTTACTGAAGTATGATTGACTCCATAAGCCCAATGGAAACCTATGTAATGTTTGTCCAGCCTTCATATTTGTTAAGTTTACTTCACAAGAGTTAGCCATCTTACTCATAGTCAAAATCAATAACCTTTTGAGAGAGCCCTCTCAGGCTAAGGAGGCTAAGCCTTAGTCAAAAGATTGGTCTGAAATAGTTACACAAGGTCTACTTGATCAGCAGCCTTTCAGTGCTTGATTTTGTGATAACAGAAGGCATACCCATGCTCAACATATAAACTTTTTTGAAAATGAAACAAGATGATGGAGCTTAGTGGAAAGGAGTCGCCTTCACTAAGTGGGCCCGCAGGCTATTATTGGCGCAAAGTATATTTTTAGACTATGTCTATTTTTAGACATATGGATCATGGTCTATGAGTTGCAGGATGTTGTTTATGGATGATTGGTCATGCTGGGAAAAATAGATGGACTTCTATTTTTGGTTCACAACGGAGTGATCAGAGTCTATTTTTAGACTGCCAGGCTAAAAATAGAAACAGTCAAATATTATTAGCCTTTAGTAAAATTTGAACAATAAACATTATCTTATTCTCTTGGAGCACTTCAGTTCGAGCTACGGATGTGGCACATGCAGCTGAAAAAAGGAATCACGTGGTTTCTTATGTGTTAGTTGAGCTATTGCATGGAGGACTTCAGTTAGAACTCATGCATGTGAATTCTGTGGAGTTGGATGTGGAGTTGATGGAGTTGTGTTTAGTTTGACTTAGTTGAACTAGTTGTATTTAGTCTAACTAAAGAATACACTAGTGATGAGTTGTGTGAATTGATTGTTAATTAATTCACTAATTATTAACTCATAAAGAAACTAAAGAATACATCAGTTAACTCAGTGCATGGACAGTTCAACAGAGACAGGTGTTAGAGGTAAGTGAAAGGGTGAGTTGTGACTATCAGTTGTGCATGAGATTTGCACATGCATGGATTTGAGTAATGCCAAAGAGGACTGTGCAATGTGGGCCAATATCAAGGCAATTTTAGCTTGTGCTCACGTGATTCTCTTGCAGGATTGTGCAGTGGAGGCAGGAAAAGCAATGGAGAAGATTTGAACCTGTGACTTGTTCGGATCAGAGCTAGTTTTGTGTGTAATAGGTGGAGACAGTACTAAGTACTTGTGAGGAGTATTGTACTATGTATTGTTACATGTTCTCAATCATTTTAATATACAGATAGTGTGGGGTTTTTAGCTTTATGCTTTCCCCGGGTTACATACTGTGTTAATGTGCGCATGCGATTGATGTTTCATTGTTTTTAATGCTGCTAAATTGATGATCAACGTAGAGGAGGTTATGTATTATGCATGCATTCCGCAAATAGTGTATAATAGGGATAATATCTGTGAATAAATGTCATATTATTCAAAATTTCTACATGGTATCGAAGCTGTTGATCATCAGATCTATTATTCAGAAAGTGTTTACATTTTATTTCTTCAGGCAGAGTCTGTAATCGGGCCAGGTAGCCTTTGGATTCATCCTTCCTTTGGAAGGTGAGATATCCGGTAAAAGCCCATACAGTCAATCTCTGTACGAGAAATACTTTGTTCTCACGAATTTTAGATCAAAGGCGGTTGAGTTTTTTTGAGCTGGTGGAATTCGAATTTGTAGCAGTGTTTTCTTGGTGTCAAAGTTGAAATGTCTTTCAATGGATTGAGATTGGAGTATGCTCTTGAAGGCAGCTCGAATTACATTGCATGGAAAGACAGGATGGAGGCAGTGTTAGATGAAAAAGGGTTGAAGGATTTCATAGATGCTAAAGTCCCAAAACCTACTAATGCTGCCAAAGTTGTGGCTTGGCAAAAGAAGATAGCAAAGTGTCGAAGGATTTTGTTGGAGGGTGTGAAGGATCACATTGTATCCAACCTGCATGGAAAGGCTTCTCCATACTTGATGTGGAAAGCGTTGACAGATTTATTCAAAAGAAAGAGCAACCAAAGGAAGTTGGCGCTCAAGGATAAACTCAGAAACATTAAGTGTGAGAATGGAGACAGTATGCCCAGGTATCTCACGAAGTTCACCCAGTGCCGGGATGAGCTGGGAAGTGTGGGGGTGACTATTGATGATGAGGACTTGGTGAGCTTGGCTCTCCTTGGTCTTCCGAAGAGTTGGCATTCCTATCAGGACTCTGTCAATGGTCGGGAGAAATTGCCAGGATGGGAGAGACTTTGGTCAGATCTTGTGCAGGAGGAGATTAGACGGAGCACCAGAGACAGTTCTTCATGCATGCATGATGAGGAGAACTGTGCCTTAGCGAGTAAGGCGAAGAAGGGGAAGGAGAAGGTTTCTCTTTCTGAATCCAATTCTTCCAATGATGGGAAGAAGGTTGACAAGTCAAAGGTGAGATGATTTAGTTGTCATGAGTTGGGCCATTATGCTACTAATTTCCCAAAGAAGAAGTCCAAGAAGGGATCCGAGGAAGGATCTGAAGGTGAGGCACTTGCTTCATAGTTTGAGTTGGACTTCACACTCTTCGCATGCATGGTTTCATCCATGGTGGGAAGTGGTTGGTTTCTTGACAGTGGAGCTTCTTTCCACATGACCGGTGACAAAAGTTTGTTCAGTACTTTGGAGGAGAAATATCTCCAGATACTCATAGCGATGGGTAATGATGAGAAGTATAGTGTCTCAGGTGTAGGCACGATTATTTTTCAGAGGGAGCATGGAGCTCGCCTTACCTTGACCGATGTCAAGTATGTACCAGGACTGAAGAGAAACTTGGTGTCGATCGCAATGCTGGAGGACAGAGGCTATGGTGTAGTCTTCAGTGAGGGAAAGGTTTTCCTTAGACACATCATCATTAGACAGGTGAAGCAGATTGGTTCACGGGTCAAGAACCTGTATGCTCTTGAGGTTCAAGATGCATGCAAAGCCTTGAGTAGTGAGGCAACTGATGGAGACTTGGTGGTTGAGAGGGAGCGTATATTATCTCTCAACATGCAGAGCCAGAAGAAGTCTCAGACGATTGTGGAGGAGCCACGATTGGTGCAGCAGCTTCAGGAGGTTTTGGAGCAGCCACAATAAGGGAAGCTGAGAGGAGATTGAGTAGAGACATCTACTCATGCAGAGACCTCCAGTAGGGGGAAACTTTGAGCCAAGTGGGCAGAGGGATCGCATGCAGCCATACCTCCAGGTAGGAGGTGGGGTGATGTGGATTGATCGTCCCAAGGAGGAGGGGCAGGATCCTTGAGGTACCCAACCTCTTGGATGAGACCCTACTACAGGAGGCCCGATGTGGAGTAGCAGGAACTGACTGATTGGGTAGAGACAGATGCGGATGGAGCGGCAGAGAGAGCGACAATGTAGGGAATCCCAGGACAGCGCATAGCTAGCAGGCTGCAGCAATGCAAGAGGCACAAGTGTTATGCACAGTGCTAGATGGCATAGAGAAGTGTGCAATGGTGCGAGATGCATGGAGATGTTGCAGTAGCGCAGATGTCAGAGAGGGAGCACTTGTCAGTAGCAGGTAGAGCTTCAACATCAGAGTATGTTCTTAGCCCAACAGAGTGGTCAGTTGGGAGTGTTTTTTGTTCCAAGTGTTGTTGGAGCAAGTGGACCGGGCAAATGTGTTGCATGAAGAACATTCCAGAATTGCAGGATAGGGGTTGCAGATAATCCATATCTTGTTGAGAGGGAGTGTTGATGGAGCTTAGTGGAAAGGATTCGCCTTCACTAAGTGGGCCCGCAGACCATTTTTGGCGCAAAGTCTATTTTTAGACATATGGATCATGGTCTATGAGTTGTAGGATGTTGTTTATGGATGATTGGTCATGTTGGGAAAAATAGATGGACTTCTATTTTTGGTTCACAGCGGAGTGATCAGAGTCTATTTTTAGACTGCCGGGCTAAAAATAGAAACAGTCAAATATTATTAGCCCTTAGTAATATTTAGACTCTAAACATTATCTTATTCACTTGGAGCATTTTAGTTCGAGTTATGGATGTGGCACATGTAGCTGAAAAAAGGAATCACGTGGTTTCTTATGTGTTAGTTGAGCTATTGCATGGAGGACTTCAGTTAGAACTCATGCATGTGAGTTTTGTGGAGTTGGATGTGGAGTTGATGGAGTTGTGTTCAGTTTGACTTAGTTGAACTAGTTGTATTTAGTCTAACTAAAGAATACACTAGTGATGAGTTGTGTGAATTGATTGTTAATTAATTCACTAATTATTAACTCATAAAGAAACTAAAGAATACATCAGTTAACTCAGTGCATGGACAGTTCAACAGAGACAGGTGTTAGAGGTAAGTGAAAGGGTGAGTTGTGACTATCAGTTGTGCATGCTATTTGCACATGCATGGATTTGAGTAATGCCAATGAGGACTGTGTAGTGTGGGCCAATATCAAGGCAATTTTAGCTTGTGCTCATGTGATTCTCTTGCAGGATTGTGCAGTGGAGGCAGGTAAAGCAGTGGAGAAGATTTGAACCTGTGACTTGTTCAGATCTGAGCTAGTTTTGTGTGTAACAGGTGGAGATAGTACTGAGTACTTGTGAGGAGTATTGTACTATGTATTGTTACATGTTCTCAATCATTATAATATACAGATAGTGTGGGGTTTTCAGCTGTATGCTTTCCCCAAGTTACATACTGTGTTAATGTGCACATGCGATTGATGTTTCATTATTTTTAATGCTGCTAAATTGATGATCAACATAGAGGAGGTTATGTATTATGCATGCATTCCACAAATAGTGTATAATTGGGATAATCTCTGTGAATAAGTGTCATATTATTCAAAATTTCTACATGGTATCGGAGCTGTTGATCATCAGATCTATTATTCAGAAAGTGTTTACATTTTATTTCTTCAGGTAGAATCTGTAATCGGGCCAGGTAGCCTCCGGATTCATCCTTCCTTTGGAAGGTGAGATATCCGGTAAAAGCCCATATAGTCAATCTCTGTACGAGAAATAATTTGTTCTCACGAATTTTAGATCAGAGGCGGTTGAGTTTTTTTGAGCTGGTGGAATTCGAATTTGCAGCAGTGTTTTCTTGGTGTCAAAGTTGAAATGTCTTTCAACGGATTATGATTGGAGTATGCTCTTGAAGGCAGCTCGAATTATATTGCATGGAAAGACAGGATGGAGGCGGTGTTAGATGACAATGGGTTGAAGGATTTCACAGATGCTGAAGTCCCAAAACCTACTAATGCTGCCAAAGCTGTGGCTTGGCAAAAGAAGACAGCAAAGTGTCGAAGGATTCTGTTGGAGGGCGTGAAGGATCACATTGTATCCAGCCTGCATGGAAAGGCTTCTCCATACTTGATGTGGAAAGCGTTGACAGATTTATTCCAAAGCAAGAGCAACCAGAGGAAGTTGGCGCTCAAGGATAAACTCAGAAACATTAAGTGTGAGAATTGGAGACAGTATGCCCAAGTATCTCACGAAGTTCACCTAGTGCCGGGATGAGCTGGGAAGTGTGGGGGTGACTATTGATGATGAGGACTTGGTGAGCTTGGCTCTCCTTGGTCTTTTGAAGAGTTGGCATTCCTATCAGGACTCTGTCAATGGTCGGGAGAAATTGCCAGGATGGGAGAGACTTTGGTCAGATCTTGTGCAGGAGGAGATCAGACGGAGCACCAGAGACAGTTCTTCATGCATGCATGATGAGGAGAACTGTGCCTTAGCAAGTAAGGAAAAGAAGGGGAAGGATCTGAAGGTGAGGCACTTGCTTCACAATTTGAGTTGGACTTCACATTCTTCACATGCATGGTTTCATCTATGGTGGGAAGTGGTTGGTTTCTTGACAGTGGAGCTTCTTTCCACATGACAGGTAACAAAAGTTTGTTCAGTACTTTGGAGGAGAAAGATCTCCAAATACTCATAGCGATGGGTAATGATGAGAAGTATAGTGTCTCAGGTGTAGGCACAATTATTTTTCAGAGGGAGCATGGAGCTCACATTACCTTGACCGATGTCAACTATGTACCAGGACTGAAGAGAAACTTGGTGTCGATCGCGATGCTGGAGGACAGAGGCTATGGTGTTGTCTTCAGTGAGGGAAAGGTTTTCCTTAGACACATCATCACTAGACAGGTGAAGCAGATTGGTTCACGGGTCAAGAACCTGTATGCTCTTGAGGTTCAAGGTGCATGCAAAGCCTTAAGCAACGAGGCAACTGATGGAGACTTGGTGGTTGAGAGGGAGCGTATATTATCTCTCAACATGCAGCAGAAGAAGTCTCAGACGATTGTGGAGGAGCCACGATTGGTGCAGCAGCTTCAGGAGGTTGTGGAGCAGCCACAACAAGGGAAGCTGAGAGGAGATTGAGTAGAGACATCTACTCATGCAGAGACCTCCAGTAGGGGGAAACTTTGAGCCAGGTGGGCTGAGGGATCGCATGCAGCCATACCTCTAGGTAGGAGGTGGGGTGATGTGGATTGATCGTCCCAAGGAGGAGGGGCAGGATCCTTGAGGTACCCAACCTCTTGGATGAGACCTTTCTACGGGAGCCCCAATGTGGAGTAGCAGGAACTGACTGATTGGGTAGAGACAGATGTGGATGGAGCGGCAGAGAGAGCGACAGTGTAGGGAATCCCAGGACAGCGCATAGCTAGTAGGCTGCAGCAATGCAAGAGGCACAAGTGTTTTGCACAATGCTAGGTGGCACAGAGAAGTGTGCAATGGTGTGAGATGCATGGAGATGTTGTAGTAGCGCAGATGTCAGAGAGGGAGCACTTGTCAGCAGCAGGTAGAGCTTCAGCATCAGAGTATGTTCCTAGCCCAACGGAGTGGTCAGTTGGGAGTGTTTTTTGTTCCAAGTTTTGTTGGAGCAAGTGGACCGGGCAAATGTGTTGCATGCAGAACATTCCAGAATTGCAGGATAGGGGTTGCAGATAATCCATATCTTGTTGAGAGGGAGTGTTGATGGAGCTTAGTGGAAATGAGTCCCCTTCACTAAGTGGGCCTGCAGGCTATTTTTGGCGCAAAGTCTATTTTTAGACTGTCTATTTTTAGACATATGGATCATGGTCTATGAGTTGCAGGATGCTGTTTATGGATGATTGGTGGGAAAAATAGATGGACTTCTATTTTTTGTTCACAGCGGAGTGATCAGAGTCTATTTTTGGACTGCCAGGCTAAAAATAGAAACAGTCAAATATTATTAGCCCTTAGTAATATTTGGACTCTAAACATTATCATATTCTCTTGGAGCACTTCAGTTCGAGCTACGGATGTGGCACATGCAGCTGAAAAAAGGAATCACATGGTTTCTTATGTGTTAGTTGAGCTATTGCATGGAGGACTTCAGTTAGAACTCATGCATGTGAGTTCTGTGGAGTTGGATGTGGAGTTGATGGAGTTGTGTTCAGTTTGACTTAGTTGAACTAGTTGTATTTAGTCTAACTAAAGAATACACTAGTGATGAGTTGTGTGAATTGATTGTTAATTAATTCACTAATTATTAACTCATAAAGAAACTAAAGAATACATCAGTTAACTCAGTGCATGGATAGTTCAACAGAGACAGGTGTTAGAGGTAAGTGAAACTATCAGTTGTGAATGAGATTTGCACATGCATGGATTTGAGTAATGCCAATGAGGACTACGCAGTGTGGGCCAATATCAAGGCAATTGTAGCTTTTGCTCACGTGATTCTCTTGCAGGATTGTGCAATGGAGGCAGGCAAAGCAGTGGAGAAGATTTGAACCTGTGACTTGTTCGGATCTGAGCTAGTTTTGTGTTTAACAGGTGGAGATAGTATTGAGTACTTGTGAGGAGTATTGTACTATTTATTGTTACATGTTCTCAATCATTTTAATATACAGATAGTGTGGGGTTTTCAGCTGTATGCTTTTCCCGGGTTACATATTGTGTTAATGTGCGCATGCGATTGATGTTTCATTGTTTTTAATGCTGCTAAATTGATGATCAACGTAGAGGAGGTTATGTATTATGCATGCATTCCGAAAATAGTGTATAATCGGGATAATCTCTGTGAATAAGTGTCATATTATTCAAAATTTCTACAAACTTTCATTACAAGTACATAGACAGTCGTCTACAAATGTAGACCCATGATCGCAATGACCATCAATGTAAATCCATTGTACGGATGATTTGGTACATTTCCTAAAATTGTAGCTCGGATGGATGAAACTAGATCCGGGGTCTTCTATCTTGTTCAATCGTTCGCTCAAGTATGATTCTAACCATGTGAATATGTGATCTGAAGTTGAACATGGGAAGGCACCGTCTGATTCCTAGCCAATGATGTAAGTCGTTCACAGACGTGAGAGAAATCACCGATAATGATAATGATCCTCAAGGTACTGCAGTACATTCTGCATTGTGTGAATGGATTTTTTGATGTCGAACACCATACATAGTCTTTTAGTCGAAGGCCAGTGATGTCAACCTATCGCCGGAAGTGAGAAACTTGCCATTGATGTATGCAAGCCTCAAGGTACTGGAAGGGTGTTTCTAAGTCAACTTCTTGGATAATGTGTTGATGTCGACAAGAAGTGACTCGTCGCAAGAGGCCCTTCATGTATCTCACATCAATGACACGAAACGAGTGTAATGATTTTGGAGACGAAATTTGATTGACGACACAAGGTTCAGGAACGACGGTCATGAAAATGAAGGTTTATGGTATTAAAAAGGATGAATTTTAACTGAATGACTTCTCTTGAACATGTTGGTGACACTGAAATGAATTGGAAACATTGACCCAAAATAAAGTGATGGATGGTATGATAGACCAATGGTATGATAACCATCAAGTAAATAACCCAACCCAAATAGTCACAGTGATGAGGTGAAAGTGTCATGTTCAAGAGCGACCTGCTACCAAAAGTGGTTTACCTCTTTTTCCATTTCCCTAGTCATTGCTGACGAGTACCTCTTTATTTTTTATCAAGCTTGATGAGGATAACATATGCTTGTTGTATAATTCCACCCTTCGAGTTTGTCATTATTTTATGTTTTAACGAGTTTAACGACAAAGATAACTCGGCCCTTTTCATGTTTAGAGATTTTGAAAATGGACAAAAAGAAAACTCCACAAGTTCTTTTTGTAGATTTGTCTCTCAAGTCCGAAAAAGCGTAAAAAAATACAAGAGAGATCCTATCGACCTTGTTCGGTCAACGTGTTCCTTTTTCGTAAATAACCTATCTCAGCCAGAAAAGGGGTTAAACTTATACTGAGTAGATGTCATTTCCAATCCGTTAACGAGCTGAAAAGGACAAGCGCTCGACAATATTTTCATATTTTGAGAGTCTGAAAAGAGCTTAAAGAGGACTCCAGTTTGGGAAACGAGTGGTGTCTAGGATAGCAACTGGTTCCAATGATGTTGGAACTTCTCAAAACATATTGATTTCTTTGAAGAGGCTAGCTAATAAGACAACTCATTGCAGTTGTTCCTCAAAAAGGGTAAAACAACCAAGTGAAAGTGTATGAATGACCAAGTAGATAGTGACGATGGAAGGAAAAAAACCAAGGCTCATCTGACAGAAGAGGCTGATAGAATGGAAATCACAAGGGTTAAAACCGAGATGGGTTCATTTTTACATAAGCTTGAACCATAGGGAACTATGCTTGGATTCAGTTTCATGTTTACACAAGCTTGAAATGAAAAACTATGCTTGGATTCTGTTTCATTTTTACACAAGCTTGAACCAAAAAAATATGCTTGAATTCAGTTTCATTTTTACACAAGCTTGAATTGGAAAACTATGATTGAAATTGGTTTACATGCCCCCAGCATGATGACTCGATTCTAGGTGCATGCCCCTCAAGCTTCATTGCATTCACCTAAGTAGACTACTCGCGGCTATGAGGTGGATGAAATGAAGGTTCATTTACGAGATCAAGTGAAAGACTTGACTAGGATTTTACGAGATCTAATCAAAGACTCGACTTGGAACTTTGCTCCAGGGGACCTTGTTTCATTTTTTAGTGAGCTTGAAACAAGACAAGGAGCTCTGATCAGATTCCTTATTTCATTTTTTAACGAGATTGACAGAAGACAAGGAACTATGCTCTGGGACTTGTTTCATTTTTTAATGAGGTTGAATCAGTAAAAGAACTATCCTCATATTCCTTGTTTCATTTTTTAACGAGCTTGTCACAGGACAAGGAACTATGCTCATATTCCTTGTTTCATTTTTTAACGAGGTTGACACAAGACCAAGAACTATCCTCATGTTCCTTGTTTCCTTTTTTAATGAGGTTGACACAAGACCAGGAACTATCCTCATGAACATGTTTCATTTTTTAATGAGGTTGACACAAGACAAGGAACTATCCTCATACCCTTTGTTTCATTTTATAAGGAGGTTGACATAGTAAAAGAACTATCCTCATGTTCCTCGATCACGACTCATAAGAGGTCATGACTTCCAAGAGGTTCTCATTAGATGGGAGAATAATTATCTGGAAGGGATTTGTAGCAAGGAATCCGAGATCTGGTTCCAATGCCCCCAGTACATAATGTACAACATCATAGAATTGATCATCAGTTGATGTAGGCATGGAATGGGTTTCCACATAATTGAGCCGTGGTAGGGAAGATACCATTGGGACAAAAGGACCATTTAGGGAAGATGGTTGACTGGAAGCCATATTTGAACCAGGAAATGAAAGCTGGTCAACGGTGACAATTTCCCTTCATGCGGGAAACAAATCACTCGAAAGAGTGTTGAAGCAATAGCTCCCATGTCATAAACATAGTCGCTCCCAAGAAGCAAATTGTAATCAAAAGGGCCTGGGACTACCATCACATTCAGATAAATGATTTTTCCTCCCAAAGTAATAGGAAACTGAGGAAGGATCCCTAAAGGTTGACTGGTTCCTCTATTAAAAGCCAATAGATTCTGGGTAACAGGCACAAGTGGTGACAAACCGAGTGCTTGCCAAGCAATAGAGGAAAGGATACTCACAGATGCACCTTCATCTATAATAGTGCCAGATACAATCATATTACAAACTTGTACTATGATCTGGAAAGGCACATAAGAAGGAAGATGAAATCCTGCTAGTCAATTCCAATCAAAGGAAGTGACCAGACTACTTAGAGGCAGTACCATAAGAACGAGAGAATTAACTCCTTGAGTTACGATAACTGGAGGATTTTCCTCCTATCTTGATGGAACAAGAGGGTTGCCCCCAAGCTCATTGGAATCTGAAGAAATGAAAATAACCTGAGTGGTATCATACTCACTCTCTACGGAAAAGGTACGATTAACTGAAGGTGAAATCGGGTCAATTGTTACCTTGACCTGTGATTGGTCAGGTATAGACTCATGGGATTCACATTCAGAGAGAGTGGGTTTGACCAACGGTTGATTTGGGTCAGTCACTTTATCAACTAGTGAAGGATTAAGGGAGAGTTTCCTGTAACCAAATGGAAGTCGTTGCGGAGAAGTAGGACGATTATCCAACACTTTTTTGGCTTCATCCAGATAGGGACAAAGGTGAATGGGGTGATTCCCTTCACATAACCTACAGGGAAACTTAACTTTACCCTTCTTTCCATGAACTTTACTACCACTAGTTGATGGTGTGTCACCAACATGATCTCTAGAAGTTGATGATAGAGGATGATGTGAACGAGAAGACCATTCTTCTAAGATCTTAGGAATACCAGGACAATTTCGAAGGAGATGGTTTCCCATGCAAAGTTTGCATGGATATCAAACTTTGTGAGGCTTATGGGATGGTTTCTCATTAGAAGTTGCATTCGAAGCAATGGTTGGTTGGTTGGCCCCCTACTGAATTGGCTTCTTCTTCTTCTTCTTCCATTTCTTCTTCTTCTTAGCCACCTGGTTACTAGTATCAATACTTTCACCAGCGAAGGAAGAAGGGGAGGAAGAAACAACCAATGAAGAAGGCAAAGGGTCAACTTTGGGATCAACTAGAGGTTGATTTTGTCTAGGTGGAGGAGTACTTGTTTGTGGAGAAATCATGACATTTTGAACCGAGGAGGTTGAAAACAACCATACTGGAAAGCCAATGGGAAATCCTGGAAGGGACAATGTAGCCATATATGCAGCACCAATATTTCCAAAAGGAGGAAAAGGACTAGGATTATCATCAAAAATAATTGCTTGATTGGTGGATTCCAGATTTGTTGCCATATGTATCAACCTAAGACCAACTAAGGAACGAGCGTGGAGGATGTTATCCGTGGTCAATTAATTTTATTTTAATCAAAGTAACATAACAAAACAAAAGAGATTTAATCTAGGCAAAAGGTTTACCAAGGAACTGTGAATTGCATGTTATCCATGGTCAATTAATTTTATTTTAATCAAATTAACATAACAAAACAAAAGATATATAATCTAGGCAAAAGGTTTACCAAGGAACTGTGAACTGCAGAATACCTCCCGGCAAACCGAGAAGTACGAGCAGGAAATCTCTCCAAATGTTGTGTTTGGTGTATCATAGTGTACAAGGAAGCCAACTCGGTTACTTAAGGATGGATAGAAACCTAGTTTTGTTCTCCCATATATACCCAAAAGTACATGGAGGCCCAATCCGTATTAGCGTTGTCTAATGCAAAACCGCACAGTGAGAGCATTCCCATATACTTTACATACTGTAACACCGCCCTATATACCCAAAGGTACGTGGACAAGCTACGATATGCTCATGTACGTGGAATGAGGTATCACACTTCGGATGTATTGCAGACAAGTTAGCGATAGCTGCTATATTTTACGACGCTGAAACACGTCTCTATCCTAGAACCTCTAAATGTTTTTTGTTAAGTGACAATGCTCCATTAGTTTAATTCAGATAAATTTTAAGTTGATCTTCTTTATAATTTTCCTTTCAAGGTTCACCACGTGATGTATGTTTGCAATTCCTAAAATTCAACTAATATGATAAGCATTCTTTTCATTCAATTGAACTAATGAAAACCTTAGCTAGTAGGGATAGAGAAATCAGATCTTTGACAAAGAGCAAAGAGCACATCTAATGCAACTTCCCTAGCTATTCCTTTCAAGCATTCACAAACTACAATATGCACGATGCATGTTTTTCTTTTCAATTTTATTAATGTTAATATGAACAAAAGGAAACTAACACACATACAATCAATCAACCTTTTTTGCAAGAACAAAGACTTTACGACAGTTCTTTTTCAAAGGAAAAGAAGACTTTTACGACACTTTCTTTCAAACAAAGATTAATCGCCTATAATCTAACTTTGACTATGGATCGATAATGACAAAGAAAACATTTAAGAAACATTAATCAACCAAGTCAAAGTAGGGCTGGCAAAGGAGATATAAACTTGTTTTCTGAGACATGACATTCATTGACCAATCAATAAGCAATTAAACATAAGAACTTTGGTACAAAACTCAATCCAAAGGTGGGAATTTTCCCTAAGGTGGATTAGCGTAGGTCAAATAGGGCCTCATTGCGCTGCAGAGAATTGTCTCTCACTCAAGGGTGCTCTGTAGAGCACTGTCCCCTGACCAAGCTTGCGCTGATTCCTGAGAGGCCACTCAAGAGTCATCTAACCTCAATTTTTTGACCAAAATTCACTTCAACAAGGCTGAAATACAATCAATGAAAGGAAGTAAGGTCTGCTAGAGTGTCCTAGGATATGGATAAGCTACTTGGAACGATGATCGATCCCCAGCAGAGTCACCAATTTGTTTTGGAGAATTTGGTATCTACGGATAAACACTAATTCCCTAGATAAGTAGCCATATCTAGAACAATAGTTTAAAGCACTTTAACCTTTTTCTATAAACAATAGATAAAACAAAGAGAATGAGAGGATCTACTTGTACTTTCACTTTCCTCTTGTCTCCTTTGTATCGGTCTTGTCGCTCCTTCCCGTACTTAACACGCTTGAGAAGTACCTGTAAACATCAACAGAAGATAAAGCACCAATAAAAGAAAAATATATATTGATTATACATAAATGGAATCAGATACATTCACACATATAAGCATCATATCACAAGATAAGGATATGGAAAAAGGTGCAAATACTTTATTGAATAGAAGGAAGAATTACAACCATGAAGCCTGATTTGAAGTCACTCCTCTAGCTTTGGTTCAATCCACATCACATCATAAGAATATCTTGTAGCATAACGACACTTACAATAGTCTCAATTCTCAAACTAACATTATCTCCTTACAATCATCAAAGTCCAGCCCTTGATCACTTAGATGAGTGCTCAATTTATAGGAAGATGGAGGAGGTTTTGTCATCAATGAGGGTATTGAATGGCCTTCTAAACTTATAATTAGTTCCATGGAGGAATGGATGAGAGGATAGGAGGTATCTTAACTCATTCCTCATCCATTTTCGAGCTCATAGGAGATGATAAGTGTGGGAATATTCTAGAAGGCTCTAGAAGATAAGAATATTCCCCAAACCCTATGTGAATTTCACTCAAACTCGCCCAACGCAGGTCAAAGAGGGCCTAAGTGCTCTACAGAGCACCCTGGCATGGACTTAACTGCTCTGCAGTGCACCCTTGCATGGGCCTACCCATGCTAGTCCCTCTAGAGGTAATTTCAGGATGTCTTTAGGCCATGAAACTGTCTGGGAAGGAGGCATTCAAAAGGTTGATTTGTTTAGGGCATGTAGCAACTTAAATTAGGGTTTGATGAGCCCTAAAACACTGATTTGGATGAATTGCTATTAGAAAAAATTAGGATTACTTGGATAAGAGTAAGCATGGTTAGTGGTCATTTATTGGTTGATACTGGTTTAGAGGTGTTGTCAACTTATTGGATAGACTCAGATTGAACTAGGATGAAGAACCTATTGAATAACAATACATTAAATATGCAATTGTTAAAAAATATAATTGCATATATTGTATATGTAAAACAATGTAAATCCAAACCATTAGGCTAAATGTATGCAAAGTTTGTTCATTAATTTATATTATAAAACAATTTGAAATAGTTCACTAAGCCTAAGCAAAATTGTTTTCTATGTGCAAAATTACAAAAAAATAATTGTATTAATGTTTCTTATGAGCTAAAAAATACTCTACAAGTCAAATAATTCTATTTGGCCTCGTAATTAAGGTTGGGCGTGAATTTTTGTCAAGCAAGCCAAAATTGCCTTGCTTCACTAAAATGCATGCCTAGGCTTCATTTCTTGGCCAATATGGTTGATTCAAATTGTATATTGTTTATTTACTAAGTAAAGACATTATGTCTTTTGCTTGATACTTTGGAATGTTGGAGTTGGAGTTGATAATTTCTTAAGACTTGAAGCCTTATTTATGTACTATTTTGTCAGTCTTAAGGATATTTTTTCTAGTGAGCTAAGGATATGTGGATTATATTCTTGGCGATGTTGATATATATAGTATTATTTTGCAACTATTTTGTTTTGATGCCGCTAAATTTGTATCTCATGTAAGTTTTATGCATTTTTCTTATTAATAGAAGTTGAATTTTCCTTTGGAATAAAAAATGGAGTCTCCCACTACAACAACATACTTAAAACCATTCTCGAAAAGAATGGAGAGACCTTTCTAGGTAGCCCACATCTATGTCTAATTAATTGAGGCAGTGTTAATCCCCCAAGCATAATGTTATGAAACCATCTCAAGAAAAGATAGAAAAGATATATCAACGCCTTAGAATTCAGCCTCTTCGAGGGGGCAACCTCCTTTACATTACATAAATGAAGAATTCTTGGATGATTCAAATGACAAAACCTCCTTTCTATATATAGGAGTCTAAGGAGTCACAATATAATCCATCCAACCTAATAATAATATAAATCCACAAAAATAACAATAGAGGGATTCTATGGGGCACAGTAATAACAATATTGGGGCAATAGGGGCACAAAAATATTAATAAGGGGTATAAATACAATAGTAATGGGGTAATCACTAGTATCATAGGGACCCAACATGCCCCTCACCTTCAAAAAGTGTTGTCCTCAACTCTTGAGTAGTTCTGGATACTTCTACATAAAATTCTCATCCTCCCATGTGGAATCTTCAGTGGATAAGTTCTTCCACTTGATAAGATACTCTGAAATTGATCGATTTCGTAGCTGTCGAGTTCTTGTTTCTATGATTGCTTCCGGTTCCAATATAATTTTTCCTTCCTCGTCAAGTTCTGGTAATATTGTTTGAACTGGGAGCTTGTCGCCTATAACCTTCTTTAAACATGAAACATGGAAAATTGGGTGCAATCGAGAAGCTGCAGGAAGCTCCAATTTGTATGCCATAGTACCAATCTTTTGCAACACTTTGTACGGACCATAATACTTTGGTGATAATTTATTATCCTTCTTAGCTTGCTTGAGGGACATTTGCTTATATGGTTGTAGCCGTAGGAATACCCAATCACCTACACCAAAACTTCTTTCACTGCGATGTTGATCTGCTTGTTGTTTCATTCTATTCTGCGCCAACACGAGGTTATCCTTTAAGAGTTGGAGGACTTGTTGTTGATGTTCGATGTTATGTTACACTGCCTGAACCTTAGAATTTTCTCTTAAATATGATGTGATGGATGGTGGTTGATACCCATAAAGTTCCATAAATGGGGTCATTTTTGTTGCTGTATGGAAGGAAGTGTTATACCACCATTCAGCCAGAGGCAACCATTTGACCCATTGTGTATGTTTATCAGATACAAAGCAACGAAGATATCCTTCCAAACATTTGTTTACTATCTCAGTTTGCCCATCAGATTGAGGATGATAAGATGAGCTATGAGCTAACTGAGTACCAAGACAAGAAAATAATTCTATCCAAAAATTTCCAGTGAAAATGGGATCTCTGTCACTTACAATAATCTTTGGGGTTTCCATGTAGCTTTTGAATTGTTTCCATAAATGCAGTAGAAACTGTACTGGCTTTAAATGGATGTGATAATTCACAAAAGTGTGCATACTTGGTAAGTCTGTCAACTACCACCATGATGACACTCTTTCCCTCAGACTTGGGTAAACCTGTGATAAAATCCATTGAAACCTCCTCCCAACGTTGGCTTGGAATGGATAAAGGTTGTAATAGACCCGATGTCTTAATTGTTTCAACTTTATTTTGTTGGCAAACCAAACATTCTGCCACAAACTTTTGAATATCTGATTTAAGGCCATCCCAAAAAAATTCCTTCTTAACCCTATGATAAGTTTTTAAAAATATTGAGTGCCCTCCTAAGGGAGAAGTGTGCAATTCCATAAGAATATTTTGTTTTAGCTGGGAATTCTTACAGAGGTATAAGTGATCTTTGTACCATAACGAATCATTTTGCCAGCTAAATGTATCAGACGTACTAGAATCTTGTTGTAGCTTTTGAATAAGTGCCCACACTTCTTCGTCATTCTTCCATTCCTCCCTTGCTTCATTTATCCAATCTGGTTGGATAATAGAAATGGCGCACAACAATGCTTCCACATCCTCATCCTTTCTTGAGAGTGCATCTGCCACCACATTTTGCTTCCCTTTTTTGTAGATGATTTCAAAGTCATAACCCAACATCTTTGTGACCCACTTTTGTTGCTCTTCAGAGGATAATCTTTGTTCTAAAAAATATTTAAGGCTATCATGATCCGTTTTTACCTTGAAGTGTCTTCCCATTAGGTAGGGTTGCCATTTCTTAAGTGCATGGAGTATTGCCAACATTTCCTTCTCATAAATAGCTTTGCTTAAAAACTTTCCCTTGATTGGACGACTTTCAAAAGCAATGGGTCTTTCATCTTGCATTAGAACAGCACCAATTCCATTTCCTGAAGCATCACATTCCACAATAAAGGTTTTTGTGAAGTCAGGTGTAGCTAAGACCGGTGCTTGGCACATTGCCTCTTTAAAATTTTCAAAGGCCTTTGTTGCTTCCGGAGTCCATGAAAATGCATCTTTCTTCAATAATGTTGTTAGAGGTGCTGCTATTCTCCCATAATTCTTAACAAACTTGCGATAATACCCTGTCAACCCAAGAAATTCTCGCAGATGCTTTATGGATGTGGGGATTTTCCATTCCTTAATGGCTTTAATTTTGCTAGGGTCTACCTTAACTCCTTCATGAGATACAATATGACCCAAATATTCCACCTCCTAGACTCCAAAGAAACATTTGGATCTTTTTGCATATAATTGTTTCTCCTCCAATAGTTGTAGCACCCTATCAACATGTTCAACATGATCCTTCCAAGACTTGTTGTAGATTAGTATATCATCAAAAAATACTAACACAAATTTTCTAAGGAATGTTTGAAAATTGAATTCATCAAACCTTGAAATGTTGAAGGTGCATTGGTAAGGCCAAAAGGCATGACCAAAAATTCATAATGACCCTCATGAGTTCTAAATGTTGTTTTCGGAATATCTTCAATCTTCATTCTGATTTGATGATATCCTGAACGAAGATCCAACTTGGTGAAGTAAATTGATCCATGCAATTCATCCAGTAATTCATCAATGACAGGAATGGGGAACTTATCTTTAATAGTGAGCTTGTTTAGCTCCCTATAATCCGGACACATGCGCCATGATCCATCCTTCTTGTGCACCAATACTACTGGAGCAGAGAAAGAACTTTGACTCGGTTGAATTATACCAGTCTCTAGCATTTCTGCAACCATACGTTCTATTTCACTCTTTCGGACATAGGGATATCTGTACAGCCTGATGTTTGGAGGAACACTTCCTGGAATCAGATGAATAGCATGATCATGATCACGCATAGGTGGGAGACCTTTGGGAGTCTCAAATACCTTGGAATGATTGTCTAGGACTTTTTGGAGATCTGGAGAAATAGATGATTCCGATGTGGAAACATATAGCGAACATAATTATGCAATTACACCTCTTTGCTCCTTTTTTAGAAGCTTTTTCATACCATTAGAGCTGATTATCTTTCCTGGTTTCCCTGCAATACCCCTTAATTCAACTTCCTTTCCTTCCGTAGAAAATTTGATGAAAAGTTCTTGAAAATTAAAAGCTATTGTACCCAAGGATTGTAGCCATTGGACTCCTAGTATAACATCAGCACCTCCCATTGGAATGGAAAGCATTGGGCTAGTCAATACATATTCTCCATGGATAGCTTGATATTATGGCACTTTCCAGAGCAATTTATTGTTCCTCCATTTGCAATCATCACTTGACACTCTGGTGCTGGATATAGGAAGCAATTCAATTCTTTTGCTACCCTACAATGAATAAAATTATGGGTGCTTCCTGAATCAATCAACACTATTACCTTTTTCTTCTTGATTTGTCCTTCTATCTTGATGGTTTGAGGAGTGGTAATTCCCGCCAATGCATTACAAGATATGGTTGGATTTATTTTTTCTTCATCTAGGCTTTGTTCCTGGAGTATATCCTCTTCTTTTGACCTTTCTTGCTCCTTTTCATCTTCCTCTTCACAATCTATGTAGAATAATTTCTTCTCAGCACACTTATGACCTTTATTGTATTTGCTATCACAACTGTAACAAAGCCCTTTTGCTCTTTTTTCTTCCAATTATTGTGGTGTCAACCTTATAGGTTGTGGAATACTAGGGGAAACAACGCTTCCATCTTTACAGTTGTGAGTGGTATGCTTCCTGGTTGCCATAATTTTGCTTTCCATTTTTCTTGCTAACCTGAATGCCTTCTCTAATGAATCAGGTTCCCAAAGGCGAACATCATGTTGGATATTATCCTTTAAAGACCCTATGAACACATCAATCCTATGCTCCTCTGGAATATCTTTTACCCTTATGTTCAATTTTTGGAACTCCTCAATGTGCTCCATTATTGAACCCTTTTGTTTGAGACTTATCAATTGGCTAAAAAAAGTGTTGCTTTTTGTATCCTCATAATGTGCTATCAATTCTTCCGTAAAAATTGCCCAAGTGATAAATTGTTTACGAGATCAAAGCCATTGATACCATACAAACTGATTTGGTTCCAAATATAAAGTTGCCATACGTACCTTTTGTGTGTTTTGCACATTATTGAGATCGAAGAACTGTTCCATCTGTAATATCCATGTCGCCGGATCCTTGCCATCAAACTTCCTTATATCGCTTTTTGGAATATGGTGGGTCTTCGATTCAACATTAGAGTCTATGATATCATGATTAACATTTCTTTTTTTCGCATCATGAGTTTCCTTTACTACCTTTTCACCATTAGTAAGTATTTCTTGTAGAAAATTTGTCAAATCTGTCTTCATATCTGTCATGCCTGTCTTCAAGTTTGTGTTCAAATCTACCTTGAATTCTTCCATGTCTGTCTTCAAATCTGTCTTCCAATCATCCATCTTAGCTTCCATGCCCTTTATCAGATTCCATGCCATTTATCTTAGCTTCTGTTAGCTTTTGTGAGTGTGACATTTGTTGCACTTGTTCTTGTAATTTTGATATATCATGTAGCATTTCTTCCTCTTCTTCATGAGTCATCCTAGAGATTTCAGGTTCCTTACTAGGTGTTTGCATTTTCTTTCCTCGGGGCATCAGTTATCGATAATAGTTCCTTCAAAATAATTTTCAAACCGATCTTAAGCAAAAATTTAAGAAAATCTACACACCTTTTTTCACTTTGTAGAAGCTCGATATTGCCTCTGATGTATCTCTGTACTTTTCGATCATCTAGTGCTAAATTTGTGAACTGCAATATCCCTCTGTGTCCTCTTTCCAATGCCACAAGTCTGACCCAAATTGGATTCTCCAAGGAAGAGTTATGCGAAATCTCCCACAGTGACTTGATTATAGACTAGTTTAGTAGAGCGAACTTGTACGATGTGCCACGAGTCACTGTTTCGACCTTTGGATTTGAAAAATGCAAAAAAGAAACTAGAGTCTGTCCTATTTTTGTACCTTCTTACGAAATTTCAATCCGATCCCCAGAGAGAAAGTTATGACGATTTTCCCCAGGTCACCTGTTTGGAATGTAATTTAGGAGTCTGCAAAAAGACCAACTTCCTCAAATCATATCTCCGCAAATATAGCGCAAAAAGCTCTGAAATTCAGACCCGAGGTTCAGCACGATTTCTTCTCAAATGGGTTTTTTTTGCAACTTCTGAAACGTCACAGAAAAAAGTTATAGCGAAAATGCCACGATGACCTGTTTGGAGCAGCGAAACCCTAGAACCCAAAGCTCTGATACCAAATGTTATGAAACCAGCTCAAGAAAAGATAGAAAATATAGATCAACGCCTTAGAATTCAGCCTCTTCGAGGGGGAAACCTCCTTTACATTACATAAATGAAGAATTCTTGGATGATTCAAATGAAAAAACCTCCTTTCTATATATAGGAGTCTAAGGAGTCACAATATAATCCAGCCGACCTAATAATAATAATATAAAGCCACAAAAATAACAATAGAGGGATTCTATGGGGCACAGTAATAACAATATTGGGGCAATAGGGGCACAACAATATTAATAAGGGGTATAACTACAATAGTAATGGGGTAATCACTAGTATTATAGGGACCCAACACATAAGACAATATTTTTTTTTACCATTTTGGTTAAAAATTACACCTCCAACTCTATTAACCCCTAGATTGCCTTTTGAGGCACTCTATGGTATATTTTTCCATATGATGCACTAAGCATATTGTAAATTTGTTCTACTATGGAAATAAGACATAATTTTTATTTAAAATAGAAATTTAGTACATTCCATAACACCGATATCTTGGTTTGGTAATCTATTAGCTTATAAAATTCCATTACATTGTCAAAAAATAAAAGAGTAACTCAGTGAGATCACAACCAAATGAAAACTCCATGAAGGAGACGAAAAAGTAAGTTCTCAAAAAAAGGCAAGCAATTTATTCCAAAATACACATTAACGGAAAATACCTAGGTAGGTACAACACCTAAAATTTCTATTCTGAAACTCTAGGATGCTTGGGAGAATTCTGCAAGACCTCCTCTTGAGAAGAAGAGTGTATCTTTCCTTTTGTGGAGACATGTGATTGTTTTGGTGCTATAGCAGACACATCCTTTAATTTTTGTTGAAACTCTTGAATTTTCTTTTCATAATTTTCTTTCAAATTTGATTTTTCTTGGCTTACCATGTTCAATAATTGCACATTCTTCATATATTTCTCCTTGTGCTCAGTTTCGTTCTTGTCAAGTTCTTCCTTTGTATATTTTAGTTGATATGTAGAACTGTCCAATTCACTAGTGAGTTGTTGTACATTATCCTCAAGTTGGTTTTCCCTCCATTATTGTGTTTTTTTAATAGACATAAGTGGTATTTCCTCATGTGTGGGCCTCTATAATTGTTATTATGAATAAAAAATAAAAAGTAAGGTCACATCCAAAATGTTGTTCTTTTCGGTCACTCGTGCGATCATTGTGTAGCTCTTTAATTATTTTTTCTCTCTCATCTACCTTCAAGTTGTGGTGAGGCATATAGATCACCCACATAATTCATGGCTCAGATAGTGTCCTCTAAATACTTCACTCCTGCTTTTAGTTGGGATTTCTCCAAGTCCATTGAAGGCATTTGTTTCACTCTTATCCTAACTTGTACCTTTACCCTTATCCTTACCTTTATCCCCACTCTCAGTACCTCCTTCTTTACTCTGCCAATCTTTTACCTTTTCAAATTCTTTAATCTTGTGGTATACTTGGATAATTTCAAGATATCTCTCTTTCAACGTATTAGCTTGCCTATCACAGGTTTTTTCCAACTTAGTAACTTTTTTGTATTATTCAACCTGTCATTCTTGCTTCTGTTGGTCCTCTTTAGATTTATTTGAAAATTCAACCTTTAAATATTCAGTTAAATTATCTTTTTCATTCAATATCCTCACTAATTTAGCCTCAGAATTATCTAAACTTTCCAGTGGAGGTATATTGAGAACCTCTGGTATTCTTCTCAATTCCTCTACAAGTTCACTAATTTTTTCATCAGATGTAGCTTGAACTTCTTTTAACGTTTCTTGTAGTGCATCTATCTCCCTCATAAATTTGTCTCCCATTATGGATACCTGATTACACAATTCATCAATAATTTTATCCTTGGTATTTATGTCTTTCATTGATTTTTGTGTTTGTTGCACAATTGATTATTGTGTTACTATAATCTTCTTCATGCATTCAACAATATCCTTCTCCTTTAGTTCTTACTTTTCCTTCCATTTGTATATACAGGAAAAATCCTCCATTTTAACTTGTTTCTAATGGATCATTCTATCATATATTGAGAAAATAATTTTGCTATCAAAACAATATGTTGGATTGTGCATATTTAAACTCAGAGGTGTAGATGTTGAATCGCCCATAAAAGGACAATTATACTAAAATGTTAATTGTTTAGAATAAATTTTGTCTATTATAGAAAAAAGCATCATTACATGTTTCCATATAATGGTCCATACCTTCTTGTTCCTCATTTTCATCCATACATACATGTGATTTTCTACAACGCTAGCAATTATATCTTCAACATGGAAAACTGTTTATGAGAAATTTTTCGGCGTAAATCATATGATATTTCATTTGTTGACACGTTTTGAACCAACCAGTGTGGTTCATCATCAGGACAAGTTGAAGAAACAAATCTAGATTAGCATATTAAATAGTTAGAGTAGAGCATCAAAAGCTATATTTCTTGACCAGGTAACGACTAAATTTGACTGGGAAACGGTTAGATGGATGGGAAATATCATGTCATTTACACCGAAAAATTTCTCATAAACTTGATATGGATCACATAAGCCTCAATTCAACTATGGAAAACTGTATTAGCAAAATTTTCCACACCTTCAACAAGAGTCTATTTAGGTTCTTCCTCAATCATTTTATTTGGTTTTGATATCCTAATGTAAGTTTTAAAAGGCCTTATTTGAACACTGGGTTGAGAGAAATCAATAATTTTATGCAGTGTTCCTAGAAAATTGAACTTAACCTTCTTAATTTTACTTTCTTGCAAGGCATTATGTAATTTTTTAGCCAACAGATGAGAGACATCTATGGACCTACCTTCAACCTAATGAAAACTAGCCTCATGCAGTCACTGGAAATATCAATATTTTGATTATTTATAATTTTCCTTGGGGAACATCTTGCATTTTTAATCCATTCCTAAAAACAAATACGATTTTCCCACATATTTTACTGGTAAATTCAATATTTCAAGCTTATGGGTTTTCTTGGAGTTAAATATTTCTCCCCCTGTGCCTGAAATTTTTGTTTCTCTTGCAACCAGATCAGGTTCCAGGTAGATCCTCCACCCATTTTTTTTTTAATCCCATGGTTTTATTATCATAATTTTATATGGCCACGTCTATCTCATCATTTTGGAAATAGAATTGTCCAAATATAAATTTATAAGCCTCTACTCTTCTAAGGATATCTAGTGTACCTAGTGGAAAATTGTTTGTATCTCTCCATGTTTCGACACCCTCTTTGAATTTTTTATTGTGAACTTCTCCTGAGAACCTTGTGTTTCAACTGTTTACAGGGGAGATGACACCCTTGTTTCAATTAAGGCCATCATTGTTTGGATTCAAGGCACACTAGATGAATGCATACTAAATAAATTGTGAAGAATGCACGTTGAATGCAAGAATTCCCATTGAATAAACCATGAGGAATGCACGTTGAATGCAAGAATGTGCATTGAATAAACCATGAGGAATGCACACACAAATGAGTTTCTTTTTTTACTTATTGCTTTATTTTTCTATAAATCACTTTTATAAAGAAAATAAAAATTTATTAAGTGAATAAAATTGTTTATAAGGTGCTTTAACTTTTCTCCTTTACTCATATTTTTTCTCAGACACAAAATAAAAAATTCAAATTTAATATTTAGATATAAGATACAATTTATTAAAAATAACACTTTTGAAAATAGGGTTGCAATAATTTGATGGCATATAATATGGCCATCACTTCTTTCTCATAGGTAGAATCGACCAAACTTCCATCATGTAACTACTTCTTGATAAATGATAGTAAATGTCATTTTTGCATTAAAATGGCACCCAAACCTTTTTACAGTAAATGTCCTAACTAGTTCACTTGACCTAATCTTAAACTTAAAACCAAAAAAATTATGTACAATATATAAAAACCCTAAAATAGACCTTGCAAGCCCTATATGCTTATATCTCTTTATCTATCCCTTGGAAACATTTAAAGCTAATTAATACTAAAATAAAGTCATATGGCCTTACTTATAGGGTTTTAACCAAGAAATATCTTTATCTATCCCTTGGCAACATTTAAAGCTAATTACTACCAAAATAAGGTCATTTGGTCTTAATTATAGGGTTTTAGCCAAGAAATTACAAGTTTCAACTATTAAAATTCAAGTTTGATTTTTCCTAGGCCATCCCCTTGTTCCCAAACATTCTCGGTGTGCATATATTTGAGGCACACAAACCCTATATGTTACCCTTTGAAATCCATGCAATTTGGAGTATTCTTGAACAACATAAATTTATATGTGAAAAAATACAAATATTTAATTTTATTAAAGTTACTTATGAGTAAAAAAATACTCTCCAAGTTGAATCATTCAATTTGGCCTTGAAATGAAGGTTGGGCGTGCATCTTTGTGAAGCATGCCAAAATTGCCTTGCTTCACTAAAATGCACACACATACTTTATTTATTGGCCAATCTGAATTATTCAAATTGTAGATTGTTTATCTAATGATTTTACACACTTTTACACTGTTATATCTTTACTTTAAGCTTAAATATTTATACTTCATATTTCATACAACATTCGAAGTTTTTCTTCAACATGCCTTATGTGAATGTTATGTATAAGTGGAAAACATAGTTATGTAGGATATTCGTCAGACATGATGCAAGGTTATATCTTAAGTTTAGGTATTGTCCAATCATGTCCCATTTCAAATTTCATTACCAAGAGTGTAATTGGTTTGGCTCGGGATTGCACAGTTTTTTTGACTTAAACACTGGCATATATGATGAATTACTACATTGGAAGACTTGCATTTCAGTGAATAAGATTTATTTTAGGATGATGAGTATGATATGTTGTAGAAAATGTTTTTATCTTTAGGATGGAATGACCATTGTTTCCCTGCCAATTAATTATAGGTGCTAGTGTGCATTTATTTCAGGCACACAATCCCTGCCTTTTACCCTTTAAAATCAAATCCAATTTGGAGTATTCATGCATAGAAGAAATTTAATGAGGATGAGTTATTGTCCACCCAAATTAATAAGCATGTACCTCATGCTATGTGGGGAGGCATGTTCCCCACACATTTCAAAGGTCTCTTAGGTCATGTATAAATAGGAAGAGACTTCTAATTTGTAAATCGTAACACGTTGGTGACAAGAGGAAGGAATTCACTATCATCTACCTGTTGCTTTTTATTGTTTGGAATTCTACTACTACTTAAGTAAGAGTAGCACTATTGTGGAATTGATGCTCATGATGATGAAATTTGCTATTTTATGAGGTACTATGTGTTTTTCTGAGATTGGTTTTAAGTTTTCATCTCTTAATAATTGTTTAAGATTGAAATGTTATGTATTTTTTGAAGGTATTATCATGGCATGTTAGCACCTAGGTGGATCTTAAATATTGAATGCTCGTATAAAGGCCCTATTTGATAGTGAATCCCTTAATTTCGTTCATTCTCTTAAACTATAGAATTCTAGTCCCATTTTCATGTGTGTTGGGAATTCCTTTTCAAGACTTT
This sequence comes from Pinus tabuliformis, assembly GCA_031772625.1. Lineage (NCBI taxonomy): Eukaryota > Viridiplantae > Streptophyta > Pinopsida > Pinales > Pinaceae > Pinus > Pinus tabuliformis. The sequence continues at coordinate 182,631,033 of CM062813.1, read as the reverse complement.
TCTAATCGATGAGTAGCATTGAAACCCTATATCTACTTAGACTTAATTGCCAAACAACAAATAAGAACTAGTCCTATTTGTCTCCATTCTCCTTATCTATTTATCTTCAAACCCTAACTAGGTCACTTGACCTAATATTAAAATTAAAACCCAAAAAATACTTACAATATAGAAAAACCCTAAAATAGACCCTACAAACCCTAGGTGATTCTATCTCCTTATTTATCCCTTGTCAACATTTAAACCTAATTATTACTAAAATAAGGTCATCCAACCTTACTTATAGGGTTTTAACCAAGAAACTACAAGTTTCAACTATTAAAATTCAAGTTTGCTTTTTCTTAGTCCATCCCCTTGTTCCCAAACATTCTTGGTTTGCATTTATTTGACGGACACAAACCCTGCCTCTTACCCTATGAAATCCATGCAATTTGGAGTATTCTTGAACAACGTAAATATATATGTGAAGAAATAAAAATATTTATTTGTATTAATGTTACTTGTGAGTAAAAAATACTCTCCAACTTGAATCATTCAATTTGGCCTTGAAATGAAGGTTGAGTGTGCATTTTTGTGAAGCGGGCCAAAATTGCCTTACTTCACTAAAATGCACACCTAAGCTTCATTTATTGGCCAATTTGATTAATTCAAATTATAGATTGTTTATTTAATGATTTTACGCACTTTTACATTGTTATATGTTTACTTTGAGCTTAAATATTTATAAATATATTTCATACAACATTCTAAGTTTTGCTTCAACTTGCCTTATGCGAAAGTTGTGTATAAGTTTGAAACATAGTTACATAGGACATTTTTCATACATGATGCAAGGTTATATCCTAAGGTTAGGAATTGTCCAATCATGTCCCATTTCAAATTTCATTACCAAGGGTATTGGTTTGGCCTTGGAGTGCATATTTGTTACGACTGTGATCATTGGAAGATATGATCAATTGTTATGCTGGTAGACTTGGATTTCAGTGCACAACATTTCCTTTATGAAAATGACTACGATATGTTGCATAAAATGGTTTTATATATAGGTTGGAATGATCATTATTGCACATTAAATTAAGTACATGTCATGGTGTGCATTTATTTGAGGCACACAAACCTTGATTTTAACCCTATAAATCGATCCAATTTGGCATATTCTTGCACAACATAAATTTATAAGTGAAAAATTAATGTTAATTATGAATAAAAAAGTCCTCTCTTGTAACAAACCCCCTTCCTTATCAAATCTGATTATCAGAGGTGGTTACTAAACAAACCTGAATCTTAACATGCGATTTTGAGAATGGGGTGTAACTCTCTCTTTTTTTTTTGCCCATGGCAAACCATACCAAAAGAGAAGAATGACTTATATATATGTAAGGGATTCAAAGGGATTAAAAGACCTTGGGCCATACACACGTGCCTGTGCATATGAGGGTTACTTTAGATGATACTTAATCCAATCCTATTTTTCAACACTAGATTTTATAAATCAATGTTAACAGGTGAAGGGAACTGTGCACATTATTTGCAAGGAAGAAATAGTCAAACACATGTTTTGAAGCTAAGTTTCTTAGTATTTGTGAGGATTCATCGTTATGAAACCCTCTTTTTTTAAACCTCTAATATGTGAGTGAGCCATGGATTCTTATTTTATGGTTCTAGAAAATGATTAATGGTTCTCACATTCTTGTCTCATGTGATGAGCTCTCCCAATTTGAGATTAAGCCTTGGCTTTTAACCCTATGTAGATTGTTGGATCCTACCATTCATAAAGGATTATTGATGAGGAATGGTAGAAGGCAACTTCACTAGCACAACACTTGTACCAACCCTTGTGGGTAGGTGCATCAGAATATAGTAGGAAGGACTCTAGTGATTTATGATAACTAGCATAACTGTAGGTTTTAACCCTGTATAGAAATTACCTGCAAACGAATTCTTAAAAATAGAAACTATAAAGTGGTGAGAAACATGAAACAAATACACATATATTTTCCCCTGGATATCAAAACCAAGACTACCATATTGATTTTTCATTATATCCCTTTCAATGTTACAATACATATATATACATGTCGAAGCATCCATAAACCATCCATTAACCCTATATTAGAAAATAATTGCAGTTCCCTTGACCGGATCTACAAAATACCATGGGAAGAAAACCATCATGCCCAAAACCATGTGAAAAATCCATGCACAAAACCATAGGTAGGTCCGCCCACTTGTTGTTTTCTTTCCACAGGGGGCAATAGGAGAGCTTATTCATTGGTCCAACCCTGAAATGGCCATTGTTTCTCTACACCAAGAAAACTTCTCAGTGCTCACATAATTTTTCAATGCATCTGTAGTATTATTCAAAGTGTCCACCTTTACCAACAACACCTTTTTGTCCTCAACCATATCCCTTACAAAGTGATACTGAACATCAATGTGCTTTGTATTTGAATGATAAGCATGGTTCTTTGCCAATAAAATTTCATTTTGGTTGTCACGATATATCCTTATAGCTCTCTATACTAACCCCACACTTGAATATAATCTCTGAAACCAAATTGCTTCCTTGCTTGCATGACTGGTTGTCATGCATTTTGCCTCTGTAGTTGAAAGTGACATTACAAATTGTCTCTTACTCATCCAACTGACTGCACCTCCAAATAGGTTAAACACATACCCACTTGTAGATCTTCTTTGATCCAGATCTCCAGCCCAATCTGCATAAACAAAGCCATGGATGTCAAAAACTCTATCTAATCCTAGTCTTCCTTGCTAGCATAGACCATAATCATCAGTGCCATGCAAATACCTGAAAACCTACTTCACTGTTGTCTAATTCTCCTTCCCTGGTTTTGACATAAACCTATTTATGAGGCTCATCAATAGGTATATTATATGGGTCATAATGTCATCCTCCATCTTATTAAAACATCCTTTTCTCACATTTATCTACAAATTTTGTTATATTATGCTTAGTGTGAGGAGTAAAGATGTGTTACTACGTCATGTGGCCCAATGTGCGTTAAATGTAGGATTTGGAGCACTTTTGAGATGATTTGAGTGTAGGAACTCAGAGTAGATAACAAGAGATATTCTAGAGTATGGTCCACCTCTTTAATTCCTCAAATCAGTCGAAGATCCCCCTTTCTATCTCATCAATTTGGTGTCAATAGCAGCCAAGCATGTTGAGTTCATTGGCAGGTGAGCCAGTCCAAGCCAAGGAAGAGTTATATTCACCTATTCTTGAGTTAGGGAGGAAAATATCCCTATTTCCTGGGGAGTCGTTGGTAGCTCCATTTTTTTATAAATAAACCAACTAAGAGACTCATTAGGATTCGAAGTTTTATTGTAGCCAAGAGGCCATTAAGGAAGCACATTTGATTGTTATTGTTATGATGTATTTTTAAATTTTTGAATGATAGTGAGAAGTTCTATTTTGATCCAGCACTGAGTTGACTCAGAGGGCTGAAGCTCTTGGGTTAGGGCCCAACCCTAGCAGCAAAAATTCCTCTCTTATATCTATATTCTTATTCTAGAATATTGATTAGTTGTTGCAATTTATTCACGTTTCTTTTAGCTTAAAAGATGGATTAAGTTGTTGATTTATTCATGCTTCCATTAGCTTAGAGGATAAATTAGTTCTTGTAGTGCAATAGAGTAAAATAAATTAAAAAATACTTGTGACAGTGACACCTATCTCATCTGCCTCACGGGATCATGATTAGAGGACCCCATTCTCATAGCCCAAAAACAGAGTTAGATTTCTTGTCAATTGCATAAATCAAGTTGTAGAATTAGTTAGATAGTTGTTTATGATTTCCTGGAAAGAGTTACACTTGTTATTTTTATTCTCTTGATTGTTGTAGCTTAGACTATATTTAAGTTCATCAATCAAGTTCTTGGCAATAGTTAGATTAATTTTTCCAAATTCAATTTGTCTTTTTCAATATTGACTTGAAAAAATTTGCAAATGAAAAGTAATAAGTGCAGGTGTTATGCAAGGATTGTTGATCTACATGCAAGGATCATTTCCACTGGCTCCATTTAGGTCCTCTCCCCCTTTTGTTGATGCATGCCAACCCATGTTCTAAACCTTTGTTTTTAGGCCACCGGGAGCAAGCCATCTTAGCCAAATCTGGCCTTCTTGAAGTATTGGGCTTGGCCAAGGGTGAAGATCACCTTCCCCACACTGCCCCCAACTATCATACACCCTTACAACCCTTCATATCACCATTTTTACTCTCTAAACACTCTCAACCAACTTCCTGTAGCATTTCAGGATATCCTTGTAACAATATAAGACATCATGCAGCTCACTTGTAGTAGCCTATTTTGACTCTGTTTTGACCTGCCATGATAACCTATCCTAGTTTAGGAATAGTTCCACCCCTCATCTTGGACTCCATGACCAAAAGTGCCACCTAGACCAATCCTTTCACTCTTTTTCCTTTCTGTAAGATCAGATAGCATTAGTTCTTTGATTTCTGAATTTAGCAATTAGAACTTTATTTACTCTACAAGTGTGAATTAGATAGTCAATGCATGCATTCTTGAATTATGAAATGGTAGAATAATCTTATGTTTTCAAGCAACCCTAATAGCTAGATGATTGAGTGAAAGTTAGCATAGTTTCCTTTCTGCAAAGTAGCATAAGATTGGTGTCATTTCATAGCATTTACAAGTTGACATCTTTCATCTTTTGAGTGTAAAAGCATTTACTTTCTCTGCACTAGGACTAGACTTCACATTCTGCTTTCAGTAGTTAGACTCCTTTCAGTTCAATAGAGGAATGGTTTGGAACCCTAATGATCAAGTGACCCAGTTGAGGGTGGCATGAGTAGAATAATGCATCTACTATGTATACAACACTTTCACCTCTAAGTTTATATGAGACCCCGAGTTGATAAAGTAAAGTTGGTATCTTTGGGAGTTGCAGCATTCTTGGTACAATATTGGGGCTCATCACCTGCTCAATACTCCCACTTTATGTGCAATGTATGGTCTAGTACAGATCATTACATACATTAGGCTATCGACTACACTTTCATATGGAACACAGGACATGTCCTCTTCCTCTTATTATGTCTTGAGACACTGTTGAGTAGATAACTTTACACCTACATGAATAGGAACCTTCACTGGCTTACTATCTTGCATATTAAACTTCTAAAATATTGTCTAAACATACTTCCTCTAGTTTAATGAGAGCTTCCTTTTTGCCCGATCTCATTTAATTTCCATGCCCAAAATATAGTTTGCAGCACCAATATATTTCATGTTGAATTTGGAGGACAATTGGGTCTTCAAATCCTGGATAATTTCTTTGTTATTTCCAATCAGCAACATATCATCCACATACAAGACCAAATAAATAACACGGTAACCAATTAATTAAAAATAAACATAATGATCTACTTTTTTTCTGGTGAAGCTAAGTCCTCATATAAAAGTATCAAATTTATGACACCACATCCTTGGTGACTATTTTAACCCATACAGAGACTCTTTTAACCTGCATACCAGTTCTTTCTTACCCTTCACTGCAAAGCCTTTAGGTTGCTTCATGTAGATCTCTTCTTCTAGGTCCCCATGAAGAAATGTTGTCTTCACATCCATCTGTTCTACCTCAAAATCAAAAGCATCAACAACAAATAAAAGTAATCTAATAGAAGCTACCTTGGCAACAAGAGAAAAAATATCACAAAATCAATTCTCAGCACCTGGGAATAACCTTTTGCTACCAACCGAGATTTGTATTTCTCCACCTTGCCTTCTTTATTTATATTCTTCTTAAACCCCCATTCTCTTCCAATGGGCTTTCCAATGGGCAACTCCACCAGATCCAAAGCCTCATTTTTGTCCAAAGATGCCATTTCATCAACCATGGCCTCTTTCTAGATTTTGTCATCCTCTGAATCTACTATCTCCCTGACAGTTTTGGGATCATCATCAGTAATAGATAAAGAAAAATTTGAACAGAAAGCATATGGACTATACCTTTATGGATTCCTTCTTTCTCAAACTGATCTTCTCATAGCTGGAGTTTATGGTTCTTCATCTTCTAATTCCTCTTCCGTTGTAGGGTCAGATTCTTCCACCTTTAGCTCAAACTCTATCTTCTCAGGTTCCTTTGGTAGGACTTCATGTTTAATAACATCTTTCACCTCTCTAAACAATGCATCTTGGTTGTACATAAACGTCCTTGTTTCTAGGTTCCAAAGCTTATAACCCTTCAAACCATCATTATACCCAATAAATATGCACCTATCATATTTACTATCCAACTTGGTTCTTTTCTCCTTTGGAACATGTACATATGCATCACATCCAAATACCCTCAGATGTGAAAGAGAGGGTTTTTTAGTAGTTCATACTTATTATGGAGACTTATCCTCTAACACTAATGAAGGTGATCTATTGACCAGGTAACATGCAGTCTCCACCGCCTCTTCCCAGAACTCTTGTCCTAACCCGACACCATTGAGCATGATTCTTGACTTTTCCATCAACATCCTGTTCATTCTTTCTGCAAGTCCATTTTTCTTTAGTGCATATGGAGTATTCTTCTACCATGTTATAGCACACTTTACAGAACTCTTCAAATTTCTTCTTGTATAACTCTCCACCGTTATCTGTCCTCAACACCTTTATCTTCTTCTTTGTCTAGTTTTCCAATAGAGCCTTAAATTCTTTAAACTTGTCAAATACTTCAGATTTATTCCTAACTAAATATATCCATGTATTCCTTGAGAAGTCATCTATAAATGATACATAGTACACAGACCTACCCAGTGATGGAACTGACATAGGTCCAAACACATCACTTTTCACAAGCTCTAATATCCCTTTCGCCCTCTTAGCAGCAGAAGGGAAATTCACCGGATTCTGCTTCCCATATACACAATGTTCATAGATATTGAAATCTAGAGAGAAATTAGACATACCTTATGCCATACCGTTACCATGAAGTATTTGAAAGCCCTTCTCTCCAATATGTCCAAGCCTTTGATGCCATATCATGATCTTTTCTCCAGAGACCACTATATTTTCTGCTCCACTTTCAGGAACCACAGAATTGTTTCACACATCAATAAAAATTCTACCCAGAAGCTTGTATAGAGTTCCAATCCAAACTCCCTACGTCAATACCAATACTCCCTGAACCATCTTGCAGGTATCTTTCTCGAACACAATTTTTACACCTGCATCATCAATCTTTCTTACAGAAATCAAATTTCTAGCCAATGCAAGAATATGTAGAACACCCGAAAGTGTTCTAATCCTTCCTCCTTGCAACTTCAGATTGAATTTTCCACATCTGAAGAGTCTAGCATTCCTTTCATCCCCTAATAATACATCACCACCATCATATTTCTCATACTCATAGAATCAGGGAGTGAATTGAAAGAATGCACTTGAGTCAATCAATCATGCCTCATGATCTACATGTGTGCCTTAAGAAGAAGCCAAGTAAACATCCCCACCTTCATCTGAGGTGGTTTTTTCCTTTGTAGAAGGAGCATAATCATATCCCTTTCCTTTCTCAGGAGCTTTAGATCTACATTCCTTTTTGAAGTGCCCTTCCTTTTCGCATTTCCAGCACACCTTTACAGGATTTCTTGGAGATTTAGATCTCCCTCTAGATTTCGATCTCCCACTCAAGGAATTATTTTTGTTTACGTTCTGGGACTGTCCTTGTACATACAAGGCATCACCATTCTAACCCTCCATTTCTCATCTCCTCCGATAGTAAGGATGAGACTATTTCATCAAACTACAAGGTAGTTGTATTTCTACCTATTGTAAAAACTAGACTATCCCATGAATCTGGTAGAGAAAACAAAAAATTGATGCACTTATCTTGATTTGAAATTTTAATATCAATAGATAACAACTAGCTTACCACATTATTAAAGGCGTTCAAATGCTCTGTCATCAGGTCTCCATCCTTCATCCTCAGGTTATACAATTTTTTTCCATAGGAACAATTTATTCACCAAAGACTTAAATTGGTACAAAGTCCCTAACTTGTCCCATAAATTTCCTTTCAATTTTACAATACATATATATACTTTTCGAAGCATCCATAAAACCAAATCCATTAACCCTAGATTAGAACATAATTGTAGTTCCCTTGACCGGATCTACAAAATACCATGGGCAGAAAACCATCATGCCCAACACCATGTGTGAAATCCAGGCACAAAACCATATGTAGGTCCGCCCACCTAATATAGGGTTTGTGCCTGGGGCTAGAAATGGAAATAATATAACACACACCCAACAATAACAACAACTACCATAGAGGAAAACTAGCTCCTATCTAGTTGGGCTAGTGGAAGGTGCCCAATATCATGGACAATAAGAGCTACTTGTGCACTAACAAAGCCAATATTGATCTATAATGTGGTTGTACCCAGTAAACTTCCTTCGCCTTGCATAAGCCGCTACTGACCTACCAGTGACTGGCAATTATTTAGGATTACAGTTGAAAATTGCTAGAAGCTAGAATTACATACCATGAAATCATTTAATGAATGCAAAGGAACATTTTGAAGAGGGCTTCTATGTACAGTGAAATAATTTAGTCAATGCACAAAATCATCTTGGTGTGGGTTTTCTTCCCCATGAGATTTTTCTGCCATATATCTTGGTCTTCGATCTGACTTATTCTATTTGTTAGCTCACATCTATAAATTGTGGGTTTTAACTAATCCATGGTATTTAATATTTTGTTGTGATGATAAGATGTTTAACAAAAATGCTTATAAGCTACAAATCAAACATTTTCTAGTAAGTATTTTATATACAAGTGCTCCATTTCCTTGAAGGTGTGAATGAGGAAATAAGGTACATTCCAAACTTCAAAATACATACAGATATTTCAAATGACCATGGAGAAAGGATAGTCATATATATAGAGGGTTCTCCTAACAACCAAAAATAATGCTAAAACAAGACAACACAGGAATGATAAAATGAATCTTCCAACAATAGAGAAGTATATGAAACTAAGGTATTACTTCTCAGATTGATTCTCTTAGTACTAAAAATCAAGGAGATGGTATGAACAGATGGTAAAAGGGAAGCCAATGCTACAACGAAAAAGGAGAAATCTATAGTTGAATTGAATCAAAGGAGTTTGGGGTTAGAAGAAATATATTCTTAATATATATGAATTTAAACAAGAAATTCGTTCATGTTTACAATGCTTGGGAAAGTGAATAATTAAATAAAGATATGAAAACCAACAAAGGGTACAAATACCTCACCCCATTTAGTCCTCTCGGACCACCCACATCCATGACTTTCTTATCATCCAAATAATATCTCTGGTCATTGAAAGACTTATTATCCACAAACTCTATAAATTTTTCTCAATCCAATGAAAAGATCGTATAGATATACTTAGCCACATCGATGACCCTTCTCTTCTTCAGTGTACCAATGTTATAAAATAACTAGCATTGGTATGTGTAGAACAAATTCAAAAGCATTGGTCATATCCTCACAATAAGAATAACTCCTAACGTTAGATCTATCACCATGAATTGGGAGTGATTTACCATACATTGAAAGAAGAATGAACTAGGTTATGTGTAGTTCGTGAAACTGATTAAGTCCATATATATTGTTACCTCTTGTGGTGATTACAACCAAGTCACAGGGTTTTTCCATAAGCCATGTCTAGATTTTATGCTCCTGCCTTGGTTGCAGAGTATGGATTGGTGGGTAGAAACTCATAAACCTCATGATTTCCCTCAATTGCATTCATTTTTATCTGATCATAAACTTAACTAATGCTCACATGATTGAATCTTCTAGTCAGTTTTATCAATTTGCATAGTTCAACAAGGACATGGATGCCATATGTGTGCTTCTTCAATGAATGGTCCACAAGGGCCTGTGTTGTGAAATACATGCACATATATTGCAATTGGGCCTAGATCTTGTGCTGACAATAGATACCTTGACAAATTCAAAGCAATTCAAAGTACCCACATACATGAGTTCAACAACGTCGGTAACCTCAACAGTTACTGGAAATAAGTATGGCCCATATATAATTGTGATGGTGCAAGTCTTTACTTCTAAACAAGAATTATTTAGTTTACTAACTTTACTTATAGTGCTATATGGGAATTTAGTGCTAGCCAACAATGGGGCAAAAAAAATGAATATGGGTTTCCTCAGGGTTCGCTATTAAGAATGAATGATTCAGTTTGTTAGCCTCTCTCGCACCTTGATATATATATATATATATATCAGTCAAACTTGTCACAGCTCTATAAATAAAGACTATGTCCAAATATGGAGATAGAGAACCTAATAAATGAATACGAACTATGGTATTTTCCATGATTCTTGTCCCATATGCGATCACAGATGGTGAGTAGCCCACCTTACAGAGCTCTAAGGAGTTGAGATTCATTTTATCTTTAGATCCATCTTAAGCCCTCCTCCCACATTTACCCAAGTTAACGAGTATGTTGGGGTAAACATGTGAAGAGAGGCTACTATGATCTGATTCAATATCCTAGGTCACCTTAATGAAGTGGAGCCAACACAACACAACCAACCTGGCCTTCTACACCTGTCACAGAACCTACAAGAGCCAACAAACCCTTCTAATTGATCAAACCCCGTGACAACTTAAAAATTCACTGCTCTAGAGCCTCAATCGCTCCCATGACATGGGCATGCATGCAACTAGGGCCCTTCAGTCACCCTCGCAACATGGGAATGCAAGTGACTGGGCTCCTTTGTAGCTAGTTCTAAGCCTGCAACCCTGGATTTTGTGCCACTTTTTAAGAACAAGACTCAGGCCGCTTCCCAGAACTCCATGAAACTTTCAGGAATGAAAAGTAACATCAAAACAATGATGTGAATGCAAATACTTGAACATAGATGTCTCATACTTATCTGAGAATCAGTGAGAAGCATTGATGCCTTATCACATTAGATGCATTATCATCTATTAGGTCGTATATCCATTGTGCATTCATTTACAAATCAAAAACATGATGAGAGCCATACATCATCATTGTCATAAAACATGCTCATAACTAGCATATAACCAATAGAAATAACAAGGATACATCGGCCATAAATGCCTCATATGAACCAGTACATCTTCTCATAAAATACCAAGGAGAAATAATTATTATTAATGAATGATTAGCTCAACTAGGTTTGGCACTTCCACATACCACTCGACCATAGATTGGTTGAACCAAATATTTCTTTCATCCAATCACATTTTTTCCATATTCCAAGCATGAATGTGGGACTTATAACCAAAATCAACCAGGGCATCTCGAGGCTACACCACTTCACCCTCAACAATAGAACCAAACTTTAACACAATCCCCACTAGATCACTAGGCCATAAACAATAAACATACAATACCAGGCTTTATCACAATCCTCACCGGATCACTAGGCCAAAAATAAGTATGGATGCCACCAGATCTCTCCACCTACACCATGAATAATTTGTATGTCCCAACCTCTCAACTTTATCGTGTATCTTGCCATTATTGGTCAAGGGATTCCTAGGCCTACGAGGTCTCCACCCTCTGGGATTTACTGTGTATCCCATCCCAGGATTTCTAGGCCCAATAAAGGGTACATTAGTCAAGGGATTTGTAGGCTCAATCGAGGTGTTAACATTCAGGCTTTACCATGTATCCCATCCTGGGATTCATAGGCCATGTGAATAATCATGGGACCATCCCACTCAGCTTCGAGTCCATCCAGCAATCAAGCTCAATAATGGAAAAAAGAACCCACAACACCATGGCTATTTGGAAATGGCAAGGCTAGGCTAAAAAACGTTGTCACGCCTAGAAAAACCCATGCCAATGACAACAAGAGAACCGAGAACACACATTCATAACCATTCTAAATCTATCAAGGAAATCACACATTCAAATCAATATCTGCAAATTTTCTCATTGTACCTACTAGATCCTACTCTTCTTTGCTTAATCTTTGCTTCATCTTGCCTTCCTTTTATTTTCTTGATCCAATGTTAGAGTGCTCCAAGAAAAGTCTTTGTGTCCAAGAGTGTGAGAGAGCGATAATAGAGAGATAGATCCAAAACTAAACTGACCAAAAGCCCATGAAATGATCCTCATAATCCTTTTTATAAATGAGGTCTCTATTTTATTCAATTTCCATTATTTTCCTTCATTTTCCTCCTCACATACAACATGTGACCTTTCACCTTCCTTTTCTCCTAATTTCCTTTATTTTCATAAATAAAATGCAAATTAATGCCATTTTTCCTTTCCAAATCCTTTTCCATTACCTTTGCCAATTTCCTTAGCCATAATAAACCAAATGAACACCCACACTAGGATGTCTTGCCCACTATTCATCTTGGAATGTGTCCCATGACCTTGGTCTTATTTTTTCCTTTATTAACTTTTACATGGAATTTTGACTAGGGTTCTTATAGAACCCTCCCCCATGGGGGAACACCATCCTCGGTGTTTAATGACACCTACAACCAGCAAGATTGCTGAAAATAAAAACATACTGCCTATGGAGTTGTATAACATAGTTCGTTGCAGTATTTACAATGACCATTGTTGAAACACGACAAACATGTCGTTTACTAGAGCTTTATAACATAGCCCATTACGGTATTTACAATAACAACCACATATACTCATGCACATTTTATTCAACCAACAAATAACCATATTGTCTATGGAGTTTTATAAATCCATATCGATATGGTATTAACAATAATATACACATATGCACATTTTCTCATCCAGTAAATAAAAGGATACATTGTTTGTATTTGCAACAAGGAAATGTAGAGGCTTGCACCTCCACCCTCAAAAGTAGTACCAAGATCCACCTCCTTCCAAGGAAGTCCAAAAGCCACTACCAAAGTAAAAGTTGCATCCAGTGTCTAGCGCTACAATCCTGCGCCATTTGTCCTTTCAATGAACAGTTACCGGCTCATTGTTCCAGGGCACATTCCCAATGTGCATCTGATTCAATCTGCCAATGCTAATGACCAAAACAAGTCCATCTAGACCTTCCCTTCTCTACTACATAGTCCCTCTGGGAATCCATTCACCCCCTTCCATGCATTCACTCACCTTTTAAGTTCCCTGGAATCCCCTATCCTGGGCGATCCATCCCTTGGCAAGGCTTCATCGCATCATAAGGTCAACAACCAAGGCATATACTTGCCTGAAAACCACCATACCAGTCATAACATGCTCATGGAAATAAATGGACACTATTGGGCACTAGTGTCCCACAATGGCCTTGCTCATAAATTGTTTTACAAGCATATTGTTGCATATTCGGATTCCTCTTTATTGTTGTTGTAATCCTTACAATCAATTTCAACCACCCAATTGGGAATTTCCATGCTTTCTTGTACCAAGCACATAGTTTCCATTAGATTCAAAATGAATTGAAATAATTCAAATCATACCTCATTGGTGGCTTGTCAACTGTTGAAAACGCAACAAGATGATGGAGCTTAGTGAAAAGAAGTCACCTTCACTAAGTGGGCCCGTAGGCTATTTTTGGCGCAAAGTATATTTTTACACTATGTCTATTTTTAGACATATGGATCATGGTCTATGAGTTGCAGGATGCTATTTATGGATGATTAGTCATGTTGGTAAAAATAGATGGACCTCTATTTTTAGACATATGGGGGGAGTCTATTTTTAGACTGCCAGTAAAAAAAAAATAGAACAGTCGAATATTATTAGCTCTTAATAATATTTGGACTATAAACATTATCTTATCCTCTTGCAGCACTTCAGTTCGAGCTACGAATGTGGCACATGCAACTTCCAGAAGGAAATACGCTTTTCCTATGGGTTAGTTGAGCTATTGCATGATGGACTTCAATTAGAACTCAAGTGATTGAGTTTGGTGTAGTTGATTGAGGAGTTGATGGAGTTGTGTTCAGTTTGACTTAGTTGAACTAGTTGTATTTAGTCTAACTGCCAAATACACTAGTGATGAGTGATGTGAATTAATTATTAATTAATTCACTAATTATTAACTCATAAATCAACTAAATAATACATCAGTTAACTCAGTGCATGGAAAGTTCAGTGGAGACAAGTGTTAGAGGTGGGTGAAAGGGTGAGACTACTATCAGTTGTGACTATAGTTGTGCATGAGATTTGCACAATCATTGATTGAGATTGCCAATGAGGATTGCACAGTACAAGCTAAAGGGAGTTCGAACTTGGATATAATCTATTCTCAACTTGGATTGCGCAGTAGAGGCAAGCAAACCGTGGAGGAGATTTTAACCCTTGACTTGTTCAGTTTTGAACTAGTTGGTGTGTAGCATGTGGAGATAGTACTGAGTACTTGTGAGGAGTATTGTACTATGTATTGTTACATGTTCTCTATCATTATAATATACAGATAGTTGGGGGTTTTCAGTTGTATGCTTTCCCCATTACATATTGTGTTGATATGTGCGATTGATGTTTCAATGTGCGCATGCGATTGTTTTTTAATTCCGCAAATTGATGATCAATGGTAGAGGAGGTTATGTATTATGCATGCATTCCGCAAATAGTGTATAATCAGGATAATCTCTGTGAATAAGTGTTATATTATTCAAATTTCTACATGGTATCAGAGCGAAGTTGATCATCAGATCTATTATTCAGAAAGTGATTACATTTTATTTCTTCAGGCAGAGTCTGTAATCGGGCCAGGTAGCCTCTAGATTCATCCTTCTTTTGGAAGGTGAGATATCTGGTAAATGCCCATACAGTCAATCTCTATACGAGAAATACTTTGTTCTCACGAATTTTAGATCAGAAGCGGTTGAGTTTTGAGCTGGTGGAATTCGAATTTGCAGCAGTGTTTTCTTGGTGTCGAAGTTGAAATGTCTTTCAACGGATTACGATTGGAGTATGCCCTTGAAGGCAGCT